>VDFB02281492.1:251991749-252304633 GCA_007258455.2 Sequoia sempervirens
CCAAAAGCATCCATTGCTTTTTCTTTGTTATTCAAAAAAATACCAAGGTTCACTCCAAAAACCATTATGTAGTCACCATTCTAGTTTCTCACCACACCCCTAGCTCCAACCTGATCCAGGTTTCCTTTTGAGCAACCATCAAAATTGGACTTCACCCAATCTTTAAGAGGAGGACACTAGAGGGTACCCATCCTATTAAGCATCTTATACTGGTTTAGATTGGTTAAGTCTCTACTTATACACCAATTTTGTTTTATTCTCATCTCCTTTTAGTTTGGCTAGGAGTTGGAGAAGTTGTATTTGCTGCCTCAATATTTTCCTTAAGTTGAGTTCTAATTATATGAAACACCTCCCCACTGCTTCTCTCCACTTCTCTAAAAATTCTATTGTTTCTTTCCTTCCAAATCCCACAAGTAACAAAAGGGGGGACTTGATTCCACAAATCCAGAATAACATTATGAGAGAAAGGATAGTTTGACCATCCTTCAATAAACAACATCATTGACTTAGGAAACACCCAATCCAAAGACAACAACTGCAACACATTAGACTACACTTTCCTCACATAATTGTAATGGAAGAATATATGAGTTATCGATTATTTCTCCTTCTTACATAGAGAACACCAATTTACCAAATGGAAAGCTCTTTTAACCAGGTTGTATCAATGGTGAGGATATTTCCATGGGCTACAGACCACTAGAAACAGTTAATTTTAGGAATCAAATTCTTAAGCCGCACCACTTTCTAGAAGGAGCTAGGAACAACATCCTGGGCCCTCACCAAGTCTTCATAGGTATTTATAATTGAGAAACAACTAGAGGAGCTTCTTTCCCAAATCCATTCATCCTCCCTTCCTCTATCAAACCACTTCGCATCCCTAATAAAATTATGTAGATTGATGAGGAGAGGATCCCAATTCACCATTCTTTGGCCTTGTAGATTATTTTTCCTTAACAAGGCATCAAATTCCTTCCATTTTGGTTCCTCCCCTTCCCATTTTATGTAATCACTCACCTTTTTGCCACAAATTTTGTGGAGGCTGCACTTTAGTGGATTAAAATTCTCATTAGTAGACAGGGTGGCATTCTCAATCCAAAGGTCCTTCCAAAAATTTGTGTTAATACCATTCCCTATTCTCTTCCTTGCCTCAAACTTTAGCACATTCCTTAACCTGATTAGGTGGTTTCATAAGGAAGAACCAAAAGGAGATCCGTTTGAGATGGAAAATAACCAAAATTATTGTTTCTCAAGTACTTGGCTTGGAAAATTTTGACCCAATCTTTAGAACCTTCCAGAAGATTCTAGCCAATTTTAGCAAATAAGGCTTTGTTTAGCATATGAATTCTTTGCATCCCTAAGCCCCCACACCTTTTAGACTTGGATACTTTATCCCAGCTAATCAAAGATAGTCTTTTTTTTCCTCTATTCTTGACCACAAAAATTTCCTCTGAATATGTTATATCTTCTCCCCTATATGAGTAGGAATTTTAAACAATGAAAGGTAATACACATGAATATTATAAAGAGAGGCTTTGAGGAGTTGGGTTTTACCTACTAAGCTTAGTAGCTTCCCCTTCCATCCAACCAGTTTATGTTGAATCCTTTCTAATAACTAGTTCCAATAATTATTTTCTAATCTCTTGGAAAACAATGAGAGTCCCAACTAGGTATCAGGAAAATCAGCTTCTAGGAACCCCATAAATTTTTTCACTCTGTCCCTTATCTATTGATTAGTGTTGAAAAAGTAAACTTTGATTTTATCATAACTAATGCACTGACCAGAAACAACAACATAATATTTAAGTATCTATTTCCTAACTCCTACTCCCCCCACTGAAGCATCCCCAAACAATAGGGTATCATCATCAAATTGTTGATGGGACTCAGGCCTAAGAGAAGAATCAACCTTAATACCTTTAAGAGCTTGCATATCCACCAACCTTTGAATATTTCTTCCCGGGGCTTCAACAATAATAATGAACAAGTAGGGAGATAGGGGGTCCCCCTTCCTAAGACCACAACCACAAGAGAAGAAGCCTTGGGAAACACCATTAACCAAAATAGAGTACATAGGAGAAGTAACACAAGCTGAAATCATCTTTAATAATCTTCCATCCATCCCAAACTTCTTAAGAACAACAAAGAGGAAAGGCCAGGAGACCCTATCATAGGCCTTTGAGATGTCAATTTTGAAGGCCATCCTAGGCTTTTTTGAATGCTCCATGGAGTGGATTATCTCATCGGTATAGAAATAACAACATCAAGAATGTTTCTGTCTTGAACAAAACCTTTTTGATTAGGAGCTATCATTTTTCCCAACACCAGTTTAATTCTAAACATCAAAATTTTAGAAAAAATTTATAGACAGTATTATAAAGGCTAATAGGCCTATAATCTTTCATAGTTGAGGCATCAACAGAATTAGGGATAAGATCTATACAGGTAGCATTCAGATTACTTAACAACCTTCCCAACCTAAAAAAGTCTCTTGCAACATTAAAGAGATCATTTTTAACAATTTCCTAGTAAGTTTGAAAAGAGATAGGGGGAAATCCATCAGGTCCAAGGGCTTTAAGGGCTCCAAAGGAAAAAATTAGCCTTTTTGACTTCTTCCAAAGAAATAGTGTTAGTCATCATCTTTAAATCTACATTAGAGACAACATTATGAATAACATTAAGAAAATCAACATTAGCCTACGGATCATTGACAGGGTTTAAAAGGTAGGAAGAGAAAAAATTAACAGCTGACCTAGAAATCTCTCTTTCATTTGTAACAATAGAGCTATCCTCTTTAACCAGTGATCTGATTTTGTTTTTGCTTCTATGTTTAAGAGTAGATTGGTGGAAAAATTTGGTGTTCCTATCCCCTTCTATCAACCATTGAACTCTTGAATTTTATGTGTCATCGAAAAATGGCCCCTTGTAATTTGCATGGTCTTTTAGGTCTTGTTTCATAGTGTTGGAGCTATGTTGCTTTAATTTTATGATGTATCTTGGCTTGAACATGCTTATTTTGGTACTAAAATTCAAAGAATGACATCTTGTGAAGTTGTTGTGAAGTGTTGTAAGACATTTCTACATTCTTCTAGACTCCATTTAATGCAATTCACCTAAAAACAACCTTTTCACTCATTAACAAGTCCTATTTTGAAGTGTTCTAAAGTCTTGTAACAAGATTCCATGCTTTTCTAGGCATATTTTCACTATTTACACCCTGCTCGTGCTCTATTTTACCCTTTATGCCCTCATATGCTTATATTAAGTGTATTTTTGGGTATTATCCTAACAAAAAACATTAAACACAACATTATTCCTGACACTTGGTTTTGGGTCCCAGGTGGGACTGATTCACTAAGGGTGGTGAATGAGTCCCCCTTGGCTTGAAATTCAAAATATTTCAAAATTTCTTTCAGGATTTTACTCAAATTCACTTCATATCAGCCTGTGATGAGGTATGAATGGATAGTAAGGCACAAGATTTGTATAAATAAGTTATTTTAACCTCATTTTGCATCTCCACATTCAAACAATCTCCTACACAATCAATTCAAGCATTCAAGCAATCAAGCATTCTTCATCATCAATACTTTCAAGCACTTTGGAGCAGACATTGACATCACTTCATATTTGCAAGATCAAGGATGTGGTAAGTTTTTAATACTTTCATGTTATTCATTTATCATTTCCTTTACATTTCATTCATTTCTATTGGGTTTGATTACCAAAGTGGGTTTGACCAAGCCAAACCCCTATTCACTAACCCCCATTCACTAACCCCCCAACATTTTCCCCCTTTGTGCATGTGTATTTGCAACTTTTTTTTGTAGATCTAATAGGTTTAAAGGTGTTGAAAAGTGGAATTCAATTCAACTAGGCTCTTCAAGTCAACTCATCATCTCTTCAAGTATTTTGAGCATTTTCAGCCTGATTTCTGTAGAATTGACCTCGACAACCAAACATTCAGACTTTGCAAGATCTAGTGAAGCAGTGTTGCCTCTTGATTTTCCAGAAATCTTGGGGAGGAATGATTTGCCACCCTTGGAAAATGAGTCCCGTTTGAAATCTCAAAATCTACATTTTGTTAGAAATCAACTCCCAGCTGTCATAAATCAGTTCCCAACACTTTTTCAATAGTAGGACTGATTCGCCACCCTTGGCAAATGAGTCCCACTGTGAAAAATTTAAAAAAATCACTAGCATTCCAGACACTCTAGATAGCTCGTACAACATCCAAGTGCACTCATATTTGACCTTGTATCTTCTATTTTGTATATTTCTTTCTATTTCTTCACCTTTCATAGTTGTTTGCATATCACAGTGTGTTTTAAAACATAGCTTAAATTGCACTTTTGCATTCATTCTAGATCATTTTAATTAGTCAATTGCATTTATTCTAGTTCATTTACATCATATCAAATTGCATACATCCTAATTTGAGTGTGACATAAGCATTTTAGGAGCCCAAATCTCTCTCTTTCTAGGTGAAAAACCCTAGGAAGAGACTTAAGCATTTAGGGCACCGAAAACTATGTCACATTTTGGTGAACTTGACTCTTGAACATTTTTAAAATTCTAATTGCATTCATATCTTGCATCATAATTTCCATTTTCATTGCAATTCAATTAGGGAATTTATTTTTTATTGCATTTTAGGATCTTTCATTTTGCATTAGTGAAAAACTCATTTAGTTTTCATTCTTGCATTCAAATTTATTGAATAAATTGAAACTCTACATTCTGTGTCTGTATTTTCATTCTAAAAATCATATTAAACATTCTTAAAACTCTGAAAAACACAAAAAAAATTGCATCTTGGGACTCATTCACCACCAAGGGCGAATCAATCCCTCTGCATATTTTAGACATTAATTTTGCATTGTTTCGAGCATTTTTCTGCATTTCTATTTTTTGTATTTGCACCTCTATTACAATTATCAATTCTTCTATTATTAGCATTTTACATTCTTGGAATAGCTTGCATTTCCATTCACCCTTCCTTTGTGGCACTTGTGTGAGTGTTTGGTGCCCTGTTGATAATACTTTAGTGAGAAGAAGTTCTAGACCCATGGAATCCCATGATAGCACTTCTGTTGTAGACCTTGGGATCTCACGAGCTCCTACTCCTAGTATGAAAAATGGTGCATTAGGCCCTGATAATACCACTTCCATGCCCTCCCCTTTCCATCCTATGCATGTTGAAAATCAAAACAAGTCTCTCCTATAAGAAAAAGGTTATTAACATTCATGATGACTTTGCACATTTACAACAAGACTTTTCACTTGAAAACATTTCCAACACTACTATACTTGCTATTGAAAACCTTCATCGCTTAATTGAAAGTGATGATGGCTTGCAAACTTTGCTAAAAAAAATAGTCGATATTTACAATAAACATGCCTCTTCCAATACTCCATCAACAAACATTCTTGTCACCCAAGGAACATCTCAAGTTCCTCCTCCTTCAACTTAGTTTCTATATCAACTTACACCAATCCGCAAGTCCACACAAATCTACATCAACCTAGTTATGTAGCTCCTTCATTCCTGATTTCCACTAGCATTTCTACATCTTCTATGGCATCACAACCTCCTTCCACCACTTCCACACCCCTTACTATTCCTTCCACTTCCCCTAACATCACCTACACTCCATCACCGTTCTCCCTTACACCTCAACCCCATTATCCTGATCCCTTTATGACACAACTCCTTAACACTGTTTCATCCATGCAACACCAACTTGCCACCATTAGTCAAGCTCAATCTACTCCAACCACATATCTTGTTCATAATAGCCCCTTATCATTACAAATCTTAGGTGTACCCCAATGCCACAAGGGATAGAAATGCCAAGATTTGGGAAATATGGAGGAAAAGGAGATCCTATCAACCATATCAATGCTTTTATTGCCTTGTGTTTTGATTTTGTCCTTGATGATAAAATTTTAGCAAAAATATTTCCAAGGAACTTGAAAGATATTGCCATAGAATTGTTTTCCAACTTGCCTAATCATTCCATCTATTTATTTAATGAATTGGTGGAAGCTTTCATTAATCATTTTCAAGTGCACATGACACCTAAAAAGACAATGGATGACCTTATGCAATGTAGACAAAAAAATGACGAAAAAGTAATTGATTTCATCTCTTGTTACCAATCCTTATATGCTCAAGTCGATGTCCAAATTCTAGATGCACATCTGTAGAAGATGTTTATTGAGAATTTTCACACTAACCTTCAAGATAAGCTTATGATGATGAAATTCCCTTCATTCATGCATTTGTGCACAACTTTATGTGATTATCAAAATTCGGTTTCAAGTCATGAGTCAAAATCAAATTTTAGCTGAATTGACAAAATTGAAAACAACAATCAACACCAAAACAACACACAAAATTTCCACAAATCTACCTAAGGCTTCTTACAATTTAGATCACCTTCTTCACCCCAACCACAACCAACTTCACAAGTTCAGAATTCAATGGTTGCCTCTAAAATAGTTGTGCCTTATCATTATAGTGATCCAAACATACACTTCACCCTTTTACCTGACACCCTCCATCAGAAAATGAACCAACTCATCCAAAAATGCATGCTTACCTTACCACATGTTCGACCACTTGATCTTAATCAACCCTTACAACCTACCTTCAAGCCTAATGCTTATTGTCATTTTCATCATCAAAATTGCCACGACACAGAACATTGCAAGCATCTTAAACATCTAGTTCAAGACCTCATTGATTTGGGTGAATTGACCATTATGGGTGTTAATGATCAAGGCAATAAGTATGTTGCACCCCCTAACCAAAATCTCCAAATCTTCACCAACCCTATGCCTAAACACACCACCTCATTCATCAAGGCTAGTGAACCTTCAAAGCCTGATGTAATGACTGTTGATACACATAATGAACAACCTGATACATCTCCTCCTGTTCCCCAAGCTAGTCCTATGGATAAACTTGTCGCTACGATAGACGTTATCCCTCATAATGGCCAAACCACTCAATCTCTTGATATTAATTTTTTTGCTAAAGGCATACTACTAAAGCTTCCTAATGGTCCTCTCTACCTAGCTGGTAGAATCTATGATAAACCTACTAATGGGATATTAATAGATCCCGCTTGTGGTGAGAATGTGATCACAAAAGAATTTTTAGTATTACATGATCTATATCAAGATAACTATAATCCACTGATTGCATGGATCAAAACACATCATGGTTTTGCATGCCCTACGATTGGATTGATCATGCTACCTTTACAAATAGGACCTAATACTTTGGAGGTAACATTTTCTATTATTCTACAATCTGACCAATTTCATTTGCAGCTAGGCCTTCCTTGGCTTTGCTCAATGAAAGCAATCCCATTAGTCATTCACAAGTGCTTAAAGTTTCCACATGGAAATGAGGTAGTCACTATACACCATAGTGGATTTAATCCTTTATCTTCCAAAGGTAACTTTTCATTAGAATCCTTTTGCCCTACACCCATCAAACCTATCACCCCTCGAAAGGACTTATTTTACATCACTTATCAAAAGTTTAAAGCTAAAAGGATCATTGAATTATCTCTTCATAATACATCTCTATCCACTTCCACTCCTCTTATCCTAGATGAAACCATGATTACGCCTAAGCATGACATTAAAAAAACCAACCTAACTTCAGAACAAACCCCTTTAGACACTTCCCCACTATCATTCAAATGACAAAGGGAATGGACACCTTCTGGGGGGACACAAGAGAAGGTTGCACTCTAGAGTCCATAGCTTTAGGTGAAGAGTCTCCTTCAGACCTCTTACCTTTTAGCTTTTTAGCTTTCACCCAGACCCGCACAAGAGTCAATAAGATGACCAAACCTCTTACAATGCTAGTAGAAGAGGCAAGCATTTTCATACTCCAGGGGTTGGCTCCAATTTCCAAGCATTGACTTAAGCAAAATAGAGATGGGAAGAACCGTATTAACAACCACTTTGACACAGATATGATCATACACAAGTATCGATCTCTCCTGGGTGATTTTATCAATGACCAATAGACACTTGAAAGAGTTAGCAATACCCTAAAAATTCCTTTCTCCTAGAACTCCAAGGGAAGCCTTGGAAGGCAAACCCAAGTAGGTGCAAACGCCCCCAAGTCAGCAGACAGGTCAAAGCCCAGTTTCCATTTACAAAGAGAGATTCAAGTTTTTAAAGCTCGGGTCAAAAGCCCATGGACCTCCCATTAAAACTTTTAGCATATCCTCATAGACCACAAAAGAGAATAGAAAAATATCTCTAGGCATGGTGTTAATGGTGACACTACCTTTGAGGTTCCAAGTGGAAGCAGCCCACTGATGAACTAGTTCGATATTTGGCCTAAATGCCAAGAACTTTCCAACCAAATCCATTTTGAGGCTATCCATCACCTTCAACATAAGGGCCTTAGGGACATTGGTTTTCCAACCAGTAACCAAGCAAGAAGTAGATTCCGCAAGTTTTTTTTATTCTGGGTTGGTGAGTCAGACCCCACCAACTTATCCACGTAGGAAGCAGGAGCTTCCTCCGAAAAAAAGGAATTGAGACCATTCGTAAGAGAGAAGGGAAACTTCCTAGAGATTCCAAAATTCTTTTCCCTAGGGGAAAGGACAGCAATACGAGGAGAAGACGTCTTATCAGAAGCAGGTAGACTGGCCATTGCCACCATAGGCACAACTTCAGAAGCGGGGACAATGTCCTTGGAATGGGGAGCCTTCTCGCAACCCCCCCCCCCTCGAACCACCCATGAAACAGATAATAGAAAAAAAGAGTAACGAAAATTCAAAAAATAGCTAGCGCTGGAAGAACAAGCTAAGCTGAGCTGAGGAGGTATTTATAAACATACTTGTTATACAGAAATTGAAATAAAATTTAGTATAAACATACTTGTTATAAACAAGCTAAGCTGAGCTAAGGAGATATTTATAAACATACTTGTTATATAGAAATTGAAATAAAATTTAGTATATATTTTATATTAATTATAAAAAAATCAAATATTAACTAATTTAACAAATAAATTAAACATGACTTTGACATTTTATTACTAGCATATCTCTTTCATTCCTCATAAATTTTTTATTATCTTTATAAATATCTTATAATTTAAAACTTAAAATATATTTTTGAACTACATGTTTATCTACCAAAAACATGATTACTATAATAAATAGAAATAATACTTGGCACTCTTTTTTATATTAACTATTTAAACATTCAAATATTGACTAATTCAAATAAATTAAAAATAAATATATTTTATTTACTTACTTTTACATTTTTTTTTAGCTTTCACCCAAGGCAAAGAAACTTTGTTTTACATTAGATCGGGATGCATTGGATAGTCAAATGCATTCAATGAGCTGCAGTCTTTGAAGTAACACAAATTTTATTCGGTTGGTGATCATTTGTTTAAATTAAATATTATCCATTTAGTTTTCTAGCATTATTCGTAGATACTCTCACTTTAATCGGATTACTATTTCATAATATCTTCTTCTACATCAAAAGAGAGCTCTAACTTGGTTTGGTTAAAATATTCTTACTATAATTATTATTTTTTTAAAAGAAAACAATTGTTTTAAGTTTTTAATCTCATATCAAGATAAAGGATTTACAAATTTTTAATGTTGTGTCATTTCTTATTGATGGTATATATAATAGTAGGAATGGTATTTAAGGGAATTAAAAAATTTGTTTCAAAAATTTATGATGAGATAATGCTTTCAATCAAATATTATTTTAATAATAGATATCAATATTTGTACAATTGATATGAAATTTGTAGCTTGATTACTTATTGTATAGGTTGTATCATGTTTTAATGATCCTTGCCTATGAATGAAGCATTCTTTGGAATTTGAAAACACTAAGTTCACTAGGGTAAGGCATCTTATTAAGAGTTTTCTAATTTTTCTTTTGTGGACCCTGTCAAGTTTGTATGCTTCTTAATAGGTTCAACTATTAGTTTATGAGAAACACTTTATTTGTATTCTCTCTGTAAACACAATAATTTAAAGTATTGGAACAACTCTTTTATAAACTTCTCATTTGAGTGGAGCTTAAAATCCTTCTAGTTAACTTATGTGCTTTCTTAGCATAAAATATTTATCATTTAGAGTGTTCTATATGTTTCAAGCCCAAAATATTACCCTAATCCTAAATGAGTTCATCTTTAGGTGGGCCTCACTTAGACCTTAAAGAATCTATGGACAATTAGGTAGGTTTTTGGCATTTCACATAAAAAAATATACCTACATTAACCTTGCAAACTTTCAATGTTATTGTCCTCATCACAAGATCATTCATTAGTGATTTATAACTTAAGAACTCTCTAAGATTATTGTTAAAATTCTACTTTATTGGCTAAAGAAACTAGATGGAATATGATGGGTACAAAAAAATGCACTATCACTAAGTTAGCATATTCTAATGAAGCAACCCCCATAATCAAACTCAACAACAAGTGCAAAAGAATAACACTATCATTTTCACGAAGAGTTGACCTAGTGGCTCTTCTTTCATTTAATTGTGGTGTTTGGCTTCAATCTAAATATTAATAAATCTACTACGAGCACTCAACCCTCTAGAAATCTTAAAGCCCATGAATTGATGAAGATTCGTGGAGGGGACAATTTAGCCACCAAAGTCACTTTATTTAACTTGAAAATTATTTTCAATGCAGAACCGATGTCTACTCCTAGGCAACAAACTTGTAGTATTAATAGATGCTAGCCAGTTCATGAGATCTCTATGGAGGATCACACTATCTGAGTGTTGTCTCAAGCAATGTTTACAACCGTAAAGAAGATTCTCATAAATATTCTATTTTTTCCACCTTCCATAGCTTGGTCCCTTTGACATCATTTATATAGGAAATTAAATTCCATTTATTTATTATATGACTACATTGAGGATAATTTGGACACACACCATTCAACTCGCCACATCAACTAAGGATAAACATGGTGGATGTGTATGAATTAATTTCATAGTTTTTAATCTCTTATGTTGTATTATATAAGAGCTCCAAAATTATGTTGTATCCACCACTCGACATTGATGTCATTTGGTTGAAATTATCAATGTTTATGAGCCTAATGATGGTAAACAATAATTTCATCATTATGTTGGCTTGCTAACAAATCGCCTTTCTGTTTAGCTTATTTAGAATTAATTTAGTATGATGGAGTCACTTGTGGATAATGAAAGAATGTTTAAAACATATTAGTGTGAGACAATGTGAAGTTGGGAACTATTGATCTCAAAGGTTGACACTTAGGAGATACAACCTTGCAAAGTTTTGAGAATGTGGGACCAAATTGCTATCCATTGAAAGACCTTCGAGATTTTAGAAGCCAACTCTTCACTTGAACTAATGAGGGGAGAAAAGGGGAAGAAATGAAAAATAAAATAATGCAAGTAACTATTCTAAGACAATGTGCCAAAACATGTTAATGGAATGTCCCATCATACAACATATCATAATCGCAGTCTTGTGATAATTTAGAGAAGTTCAAAAGAGTTCTAACATGATCCAAAATTATGCATATGTGAAACTAAAACTATAAAATATTGCTATAATAATCAACAACTACAATCTCTGAATGAAAACGTGGAGCACAATTATATTTAAACATAAGAAATAGAATGCACAATAGAGACCAATAGAGCACAAGGTTATGCATTCATTTTTTCTCATACAAAGCTAATTTCTAAGGTCTGAAAAATTATAGAAGTCAACTATTATCCTTCTACATCTTTTATGTGCAAGATGATGAACAACCACAATACAATGCCACTCAAGGATTAAATAGAAATTACCCCTCATGATGAGAACCACAACTGTAAAAAATATTCCCCACTTCCATGCCCGCGAGTCTCACCATCATGGTGATGGTTGAAACAACATAACTGGGTAATTACCAGCAGCCCCCATAGGGGGTGATGGTACCATCCATTCTTCCACAATCTTCCCTTGCAATCGCTTGCAAACCTCATTATTAAGAGTCAGTGATGGGAATTTGTTCCTTAGGAGCATGTAGGTTCACCATGCATTAACCTCCACCATTTTTCTGCGGTGGACCCACCAAAATCCTTGACCAACTATGCATCATATATTACTTCTGATTCTTAGAAACCCCTTCGAGTTGCGCCAACTTAACACATGACTTGGGGGAAAGTGGGCACTTGATAAAATAGAAAAACTTTTCACTCTTTTCAGTCGGTGCATGAAGCCGCCATGTGGCATCCTACCACTTTGCACTAGGAATTCATTTCTCGGGTTTGGTAGCAGCTGTGCAACTTTAACATGTGGCTTTACTCTATGCAAAATTTGAACTTAAGCGCAAAACCATGGCAGCTCGAAATAAAATGTGTTACTTCTAACAATGCCTTGGAAATTAATCCTTCACAAAAATGGTATGCTAGACAAAGTCTACAACTTTTGGCGACTCATGAGGAACTCTGTGTATAGATTTGAGAACATAGAACTCTAATTCCACGCATAAAACTCTCCAAAAATCAAAAGGGGAAAACTACTGCTCTTACAGCTTTTGAAGAGCGAATTGCATAGAGGTCCATTCCTCCTTGGATGGTTGCACCTTCTTCTTTAGTGATCTAGAGACTTTATCCAAAGTGATCATCTCTTTAAAAGAGAAATTATTTATGGTCTGTTCAACAAACCTCATATGATACTCCAGCTGGGCGAGTGGATGTAAAACTCCTTTCACCTCAACAACACTTGGGGATTGACTAAGGCCTTGAAATATGGCTTGGTCCTATTGCTTCCCTTCCAATATCTGCTTCATCTGATCTTTTGACATGATGATATTATCTGGAAGAAAAGGGGAAGGAAGTCCCGATTGGACAAGTTGCCCAATGTGCTCCTTCATACTTGTCATTGTTTGATCTAAACAATTTAAACATGTTTTACATTTAAGGGCCACCTTGTTACAACTGAGAACCTCATTGGCCTTTTCGGCCAATAATCTCTTATTATCCACTCGCACAACATTCAAGTCATCATCAATTGCATACATAATTTTTGAATCAATGACTAGGCACCTGCAACTTTTGTAGTGATAGAGAATAACATTTGGTCAACCATGACAATGATTTTCATGCTTGCCTTTAGAGAATCAGAAATAAACGTAAGCATAGGTTTCAAAGAAGAAAATATGCCATTGATTATTTCCCAAGGTTATGCATAAAGTTGCCAGATCATGGGAAGAATACTAATTTACTATGAGTTGTTGGACAACTCATCTTTTAATTATTGGAGTTGTTGGTTATTGATTTGAACTTCTTGTTGGAGTCATTCCTACTTGTCAAAACAATAAGAGACCTCTTTATCTATTAGTATCAATACTTTTTCCTTCTCTTATAGCTTAGATTTAGTTACTTTCCTTCTTTTTTCCTCAGAAACCATTTGGGACTAAGCCTCAGCTAGTTTCTTTGTTGCACTATCATTCATAGCCCATTCTTCATCCAACTCTTTTTGAAACATGGATGCAACCAACTCCTTTCCCTCCTTTTCCCTTTGAATTTGGGCCCAAGCTTCATCTAGATCTTTTTAGAGTCTGGGTTTTTCAATTTGCTCAGCCTAGAGGGCCTCCTTGGTGGCTCCTATTTGTATATCCTTATGTAACCTTGATATTTCATCATCTTTAGCCTTGACATTAGTATTCAAGATTTCCATTTTAGCCTTCACTCAAGTGAGATCTTGGTCTTTTTTCTATATTTTTATACTAATTTTTAGAAAGTCAGTGGAGACCACCTTTTGTGTTTCCTCCCTTATCTCAATCTTATCTTTGGGTTGGTCTTCAATTAAGTTTAGGCCTACTACATGGGTTGAATAATTTTATGATTGCATCTCCCCCTTAGCCTTAAGGACCTTGGGTGTCCTATGAGATACTATCAATGTCTGATGGGCATGATAAAAAATAGTGTCAATTCTTGGGGTGCTAAGCTTTAAGCTATCTTTCCTCCTTTCTTGGGACCTTTCCTCTTGGTCCTTCTAAGTGGCTCAATTTTTTGATAGTAATTGGAAGGAGATTGAATATACTACCTCAAAAAGGGGGTACCAAGAGGGAAGCAAAATGATATTGCAACCTAGGAAATGGCTGATTGGGCTCCCTCTAGGGTGGATGATAGGAAACTTTAAATAGATGGGGGATAGGAAGGGATGCTTTACAAAGCATGAGAGGAAAATGGAGGTGGTGGAGGAGTGAACACTTGTGTGGTTGTTAATGAAAGTGTAGTGATTGGAATGGGTATGGAAATGGAAGGGGAAAGCAAAGGTTGTGAAAAGATAGAAATTGCAACGACTAAAGATTGAAAGGTAGTAGGAACTACCATCACAAAAAGGTTGACTAACAACAAAGAATTGGGAAAGTGGGAAGAGAAGCATACCTTCATGGTTGAAACCACTAGAGCTTGTGTTGTGGTATAGACTTCTTCCTCTTCCTCATCTAATTGTTGGATAAGGTTGATATACCTTTTCCTTCTTCTCTTTGTAGGTTGTTATGAGGTTCCTAACGAGGACCCTTCTCCTATTGAAAATATAGGTGCTTGAGCTTTCTAGGGATTTGACGATCCCTAGAGAACTGAAAAGTGTTGGCTCCTTTGTCCCGTAACATTGTAAATTTTCTCTAATTATGTTGGTGGGGGTCCCTCTAGTTTCTCCTCTGGTTGCTTTCCTAATAGATCCTCTTTATGGATACAACTTGTATCAATTGGTGAGGAATACTTTGGATGTGCCTCATCCCAGTACTTTTCAAATTTTCCATCTATAGGGAAAACTTCATGTTTTTTGTTTAAAATATCATTTTCCTAGTAGTAGACCTAGACATGTGTGATCTTCTCTCTTTGCCAACCCTCACTATCAAGTATGGAGCAAAGATTTTTAGGCATTTCAAAAAAACTAATTGAAATCCTACTTAGGTAAATAGAAATAAATCCATGGGGGTCTTTTTGGCGCTATAACTCCAAATCAATGTAAATAGATGGCACGTCACTATCCGAAGACTTGTGAGCTTCCCAGAAAGGATGCAACTCATGGACGAGTTGCAGAGTCACCTTCAAGTCTACCATATATTCATCAGGTTCATAGGTCCATTGATGACAAATTACATCTAACCCCAACTCTATAAGCTTGATGGTGAGTAGATATTCTACTTGCATTTTCCTCACTGATATCCCTCCCTTTTTGAATGGGAGTTTTTAAATGGCTCTTTTCTTTCAACAGACCCATACTCTAAATCAATAACACATAGCTATTAGGCTAGTTCAAATGCTAGGATTCTACATCTCAAATATGTGAGAAGCCTAAATGGCCCCCCCTTGAATCCAAGTACTCAGAGGAAGAGAAGTGAGGACTAAAGAACCAATCACAAGAAAGCTTTTGATTCTTTAGCCAACTCATCTAACGGGTTGTGATTTAAAAAGTAATCTTTTTAGGGCTCAAGTCTACTAGGGAAGAATCAAAAATGACTCAAAAAAATCTTAATAATCATGCATGGCTAATAAAACATGGGTCCACATAGATACTAGGATCCTCTTGGGGACTGGGGAAGAGTGCATGATTTCTAAAGCAATGGATGGACTGAAACATTCCACATTTTGAAAAAGTAATACATCAAATAAGAAAGATGAGTACCTGAATTTTTTCTCATGATTGTACACTTCCAATTGTTGGTGCATGTTATCTACAATCACATCTGCAAATCCCATCATGAAATTATGCTATTTTCTCAAGAGGAAATCTATTCTCAACTGGAATTCATAAACATGGTCATCTTTATGTAGGCCAAAAATAAAAGCAAGCATAGAGAATATATCATGTATATCTTGATAAAAAGCCTTGTGAGCAACTAGAATCTTAGGCATTTGGGTTTCACTCTGGTCTCTCTTGAGCTCATAATTGAGAAACCTGAGTTGGGAATCCCTTGTTGAACATAACTTTTCCATTCTCTTTAGTAAAAAAACCTCTATAGAAGGATCATGAGTGATGCAAGACATGTATCATATAGCCATGATAGTGATCATGAGCTTAAGATTGTTTCCCACCAAAGTTCCACTAGCGGGGTTTTACAAGTGGGCACATGTGTTGACTAAATTTAGGCTAGGGTGCATGAGTGGTACCACTTATTGAGTCAATGTTGAAGATCAAAGTTTAAACTTGAGAGAGTCAAAATCCCTCTTCTCTAATCTTTGAATCATTCTAGTATGTGTGCCTTCACAGAGGGTCTTGGGTTTTCTTATTAAGTTAGGCTCAAAAATTTTATGGATGAAATCCAACATCAATAACAAAGGGTCCATGTAATTCCCCTTTTTCAAGGTTTTAGTATTGGTTCTCTAAGACTTTATCAAAATAGGAGTAGAGGCATATGACCCACTATTAAGGAAAGATTCCCATGTCGTTGCTTTCTCTTTTTCAGTGCCAAAATTTGATTCTATTGGATCCATGGTTACTTTCTCTCTATATTTTTTATTCTACTTCACTACATAGCAACATGAACAACTGCTTGGGAACAATAGTCACTTCTTTTTTTTCTACTCTAAAAACACTTCACCAATCAAGCTCCCTTTTGGTTTTTTTTTACTAAGCATCGACCCATGCCTCGAATTAACATCATGGACCCTTATTGATAAATGACCGCCAACCTCCCCCACATGTCCACCCAGCGCTCTCTGAAGGGATTCTTCCATTTTCTTTTCAACCATCTCCCACTATGCTTCCACCTGTCATTGTCGTGCATGCTTAAAGGCCACTTCCTCTCACTTTTGACTCGGGCCCTGACCATGTGACATGTTTCCTTCATCCGCATATGCTTTGGCGGGCCCTACAAAGTGATGTCTATAGCAAACATTGTTGCTATGTGTCATCCCAGTGCAAGCTTTCAATGAAGGGAGGGGAGAATGAACCATAGACTACGCTATGCTGCCATCTATCTCCTTGTGGATGCTTCTTCAATGCAAAAGATGGAGCGAATTATGGGCTGTGATATGCTACCATGTTTCTAACTACCTATACTGGGTGACGACACTTGTCTGCTGGGGACTTTGTCGGGGCCATTGTCATCATTCGTAGGAGATGCACCTAGATGGGGAGCAAACAAATGTTATGGCCCAAATATTTTTCTGTTACAATGGCTGAGGGGAATTGTTACTGCTACATCATTGCTTAGGATTTCAATTTTTTTCAGTTACTACTCGCTAGCCAGTGGATTGCTCACTATATATGTTGCTCTTTTCTTCTAAAGAGTGGTTAGAAGTTCCAGGTCTGAAGGTTACATATTGCATGTTCCAAGTTCCACAAGTTCAAGAATTACAGGATTTTAGAGAGACATCAGGCCTTTTTATTGTTTAGATTATTGCAAGAATTCATAGACTGCGCCATTGTTTAGCCTCACTATTTTCATATGCTATTGATAAACTCTATACTGTGCCATTATTATTTGAATGCTTCATTTGTAGAACTTCTATAATTTTAATGCAAGTTTGTTGATTTAGATCATGTCTTTCAACTCCTCTTTTCAATGAATGGGTGTGAAAATTTTATTTTATGTCATTAAATGTACTATTCGTACTTAAATCTTTAATTTCTATCATTTTGGGACATAGAAGATTGATGAACATACCCTTAGATCATATCTAAAAGATAGATTTATTGTGCCTTTTATCTAAATTTTGGCGCATCGCCTTAGTTAGATCCTTTATTTTTATATCTGCTTCTTTTTCCCATTCCAAAAAACCAATTACAAAAGAATTTATTTTCCTTAAAAATTTGGAGGTTACTCAGTTTAGCACAATAGGTCCCCCATAAACTAAGTTTCCCACAAAGGGTTTTTACCTTGCCAAATTTTGGCATCAACAATTTTTTTCTTTGTCTTGGCATTCCTGGTGGGACAAAGCTTAAATCAACCTATTTTTTAGGAGTGTGTATGAGCCATTGGCCTATAACTAGGTCCCAAATAGTAAATAATCCTGGTCTATTAGTACCACCATTAGGGACAGTACAAGCCGCGACCCAATTAGTGAACGTTCTGCTTCCTCCGTCCTTTCCGCTAGCCATGTTGCTCGCTACTAATAGAAACTATGTTACATGGGATGCCATAATTCCTCTTGTAGTGCCAATAGTGCCTACCATTTGGGCCGCTATCATGGTTTCCACCCTAAAATCTATACCTAAATTCATCGGAGATGGTTCAAGAACACAAGTCGAACATCTGCAAGATGTCATAGACATATGCCTGGTACACGACATTACAGACCAAAATGTAGCACTAAGGCAAGCTCGCCACCTCTTTTAGAGGAAAGGCACTAGATTGGTACTGGATGCTACAACCAAACACTATCAGTATCTAGGATGAGCTCAGAGATCCTTTCTATCAAATAATTTTGAACAATGGAGACCAATCCTTGCTATACTATAAGTTGTCAGTCATAAAGCGGGCTCCGCACGAAGCCATGGCTAACTTCAATGCCCATTTCCATACAAGATGTCAGAGAATCCAAGTTGATATCCACCCACCGCTTGATCTAGCATTCATGTTCTACTTAAAGTCTATCAAGACTGACATTTCAATGATGATCTATTCTTTGGGCTGGACCACACTACTGGACACCTATAGTGTCATTGTCAAGGTGAAGAACAATTTAATAGACACCGGGAAGTTTCCACCTTAGCCTACCATTCCCATATTTCTAGAAATACTAGTTCCTACTCAAGAAATGCCTTCTACCAGTTTGCAAGCTCCTTCTCAATCTATGTACACATATTTGAGCGTGCTACAGAACGTCACTTCTACATCCAACTCTTCAAAGGAGGATATGAGTGAGTTGAAGGAAATGTTGTAGACTATTGTTAATGAAATAACTATCATCAAGTGCAACCAAGTCATGCCTCTGAAACTGACTTATTAGAATTACCAAGGTGGAAGGTCTTCTTACCAATAGAACCAATTCCAAGGAAGCACTTGCACAAATCTGTAGGAACAAACAACAAATCAAATAGTGTCAGTACCCACTTTGCTACAAAGCACTAATCTAAGTTCGAGCAGAGAGCTAACTGCGGGGAAAAATAATTTAATTAATGACACCAACCTCAGGCGCTTCCCTTGTGGTGATTCACACATTCTTTGAAACTATCCGAGAGGAAACCTACAACAAAAGGTGGCAGAGCAACACAACCAAGGTACAACCTCAAATCCTGGAAGCTATGTGTACACCTCTTCGCAAATGGACAACGCAGTCCTCACTACACAAATGCAAGGGATGTCACTAGAACAAGAATTGGACATCGCTCCCAATCACACGCTCTTTTCATGGATGGAAGAGGAAGAAGTAGTGTTTGTCAATTATGCCTCCACATCTAAAACACCACAAGTGTAATCTAATTACAACACTCACTCGAAGAGGAAATTCATTGGTGAACTAGTCGCCCCACAACTAGTTAGTCCACAACCTAAAAATGCTTCTGACCAAATTCCTAGTACTTCTATAGTGGTGCCACAATGTCTACCACAAAAGGAAATTGTTATAACAATAGCTAAGGAGCAGAAATTTCCAAATCCACTACCCTTCGATGTGGTGGAACAACTGAAAACATCATCCGCTAATGTGTCCCTTTTGGATATATTAGTTATTCGAGAGTAAAATACATTATTGCAGAAGGCTCTTTGGGAGGATCCAATCATTAAGCCAATGGAGTATTTGCTAAAGGAAAAGGTCATTGATCCATCACCTCCTGCCAAAGTTCTCACAAATAGCACAACGGAAGCCCCTATTGAGGTAAAGGATAAGTCGAAACCCAAACCCTTCTTCCTAACTCTTATTGTGGGAGAGAAGCTATTAGACAATGCTATGATTGGCATTGGTGCTAGCACCACAATTATGCCAAAACATATAGTTGAGGCTTTAGGGCTCAACTATGAACCTTTAAAAAAGGGATTGATGCAGCCCGATGGAAAAAAAGTTGAAACTGTTGGTCTCATCAAATACCTTTTGTTGACTCTATTTGCTTGCCCCAACATCACAGTGTTGTAAGATATTGTGATCATGGATGTTCCCCCATTTTCGGCCTCTATCTATCCTGAGAATTCACTTCAAAGGTCGGCAGATACCAACCCCTGGATTGATCACACATGATCCTCAAGATGAAGCACGGTGTGAAAATGAAGATAGAATCTGAAGCTCTACATTTGGAACATGTGGTCGATGAAGCCATGATCAAATTTGAGGCCACTCATACCTCTATCACCAAAAAATAATTGTATTGCACTAAGCTACTAGAAGATGAAAAAGTAACTAGAAATTAGACCTATCAAGAAGATGCTCTCTTAAGAAAACATATAGATACTGATCCTTTTGGAAACTATCATGCTACCGGGTTGGGAACCTATGTCATCTATGATGAAGATCAAGTACTCCCAAAGGTCATGAAAGAACTTGAGAGTGGTCAAGCCTCAAAGCTATGGATGTTGCACTTCGACGGAGCAAGATTCAAGGTTGGCATAGGAGCTGGGATATGCTTAACATCCCCACAAAATGAAAAGCTATTAAGATATTTCCACTTCCAGTTCAGTTGTTTGGGAAATGAAGCTAAATATGAAGGTCTAGTGCAAGGTTTAAGCCTTGTAGAGCGAATGGGCATTAAGCAATTAATAGTGTTCAGAAATTTCAAACTAGTGGTCAATCAAATCCATGAAATTTCTATGGCCAAGAATGTGTGCATGTGATCCTATAGACATTGAGTTTGGGACCTGATTGAGATCTTTGAAGCATTCAACATTCAAATGTTACCCAAAGAACAAAAATATAGATGTGGATCGCATGGCGACAATCAGATCCCAGTTTGATCTTGCCTCCGACCTCATTCACAACAAACACTCTGTACGAGTGATAATTCGACTAAAAATTTTAGATAATGATTAGATCTAAAAAGTGTTTGACAATGATGAACACACTGCCTCATTCATCTAGTAGTTGAGAGAGTTTTCTGACCAACTCAAACCAAAGATCGTTGAGGCCTATGACGTTCAAATTATCCAATTGAAATCCAACAAGATTCCAAAGGGATTGGTCACTCTCAAAAATATTTTTGATTGTGATGATGTAAGGAATGACAAGAGGAAGTTTATAGCAGACAAAAGTGACTATGTTGATCTCCAGGTCAAAGATGGAAGAAACCTCAAAGTTGGGAAAGATGTCTTGCATCATGATAAAGAAAGGCTCATTGACTTTTGCAAAAAATATGGAGTGGTGGCCTGGTCATATGATGGCCTCAAGGGATATGATCCCGATATCATCCAACATACAATAGAACTTGTGAAAGGCACAAAACCAGTTCACCAAAAATAGAGGCCAGTCAATCCCAAGATTGAAGCACCAATGGCATAAGAATTAACAAAGCTAATCAAGTCACATATTATCTTCTCAATTAAGGATAGAAAACGGGTATCCAATCTAGTCCTAGTCTGACAAAAGAATGAAGATATCCACTTGTGTGTTGAATTTCGAGACCTAAATAGATCATCCCTGAATTATCATTACCTGCTACCTTCAATGGAGTTAATCTTGCAAATTGTGATAGGATCAGAGATTTTTTCCCTATTAGATGGCTTCTCCAGTTACAATCAGATCTGGGTCAAAGAGGAGGATCAACATAAGACAACATTCACTACCAAGTGGGGAATGTTCACATACGTTAATATTTCATTTGATCTCTAAAATGTTGGAGCCACCTTCCAACAGGCAATGGATATCGCTTTCAACAAACTAATCAACAAGATTATCCTAATCTATTTGGATGATTTGATGGTGTTCTCCAAGTCCAAGGATGATCATTTCCATCACCTTGAGATGCTATTCAAGAAATGCTAGGAGTTCAAGATATCCCTGAACTCAAAAAAATGTGTCTTTGGAGTACTGGAAGGCAAGCTATTGGGACACATAGTGTCCAAAGAAGGAATTTCAATTGATCACAAGCAAGTGAAATCAATCAAAGAGCTTCCCATTCCAGTCAACAAGAAAGGTGTCCAGTCTTTCTTGGGAAAGGTAAATTTTGTTAGTAAATTAATTTCTAACTTTGCAAGAATAATTAGGCCAATCACCCTAATGTTGAAAAAGGATCAAACATTTAAATGGAAAAAAGAAGCCAAAGAAGCCTTTGAGAAAGCCAAGGATGCTATTTCCTCCACTCCTATTCTGGTCAATCTAGACTTATCAAAGGACTTCATAGTGTATATATTCAGTGGAAAGTCAAGAATTTCTACTGTCTTAACTCAGAAAGATGATGAGGGAAAGGGGGAACACCTAATAGCATTTCACTCCCAGACCCTGAAAGAATATGAGACAAACTACAACTTTTTAGAAAGACAAGCGTTTGCAATAGTTAAGGAGCTCAAAAAGTTTCAACACCTAATCTCTTGCAATAAGGTTATTGTCTATGTCATGCATTCTAGCGTGTACGAATATGTCATGGAAGGAGAAATCACCAAGAAAAGATCCAATTGGATCACCAAGATCCTTGAATAGGACATTAAGGTCAAGCCTACAAAGACCATTCAGGGAAGAGGATTGTGCAAATATCTCGTGCATGACAAAGAAATGGTCACCAAAGAAGAGCAGTCAGAGCTAGTCCTAATGAATGAGTCAGATTCTGAAGGATGTTGGCTAGTAGACAGAGTGAGATTCATGCACATAGGAAAATATCCATCGATCCTTCCTTTCTAGAAGAGAAGATTCTACCAACTGCAAAACAACGGATACACACTCATTGAAGAGATCGTGTTCAAAAGGAATTTTAACGACGTTCTATTGTAGTGTGTCACTACATAACAAAAAAAAAGGATCCTTGAAACTTATAACAATAGCACCGTGGGTTGCCATTTCTTCGCAAAGACCACCGCCATCAAAATCATGTGCGCAGGGTACTTCTGGCCAACTCTATTCAATGATTCCTACTCCTTGGTAAAGGCTTGCAAGGAATGCCAGTTCTTCACAACAAGAAGAAAGAATTCCACAATGCCTCTCAATTTGATAGTGGTTGAAGAGAAATTTTCACAATGGGGCCTTGACCTCATTGGAATGATCAACCCAGCCTCAAGCACTAGACACAAGTAGATTTTGATGTCCACAGACTACTTCACCAGATGGACCGAAGTTGTACCACTAAAGAATGCAACAAAGGAAAAGATAGTGCACTTCCTTAAGGAATTGGTGACAAGATTTGGCTTGCCCAAAACCATCATCTCCAACAATGCCAAAGCTTTCCTAGCCTCTAAGGTATGTCAATTCACACTTGCGTATGGAATTTTCTTAAAAAAATTCATCAAATTACTACCCACAGGGGAACGGCTTGGCTGAGTCGACAAACAAGAATATGGTCTAACTCCTCGAAAGGATCGGGTCAAAATAACAAAGATAATTGGCATAAAAACCTCTGAGCAGCACTCTAGGCAGAGCACATAATGCCTAATCAAGTCCTCAATACTTTGTCATATGAGCTAGTATATGGTAAAGAGGTTGTATTTCCTATCGCCATAAAGATTCCAGCGCTGTAATTGCTAAAGTCTCTTGAGGTGGAACAAAATGGCACAATGGAGGTGTGGCTAGTTGAGTTTATAGAAGTACAAGAGGAAAGGAAGAAATCCCTAATAGCCATGACTAGCCGCCAATAGGTGGTTAAAAGGTGATTTGACAAGAAATCATCTGACCAAGGTCTAAAATGTGGAGACTTAGTGCTAAAGTTTAATGAAAGGGTTGCGAAGCTAGGTCAACACAGGAAGTCTGACAACCTTTAGGAAGGCCTATTCAGGATAATTCAATGTAGAGAACATAATACATTTGAGTTAGAAACCATGGAAAAAGAAGTATTGGTAATTCCAATCAATGGAATTCACCTTAAATTGTTTAAGCTTACATATCCTCCCGATGTAAATATTTCTATAGTTATTTTTCTTTTCTTTCCCTTTTTTCTTGCTGGCCGGTCTCTTTTTATTTATTCTATGGTTCCAGGCGAAAAAGGAACAGGTGTGAACCTAGATCCTAATACCTACAAAACAACATGAACAAACACATTAAAAGGTGAAATGCAAGGAAGAATAAGGATTCCTTAAGAAATTCATTTGAATAGAAAAAGAGATAGAAAATGAAAGGAATAACATAATGAAACTTGAAAGCATGTCAAAATCTATTCTAAAGCAAGAAAAACTCCTAATCTCTTGAGGGAATTGGTGCCAATTTGATGTGAAAATTGGCCCTTTCCCAACTCCAATGATGCAAGATTGATATGTGATGAAGAGTGATCCACTTTGTTGATGATTGATGTATGCTCCAAGATGAAAATCTGCATAAAACCTAACTATGCTTGGATGAAATTGATGATAAGTTGCTATGGATTTGAGTATAGTAAGTTTACTCAAATTGTGGATGATCAAATGAAGATATGAGCTCTTGATTTATAGAATTCTAAGGTGGATGAATGCCAAAAATGAAGCAATGTGGGACTAACATTCAACCAATGGCAAGGTGCCACTTATCAACATTTGATAGGATGAAGGTTGAGCACATTTTGATCCATGTGCAAGTTTGAAATTTGAATTTGATGAGATGACATGTTTAGGGGGGATGAAAGATGAGTTAAATGCCAAGTGGGAGACATGTAAGAGACAATCTAAGAGCCTTAAATGCTTTGTTGGATGGACAAATTCTTTTGGGGGGAGATTTCAAATTTAAGGAATATTCCACCTTTGATGCCTTTTTGAATGAAAATAGATGATTTATAAATCAATTAAATTGATTTTCATGTGCAAGTTGCAAAATCTAGAGGACTTGATGGATTAGGATTAAATTAATCAGGATTTGATTAATTTAAGGGGAGATTTAGCTGATTTGACTATTTGATTTAGATTTTAGGATTGAAATAAATCAAAAAGAGATGAAAATGATTAGGACTTAGTTAAATAAATATTTTGATTTATTTAACCAAAAGGGGTGATGTTAGATTAAATTAGATAAATGCTTGATTTATTTAATTTAATTAGATGAAATTTAGAGATTTAATCAAATAATATAGATTATTTAATTAAATAAAGATAGATTCAGATGAAATGACCTAGCGAATTACATAGAGACAATGATTTAATTAAATCAAGGGATTTATTTAATTAAAAGGAGAATTATGATGACTTTAATCAAATAAGGTTATTTGATTAAATGGTTAGATAGAGGGATAATTCAAGATGAAGCGATGTTAGTAGATCAGGATCGAGTGTGCGATATCAATTTGTATATTTTCAATGTTTACATTTTGCCCCTCTTTGAAGCAATGCACTTGTTGCGTTGGTTCAAAGAATAATCTTTCCATGATCAAAAGTCAAAATTTCTTTGATTTTTTTGAATGCCCCACTGCTGCCCCAATGAATGAAGAATTACGCTGGTATACTGCCCCCTCGAGAGATCGAGCAAGGAGGTTTGATTTGAGGGTCGATCTCTCGACAAAGAGGTTCAAGATCAGTTCAACTCGAATATTTGGTGTAGATAGATTTGGTGATGTAGACAGTCATCAACCATGGGTAGCCTCATGCCTATTTTGATATATTACACCCACTTGACCCTGATTTGTACCATGATAGTGACATTATTGATGATGAACTGATTACGATATGTAATGGATGATATGATGATGTATGGATGATATGGATGCACATGATTTGATATGATGATGTTTTTATGATTATGCAAATAGATGATAAATGTATGGTTTATGAGATGTTTAGAATAACCAATCTATATTATGCAATGATGGGGATGAATGCATGTGGTATGACCAATGCTTTCTATATGATATGATATTCATTATGCAGTATGGTTTTTGGATGTAGGATGGATGCATTAATGATGATTTATGATTAACTGTCATGGTACCATGTTAGCGCAAAAAGCAAGAGATAGAAGAAAATAAGATATTCCAACAAGACATGAGATGATGATGATGATGATGATTTCCTGCCAAGGAGTTGGGATTTTCAAAGGGATAATTACCTTATGTTTGATAACACATGTAGGCACGATGCATCAGGGTATAAAGAACCAAGATGGCGTTGCACCTAGTGTGATGGACTTTGACTCAACAAATAGATAGGAGTATTCTTGTTCACACCTAACATACGGAAACCTTGCTAGGACATACCTAACAAAGCAAGTATTCTCCAAGGTTATATTACAAGAACGTGCAACAAGCACAATAGATAAAAATATAATGATCATTGCCACATTCCTATCTCTCTAAATCCCTCATTGGGATATCATCGAGAGGTCCTTGGAATGAGTGCAATAAGATAAATCAAAATAAAAGATCAAGTACGCAAACAATTCAATGTTCTTCATATCTCTAGCCAAAAGGGATTTGTTTTAATAGGATAAGAATTTAAAGTGATATCCAAAATGATGCCCATTGTCAGAATGATATATCCTAGGACATGCATTGTATAGGATGATGATGGGTTGATAAGTTGATTGATAGGCTGTTGATATAAGTTTGACTGACGTGTTTGAAAGTGATCAAGAGTTTGATTTTGCTTTAAAGGTTTGTTGCTTCGATTTTGATTTTACGATTTGAAGATTTATTTTGCCAATTGTTGTGATTGTTTTCTATTTGTTTTGCCAATGGATGAAGGTGACGATCAATTTATTATGGATGGTTGATTATTACAGGTGCAAGCGAGATGAGACAGATGGATTTTTTTAAATATTTGGATGTTTTTGACGTTTTGAAATATTTTGAGGCTGTTTTTGGTTTTTTTGGATTTTTCAAATGTTTTGATTTTTTATTTTTCAAATGTTTTTGGATTTTGTGTTTTTCAAATGTTTTGGATTTTGATGTTTTGTGAATGTCTTTGGATTTTGTGTTTTTGAATGTTTTGGATTTTGATGTTTTTGAATGTTTTTGGATTTTGATGTCTGGGGGCTTATCAAAGATTAGCCTTGCCTACATTTAAGCTCAGTGATGACGTAGTTTGAATTCCAATGTTTTTGACGTTTTCTCTTTTTTTTTGAGTGTTTTTGGATTTTCTTGGTTTTGACGATTTGGATATGATATGTGTAATGATATCAATGCTCTGTTTGGGATTTTTTTGAAAACCAAGCTAAGGTTGATCGAATCGATGGATTGATGATGATGATAACATTGTTGAGGATACACAACAATGCAAGGATTTGATTGATCAGGATTGATGAGGATAACATTGTTGAGGATGAACAACAATGCAAGGATTGATTGATGAGGATTGATGATGATAACATTGTTGAGGATACACAACAATGCAAGGATAGTGTTAAGCAACACAAAGATATCTCAAGATGATGATTTTTTGATTGGATTTGATTGATCATGATTGATGAAGCTTGATTTGGAACAAAATCTATTTGAATGATTTGATGTGACGTTTAATGTGCAACTTAGATGCGACTGATAGTGATTGTTTGGATCGATGTTCAATAAAAGATGAAGACAGATAAGGAACATCTTCTTGTCAAAATATGCCATGGGCTAGTGATTTGGTTTTGGATCGCAAATGTTTTGACCAATTTGGTTTCACATTTGCCAATGGTCAGATCGCCACATAAGTTGGAGGATATATATCAAGATTTATTCTTGAAGCAAGATGTAAATATCTGCCTCCAATGTCTAGCAATGCATGGAATATGATGGATGGATGCTCAGATAGGTGTATGGATGGATAGATATGGATTATCTTGTGATAAGATAAGGTGTTTGATTAAAGAAACCTCATTTGGATAGTGCTTCATGGCTTAGATAATGCTGCATAAGATAGGATCAATGAAAACGACCCATGTCAAGATGTTTTACCATAAGCAAGTGTAATGTGTGCCCCAAAATTTCATCAAGATCAAGATAACTTGGATGATGGATGCAGACGGATGAAAATGGATTGGATCAATAGTTTATGGATGAATGGATTTATTATGGATGAGATGGATGGAATGCTCAATTTATTATGGATGGGATGAGATGCTTCCTCCTGGAGTGGTGCACTTAAATGCTTGATTCTACACATGATGCCCATTTTCCAAGCTTTCATCATGGTCCTGCCCAAAGCGCCACCATAGTGGTTTTCACTAGAGGATGATTTTTTTCCTCTTTACTGTTTTCAATCCATTTTTGATTTTTTTGTATTTTCTTATTTTTTTTGATTTTTTTGGTTTTTTCTGAAAGATTCATGTTGACCCACCTAGTGGTGTTGATGTAGATGCTTCTATCATAATTTTCCATCGGTATCTTGCTTGAAGAAGTTGCTTTGCTAAGATACGTGCACTTGAATGCAACTTTTGGGATTTATGATTTGCTTCGTTGATACTAGATTTGACTTCGTCTTGGTGTGCACATCACGATAGAGTGCCTTATGAATCCTTATGATGAAGGGTCGTTGCCAATACATGGTCAATTTGAGGATTGGATATCATGCATGGAGGCGTAGATGGAGTGCGTTTAGGGATAAGAGATGGATTGGTTGACAGTTTGGAACCTTTGACTCTCCAAACTTGGGAAGATGAGCAATGATGGGTGGATACAAAAGTGTGCATGGAATTAGGACCAACTGCTTGATACACTTTGTACGTCACTTGAAAAGCTTGCTTTTTCTTTTGTGGACATCCTTGATGGATACTTTTCCCTCTTTTATTTTGACCCACAGTTTCTTTGACTAATGGAGTTTGATAGGGATGATCTTTCTTTGTATTCTTTGGTATCCATTTGTATTTGATTTGTCCATTATGCTTCTCAGCTTCTTTTGCTTTGATAACATTCTTTGTTCTTTGATTCAGTTCTTTCTTTTGACATTGGTCGCAATTCATGGATGGGGTGATGGGTGGATGAAGATTCATGACGTGGCTGGTTGTAGTATTGGGACTAGTTTCATCATAAGGATTCTTTGCGTTCCCTATGTTGACATTTTTTGGAGACAAAGTTGCCCCCAGTATCATAGAAGTAGTACCTTCATGCTTTGATTCTTCCTTTTCTGAGATGTCTTGTTCGATAAGCATTCCCTAATAGATAGTCATTGTAGATGACATTAGTTCACTTTGTTGCTCTACTAACTCTGAATTATATTGTTCTGTCTGACTTGCTTCCTTGAGTGGATAATGTTTGATATCTTTATTCATGATGTTCTTAGTCTGCATTGGTGATATATCTGATATTGTTGTTGACAACTCTTTTTGACTGTAGGAGTTAAGAATCTACTCTTTTTGTATAACATAATTTTTTTCTAGATGAAGATCATCTACATGTCCATCCATAGAAAGCATCTCATGGGTAGATGGAGGAGTATGTGCTACATGGATATGATCACCTTGCATAGATAGGAGAGTGTCCATTAGATTATTGTAGTATCTTGAAGATACAAATTCTTGATCTTGAATGATTTTGGGGTTGCTTTCAACATGCTTTGGATCAAGTTCTTGACATGGATCAGTTTCAAAGGATGGATTGCTTATAAAAGGTTCTTGGATATCGTCATTACACATGGTAAGTGGTTCAATACCCTCAAGTGTCGAGTTCAGGGTTCCTCCAATATCTGTAGCCATGAGGTCGAAGGATGTCAACATGTCTTGGAAAGGACCATTGCTAGACCTTGGAGAAAGATTTTGATCATGCTTTGGAATAAATTCTTGAGATATGTCCTCTAACTCATAAGGCAATGTAGAGACATTTTTAATATGATCATTGGTTGATGGTTCATGCATTATGTCAATAGGATCAAATAATCCTAACACTCCTCGCAAGAGATCACTAAAAAGTGGCTCTTGATGTATGGTGAGTTGATCATCGAATAGGGTGGAAACATCTTCAAGGTGCTCATTGATGGAGAGCTCTTGATCTTTGTTTTTGGAAAATTTGGTGAAGGGATTTCCAATGTTTTCAACCATAAGGTCAAATCATGTTGACATTTCTTGAATTGGATCGTTGTTGGTTGGTGGATTTTGACATATGTTGATTTGATCTTCGGACGAGATAGAAACATCTTCAATGTGCTCTTGGATGGATAGATCTTGACCATTGCTCTCAACAATTCTCATTTTTTGTGTTTGTGCTTGTGTTTTTTGGGTAGCTTGAGAGGCTTGGGTAACTTGGGTAGCTTGAGTGGCTTAGGTAGCTTGAGCAGCATGTGGAGTCACCTGATATTGTTGAAGTTCTTGTTGGTAGGCTTCATATGCTTTTAGTGTGATGTTACGATATTGACTTATTGCACTTGGTTTTGGTGGTAGTGGTGGTGTATTTGGAATCATGTTGGATGTAGTGACAAGTGGTTGAGATACAAGTTTGGAGCAATCATGGTAGTGAGGGGTTGAGATATGATGGGTGAAGTGATCAAGGTGATAGGAATGGTTGGAATGACCGAGGTGATAGGTCCTTGGGAGACCATATTTTGATTTGGGATCAACATTGTTGTTTGATTAGATACCATCCATTGGTGTGATGTTGATGGTATATTCAAAGGTTTTGATGTGATGGCTTGATTGGTGTTAGGTGGATTGATTTAGATGGAGTGATTGGTGCTAGGTAAGGGGGGAAGCCCTAAACCAAGGAATGATGTTGATATGGGTAATGGTGGTGGAGATGTCTCTTGGTGTAATGACTCAACTATTTTGGTAAGTGTATCAATTTGATCTAGCCAAATTTTTTCTTGATTTTGATCTTGACTCCCTTGATATAGTTGATTTGGCTTGTGTTTAGGCAGATTTGGGTGTGTACTTGTGTTTGATTTTAGACAATGTTCTAATTTGGGATGACACTCAGATTTGGCATGATAGGTTGAAACTGACCATTGTTCATGTTTGGAATATTCGTATGATTTGAAAATGTATCCATCCCAATGTTTGTTAGATTCATGTTTTGATTTAGATCTACCATTGGGAAATGTGTTCCAATTTTTGATTTGGGAATACTCACACTTGTTGTGCCATTGACATTTGTAGAAGGTAATGATCCCATGTATGGATTGTATAAGTGTGAGTCTTGATAATCAATCGACGTTGTAAGGCTTTGATGGCTTAGTTGACTTGGATTACTCATGATATATGGATCAAGTTTGTATTCCATGTTCTTCTTGTGTTTTGACCTTGTTGCAAAAGTGACCTCTAAGGTTCTTAGGACTAATGACGAGATGAGGGATGAAAGGGGTGAATGATATGAGTGTTTGAACATTTAGGAACTTTGGATCAATGCTAGACTTAGGGTTTGATTTTGATTGGTTTGATTTGGGTAATTAACTTGTAAACCCTAAGAGGTTGGATGTGATCTTTAGGATAAACTTGTTCAAAGGATTGCTGATTTAATTAAATGTATGAGAAAGGATACATTCCCATACACCTAACTAAATAAGGTGATTTTGATTGTGATGATTTACCCAAGTCTAGAATGATGTTTTCAAAAGCTCTAAATTTGTTTGGTGGGATGGGATGATAAATGTTTGGATGGATGAAGTGTTCGATGTTGCTCCTAAATGAACCTAGGAAGGACTTGTTTACTAGGCCAAGATAGTGAAGAACATGCCTTTCTCTAAGAGTAATTCAAAATCAAAAGACCAATTTTTGCATGAAAACCATATGACTAAAAGATGCCAAGCACATGTGTGGGGTCCAATTGATTTAATCTTTTCTTAATGGATTCTTTTTACTACAAACACACTCTTGGTTAGATTTTGAATCTAGATGTCTAATGTATCAACTTTCCCCTTATCCCACAAAGCGTATTATGCGGAAACCAAGGAAATTTGAGTCAAGAGTTACCTGAAGTTGACTTTAGTAGAAGCAAATTGAGATGAAATCCAAATGTTTAGATGCCTCTAAGGACACGAATCCCAAGAGAAAGAATTATTGTCTACAACAGGTAACCCATTATTGCAGAGAGCGAGAAAAATAAACTCACAGTTCAAAAGAATGAAATATCAAACACCCACAAGCAAAATTGAATTCATACATATATGTTGAAAAAGAAAAAAGTAACCCATGTTGCAGAATCCGAAAGCAAATAACAAGATGATTATATAAAGTTATATTTTCATTATATATATGCTTTAATATTTACATTGTCAAAATGTGTCAAGAGCCATGCTTCTAAAGTGTATCTCTATATTCTTCTTCCTTCATATATTCTATGAGAAGCCTTTTTTAGGCATATATACAAAAACTAACTTATTGATACGAGTTTGTTTTCAAAAATAAAAGAGAAAAACATGGAGGTTTTTAGTCCATAGCATGGACAGTAACAACAAACACATCAACCATAGCATCCACATTATCTTCATCCACAGGGGTATCATCATCAACAACAAAATTATCTAAGGGAGCAATGGCCAGTGGTGGAGGGAACACCAGGTTCCTAAAGTCCATTTACCAATCAATATCATAGAATGGCACCATGTTATAGATGTGAAAGAGAAAGTGGAAGGCACAAGTGACCCTTTCACAATGCTCATTCTGCAACTGGAGGTAGAAGCCACTCAAGAATGGAATCCATGGTACGACTACATCCTCTTGAATAAACCTCCTAAGGTCACTCGTGGTCAAAATGCCTCCACCATATGAAGCATTTGCTACTACCTCCCTGAGGCTGTTCAAGTACTTCTTGGGAAAACTTTCCTTGACCAGACGCAAAATTAGCAGCTTAGGGACTCTAATATCAAGCATGGAGGCAACAAAATGAGAGAACACATCAATGTTAACTCAATTTTTTTCCTCATATTCGAGGAAATCCCATCCCAAAACCCATTTCATGGCTATGATAGCTAGTGAGTGCTTGTTCTTCATCATCCTTTTCAGGTGCCTAGTCAAAATCTCACCTAAGAAATTCATTTGACACTTATAGGAAACTACCCTAATTGGGGTATTCATCCTACCAGGTGCTTTGCAACTACCTTAAATCTACTTCTACAAACTACCTAGCTCTAGCCTATGAAAACACTATATGACTACTAATGCTAAACCACTAAGCCAATTACCTATTACCAACTTTTCTCAAATCACTAAGTGTGATTTCACTACTGCTTAGGTTCCTATTCATAGAAAAAGCAAGGAAATATGCAGTGGTTTTCTTACCATAAATGTGAGGCTAATCAATTACCAACTTGAAATTCATGCTAGAGCTTTCTCAAATTTCCCACCTAGTTGTGTCTGTTGAGTACGGTTTACTGCATGCAAAACTAATAAGGGATAATTAATTAGCCTAAGCTGGTGGAAACAATCAACGGTGTTATGCATGACTGAATACTGAGGTATCATTGTCCAAGTGTTTTGTGAACTCCAAGGCATAGCTCATATCTTTTCAAGCACTAATCACATCTTTGGCTTAATCATTCCTTTTGGGATATTAATTGCTAACGCATACAAATTCTTAAGATGCTAGCAAAGCATTGGATCAAGTTCCAAGAAAATTGTATTGTATAATATGGTTGCTAATTAAAATTATGAATTCTTGTCATTTTAAAATGGAAAGTGATTCATCTCGCACAAGCCAAAGGGTTGGTAGTACATGCCAAATTAAATGAAAAAGGGTAACTCTCGTCTACCACCTTGAGAAAAAATAGCTAAGTATTGCATGCAAAATGTTTAAGCACTTAAATTTTTTTTCCAAGAATGCTACTCAAAGTGAAAGCAACTTCTAGTACACAACCAAAGCTAAGCTAGAAGTACAAAGAGGTTCAAGCTAAGAAAAATTTTCCCACAAGGAATAATGGAAAAATGTTCAATCCATGAAGTATAGGGAGGACCAATGAGAAGCTTATTTAAAACTATGTGAGGAGCACTAGCTGTCAATGTCTATGAAAACATTTGTTATGCAATTCCTATTATTCTAGACAAGCTAAAGTGGTAAATCACACAGGAATTGGAGAATCCCAAAATCTATAGAAGCTAGACCCTAATCCAAGAGGACTAGGATAATATTCATGATCCCATTCTTGCAAAAAAACCTAAAGGATTGAGGGAATCAGCCTGCGAAAGAATGGAGATATCCAAAAAGATAATGTCGATGATAAAGAAAGTATGGTTCAGTGGGCTTCCACAATATATGGTCCCATATGTGCCCTATTTCCCAAAATTAGTAGATGCAGTTGTCGAACATTTCAACCCAAGCACCAACACTATCGAGGGTCAGAATCTGAAAGTTAATATCAACCTGGGAATGATCTGGAATATGTTGTGTATTCCTAATCATATGCAAAGAAAGATGAAAATAGAGGCATTCACTCCTACAAAAAGGGAAAATATATGGAATACAAGGATATGGCTTTGGAATTTTACAACAAAGAAACCAAAATTATTAAGGAAGACCAACGAAAGCTTCCAAAGATCCTAGTATAGTACAGTGCTTTTGACACAGACTTGCAAGATGCCTTTTCAATGATGGTTTTTTTTTGTGGTCTAGACAATGACAAGGAGGTGCATGCGTTTCAATTGGGCCTAGGTTTCTAGTTTTGCAGGAAACAATCTTACTTTTGGTATGATTTTGTAGATTACCTCTCAAAGGAGATGATAGGGAAAATTAACAATTACCAAGTTGAACGTAAGTTCAGGTTTCCTTCCTATCTTGCCCATATTTTTTTTCATTAGAATCTTGATTTCTTTGGTAAGTGTGTGGATTATCTATTTTTGACGAAAGGAACAAAAGGAAGCCTATTTCTATCTGGACTCCTCTCCTCTCTTCTACTTTTGACTATTATGCATTTTTGGATTATTTTGACTCCAATTTTACAAGATTTGCAAGGAGAGGATGGTATTAACTAGCTCACTAAGACACAGACATAGTATATGCAGAACTTCATTCCCAGATGTGACTTGTTTTTTGGAGTAGATTTCACACTCATCTGAATGTGAGGCTTCACCGACGAACCATTCTACCTCTTGACATGCATAACAAATCGAGTGCTAGCCCTAGAATTGTTCTCACAAGTTTTCATTATTGATACTACCTTTTGCATAGGAAAAGCAAAGAGAAAGACCTTGTTCATCTATCTGATAAGCTTCAATATAGTGGTTGTGAAAAAGAAAAAGGCGGTGCATGCATTATTGCAAGATAACCTAGCTCATCTAGGGTTAGTAATGATTTGTGACAAATGGAATTACAAACCTTTCAATGATCTACCATATGAGCATATCAAAGTAACTCACACTTCTTGGCCTTGCTGGGAAAAGAGGTGCAACCCGTTGGATGATGAAGATGAGTTATTGGTTGACCTAATCCACATTCCTACAGAGGACAATAGACTGCCATGGAATAAGTTCTATTTCATTGTGGCAGATTATAATGAGAACTACAAGATGGGAACCACCCTATTCAATGAGTTAAGAAAAGAATAATAATGTAGTATAGAAAGGATCAAAGCCTTCTGGGTGTATCACCAAGAGACTAAACAACTTGATGCACCTTATGAAGGTGTGTCGAATGATGAAAACTTTGAAAGGTTGTGGGATGATGAGAATACTTTTTCTGACTCAAGCGCTATTAGAGGAAATGACTTTTATGAAGAAGAAGAGTAGGCAGAGGAGGAATCCAAGCCATTAACATCTTCCACTCAACAAAAGAAAATTCCACAAGGCAACCTACCTATGTCGCTTCAAATGTGTGAATAAACATATCAAGAGCCTCGCAGACACTCACTTGAGCCTCGAAAGTAATGAGAGGGTCCCAACAGCAACAACCAGAGATGGTAGAGATGGGAGACTCCCTACCCCCTAAAAGATAACACATGGAAGCTATTATAGGAGGGGGTTCACAAGAACCTGCCATAAGCCAAGTGCTTGCAGCAAGTCAGGAGTTCGAAGTAAGGAGCCAACAATGGGTGGAGCACCACCATCATCCATCAATAGGTAAGGTTCACTCCTTTTCTTACTTCTCAATATTTAGTATCCTCTACTATTCCCGCAGGTACCCCTCACTACAGTTGTTGACCCTCCTTTCTCCACCTCTACCACAATGTTTGTGGGAAGTTTCTCTCAATTTTCTTAGACATATCCATCTATCTTAACACCTTTGTGAACTGTGATGCCTGCCACCACTGCCCAATCTCTCCTCACCTCTCTTTTTGAAGGCTTAGCTACGATTGGTACCCCTATTGATATTGCTACCTCAGGTCTGACCCAATATGCCTAGCAAACAGACTCTATAATGACTACCCCATCACCATAGCAATTGATGAGCCCTTCTAGTAGTTCGCAAACCAAGTTGTGGAAGGTTCCCTTTTTCTCCCCAAAAATTGTCAATCTCCCACAAAGAAAATGCAAGGGCCTAATACACTTACATTCCCTTTTGCCCTACCTCCTGGTGCACCTATTACAAGCAGGCTAGTTCAATCACTAGGCCAATTCATAGCACAAGGTGATGCTACAAAGGAGGTGCAATCTCTCAAAATGTGAAAGAAAAGGGCTAAGGATGACAAGAAGCCGGTGGAGTCTAAGGTGCACACTATTTATAATGAAGCACAAGCAATGTTGAATTTCACCACCATGTACCCAAACATTGTTAAACCACAAGGCGAGATGCTACCAAATGAGTACCATATGTATGCCATGGGACTTGCAGACTGACCACAAGACAAGGTAGAACTCATGGAAGAAACACAATGGGTGGTGATGACTGGCTTCCTCTACTCTAATCGTCAGTTAAAGAAAAAGGAGGAGCAGCTGAAGCTTGTGAAGGAAAGGGTTAGTTTCCTTGATTCAAAGGAGAAATCACTGGAAGTAGAAGTTGAATGCTTGTCAAAAAAAGTGCAAATAGCAGAGGTAGAACAAAATAAACTCTTATAGGAGCTTGCAAAGCTCCAATCTGTTGACCCTCCCTTGGTCGATGTGCTGAAGAAAGAGAACCAAGACCTTTTGAGCCAATTAGCTCTGGAAAAGAAGAACCTACAATAGAGAGATGAAGAGCTAGCATCTTAGTGCACTCAGTATGAGCAAAAATTAGAAAAGAATAAGATGGACTTTGAGGGCCAAAAGGCCTAATTAGGAAAGGACCTCCAAGAGACAAAGTCATCTCTTGAAAAATGTTGGAAAACCACGCTTGGGCTGAGGAAAAATGGTTTAAGGAGCTAAGTAACATCGAGGAGTAGCTTGCATCCACAAAAAAGAGAATTTTGGAATTAGCAGAGGATGTCAGCTCAACAGATGCAAAGATTTCCCTTCTAAAAAATGCTTCTCAAGCCCCTGCTGTGTAGTTGGACCTCATTCTAGTAGCTCAGCAGTTATACATTTCATACTGGGAAAAGGTTAAGGCCTTCTCCCTAACACTACAACCAACACTTTGGTATATTTTGGAGGCAACAAGATTGAGCTAGGAGGTCTGCGGAGCCATTGCGCAGTTTCCACAGTTCATCATGGAAAGGGTCCCCAAAGCAAAGGATTTGCTAAATAAGTTATACATGGTCTCTGATGAAAATTTAGCAAATGCAGGGATCGAGGATCAAAATGTTATTTCCAAGATGGAAAATAAATTTATCCACTGCCACTCAACCATCCTGCGTACTAATGCCTACATAGCTACTTTAAACCAGACTATGGACAACATGGGGAAATTTTTTTCTTGGCTAATTGAGATGGGCATGTCGTCCCAATTTCTTGAAGATGAATCAGTTGCCACAACTAAGCAAATTATAGGGAATATTGAAGAAAAGGACAAGGACCCTACCATTTTCTAGAGTTTCAACCAACCTCCTAGTATAGAAGACATTGAAGGTATCTTCCATCCACTTACACAACTACTTTTCCATTGCGAGTTAGGGGCCAATTTTCCAAAGGTGTTTCCTTATAAAGAAATGGTCAACCTAAGTGAAGCACAAGAGAATCTGCACAATATATCAAAGCCATCTGAGGATGACTAGCTTCTCTTACAAGAAACCCTTTGTAAACTCTAATCCATTATCCTATGGATGGCACTCTAGTCTATACAATACAGAAAAATTTTGGTTCTTCGTTCCTCAAGCGAAACGCCCCTAATAGTCACCAAAAGTTGTGAATAGAAAATTCATCAAGCTCCCTTTGGGTTTTGTTTTTTGCTAAGTATCAGCCCATGCCTTGAATGAACATCATCAGCCCTTTATTGATAAATGACCATTGGACCCCCCATGTGTCCGCCCAATGCTCTCCAAAGGGATTCTTCCCTTCACTTTTCAACTGGCTCCTGCTATGCTTCAACCTATCATTTCCACACACGCTTACAGGCTACTTCCTCTCACTTTTGAATCAAGCCCCAACTGTGTGCCACATTTCCTTCATCTACATATGTTTTTGTGGGCCCTACAAAGTGGCATCTATAGTAAAAATTTATGCCACGTGTCATCCCAGTGCAAGCTTTCAATGAAGAGAGGGGAGAAAGAACCACGAGCTGAGCCATGCTGCCATCTATCTCCTTGCGGATGCTTCTTCAATGCAAAGGATGGAGTGAATTATGGGCTGTGATATGCTGCCACATTTCTAACTACCTATACTGGTTGATGACACTTTTCTACTCAGGATGTTGTTGGGACCATTGCCATCATTCGTAGGAAATGCAGCTAGATGGGGAGTGACCAAATGATATGGCCCAAATATATTTTTTTTGTAATGGCCGAGGAGAATTTTTATTGCTACATCATTGATCAGGATTTTGAATCTTTTCAGTTACCACTCGCTAGGTGGTGGATTACTCACTATATATGCCACTCTTTTCTTCTGAAGAGTGGTTGGAAGTTCCAGGTTCGAAGGTTACATATTGTATGTTCCAAGTTCCACAAGTTCAAGAATTAAGGGAATTTAGAGAGATATCAAGCCTTTTTATTGTTTAGATTATTGCAAGAACTCATAGACTATGCCATTGTTTGGCCTCTCTATTTTCATATGCTATTGATAAACTCTATACTATGTCATTATTGTTTGAATGGTTCATTTCAAAAGCTACTATAATTTTAATGCAAGTTTTCTGATTTAGATCATGTCTTTCGACTCCTCTTTTCAGTGAATGGGCGTGAAAGTTATTTTATGTCATTAAATATAGTATTGATACTTAAATCTTTAATTTTTTTCATTTTGGGATGTAGAAGATTGTTGAAAAGGCCCTTAGATTGTATCCAAAAGATAGATTTATCATGCCTTTGATCTAAATTCTAGCACATCGCCTTAGTTAGATCCTTTATTTTTATATCTACTTCTTTTTCTCATTCTTAAAAACCAATTATAGAAGAAGTTGACTTCTTTAAAAATATGGAGGTTACTCAGTTTAGCACAATAGGTCCCCCATAAACTGAGTTTCCCACAAAGGGTATTTACCTTGCCAAATTTTAGCATCAACAGTGACATCTTTAGGATTTTCTTTGGTGTGATCCTATCAACCCAAAGTGAAATTCTTCTATGCTTATGAAATTCTCATTGATTATCTATGTCAATCCACTTGATCAATCTAATCAAATTCTTATTTGTGGACTCTTCTAGTCCATTTCCTTGTGGATAATAATTGGAGGAAGTCTTTAAAAAGGTGCCATGTTTCAATGCAAACTCGGACATCTTTTCCCCAAGGAAGGATATTTTATTATTTGATATTATGGTTTTCGAGGGGAAAAACCTTATTACTAACTCCTCTAAGAATCCAAGTATCTCATTCTCTATATTTCCTTTTAAATGGAGCACCTCCAATAATCTGGTGAAGTAATCCATGGTAGTGATTATCCATTTCTGACTTGTGCTAGATATCGGGCTGATCATTTTGATGAAATCCAAACCTCATTATGCAAAAGGCTCATCAACCACAATCAAACTTAGAGGCATAGATGATTTTTTACATTTTCCAACAAAAAATTGGCACTATGAGCATTTTCTAACCAAATTATCACAATTTGTGAATAGAGTTAGCCAATAGTATCCCCCATGCATTATTTTTATTATAGCCATTTGAGCTAAGAAGTGACCACCTGTGGTGGTATTATAGAAATAATGTAGGAGTTTGTCGGCCTAATGTATGTCCACATTTTTTAGTACTCCATCAAAGTTTCTTTTGAAAATAATTCCCTCTACTAATGCATATTTTTCCCCTTGCAATTATAGAATCTTCTTTTATGAGGCAATAGGCTTGTTGGGTATTTTTTAGTTACCATGAATCGGGTTCCATCATTGACCCAAGATTTTGTACTTCAAACTGATTCATTATAATTACTTCAGGACATTCTTCCTCCACCAAGGATTCAACTTATTTAGATAAATATTCATACAATTCTTTCCCTTTGATTAATTTTTTTGGCCTAAGCTCAATGTCATAATATTGAATTTTGGTGATTTGGTTTTTTTTTAATCTATAATATCACCCTCCATGATGTATTCCTTCATGCTAGGATGAGCCACATAAACCATTATCTTACTCCCCACCACCTAGTGTCTAAATTTCTCAAGACCTTTCACAATGGTGAATGCTTGTTTTTCAACAAAGTTATACTTGGCATCGTACCCTCGTAGAGTCCTTGAATGGAAGGAAATTGGATGTCCTCCCTATTGTGCATTTTGCACACACGCCCTGCTAAAAGCAAGCAGCCCCCCTCTTTTTTATTTTTTCTTTTGTGTGCGCTTTTTTATGTGCTTGTTTTATTTTGATTTCACCTTTGCTTTTGGGCCTTTGGGTCATTTTTCCTTTGATTTTTTTGTCTTCTAAAAATCCTAAAAATTTACCTAGGTCTCCTTTGCAAAAGTTATGTTACAGAAAATTAATTGTAGGAGGCTATCATATGGATTTCAGAGTCTTTCTAGCTAATTGTAGAAATTTCCATGCAAAAATCCACTTGCGAGAAGCCATGTGTGGAAATATGTCAAGATGACACTAGGACCCTTGACTTCTGCATCTCTCATCCCCATGTCCCTATGGCTTCTACATTCTCAACACTCGTAATTGTTATCTCTACAGTGGTTCGACATCTATAGAGAATTCTTTGTATTTTAGGGTTTTCATGGAACCCGAGATACCAACCAACATTTATTGTGATAAAGTCTATTAAAAGGGGCTTAGACACAAATCATTTTTCACCTTGCGTATTTTTAAATTGGTCGGGCTTATTGTGCTTTTCTCATTGATTTCAGAGGTTTTAAAGCTCATATTTTTCATAGGATCTCACCTTGGAATCTGTGCATTAGTCAAGTATGATCCCATTCCATTATTACTTAATTATTTGTTTTAATTTTCATCATTTTGTGGGGGTTTTCTAATATTTCCAAGAATAGTTAAACTTTACACTTGAAACCCTTGAGCAGGAAATGTCATGTGGGAAATCACTATTGCCACACCACTTTCTTGTTGGTATGTGGCAACTGATCATGCTATACTGTATAGCCCATGGTATACTATACACCCTGGCCCCTATCCTTGCTGGGGTTTGGGGTTAGGCCGGGCCCCGGGTGGGGGTTTGGGGGTGGCAGCCCCAGAGAAAAATTTTCCTCCTACTTTTTCGCATCATCACCGAAAAAGGGAAAAATATGATTTTGTAGAACCCAAAATATGGAAGCTTCTAATCTTGTTAAAAAGGGGTTTGGATGGATATTATAGTATGATGAAAAACACGATTATTCGCAAGATTGTAATGGGTTTTACACTAGATAATGAAAGTATTGGATGGCTGTGGTTTGGTGGATGTAGCCAGGATTAGGTGAACCGCATTAAATTCTCTTTGTTATGATTTATTCTGTGTGTGTTTTAGTTTTTATGTTTATTACTTAAATCTGCATTTAATTGTTAGATATATGTCTTTCTAACCCTAACAAGTGGTATCAGAGCAGGTTTTGTTTCGATTATCGTCTGTAGGAAGGTCTCACGGTTGAGTGGGAGCAATGGCAGATGAGGGTAAGAAGGTTGAGAAGTTTAATGGGCAGAACTATCAGTTATGGAAGATGCAGATGGAGGACTATCTCTATCAGAAGGATTTATGGTGGCCATTGGAAGGGAAAACCAAGAAAACCCATAGCAATGTTTGATGAGGATTGGGAGATTTTGGATAGAAAGGCTCTTGGGAGTATTCGTTAATGCCTGGCACAATTAGTGGCATTCAATATTACAAAAGAAAAGACAACTCAAGAGTTGATGGAAACCCTAGTGAAGTTATATGAAAAGCCTTCTGCTTTCAAATAAGGTATTTCTTATGAAGCATTTATTTAATATGAAAATGGTAGAAAGTGGGTTAGTTACTAATCATTTAAATGAGTTTAATATGGTCACCAGTCAATTAACTTCTGTAAAAGTAAACTTTGATGAAGAAGTTAGGGCTCTTTTGATTATGTGTTCTTTGCCTGAAAGTTGGAATAGCTTGGTAATGGCTATTAGCAATTCTATTTCTAGTTTGAATACATTGAAATTTGATGATGTTGTTGGTGTTATTTTGATCGAGGAAATCCGTAGGAAAAGCTCAGGTGGAACATCCACATCAGGCAGTGTTTTAAATGCAGAAAGCAGGGGCAGAACAAAGGAGAGATGAAACAATTCTGAAAATCATGGGAAGTCACTAGGAAAATCAAAGGACAGAAGGCCCCAATCTAGAGACAAGAGGGATTGTTGGTACTATGGTAAGCCAGGTCATTTGAAGAAAGATTGTTGGTCTCGAAAAAATAAAGGAGACTGAAAGGAAGGAAGTAAAAAGGAAAATGTGGTAAGTAATAAAAATGATGAGGATGCTTTGATTATTTCCCTTGATAATGCTGATGATTCTTGGGTGTTAGATTTAGGGGCTTCATTTCTGCTACCCCCCATAGAAGTTATTTTCATGATTATGTCCAAGGGGATTTTGGGATGGTTTATTTAGGAGATAATGAATCTTGTCAGATTGTTGGAAAGGGAAGAATCAAGATTAAGTTGCAGAATGGGAATAATTGGCTACTACATGAGGTAAGGCATGTTCCAAAGTTAAGCAGAAATTTAATTTCAGCAGGGCAACTAGATGATGAAGGTTGTGTTGTTACATTTAGTGATAAAAATTGGAAGGTTACAAAGGGTGCCTTAGTGGTAGAAAAAGGTGTGAAGGTAGGCACCCTATATCTTTGTACAGGTCATACTATTCCTTCTACTTTAATTGTGACAGAAAAAAGTCAATGTTCAAGAATAATTGTTGCAGTTCAGCAGGTAGAAGATCATACAGTTGCTATGGAATTTGAATCAACACTATGGCATAATAGACTTGGGCATATGAGTGTGAAAGGTATGAAAGTACTTCATTCAAATAATATTTTATCAGGTCTAAAATGTGTTAATATGGATTTCTGTGAAAGTTGTGTGTATGGAAAACAAAAAAGAGTAAGTTTTCTCAAGGATGGGAAGCAAAAGAAAGATGAGAAATTGGATCTTGTGCATACAAATGTATGGGGACCAACTAAGGTATCTTCTCTCGATGGCTCTCTATATTATGTTACATTAATTGATGATGCAACTAGGAAGCTATGGATTTATTTCCTTAGGCAGAAATCTGATGTATTTGAAACTTTTAAAAAATGGAGAAGCTTGGTTGAGAATGAGATGGGTAAAAAGATAAAATGTCTCATATCTAATAATGGTGGTGAGTATTGCAGAAAATATTTTGAAGATTATTGTTCCTCTAATGGTATTCATAGGCAAAAAATGGTTCCAAGGACTCCACAGGAAAATGGAGTGGTTGGCTAGCATGAATAGAACAATAATGGAGCATGCACAGATTATGAGATTGCATGTTGGGTTGCCTTTAAAAATGTGGGCAAACTGTAAACACTTTGTTTATTTAATTAATAGAGGTCCCTCTAATCCTTTGGGTTGTGGTATTCTAGAGGAAGCATGAAAAGGTAAGAAGGTGAGTTATTCTTTTCTCAAAACCTTCGGTTGTGAAGCATTTGCACATATAGATTCTGAAAATAGAACCAAGCTTGATGCAAAATCAAAGAAATGTGTATTTGTTGGATATGGCATTGATGAATTTGGTTATAGGCTTTGTGATTTTGAAAATCAGAAAATTGTGAGAAGTAGGGATGTCATATTCAATGAAAAAGTGTTGTACAAAGATCTGTTGCTGCAGCATGAGAAGAAAGAAAATGATTATGCAGTGTTGGATGATATTCCAAACAATTATGTTTCAGTGGTTCTTCATGCTAGGCAACAACAACAATAACAAATACCACAAACTCCTGTTAGACGATCTTCAAGGATAAGTAGACCTCCAGAAAGATTCTCTCCCTCTTTGTATACTATTTTTTTAATTGATGCTGGTGAACCAGAATATTATGATGAAGCTATGCAGGTGGATACCAAGGTTTAGTGGGAGCATGGAATGGAAGAAGAAATGGACTCCTTGTTGAAAAACCAGACTTGGGAATTATGCAAGTTGCCTGCAGGTAAAAAGGCTTTACCAAACAAATGGATTTATAGGCTGAAAGAGGAGGATGGAGGTAAGAAAAGATTTAAAGCCAAATTAGTTGTAAAGGGATTTGCATAGAAAAAGGGTATTGATTTTGATAAAAAAAATTCTCCTATTGTTAAAATGACTTCTATTTGTATTGTTTTAAGTATTTGTGGCTGCTGAAGATTTGCATTTAGAACAGCTTGATGTTAAAACAACCTTTCTCCATGGTGATTTGGAAGAGGAAATATATATGGAACATCCACAAGGATTTGAGGTCAAAGGTAAGGAGAAACTAGTGTGCAGATTGAATAAAATTTTATATGGCTTGAAGCAAGCACCTCGGCAATGGTATTTGAAATTTGATAGTTTTATGGCTGAGCAAGGCTACAACAGGTGTAATTCTAACTATTGTGTTTATTTTAAGAGGTTGAATAATGACAACTACATTATTTTTTGTTTATATGTTGATGACATGCTTGTATCTAGGTCCAACATGGATCACATAAGTGAGCTAAAACAAAAGTTAGAAAAATTTTTTGCTACGAAGGATTTGGGGGTAGCAAAACAAATCCTTGGTATGAAAATTTGTAGAGATAGGAAAAACAGAAAATTGTTTTTATCTTAGGCTAATTATGTTGAAAAGGTGCTACAGAGATTTCATATGGAGAATGCAAAAGCTGTTAGCGCACCTTTACCCAATCATGTTAAATTGACTAAGGATATGTGTCCAAAGACACAAGAGGAGGAAGAAAAAATGTCCAAGGTACCATATGCTTCAGCTGTAGGCAGTTTAATGTATGCCATGGTATGCACGAGACCGGATATTGCACATGTTGTAGGAGTTGTTAGTAGGTATTTGAGTCATCCTAGAGTTGAGCATTGGAATGCAGTAAAATGGATTCTCATGTACTTGAGAGGTACATCCAATAATTGTTTATGTTTTGGGGGCTCTAATACTGATTTAAAGGGCTATGTTGACTCAGATTTGGCAGGGGATATAGATAGCAGGCGAAGTACCACAGGTTATGTATTTAAAGTTGGTAGTACAATAGTGAGTTGGATTTCTCAATTGCAAAAGGTGGTTGCTTTATCCACCACAGAGACGGAGTATGTTGCTGCAACAGAGGCAACAAAGGAGATGATATGGCTGCAACTTTTCATGGATGAGTTGGGAAAACAATAGGCTAGAAATTACTTGTTTACAGATAGCCAAAGTGCTATACATCTTGCAAAGAATTCTGCCTTGCATTCTAAAACAAAACACATACACTTGAGATATCATTTCATTTGGTCGGTTTTGGAGGATGGACAGGTCAAGCTGGACAAGATACATATAGATATTAATCCAACAGATATGTTTACGAAGGCAGTGCCAAGGGAGAAGCTAAGCTCCTCTTCAGCTTCAGTTGGCCTTCAAGGTTGAATTAAAGTATAATAGAGCAACAGGGTCCAAGGTACTTATTTCTAGTGGGAGTTGTAATTGCAGCAGTGTCATCCAGGATCAGTCTCCAAGTGGGAGATTGTTGTGTGGTGTGGAGCCTGATCAGTTTCCAAGTGGGAGATTGTTGGTATGTGGCGACTAATCATGCTATACTATATAGCCCATGGTATACTGTACACCTTGGGCCCTATCCTTGCTGGGGTCCGAGGTTGGGCCGGTCCTCGGGAGGGGGTTCAGGGGCGGTAGCCCTCGAGAAAAATTTTTCTCCTACTTTTTTGCATCATCACCGAAAAAGGGAAAAATCAACAAAAAGGAAAAATCCAATTTTGTAGAACCCAAAATCTGGAAGCTTCTAAGCTTGTTAAAAAGGGGTTTGGATGGGTATTATAGTATGATGAAAAACGTGATTATTCACAATATTGTAATAGGTTTTACACTGGATAATAAAAGTATTGGATGGCTGCGGTTTGGTGGATGTAGCTCAGATTGGGTGAACCATGTTAAATTCTTTGTGTTATGATTTATTTTGTGTGTGTTTTAGTTTCTCTGTTTATTACTTAAATCTAAATTTAATTGTTAGATATTTGTCTTTCTAACCCTAACATTTCTAGCTTGGGAAACAATGGCTTCTACATCATTTGGACCTACACTATGTAGGAATATCTATGTGGGATGTCATTGGAATTGCACCAAAGTATTAGCACAACTCGTTAAGGTTTTCACCTTAACATTTTCCATGGATTAAACCTAAGCTTGATCACACATGCTTGAAGTTGCTTTTACTTAAAAAATAAACTAAGTCTAAAGGGTCATGTGGAAAGTTTTATGCAGGAATCCAAACATGAGAATTTGTTTATATCAAGCCATTTTATTGTGTGAACCAACTCGGCTTCCACATCCTTAGCTTCCACCTATAAAATTTCCACATCTTCAGAAGGAGTTAAGAAATGAACTTTGATTCCCTAATTTAAACCTTTTTCCCCCACATGCTTAAAATAATCAAACCCTTAAATTTTTCAAAGTAAAAAACCAATTACAATTTTTTTGTGTGGGAAGCCATATGTGAAATGTCAGTTGCTCCAAACCATTTTTCAGAATTGACCCTTTCAGCTTTCACATTTGAAAGTTTTGCATTAATAAAACTTGGCCAAAACAAATTTTAGGGAGAAAACACTTGAAGTCTTAATTTCTCCCACGTCCTTTAAATGATTTTAAACTTGAAATCACTAAGTATTTCTTCATCACAGGAATTTAAGTGTGGGAAGCATGTTATAGAATGCCACATCACTTATGTTGTTTTACAGATTTTTCTCCACTAGCTTCCATAGAGGTGGATTCCACATCAGTTTTTCAGCACGAACCCTAGAGGTGGATTCCACATCAGTTTTTCAACACGAACCCAATTGATGAAACTTCCAAGGGATAAAGTGGTTTAATAATACCACCTTATTTTAGTTCCTTTGGAAATATTTAAGGAGCAAGAGTAGGGTTGATAGGAAATTTCTTTTTCTAAATAGTTTTGCAATAGGCTCCAATAGAATGGTATGTTGAAACAAATCTTCTCTATAAGCCTTTAATTCATCATAAGACCAATCAAAGAATTTTTTATTCTCCCTTAACAATGCAATCAACATCTACTTTTCTGTAGGTTTTAACTTATCGATATAAACCATTTTGGGATTTGATTCAGTTCCTAAGTTTATGCCTTCAATATCTTATTCTTTTGATGGGTTTACTCCTAGTCTTGTAATAATCAACATTGTCAAAAAATTCTCTCTAAAGAGAAAAAACCTTTAGGAATAGTATTTATTTTGAGTTGAATGATTTCATTCCAAAATATAGTCTCCCTACCTTGTACATATTTATCTACCATAGATTTCCAATCAATCTACTAGTTTTCAAAATGATGAATGCAGTTTAAAACCTCAATTATTTGTGATTTTAGTTTTGATTGAAAATTGGATGGAGCATTCTACAACTTGTGCATGCTACCTTGCAACATTATTGGCTTAGGTTGCATGTTGATGCATGGTTGTCCATGCACTTTGTATCTTCTAGATCACTCTTTTATTGACTGGTAGCTTTGTATGGGGGGTCTTTTGCTGAGCTTACGAGGGGGGTAGTTTGTTTTTTGTGGAGACCTTGTTTTAGCGATGTGTTATCTATTTGTTTCCCTAGTATTTGGTGGAATTGGGATGGATTTTTATAGAAAATCAGTGTGCATCATTGGTTTTGTGTTGTGTTCCTTCCTTTGGGTGCGAGGGGTAGGCTTTGGGCTAGTGGCTTGCTAAGTCTTACATGTGTGTGCCTTTAGCCTTTGGTGAGAAGTGTATTTGGTGTGGAGAGGAGGGTGTCATGGGTGCTACCTAACGGGGGTTCCTTCTTTTAAAATGGAAAACTTGGGCATTGGTCTGTCTCATAATGGTGGGCCTTGTCTTCGTAAGGTTAATGGCTGGTTAGAAAGATCGTTAGATTGTCCCAGGCTGGTCATTCAATCAAAGTCTGTAGCAGAGGATGTTGAGTACTATTGTAATCATATATTGATCTATAATTTTATGGGACTGAGGGTGTCGCTTCCCTTTTCGAACTCTTGGGTTTGAAAGACTTCAAATCTGAAGGGCGATTTTGAGATTTTGTTGGTTGCTAATAATTTATTTCTAGTGGTTTTAATGCATTGCTAATCAGAATCATGCATTTGAAGGAGGGTCGTATTTCTACAATCAAGTGGGCCTTTTCATTAAACCCTGGCATATGGGCTTCAATTTTGCTAAGGAATTCCCTTCTAGGGTTCTGGTTTGGGTTTGTCTTCCTCATTTTCCTTTGGAATGTTGGAGAAATGATATTTTATAGATGATTTCTTTAATTCTTGGTGTAGACACCTAAAAATGGTCTGGAGAATCTAATTAATTAAATACGACTTATTTGATTAATTAATCTTAAATTCATCTACTTAATAAATAAATAGAAATATTTATTTATATTAAGTTCATTATTAATTCTTCTATTTCATCATATTATTTCTCTCTTAATTAAATAAAAAAAATTAAAAACTTTGTTTTATTTAATTATTATTATTATCACTTCTTTTATATTTCTATCATAAATTAAATACACAACTTAAATAATTTGTGTTATTTAATTATCTCATCACATTTCTTCTTAATTAAATAAAGATATCCTAAAATATTTTATTTAATTATCATTTTCCTTTTGTTTTAATTTAATAAACAAACCCTATAGTTTGATTTATTAAATTATTTATTCCCCTTTTGCTAAATTTAAATAAATTAAAATTATTTAAATTAATGCATAAATCATTTACCACTATTCACTCACCAATAAAATTAAATTTTCAAAATCTAATTAATTCTACTGTCATTCACGGGAAGAGCTTCGGGGACAAACTTGTAGGAAGTCCTCTCAATCCTCTTCCAACCACCTTCCCTCTCATCTTTCCTGGTGTTTTCATGGGGAGAAAAAATCCTCCATGATCAGCTCCATCTTCTCATCCCATGCCATTCAATTCTCCAGATTGAATCCCAGCCTCTTATCCCGTATCCCTGTGCAAATGTGCTGTCGTGAAAGCTATAAATACAGCTCTTTGGCTACAGGAAATGGATCCCAACTTCTGCAATCTTACTCTGCAGGTTTTCCAAGCATTCAGGCATTCAGCATTCACCCAACATCCATCCACCATCTTAATTCATTTAATTATGGCAGTCTGCAGTAGTTTCTTTCTTAGAAGCTTTGTTGTAGAATCATCTTAGTTGCATTATTAAATCATATAGGAATAGAAATAGTTTAATTCTAATTCTCTAGGTGTCATTTAGCAATCAATTAGCTTCTAAAATATGAGAGCAAGTTGATTAAAGAAATCTTTAGAGTTAGAGAGCAATAGGATAGATTTCTAAAGATTCTTAGTTTAAATTATCTTAAATTTCTTAAATCTTAGATGCAATGTCTTATTTAGAGGTGTAGAAGCATGTTTACATGGTTTAACTCATTCCTATGCTTACACTCGGAAAACCCTATCTAATAATATATTCTCTTATGCACATTTTTGTGTGGAAATTGATCTAAACAAGCCATTTTCAGACTCAATTGATATGAGCATTGGATCCATCTCTTGGAATCAATAGCTAGATTATGAGACCTTTCCCTTCTATTGTCATATTTGTCATGAGTATGGTCATGTTCAGCAGAAGTTCCCCAGAGTTGTTAACAATTCTGGTATGGATAATACCTCTTTGCAATCAACTCAAAATATAGATAAAGGTAAAGCCACTATGCAAGATGTGGTGATGGATAAGGATGGTTTTTTCCTAGTTAAGCCCCACAATAGAAATAGGGGTCAAAAAAGTACTCTCAAAGATAGACAGGAGGATGAAACATTTAAAATATTTGATGCACTGGAGGAATTGGTTTAGGAGGAAGGTGTTCCTATAGATATGTAGGTTGCAGATGGATCTACTATGGATCATCTCTTGGAAGATCAACATGACACTCTAGGCAATTAGTCACTACTAACAAACCCTACAACTTAGTTAGTCATGAGTATTCCTACCTAAGATGCTATGTTGAAGGAATCCTCATTGGTTCAGGAAATTTCTTTGGGATCTAGTCTCCCTGGTTTGGGCCTAGGAATAGAGAAAGGTGGTGAGGAGACTAGAAAGAGTAAGGCTTCTTCTACCCCTTAAAAATAGCATTTTAGAGAAGCCTTGAAAATCAGAAGGAATAAGGACCAAGAAAAAGTTAAGTTAGTCAGGGAAACTTTGGTGGAATCAGATTCAATGAGGACTATTGACACCCACTTCTCCTAGAATCTCTAATGATTGTGCTTTCTTGGAATATAAGGGGTACGAATAGCATCCCTTGACAAAAGGCTATTCGGGATTTAATTAGAGTGCAATCTCCTGACTTAGTTTCTTTGCAAGAGACCAAGTTTTCAATTGTTAGTATGTTGGACCTGGAAAACATAATTTGGTGTCACAGGATGTGTTCGTGTGTGGGAGTTATGGGTAACTCTAGGGGCCATGCTTGTCTATGGGACCCACACAAAATTTCCCCTTATTGGTGGATTGTTGATAGACACTCTCTCTATTTTGTTGTTGTTGGTGTTGAGTCTGGTGAGAAGATCCTATTCTCTAACATTTATGCTCCTATAAATTTCTTGGGTAAGGTTAATTTGTGCTCGCATGTTAAGTATGTTCGGTCTCTGGAGCCTTTCCTTGGATTTTGGCTGGGGACTTTAATGCTATATTTTCTTTAGAGGAGAAAAGGGGGTGGTACTAGTCGTTTAGATCCTTCCTCTGAGATCCTTAGAGATAATATGGCATGTTTGAATTTGGTGGAAATCAAGCCTAGGAATGGGTTAATTACCTAGAATAATAGGAGGTCTAGGAAGGATGCTATCTCTAAAAGGCTGGATAGGTTGTTGGTTTCCAATTTATGGGTTGGCGACAGGTGGGTGACTATCTCTAAGATCTTGGATTGGTGGGGTTCTAACCATTGGCCAATAAAATTATTGGCTTGTTTGTCTAGATTTTCTAAGAAGAAGCATTCCTTTAGATTCTAGCTCATGTGGCTTCACGATGGCTCTCTTCATGATTTTTTTTGGGTTGGTGGAATGCTGGAAAACTAAATTTTGGAACTGCTATGTACTCCTTCACTAAAAGGATTTAGCATATTAAATATATGTTGAAGCGCTAGAATAGATATCACTTTCGTAATGTGTTTTAGGCTAAAAGGGATGCTCAAGATCAGTTGGATTCCATAATGTTCCAGATTAGGGATCAAGGGCTCTTAGAGGAGTTGTGTAGGGCTAAGGCCAAGGCTGTGAAATTTTTGGATGAAAGGGAGCTTTGGGAGGAGATCTTTTGGAAGTAGAAGCCTCATGTTGAATGGCTTTAGGAAGGAGATAGGAACACCTCTTTCTTTCATAATTCAGTGAAAGATAGAAGAAATGGCAATGCCATTTCCTCTATTTGGTCGCAAGATGGGAATCTCCTTTTCTCTTCTGCTAAGATTGCAAATGAAGTTGTTATATATTTTTCTACCCTATTTTCTGAGAGCTCCCCTCTAGCTGATGTGGAAGAGGAGTATATCTTGGAGTACATTCCTGCTTTAGTGACAGGGGATATGAATGATTCTCTTATTAGGTTGATCTCTCTAGAGGAGTTGGAGGTTATTGTGTTTCAAACGAAGAAATGAAATGCTCCAAGACCTGATGGGTTCCCAATTGATTTCTTCCAAGATTTTTGGGAGATTGTCAAGTTTGACCTTCTTGAATTTGTTTAGGAGTCCCAAAGGAACAAGCAAATTGTTAAATCCATGAATGCTATTTTCTTTACACTTATCCTGAAACGGGAGGGTGCTAATACATTGAATCTTTTTAGACCAAATTCCTTATGTAATGTGGTCTAAAAAATTATTACTAAGCTGATTGTTGAGAGCCTAAAGCCATGGCTAGCTAGGTTGATTTCTGAGTAGGGAGGGTTTGTGGTTGGGAGACAAATTCTTGATGGGATTGGTATTGCAGCTAAGATTGTGCACTCTATGAATTCCTTAAAGGAAAAGGCTATGTTCGTCAAGCTAGATATGGAAAAAGCTTCTGATCATGTCAAAATGGGATTTCCTTTTCAAGATTCTACAGGCTTTTGGATTTGGTAGCGATTGGATTGAATGGGTTGGGAAATATGTCACTTCGTCTTCCTTCTCGATGCTGATAAATGGGGATCCTTCAGAGCATTTTAGGCCTTGCAAAGGTCTGCTGAAAGGGGATCTATTGTCTCTTTATTTTTTTATCTTGATGGATAAGGGTCTTGGGGGATTTTTGAGGTCTCGTGTGGAGTGTGGTTTGATTCAAAGGTGGCTTTGGGGTAATGGGATTCTGGCTCAATCCCACTTACAACTCGTTGATGACACTAACCTAATGGGGGTTGCTAAAGTAGAAGAAGTTGTTAATTTGAGGGCTACATTGGATTGCTACTTAAAGGTTTTAGGGCAGAGCATTAATGAGAGTAAGTCCTCTATTTATTTCTTCAATACTCCTAAGCTTATCCAATAGAGAATTGCTAGGATTCTCATATTTCAGATCGGTTCACTTCCCTTTGTTTATCTTGGTATTCCTATTGCAATATGCTCACTTCCAAGTGGATTTTGGTAGGATGTGATTGAGAAATTTTGTAAGAAGGTTAGTCATTAGACATGTAGATGGTTGTCTACTGCTGGCATAGTTACTCTTCTTAAGTCGGTGGTCCAAGTACTTCTGATATACATGTGTTTTGTGTTGTCGGCTCCAACCAGCTTCATCAAAGACTTTGATTTTATTTGTCTAAAATTTATTTGGTTTGTTATACTCTTTTTGTGGAAATAGAGCTTGGTGAAGTGGGCGGATGTGTCATCTAAAGTAGGAATGGGGTCTTGGGTTGTGACAGACTAATCTAAATGGGTAGGCTTTGGATGTGAAACTCTATTGGTGATGGTGTACTTAGCAACAACATACTTGGGCTAGCATCCTCAATTTTAAATATCTGGGTGGGGTTGATGGTGGTGAAGTTCCTCAATTCAATCTTTTTGGAAAGGGCTCTTTGGTTTGGAGTACATTAAAAAGGGGTGCGAAGTTGATTAAGAAAGGGATATTTTGGACTTGCAATAAAGGTTTAGAGGCTCTTTTTTGGACAGATTCTTGGGATGGACATCCCTGAATTTTTTTCACTCATCCTCATCTTCAGGATTTATGTAAATTGTTTTGGATGATGGTTCGATTTATGTGATGGATTATAAATCCCATCAGCTTCTGGACCAGGTTACTATTTTTAGGTGGAAGAACCTATAGGAATGGCCTCTTGAGGAATTGAGAGAGGATCGTCAAGAGCTTGCTAGGATTCTTGAGAGTAGATTGTGATAAGGATGATCTTTCTTGGGATTTAGATGAGAAAGGTAAGTTCCTTTTTGTTGTTGGGTATCAATTTCTTGACAAGCAATTGTATGGAAGTTCAAGGGTTACTTGGTGGAAGCGAATTTAGTTTAATTTCTCTTGGCCCAAGAGTAGCTTTCTCTCTTGGCTTGTGATGTGTGGTAGATGTCTGACCTAGGATAACCTTTGGAAGTGAAGATTTCAAGGCCCCTCCATATGTTTTTTGTGCTCTAATAGTGATGAGAATGTGCCTCACTTTTTTTTAGTGCTCTTTTGTTAGAGATATTTGGCATTACTAGTGGAATTCTTGGAATCATCCATGTCGACATGTCACTTCTTTAGAGGAATTTTGGCTATAGTTGGGAGGCCCTTCTACTAAGGCTTCTCTCCATATTGCATGGGCTATTGGACCTACCTAAATTATCTTCCAAGTTTGGTTAGAACGTAACCACAAGATTTTTTTAGGAAAGAGGCTACAAGTGGGCCAGGTGTGGTTCAGAATCCTAGGTGTTCTTCAAAAGACTATTGGGGCTAAGTGAAATCTTTTGGGTCCCACTTCTTTGGGAGATATGGGAGTTTTTCAAAATTTGGGCCTATTTAGTTGTGATAAGAGTGGGTTGTTGGAAAAACAAGGACATACAACTAAGAGGGGGGGTGAATCAATTGTCACATAAACTTATACTTTTCTAATTTAACTTAATTTAATCTCAGATCCGATGAATAATAAATTAACCACAAAAAATTAACACATTAGAGAGATAGAGAACACCAATATTTTTACATGGAAACCCTGTTAGGGGAAAAACCACAATGGATGTTAGTCTGCAAGATTATACCCTATTAAAATTATAATGAGAAGTAATAAGGGGAATTTACATGCATTTAGGAACACTTCCTAGAGCTCACTGCTCAAATACAAAAGGGTCTCACTACCCAACAATACATAATAGGATTAAAATATGGAGGGTATGAAATGAGAAAATAGCTTATGCACAAGCCTAATTATAGTTCCAATTAAGCTCAAAAAACCTTCTTCACACATCACTCAATCTTCTTCACACTTTGATCTGTAATTGAATGATATTCACACATACACACATAGGAGCACACCGAGCACACTGATCATATTGAGAAGCATTTACACTGATGAAACAATCGCACTTATATATCCGCTACATGAGATTTCATCACAACTTAGTTAGCCAATAAAATAAAATATATTTGCAATGTCGGCCCAAATTTATAAATAAATTTTTAATGTGAATCCACCAAGGTCAGCCACAACATAGTGGAGACCCAAATTAACATATCCAACACAAAAATACTTTAATTAATTTCACCACAAAGATCCACAACACGCTACCACCAACATGTCAGCCAAGAACATGAAAAACATAACATGCATAAGAAAATATCTTCAACCATGAGCTCACTGATTAATGTGGACATACCACAAAGATAGGTAATGATCTAGAGACATCAGATAACACTAGGAAACAATAGAGAAACATCTGCAACAACTGAGATTAACAGAATCACACAATCTTCATTCAGGAACACTAACAGAGACCATAGAAACACTATCAGACCACAATATAATAAAAAATTTACACAAACCTCTGAAACTTCTAGTAGATGATCTAGATACATTAAAATATAAACCATTTAATCCACACCAACTAATCTTCAATATAAAGAACAAGATGCCTTCATGAACTACACAATTCCACTAGGAACCTAGAATACTTTCTCTTACAATTTTCTCAATATCCTCAACATATACAGTCTCTAATGCACCAAATTCTAATAATGTTGACATCAATGACAACCACATATCAAAAACACATCCACAGTATCCAAAAATCTCCCCCTTTGGAATTGATGGCAACACATGATCTGAAAAATACCATCAACCCAACACACTGACTCTTCTTCTCAATTGCTCTTCTCTCCACAAGGATCTTTTCCTTAAAAATATTTTTCACATTACACTTCTCCCCCTTTGATATCAATGGAAAAGGTAGCAATGACCTTTCCAAATACATGCTCTAAACCACATATCTACACATCTGACTACTCCCCCTAAGTCTAGCCACAAGAACATCAATCCAGATCAAAATATAGCAATGTAGCTCATGGATTGATGCAAGTAAATGCATCTTTTAGTTCTTATCAGGAGGGGAAATCACCCCTAGCATTCCTCTGAGATACTCAAAAGTATCCTTCGATAATAGCTTATTAAATATATCTACAATATGTTCTTTGGTAGGTACATATTCCAATCTGACTTCTTTCTCATTCACTTTCTCCCTCAAGAAATGAAACTTGATTGATATATGTTTAGTTTTAGAGTGTATCACTATATTCTTTGAAATATTTATTGCACTTGAATTGTCATAGTATATGACAATAGGCTCTTCATATACCACCCTAATATCATTCAACATTTGTTTCATCCATATCACTTGAGTACTATTATTTGCAGCAACAATGTATTTTGCTTCAGCAGTAGATAGAGAAATAGAATTCTATTTTTTGCTCAACCAGAACACCAGCTTCTTCCCTAGGAAGAAAGCATCACCACTAGTACTTTTCCTATCATTTACATCTCCAGCCCAATCCGCATCAGTATATGCACTCAAAGTGATATCATCATCCTTTGTACAGAAAAGTCTAAAGTCAACTATTTATTTCAGATATCTAAAGATTCTCTTGACAACAGTCACATGTGATTCTTTTGGGTCATCCTAAAATCTAGCAACCATACATACAACATTCATAATGTTTGGTCTATTCTAAGTTAAATAAATTAATCCACTGATCATTGAAATGTATCTAGTTTGATTCACCTTAGGAGAATCATCATTCTATGTCAACTTACATCCAGTCACCATGGGAGTACTAATAGGTTTTGAGTAATCCATTCCAAACTTCTTCAGCAGTTTGCTCACGTATTTGGACTGGGATATGAATATCCCCTTGTCTAACTGAGTAAATTGTAATCCCAGAAAGAAATTCATCTCTCCAATCATACTCATCTCAAATTCATCCTTCATCTCATCAACAAACTTCATACACAGATTATCATCTCCTCAAAAAATGATGTCATCAAGAAAAACTTCTATAATTAACTCTTTATCATGATCCAGTTTGAAGTATAAGTTGCTATCAATAGTACCTTTAGTGAATCCAAGCTTCAGTAAATATTTGTTCAATCTAGCATACCAGGCTCTAGGGGCTTGCTTGAGTCCATATAGGACTTTCTTTAATCTGTAAACCATATCTTCCTTGTCAGTTAGCTGAAATCCATCTGGTTGTTCAATGTATACTTCTTGTAGTTCTCCATTTAGAAATGTATACTTCACATCCATTTGATATACTTTATAGTTTTTGTATGTAGCATAAGCAAGAAATAACCTTACAACTTCAATTCTAGCAATAGGGGCAAAGGTTTCTTCAAAATCAACACCTTCCATTTGAGAATACCCTTTACATACCAGTCTTGCTTTATTCTGGACCACTTCACCTTGTTCATTCAACTTGTTCCTATACACCCATTTAGTACCAATCACATTTTTGTCTTTAGGCTTGGGAACCAGTATCCATGTGTCAATCTTTTCAATCTATGTTAGCTCTTCCTTCATAGCTTTCAACTAGTGTTCATCTCGACAAGATTCAGTGACATTTTTAGGTTCAATATTGGAAATTAGACAATATTCTTCTGCAATTTTTCTTCTAGTTTGTACTCCTTTATTCTTGTCTCCTATGATTTTAATTTTAGAATGATTTAGCTTTACATACCTTGGAGTTTTGGGACATTCTTGAACTTGTGATTCTTTTGATCTTTCTTCTACACTTGCACTTGTCTGTGTTTCCTGACTAACTTGATTTACCAGAACAAATTGACGTTGCTTTACTGGAACATATGGAATAATCTAAAGTAGGTTTTGTGTCTGATAATTCTTCCCTTTGCTAGTATTGTCTTCATCTAAATCATAACCACAATATCTGGATGATTTGACAGAGTTCTCATAAACTCTGACATTTGCACTTTCAACCATCTTTCTCAGTATTTTTTTATAGCACCGGTAGGCCTTGCTTTTAGTGGAGTAACCTAGGAAAATTCCTTCATCGCTTCATGCATCAAAATTTCCTATATCATCATCTCTCTTGATATAAAACTTGCTTCCAAATATCTTGAAATATTTAACAGTAGGCTTGTAACCAAACCATAACTCAAAAGGGGTCTTACCAGAATTACCATTAACATTTACTCGGTTAAAATTATAGAAAGTAGTGCTTACCACTTCACTTCAGTACATTGAGACACATTTCCTTCCATCATCATTGTTCTGGCAACATTCGGAATTGTTCTATTCTTTCTCTCTCCAACTCCATTTTGTTGAGGGGTTCGGGGAGCAGATAACTTTCTTTTAATTCCATGCTCTTCACAAAAAGAGTTGAACTCCTTGGAGGTGAACTCACCACCTATGTCAGATCTCAGGCACTTGATTTTTAGACCTTTCTCATTCTCTATCATAGCCTTAAAAATTTTGAACTTTTCCAATTCTTCACATTTTTCTCTTAGGAAAGAAACTCATATCATTCTAGAGTAATCATCAATAATCAACATAAATTACCTTTCTCCATGAATACTTCTGACTTTGGAGGGACCATAGAGGTTAGTATGTAGTAGCTCCAACCAATCATTTGAATGAAAATATTTGCTCCAGAAAGTGACTCTAGTTTGTTTACCCATCTGACATTCCTTGCAGATTCTGTTAGCAGGCTTCACTTAGGTAGATCTCTTACTGCTTGAGTGGAACTTATCTTGATAATGTTGTCAAAATTTACAAGACACAACCTCCTATGCCACAACTAGCTTTCATCTACTTGAGCAATTAAACAACTCCCACTAGTAATATTCAAGTGAAAGATATTACCTTTTGTCTATTTACCTATAGCAATCATATTCCCAAAACTTTTGTGTATCTTGTATCTTCCATTTTTGAACTGAAGATCATAACCCTTGTCCACCATCTATCCAAAACTCAACAAATTGTGCTTCAAGCCTTCAACATAAAGAGCATCATTAGTGTTATCCTTACCACCAAAACAAATAGATCCTCTGCCATGAATCATACCACCATTGTTATCTCCAAATCTTACAGCCCCACTGTCATACTTCTCTAGACTTATAAATTTTATTTTATCATCAGTCATATGATGTGAGCATCCACTATCGATGACCCATTCATCTTTTTCTTCAACTTAGGCTGCAAGAGCCTTTTCATCTTTAGAAGATTTAGTAGCCACAGGAATATCTTCAATGGTAGCAATGAAAACTCATTCATCTTCATTTCCATTATCTTTGTCAGACTCATCATCAGTCACTGCTTCTTCAGCAAAGTAATGTATCTCTTTTGGAATCTAGACCTTTTAGGCTTAGATCTAGGAACTATTTTAGGACACCTTGATGCAAAATGACCTATTTTACTACAAGAGAAACATTTAATAGGAAATACATCTTCATACTTACCTTTTCCTCTACCTTCTTGCTTTGTAATCAATGCTTCCAATTCTTCTACCTCTCTTTCTTTATCTTCAAGCTATTTCAGTTCTTCATCATACTTGGATATCTTTCTGGAACACTCTCCTGGACTATATCTTTGCATGTTACTTCCAGATATAGTAGCCTTGAATGCAGTTTCAGTCTTTGGTTTAGATACACCAAATTCACTTATTTCAAAAGTAGCAAGCTTTCCAACCAACATGTCTCTTGTCATCTTTGTTACTAATCTGATCTCTTCAATAGCATGAGATTTCACTTTGTAAGAGGGAGGCAAGGATCTAAGTATCTTAGCCACAATTTTATCCTCATCCATAGAACAACAAGAAAATCTAATACCCATCACTATTTCATTTACTCTACATAAAATAAGTGATATTTTCATCTTCACCCATCTTCAAATTCTCATACTTTCCTTTCAAACTTTGTAGCTTAGCCATCTTCACCTAAGCATCTCCATATAAAGTTTCCATTTTCTTCCAAATATCATGAGTTGTCTGTAATCCTATCACATTAGCCATCTTTGAATCTGTTAGAGCACTTACCAGAGCTCCAATAGCCCTAATATTATTTTCAGTATCTTTGATCTCATCAGGAGTGGAGGGACCATTTTAAGGAATAACATATGGATCTTTTGTAATCTTCCAGAAGGCTTCACCAATACACCTTAGGTGACATTACATCCTGAATTTTCACAGTGAGTAGTTAGTTCCATCAAATCTCAGACTGTCCTTCTTGAATGTTGCCATCTCATATCACCTCAAGATTTTAGACTTCTTCAGAGGAATGAGCTCTGATACCAATTGTTGGAAAAACAAGGACAAACAACTAAGAGGGGGGGTGAATCAGTTGTCACATAAACTTATACTTTTCTAATTTAACTTAATTTAATCTCAAATCTGATGAATAAGAAGTTAACACATCAAGGAGACAACTAACACCAAGATTTTTTTACTTGGAAACCCTATTAGGGGAAAAACCACGGTGGATGTTAGTCCACAAGATTATACCCTGTTAAAATTATAATGAGAAATAATAAGGGGAATGCACATGCATTTAGGAACACTGCCTAGAGCTCACTACTCAAATACAAAAGGGGCTCACTACCCAACAATACATAATAGGATTAAAATATAGAGGGTATGAAATGAGAAAATAGCTTCTGCACAAACTTGATTACAGTTCCAATTAAGCTCAGAAAACCTTCTTCACACTTCACTCAATCTTCTTCACACTCTGCTCTGTAATTGAATGATATTCACACATACACACATAGGAGCACACCAAGCACACTAAGCATATTGAGCATCCTTTACACCAATGAAACAATTTCACTTATACATCTGCTACATGAGATTTCGTCACAACTTAGTCAGCCAGGAAAATTAAATATATTAGCAATGTTGACCAAAATTTATAAATAATTTTTTAATGCGAATCCACCAAGGTCAGCCACAACATAGTGGAGACCCAATTTAGCATCTCCAACATAAAAATACTTTAATTAATTTCACCATGAGGATCCACAACATGCTACCACCAACATGTTAGCCAGGAACATGAAAAACTGAACATGCGCAAGAAAAGATCTTCAACCATGAGCTCACTGATTAATGTGGATGCACCACAAAGATAGATAATGATCTAGAGACATCTGAGAACACCAAGAAACAAGAGAGAAACATCTACAACAACTGAGATTAACAAAATCACACAATATTCATTCAAGAACACTGACAAAGACCACAAAAACACTGTCATACCACAATACAATCAAAACTTTACGTGGACCTCTGAAACTTCCAGTAGATGATCTAGATACATTGAACAATAAACCTTTTAATCCACACCACCTAATATTCAATGTAAATAAAAATATACCTTCATGACCTACATAGTTCCACTGGGAACCTAGAATACTTTCTTTTACAATTTTCTCAATATCCTTGACATATATAGTCTCTGATGCACCAAATGCTAATAGTGTTGGCATCAATGAAAACCACATATCAGCAACACATCCACAATATCCAACATGGGTTGGGTGGTAGTGGGAGACAAAATGTTAGAGGAAATATCATGTGTGAGGGGTATTGTAAGCCCCCTCTCTCTGGGTTTTTAAAGATTAATACTGATGGGTCTTCAAGAGGTAACCCTAGTCCTGCTTGTGTGGGGGGTATAGGAAGAGATAGGGATGGGATTATGGAGTTTTTTTTTTTATAATTCTTTGGAAAATAGTCTAACAATCTCATGGAGGGTTTGGATATACTTGTGGCTATCAAAAGGGCCTATGCTCTTGGGTGGAGAAGAGTTATATGTGATTCTAATTCCCAGGTGGTGGTTGATTTGTTGAATAACAATCAACTGGAGGGGGTGAGTTGGCAGTTGTCTATGGTGATTAAGAAGATCATTTCTTTGGGGAGAGTGATGGATTCTATTACCCTTTTCCATATCCCTTGAGAGTGGAATAAGGTGATTGATGGTTTGGAAAAGTGGGTGTCTGATCTGATTGGAAGGTGGATGATTGGGGAGGTTTATCTGAGTTTCTACAATAGGAGTTGGAGGAGCTTATTACTATTGATATGATATTTTATCTTGGAGTTACTTGATGGGTTTTTTTGGCCTTGGGCCTAGTTTGCTTTGGATGTATTCTCTCCTTGTATTGTTCTTTTGATGGACTAAAGTTTTTTCCCTCTTTTATTAAAAAAAAGCTTGCAAATCAAAACCTCATAAATCTATTGGTCATCACTGAAAAACCTACTATTTGTACATGTTAAATTTAGAATACTAGGCTGGTGAGAATCTAAAACTCATAGTTCCAATGATCGGGAATATAAGAAACATCAAACGTTGAAGCTAATACAACAAGTGCATCAAAAACTACATTATTTTCTCTCTCCACCTAGGTGATGTTAAAATAATCAAAGACTTCAATAGTAACTCAAACAACATTCCTATACATTTTTAGCCTCTTTTCTTTTGCAACTAAAACCTATGAAATTGGGGTTCCACCTTTTGGGAGATGGAACCTAGGGTTTAGGACTTATTTCACTTAGTTTAACTCAAGGAAACCCTAGAGATTCCAATCCAAGAATGGAATAAGGAAAAGAGATATGCTAAAGGTTGTCCTAGAGTGTGATTAAATACTAAAGAGGGGTTCACCACCAAGATAGAGCTTGGAATGAAAAGAAATGTAAAAGATATGTAAAGCATAACTATATGATCTAGATTATGAAACTAAAATGCAGAATAAAAGACTGATAAAGAATAGAGGTGCGCCTAGAAACTAGAGAGGTTTGAATGAAGACCTAAAATCTTGAAAGTGATGAATCTAATGCACACTGGGACTCAATACACTAGGCTAGGATATTTAGTCCCAAATTAGGGTTTCTGATAGAAATTGGAATCTGGAACTGCTGAATTAGGATCTACTGGAAATATCTGAATTTAGGTATATTGGGACTCATATGCCAAAAGTGGTGATTTAGTCCCAGTATTAGGGTTACTCTAAAACTATGATATCCTATGATTACTTCCTATAGCTTCCTCCCTACCAAATATTTGGGTCTAAATCACCAAATTGCAATTTGTAGATGACTTTCTATGATCTTGCAAGTAAGGTGACAACTTTGGAAACTTGACAACTTTTCTCCAATATTTTTTTTCAATGGATCTTCAACCTAGATCTATAAAAAACACATCAAAGAGATGGGGAAATGTTGTTTTGTTAGTGGACAAGGGTTTTCCTTGGTCAAACCATGTTTTGGTAATCAAACCTTGAAATGAAATGAAATAGAAAGGAGGAATGATGAATGAACAAATATGCAATGTTATAACTCACTAAACCCTTAAACAAGATGTTACAAACATGTATGTAATGGTTAGTACAAATGTAGCTCTTGATTATTTGCTTGGTTGATATGGATATTTATTTGAATGCTTGCTTGAATCATAAAACCCTACATCACAAATGTTAGCTCAAAAACAAACATGAAGCATGATGACTTTGATATGATGCTTGATACTTGAATAATGCTCCAATTTTTTTGATAATCACTCTTGAATGCTCTTGAATGCTCCTGAAAGTGCTCTTGATCAAAAATTTCTACAAGAATTCTTCATCAACTTGCTAGGTAAAAAATGAGTGAAATAACCTTGTATTTATACTTGTTTATGCCAAATTTCTTGAAATTACAACACTACAAGCCAACATCAAATCTAGGAGGATAAAATCATACCAAGAATTTGAATTTAAATTAGGTGCAAGATAAGCAAGACTCATATGCCAGTTGTGTCATATGAGTCCCAGTACAAGAGGCTTGGGACACATTTTTCAAGAAATGCTTAGTTTAGTGTGAAATTCAGATCTAGGCCCCAAAACCTAGGTGGGACTCATACACCCAAGGTGGCATATGAGTCCTAGATCACTAAATCTAGGCCATACAATCAAAACTCATTATGTTATGATTGATCATTAGATATGTGTCAGGATCATCCTTGAAAATATGCATTAAATAAGGCTTGTGGATGCAAAATAGGACCAAATAAGGCATAAAGAAGCCCAATCTTAGAAGGGAGGGCCCAAACAAGTGTGAAAATGTAGAGTGATACATTTTCCTACACTACAGTAGCATATGTACCTTTGAGTTGATACATCACAATTTTTGAATCACCATGCACATTGATACATTTTATTCCATATTTAGAATCTATATTTAAACCAAGTAACAAAGCTTCATTTTTTGCTACATTATTGGTACACTTAAAGTTCAATATGAAATTGAACTTGTAATATTTTCCCTCAAGGGACATCAATAAAATTCATGCACCATTACCTTCTCTTGAACATCCACCATCATATTGCATATTATAAATTCCAACATCCTCTAGATGAAGATGTGAGGGCACCAAATTAGGATCAATCTTTTGAATAGATTCACCATCACAGTAACTTGCCAAGTTATCAAGCTCCAAATCATGATAGTAGATCCCATTCCTAAGTTCATTAGGATTATGTACAATGATCATCATTTTATGTTCTTTATGTATCTAGACCTCTTTTCAACACATTAGGATGGTAGCATAGGATAAGTCCATCTGAAGGCTACGACCTATTGAAGCTACCCATTTTCTTGATAGTGTAATGTTGCAAAATTGCAGCCTAGGGGTAATTTCACATTTTTCGCATTTTGCTTTGCATTTATTATTCCTAATAGAATTTTTGATAAGAACCTCATGGGTTAGAATTTCATGATTCTAACTCCACAAGGACCAACGATGAAGCGAAAAAATTCGGCCACGTCACTTCCCAAAAATTGATGTGTTGGACACCTACGCAACACACAAATGTCTGCATGGCATGCTAGCGTCCACACAATTTTATGAGTTTCAAATATAGAATCTTGGAATCTTGACTCATGAAACGTGTCCCTATAGTTAGAACTCTGATTATAACGATTCATCGTGCCTCTTGTAGGAACAAAACCCTCTCTTTTCTCTCATTATTGAGGTTTCTCCTCATTCTAACACTTCAATATTTTGATATCACTCAATTCTCTAGCTCTTGCTATTAAATAGGTGCATGAAAAATGAGAGGGGGGTGAATCAGTTGTCAAAACCCTTCAAAACTTATCGATTGCACAACCACACTATTTTGTTATTAAGTAAGAGCATGAAACACAAATAACATAAAGTAAATCAACACAATGAACACCAAATTTTTATGTGGAAAACCCAATGAGGGAAAAAACATGGTGAACTCACAACATAAAGAGATTGTAAAATTGAATACAGAGGCTCACTTCCTAGAAGAGGACTCACTATCCAAGTACAAAGGCTCACTGCCTACAAAAAGGACTCACTATCCAAGTATAAAGGCTCACTATCTAAAAAAATGACTCACTGTCTAACAGGGATGCACATTGCCTACAAATACAAAAGAGAACAAAAGATCCACCACAAAAATTAACACACATTTGCAGCCTTGAGTAAAGGATTGTAGAAAACTTTAGCTCATTTACTTTAGGAATCCAACACAATGAAGAATTGTTGCCTCAACACACTTTCACACACTTCTACTCTTATCATTTGTAGCTCACTTCATCACTTTGCATCACACTATCATACAACTCTTCACAATTCGACTTGCATTTATACCATCTTCAACTTTAGAACCTTTCTCCAAGGTCGGCCACATAAACTTTATTTCATAAATTCAAATTATGTAAGCAACTCAACATTCCCATGGTGGAAAGGAATGAGAGTGGACCAAAAACTAATTAACCAAGACCAAAAATAAAATGTCTTGGATCAACCACACACTTCCTTAATTAAATTTTATTCTTTGAATGAAGTGTAAAAACTAGGTTGGCCAAACCTAATGAAAACACGAATGAACATTGGTGCACATGCTTCCCAACAAGAAGATGAAATGTAGAAGCCACAACACACTTCATTATGTACACTAATACATCTCAGATTCTTCCAGATACATCTATGACAAGTGTGATAAACTTCAAACATTGAACACCTTACACCAGTCCATCCGGACTATGCAAACACACACAACAACCCTAAAAACATGACTTTTGGACCACCAAACCTCAAACTTATTTGTCAAAACCCAGAGAACACCTTCACAAGACATATCCTAGATTTGAAAGATCTGAAACAAAACAATGGAGGACTATAGAGTAAAAATATTTATCCTAGTCCATAGAAGACCAACTTTGCTAGAACAGTTCACATACTGGTGAATGAAACTTTCACATACCATCATACCAGAAGTTAAAAATTAGGAGATATCACAACTATACCATCATTATCAAACCTTCAAATCCACACAAGCATAGGATCAACACAAGAGAAATGTGGAGAAAATACCAGAGCACATTCTAAACACACTCAACATTCAGACTTCTTCTATATTAATTTTCTCAAAAGAACTTGGAAACTCATCAATTCAACACATCTACAACATCATAAAGACAACTCAATGTACTCACAATGTCTTAGTAGCATCTCAACTATACATGTACAATCTTCAACATACTAAAAAATTTTGGCATCAATGAAAACATTAATGACAACGCCACCAAAATTTCTCATACTTGCAACAATCTCCCCCTTTGTCATTGATGACAACACATGATATGAAAAACCATCAAAGACAACATCCTTCACAATATCCTGGGAGAACACCTTCTCTTCCTCAACAAATATTTTTCACGTGAATTTATCTCCCCCTTTGACATCAATGGAAAATATCAAAGACTCTGATCAATCCCCCTTAGGAGTACATTCATACTGCAGCAATGAAAACCTTTTCTACTCCCCCTGTGGAGTAGACCCATTTTTCAGTCTAGATAAATGAAGAATTTGTGAATTCACTAGACTGATGCACCTTCATTTGAACCTAGTTCAGAGGACCAATGACCCCCAACCTCTCCCTAAGATGCTCAAAAGTATCCTTTGGAAGAGCCTTAGTAAATATATGTGCAATTTGTTCCTTTGTTGTCACATACTTCAGTTTGAATTCATTCTCCAACACCTTCTCTCTCATGAAATGATATTTGATAGATATGTGTTTTTCTCTTGAATGCATAACTAGATTCTTTAAAATATTTATAACACTTGTGTTGTCATAGAAAATAGGAATAGGCTCATCACATATTACTCCAATGTATTTTAGAGTTTGCTTCATCCACAAAACTTGTGTGCAGCAGGATGCTACAACAATATATTTTTCCTCTGTAGTGGATAAAAAAACTGAGTATTGTTTCTTACTCAACCAAGAAACCAATCTTCCACCAAGAAAGAAAACACCTCCACTAGTACTCTTCCGGTCATCCACACAACCATCCCAATATGCGTTAGTATAAGCACTCAAAGTGAAATCAACACCCTTAGGATACCATAAGCCATAATCTAGTGTACCTTTAAGATATATAAATATCCTCTTTACAACTATAACATGTGCCTCTTTAGGATCTCTTTGAAATATCGCAACTAGACATACTACATGCATAATATATGGTCTAGTAGTAGTAAGATACAATAGTCCACCAATCATAGATCCATATTTTCTCTGATAGGTTTTAGCAGATTCGTCATCTTTTCCCAATTTACATCTGGTTACCATAGGAGTACTAACCAATTTGGAATCATTCATCCCAAACTTCTTCAAAAACTATCTTACATAGTTAGATTGTAAAATGAATATCCCTTTATCAGTTTGATTCACTTGAAGACCAAGAAAGAAATTCAATTCACCAATCATAAACATCCCAAATTCTTTTTGCATCTCTTTAGAAAACTATTTACACATGCCTTCATTTCCACCAAAAATTATATCATCAACATATACAACTACTATCAACATTTTGTTACCTTGCACTTTAAAGTAAAGATTGTTGTCGATAAATCCTTTGCTAAATCCTTGCTTTCTTAGATATTTGTCCAATCTTGCATACCAAGCTCTAGGAGTTTGCTTCAGTCCATACAACACCTTCTTCAACTTACAAACCATTTCTGGTTTGTCAGATAAGTGAAACCCTTCAGGTTGTTCCATGTACACTTTTTCCAATTCACCATTTAGAAATTCTAACTTGACATCCATCTGATACACTTTGAAATCCTTGTGGGAAAAAAATTCCAAAACAATCCTAATAGCTTCCATTCTAGCCACAATGGAAAATGTTTCTTCAAAGTCTATGCCTTCAACTTGTGAATATCCCCTACATACAAGTCTTTCATTATTCCTTACAACTTCTCCATTTTCATTTAGCTTATTCTGGAACACCCATTTTGAACCAATTACATTCTTATTAACATGTCTAGGGACTAATTACCATGTATGATTCTTTTCTATTTGTTGCAATTCTTCTTTCATAGCTTTCATCCAATTCTCATCTTCACATGCTTCACTCACAGACTTGGATTCAATTTTATAAAGTAAACATAGATTTACCTCAGCTGCTACTTTACTTCTTTTCTTCACACCTTCACTCTTATCTCCAATTATTTGTTCTTCTAGATGATTCTTTTGAACATACTTAAGATTCTTAATAATAGGTTCCAACTCATTCTCTTCTTCTTCTTCTTCTTCAGTTTTCTCTTCTTTCTCTTCTTCTTCCTTTTCCTTATTCTCACCAGGTACAATTCCAAAGATAGGATCATCAGGTTCAACTTCAATTATCTCAATAGGTCTATGTATGTCATCATCAACTTTCACATTAGTACTTTCAACAATCTTCCTTAATCTCTTATTGAAGCATCTATATGCTTTGATAGTATTAGAGTATCCAAGAAAAATTCCTTCATCACACCTAGCATGATCGAACTTTCCAAGATTTTCATCATCTATTTTAATGTAACATCTGGTTCCAAATACCTTGAAGTACTTCACAGTAGGAGTCTTGCCAATTCATAACTCAAAATAAGTCTTTGTGTTGTTGCTTCTAATCTGAACTCTATTAAGAACATAAGCAACAATGTGTATTGCCTCTCTCCAATACACATCCAATACATTTGATTATTTCATCATGGTTCTTCCAGCTTCCTATACTATCTTGTTTTTCCTCTCAACTACCACATTTTTTTGAGGGGTTCTTGGAGCAAAAAATTGTCTCTTTATTCCATGTTGCTCACATAATGTATTAAACTCTCTAGAAATGAATTCTCCACCTCTATCAGATCTTAGACACTTGATTTTCAAATTTACTTAATTTTCCACTCTTGCTTTGAACACTTTAAACCTATCCAGAGACTAAGTCTTTTCCCTAAGAAAATCAACCCATGTCATTCGAGTATAATCATCAATAAGAAGCATGAAATTCTTGTCACCATTCAGGCTTCTTGTTCTAGTTGGACCATAGAGATCGGTGTGAATTAACTCTAGCATTTTGGTAGTAGAGTGCTCTTTTCCCTTAAATTTGTATCTTGTCTATTTCCCCAATTGACAACTTCTGCAAATAGTATTAACAGGTCTTATGATTCTAGGCAGCCCTTAGACAATTTATTTTGAATTGATTTTGACCAAATTATCAAAATTTATATATCCCATTCTCTGGTACCATAACCAACTTTCACTAACTTGAGATACAAGGCACTGACCATCAACTCCCTTAAGTTGATAGATGTTTCCATGAGTTCTCCTTCTAGTAGCAACCATATCTCCATTTCTGGACCCTTTTCTAATTTCACAGGTATTATTCTGAAATACAAGTTTAAAACCATTGCTACACATTTTCCCAACATTCAAAAGGTTATGCCTCAAACCCTTCACATAATATACATCATCAGTGTTGTGCACTCCATCAAAACTAATTGAACCTTTCCCACAAATCTTAGCCCCTGAATCATCACCAAACATGACTAAACCCCCATAATACCTTTCAAGTTTAGTGAACTTACTCTTGTCTCTGGTCATGTGATTAGAACATCCACTATCAATTACCCAATAGTCTTCATCTTGTCTTGCATGAAAAGCGGTAACCAAAATACCTTCCATCTTGTTCCTCTTATTCTTTGAAACCTTCTTGCTTGCATATTTTCTAGGGTTAGAAGATATAGATTTACTTTCCAAAGCTAAAAACAAGCATTCACTATCATCAACCTCATTTTCAAATTCATCATCAGAGATTCTGACCTCTTCTTTAACATAATAAAACTTCTTGTATTTCCTATCCTTTCAATCCTTATCCTTATAATCCCTATTCTTCTTATGTACAACTCTATTTGGAAATCTTGAAGCATAATGACCAATATTACGACAACTGAAACATTTAAAGGAAAACATACCTTTATACTTTCCAGTACCCTTCTTCAACTTCTTGGTGAAGTTCACTTCCAACTCATTTGAACCATCACTCTCTTGATTATCTTAACTTAATTTTTTTTCATCTCAACCCTCTAGAAATAACTTGTAAACTCTTCACCTTCGTCCATTTTCAAATTCTCAAATTTTCGCTTTTCTGCCAACTTCTTTGTCAATTTGACTCTTTCATTTCTTTCATACAGTTCTTCCAACTTCTTCTAGACTTCATGAGCTTAGTATCTAAAGAAAAAACCTTAGTTCACTCAGTCTTAGATAAAGCACTGAAAATAGCATACCTTGCTCTCTCATTCTCCTCATAATCAAAAACCTCATCAGTAGAAGTAGGACCATTCTTCAGAGGAGTATACTTCATCTCAACAACCTTCCATGTCTTGTAACCAAGAGAAACAATATATCCTCTCATATACACTTTCCAATCACTATAATTAGATCAATCGAGCATAGGGATTTCCAACTTATGTGCCATCGGATCTTCCTTAAGGGGTTAAGCTCTACACCAAGAAACAAAAGATCTGATACCAATTGTAAAATAGGCATAGGACAACTAAGAGGGGGGGTGAATTAGTTGTCAAAAAACTTCAACACTTATTAGTTCCACAAGCACACTATTTTGTTATTAAGTAAGAGCATGAAACAAAAATAACAAAAAGTAAATCAACACAATGAACACTATAATTTTACGTGGAAAACCCAATGAGGGAAAAACCACAGTGAGGGTTTACTCCAAATATAAAGAGATTATAAAATTGAATATAGAGGCTTACTTCCAAGGGCTCACTACCTAGAAGAGGACTCATTTTCCAAGTACAAAGGCTCACTACCTATAGAAAGGACTCACTTTCCAACATGGATGCTCACTGCGTATAGATACAAAAGAGAAAAAAAGATCCACCAAAACAATTAACACACATCTGCAACCTTGAATAAAGGATTGCATAAACCTTTAGCTCACTTCCTTCAAGAATCCAACACAATGAAGAACTGTTGCCTCAACACACTTTCACACACTTTTTCTCTTATGATTTGTGGCTCACTTTATCACTTTGCATCACACTGTCATACAACTCTTCACAATTTGACTTGCATTTATACCATCTTCAACATTAGAACCTTTCTCCAAGGTTGACCACATAAACTTTATTTCATAAATTCAAATTAGGTCGGCAACTCAACATTTCCGTGGTGGAAAGGAATGAGAGTGGACCAAAAAATACTTAGCCAAGACCAAAAAGAAAATGTCATGAATCAACCACATGCTTCCTTAATTAGATTTTATTCTTTGAATGAAGTGTAAAAACCAAGTCGGCCAAACCTAATTAAAACACAAATGAACATTGATGTTCATGCTTCCCAACAAGAAGATGACACACGAACACTACAACACACTTCATTATTCATGAGAATAAATCTCAAATTCTTCTAGATACATCTACAGCAAGTGCAACAAACTTTAAACACTAAACACACACAACACTAAAAACATGACTTCTAGACCACCAAACCTAAAAATTCTTTGTCAAAACCCAGAGAACACCTTGACAAGACATATCCCAAATCTGCAAGATCTAAAACAAAATAGCAGAGACTGCAGAGCAAAAACATTTCTCCTAGTCCATAGAAGACCAACTTTTTCAAAACAATTCACATATTGGTGAATGTAACTTTCACATACCATCACACCAGAAGTTAAAACTCAGGAGATATCATCACTATACCATCATTATCAAGCCTTTATATCTGCACAAGTATATTATCAACATAGGAGAAATGTGAAGCACATATTGGAGCATATTTTGAACACACTCAACATTCTGACTTCTCTTCTTTATTAATTTTCTCAAAAGCACTTGAAAAATCATCAATTCAGCACATTTGCAACATCATAAAGATAGCTCCATGTATTCACAATGTCTCAGCAACATCTCAACTATACATGTACAATATTCAACATACTGAACTATGTTGACATCAATGACAACATTAATGACAACACCGCCAAACTTGCTCATACTTGCAACACTTGCTTCTTCGATCTTGCTTCTATAGTGAAGAACTATTGGACTGAGGTCCCTCCAGAAACCAAAGCTCTCTTACAAGCATCCAATCATGTGTCCATGCATTCAAGAGGGGGTCAAAGACTATTAGTAATTCTCTCATGTTCCTTATCTATTTATGAATAAATTACTTTGCTTACTTTGTTATCTTCTGGTACGTGTTCTCCTCCTTGAGCTAGGATTGTTTTTACCACTTTTTACTTGTTTACTTTGTCTATTTTTCTTCTCTTTCTAGCTTTTCATGGGGATGGGAACACCAAAATAGGGGTTTGACTATGGGAATCCCTGAAAAAACCCCAATAATTTTCCTCATTTGTCTAAGGTGTAGGTTTCTGAAGTGAACCTTGGACGAAGGTTTCAAATGTGTGACTATTTGTAAGTTGATCCTTGGATTTACTTTTCTCTTTTTTTGGTATTTCCTATTTTTTGTTTTAGTTCTCTATATTCTTTGGATGCCAGCACATCCCTTGGACTCTAGCATGTTGTGTTGGCATCCTATTTTTGCACTATAGTCCCATGGATGAGAGCTATTCCTTTTATGGTAGGGATCTCAATACTTTTCTCTCTCAAATTTTTAAGTATTCTATTTGAATATTGTCGTTAGTAAGGTATTCTTTACAATTTCTTCATGCATTTTGTTCCCTTGGATTCTCTTGAGAACAAAGAGACTCATGAGTAGTGAATCCCCCTTCTCTTACATTTTGGTGAACTTAACTTGACGTAAAACATGTTGGATCCTTTTCTACAATTTTTTAATGTTTATGATAATGCTTTCTCTAAGGAAGATTTTGATATGTTGGATGATGCTCTCTATGAATTTTTGTAGTCTTCAATGCTTTCCTTAGGCCTAACAGACCTATTGTTTACTTGAATTCAACTAGTTCTTCTCCTAAGAAGATTCATTCTATCTGTTGGGTCTCGTATTATGATGACTCGATGGATTTGTATACAAGGTTTGTATGAGCTATAAACTCTACTTCCTATAATGTCGTGACACAATACAATACTAGAAGAAATCGATAGAACTTGAAACAACAACCTCTTGTTCATACACCTCAACCTACTCAATTTCCTACTTCTTTACCACCTTCTCAACCAAGTATTCCTTTGGTACCTAAACCCACAACTAAAGCACCTAGAGATTATGATCCTTTTGAGAAACTTCGTGTTACTCTAACTAAGATCTCATTTTGGGATTTGCTTCAAACTCCTGTCATTCACCAAGGTATGCTTTAGGAATCCTTGCAAAAGATCTTTTTCCCCGCTTCCACTAGCTCAACATATGCTAACATGTTGATGGATCATATTCATGTAGATGCACCGAATATTATGTTCTATCTATAGGAACTTCCTCCCTCAGATGTAAAAAAGCAAGAGGATCCTCTAATGATCATAGTTAGTGTTAATAGCATCAGTATTAGGAATACCCTCATTGATATTGGTTTGGCTCTCAATGTTTTTAGTATGGATATATTACCTAAGATTAATATTGATTCTTCTTCCTTAGCTACTTCCTCTTTATACATTCACAGATTTGATAATGTTGTTTAACAAGCCCTAGGCATGATAATATTTCCCTTGTGGCTAGGACCTGTTACCTTACCCACTTTGGTGTATGTGATTTATGGCCCCTTATCTTAAAATCTTCTTCTAGGAAGACCTTGGACTCATGCTATGGGAGCCATGACTTCTAATCTACATCATTCTTTAAATTTTGTGGCTAACAATCAAGTGGTTACAATTAAGGTTGGCCCTGAAGTAGTCCACCATTGTGAATTGGTGGTTTTTGTTTGAGCCTCGATTATTTCCACTCTTAAAAATTATATTTTTTCGCTAACCTTCAATGCATTGATGTTCTCTTTGGTGTGTCATCTATAGAGATCGTCCTCAAAGCAAGTCTCCCAAAAGAGGAACAACCTAAAGAAAAAAATCCTAAGTCTTCCATGTCTATTTCTTCCTCTAAATCAAATGCATATCTTGGTGATGGTTGAGGATCCTTGGAGGGTAAACTTATAAAGTTGTGCAACACTTTTGGCCAACTTATCAACACAACTAAATGTTGGTGTAATTAAATGGGTTGTACCTTGTCCTAGGTCATGATTACACCTTAGTTAAGTTTACTTAGGGACCACATAGGAGGTTGTTGGAGATTTTCCACTTTTGGGGGACTTGACATGTCATTATTTTATCACTTCCACCTTTTGTAGACACATCATGTGATTATCTCTCCACCTTTTGTGGTGATTATCACATTATCTCTTTTCCACTTTAGGTGCCACGTGGCAGGAGGCCACTAGCCTGCGCTTCCCACACAGCCACACAACAACTAGCAGGATGACAACGGTCCTTCATCATAAATCTGATGTCCTCATATTCATCCGTGATGAAATTCTAGGTAGCTGATAAAAATATTTCAATTCCAGAGAGCATATTCCGACGGAACTCGGTGGTCGATTTTTTCAGCATGACGGTTCTGTACCCGTCAAAATTAAGCCAGAATTTTGAAGAATATTCCAGCACCCAAAGCATATGCTTTTTTGACGTGCGCCAAACTGTCAAATTTAATGCCTTGAAATGTTGACATCATCATCACGTCAGCGATGACGTCAGCGTGTTAAATTTTTTTTTTTCCCCCTCACCAATGGAGTTTTCATTTTTGTAGTCCGACTTTGAAGGCTCATAACTTGCTCATTTTGAGGCCTTTTTTCGAGCAATTTTTTTTTATTTGGGCTAATTTTTCATGTAATTCATAGTGGTGTAGTCAATTTCTGATTTTGGTGGACAAATTTTCCATAATTTTTAGTTTCTCAATTCTGTACTTGTCCAATACTCATTTTTGAAACTTTCGAGGCTCCGTACAGGCACATACGAACTCCTTTTCAGGTGTCATTTTTTTTAAAGTGCATATTTTTTTAATACTTCTTGAATCTGCAATCATTTTGAAGCAATCTTGAGTGGATTTTGTACTTTCATAATATGGTCTTTTTTGGCCTATTTGGCACTTGTATTGAATAGATCAGAATTTAGGTCTTTGCTTATTTTTTCTAGTTTGTTTTCAGCCTATTTTTGGAAAGTTGTAAATCAAAAATCATAATTCCACTTAGCTAGGTTGCAAGTGGCCTATTGTAAATGCACTGCATTATAAAGTGCCAAAATCATCTATTTGGGGGGGTACTTTGATTGAGTGAATTTGGGGGGGTGTATCTTGTGTGATTGTTCCTATTTTCTCTCTTGTGCTCTTGCATTCCATCATGGTTTCATCTAAAGTTCCACTCTTAACTACACATAACTATGCTACATTGAAAGTACATGCATGGAGTAAACTAATGGAAAAAGGTTTAATTTACTACCTTGATGGAACCATAACTACACCTTCAGATCCTATGGGAGATCCAACTGCATATATGGATTGGTTGATTAAAACTTCTATGGCATTGGGTACACTAGGAACGTTCATTTCAGATGATCTCATTTTCCATGTTGATAAATGTACTATAGCCAAGGAAGCTTGGGATAAGCTTACTAATTTTTATGGCAAGGTTGATAAGGTTAAGGGATACAAACTTGAACTTGATCTCCTAAGCCTTGATCCCAAGGATTTTGATACAATTCAATATTATGTCACTAAGGAAAATGAGCTAAGAGCACAACTAGAAGATTATGGTATTGAGAAAGAAGATGATCAATTGGTCTTCAACTTGTTGGACAAGCTTCCAGTTGAGTATGCAGCCTTTGTTTCAAGTTTTCAAACTCAAAGATTGACAATTAGCAACTTTACATCACCATCTTTTGAGGCTCTCACAGATCTTTTGATTCTTGAGCAAAATAAGTTGATGAAAATGGGCATTCTCAAGTCTTCAACTTCAAAAGCATTAGTGGTCAATCATGGAAACAATAATCAAGGTAAAGGAAAAGACCAAAAGCAATCTTCACCAAAGCCACAAGGAGAGAACAAACAATCCACTCCTCCACAACAAAGCTCATCTTCATATTCTTCCAAGAAGTACACCAATTCAAGCAAGAGGGAGCAACCAACATGTGCATATTGCAAAAATGTTGGTCATGAGGAGCATCGTTGTCATGTTAAGCAAATTGATGAGTTGAAAAACATCCTTAAGAAGAACAACATCAACTTTCCAAATGCATATCGGGAGAAGGAATCATCTCCTTCCACTTCTACTTCTAAGAGAAAAAGTACAACTCTCATGGAAACAACATCAAGCTCATCTCCTTCTTCTTCATCTCAACATGAGAAACATAAGGGGCGAGCATTTCTTGCTTTTGAAAATTCCAATTCAGATAGGTGGATCCTTGATTCAGGAGCTTCACATCATATGAATTCTTCCAAGGATATGTACTCTTCATTTGATTCTTGTTCATCACCACCCATTTTGATGGCCAACAACACTTCTTTGGCAGTTTGTGGGAAGGGGTCTATTGACATTGAAGGTGGAGCATTTAATGATGTTCTATGTGTTCCTACTTTGTCAAGGAACATCCTTTCCATCTATCAGACTACACATAGTGGTACAGGAAAGAGTGTAGAGTTCACACCAAATTCTATCATTGTTCGAGATTTGCATAGCAGAGCTCTTGTTGTAGTTAGGGAGTTTGATCATCATTCTCAGTTCTGCAGCTTCTCATATTTTGCTCCTATTGATGATTCAGTTCACCCTAGTGTGGACACACTTGAGGGGGTTGAGTATGGTTATTTAAATCTTGGAGTGCTTACTACTCTTGAGGTTCTTGAGCCTATTGTTGATACTCCATCTCCTACATTGACTAATGTACCTAATGATACTTGTGTTCCAACAGTTTCAGTGCCTTGTGATTCAATGCAATAGTGTATACCTTGTCTTCCAGTAGCGGCTTCATGGGATGACTACTTGACAGACATTGGTGGCTTGTTTGTGGAATCCTACATTATAGACTTGGGAGACACATTTGATTACTTACATCTTCTCTTTGATGAAGGTGATTCTTCTTCATTTGTTGTGAGGGAACACTCTGACCCTCCTCTACATGATCAGTATTTTGAGGTTGATGTGATTTTGGATGCATCTGTATAGCAATTAGAGGAGGCCACTTTCTCTTCTGAGGATACACTATCATCTTTGGAGTATGTTCTACCTTCATCCTTGCTAGATCCTAAGTTATCTTTTTTAGCAAATGAGAGTGTTGTTGCAAAGGGGTTCTCACAGGTTCCAAGAAGTGACTACACCATTGCAACTTCACATGGTTTTGGAATGGCATCTTTTAGCATCAACACAGGGAACTTTGAGAAGATTTCAGAGACTTCTTACATTTTGAGGGTTCTTCCTTCTTCACTTGTGGATTGGGGAGACTTTATTCATGCACCTTTGGTATTGTTTCTTCCTAAAAGGAGGAACTTTGTTCGACATTTTTGAAGCAACTTCTTCGTTCCTTCTTGAGCATCTTCCATTGGTGAACATTGTACATTGGGGGGGGGGGCTACCTTGTCTCTCTTCTTCTCTTGTATGTGGTGGAATTTTTCCTCACATGGGGTTTTTTCCTTCTCATGCCATGTTCATAGGCTTTTTTATCTCATCTCTCTTTTGGGGGGTAGTTTTTTCCCACTGGGTTTTTTTATCTTTACTCCACTTGTGAGAGATTGCATTGCATATGTACATGGGTACCTAACATGGCCTAGTAGTCGAGACCCATCTTGCATTGTTTGCATTTGTGTACATTCTCCCTAAGTTGCACTTAAGGGGGGGTGTTGGTGTAATTAAATGGGTTGTACCTTGTCCTAGGTCATGATTACACCTTATTTAAGTTTACTTAGGGACCACATAGGAGGTTGTTGGATTTTCCACTTTTGGTGAACTTGACATGTCATTATTTTATCACTTCCACCTTTTGTGGACACATTATGTGATTATCTCTCCACCTTTTGTGGTGATTATCACATTATCTCTTTTTCACTTTAGGTGGAGTGATAAATTTTCATAGTTGTCTCATGTCATAAGATTATGAAACTTGTCATAATCTTATGCCCTTCTATGTTCTCACCTTGGCAATATAACCAAGGGGTCCTCTATGTACATAAGCTCATTCCATCATATTTGCATTATTGGTAGAATACAGTTTATTCTTGTCATATTGTTTCTATCTCTCTTATGCTTGTGCTTTCTATTAGGCCTCTAGATCTTGGGTGGCTACCTTCATAGCCAATTCTTACACTAAATTTAAGTATTTCTAAATGAAAATCAATTTTGGTCAAACATATGATCTAGTAAGATTCATTCTAGCTAAGTTAAATACGTCCACAACTTTTTCAGCTAAAATTGTTGGCTAAAATATATGGAGCACCACTTTGAGGCCAACTTACCGAAAAAATAATATTATTTGAAAAAATTGAAGTTTCAATAACTCTTACTCATGTAAATAACATTTTTAAAAAATATAAAAATACCCTTGTGTAGATCCATTAGTTTAGTTTTCAAAAATATATTTATTTTAATATTTAATTATTATTTATATTTTATTTTTACGAAAAATAGGTTATCAACACAAAGTATTAGGTTGATTACCATACCAAGGAAAATTACTAAAACTTATTAAATTTTTTTGAAAAAATATGATGCACTAGAGAAAAGAATCTATATCAAGATGGTATATATTTTTCTATTAAATAGAAACAACTGCTTATTGATATACACACATTTTAATATTCATTCAATAAATATATATTTATCAAAATTATAAAAAAATATATCCATGCACCAATGTTTGAAGTTATAAATACACAAATAAATTGAAAGAAAAAAAAATTACTATAGAAAGTTTGACGTCTCATGTAACATCATTTTTAGCATTTTATTAGCAACTAAATTATATTGAAAACTAATTTAAACTAATTTTTTATTTTTTTTAAAATGCACATATTAAATATAATAAAAAAATACAAATTTTACTAGTTTACATCTTTTCAAAATTCAAAACATATATGCCACTTTTTAGTGATTCAAGTTTAAAAGCTAGATTAGTGTTGGCTATTTCCTTTATAATGTGTAACACAACTTTGTATTTTTACCCTGGACTTCTCTGAATTCTTCATTGGAGAGTACAAAGTAAATCTTGTCCACCTCGATCTTCCAATAACTTCAAATACCTCCACTAAGAAAAGTGATCAACCTCCTCCTAAGAAGGAAAGTTGTGATCTTACCCAAGAACCCAGTTGTTCCCCTGCTAATGAGGATGATCAATGTTCTACTAGAGTCATGGTTAACATGTGTAATTCCAATGGGAAGGATGGTTGTAGTATCGTAGACACGTTTGGAACTCATTGGTGGAATGACGCTCTCTACATGGAACCACCTCCCTCTGAGATTTTGCAAACTCATTATGGCCCTAGACACAGGCTCATTTCTAAGTATGGTTATGGATGTAAAGGTATTGGGCATATTAAACAAGTAATTTAGGTCCCTATCCAATTTAAGCCTCACAAGCGTAACTTGGGATCGGGATGCTATATTAAACAATCTAGATAAAAACCATGGTGGATTGTTAACATGATTTTGGTTGAACCTCTCAACTTAGTTCATCTTGAACTAATAGAGGATAAAACAAAACCTGAAGAAGTTCCTCTAGATGTCTTTTCCTTGGAAGAAATGCTGGATGAATTCTTAGGTGCTTATTCCCACTTTCCTTCCTTTCACTATAAGTGATGATTCTCGTATTGCTTTAATAAACAAGCATACTTTAGATAATCAATTTTCAATATGGAAGAGGAGGCCCCTCTATCTAACATTGATGATGGTGTCTCGATACCTCATCCTGAAGACCATAGTCCTCTCCTTAAGGGAGATACTGCTAAATTTTTCATGGACCCTAAATCCCCTAAAAAGGTGATTAAGATTGAAAAATGTCTTTCTTCTGAAGAAGCTAAGGAGAAACTTGACCTTTTACATTATAATCCTAATATCTTCACTTGGTCATATGAGGACATGCTTGCTATTGATGAGTCTATAGTGGTTCACAATATCATCCTATGTCTTGATGTCTAGCTAGTTAAGCAAAAAATCCAAAAGATCAATCCCAAGGTTGCATTATTGGTTAAGAGTGAGATAGAGAAGCTATTAAAAGTAGGATTTATCCATCCTATCGATTATTCTCCTTGGATCTCAAATATTGTAATTGTTTGTAAACCTGATGGTCCCATTTTCATTTGCATTAACTTTCATGACCTCAATAAGGCTTCTCTTAAAGATGATTTTATGTTTCCTAATATTGATATGATTGTAGACTTGACCATATGAAATGCCTTGTTGTCCTTCATGGATGGATTCTATGGCTATAACTAGATTCGTATTAATCCAGAAGATCAATATAAGAGAGCCTTCACCACCCATTGGGGTACTTTATATTATGTGGTCATGCCATTTGGGCTAAAGAATGCAAGCACAACTTACCAAGAGGAAATGACCCTAATCTTTCATGAATTCATTCATAAAATATTAGAAGATTACGTTGATGATATCTTAGAAAAATCTATAACCCGTCGGGATCAAATAGGAAATCTTCACCTTATTTTTGAAAGGATTTGAATCTATAAGATGAGGCTCAATCCTCTTAAGGGTGTCTTCGGTGTGGATGCGAGAATTTTTTAGGATTTATAGTTTCTCATCATGGAATTGAAGTTGATAAAAACAAAAATGATGCAATTTTTAACATGCCTCCACCTAGGAACATTTTGAGTTATAGAGCTTGCAAGGGAAAATTCAGGCAATTCATAGATTTATATCTTAGTTGGTTGATCGTAATCTTCCTTTCACTCATTTTTTGAAAAAGGATGTTTGTTTTATATGGGATGATGAGTGCCATAAAGCTTTTGATTCAATTAAAACTTATCTAGAAAATCCTCCTATGTTAATGTTAGCTATGCAGGATAGACCCTTTCTGCTTTACCTTACTACATCACCATACGCTTTGGCAGCCTTGCTTCCTCAATATAATGATGATGGTATAGAAAGAGTGTTCTATTACATTAGTCATGTCCTTGTTGACTATAAAACTCATTATTCTACCATGGAGAAAAAATGTCTCACAATCATGTTTGCAAATAAAAATTTAAGAAATTATCTTCTTCATGTTAAAACACGTCATTGTGAAAAGTGATCTTATAAATAATTTGTTTTCTAGTATTAACCTTGCTAGAATGTTAGTGAAATGGGTAACATTGCTTTATGAGTTCAACATAAATATTGTGACTCCAAAATTGATAAAAGGTCAAGCAGTTGTCGATTAATTGGAAAATTCTCCCTCATCTTGCCCTTTCTCTAGTCTAGACATTTTTCTTGATGAAGATATTTTTGCAATTAGTCATGATCTTTCATGGGAGATGTATTTTGATGGATCGAGATGTCATATTGGCTCCTAGGTGTAGTTTTGATCTCACCTGAGGGTAAGTCAATCCCTCTCTCCTTTCGATTAGAGTTTACTTGCACCATTAAAATCACTGAGTACGAGGACCTTATTGTTGGATTGCATGCCACAATTGCATTAAACATAAATAATCTTCATATACATGGTGACTGTGAGCTTATTGTGAATCATATTATGGGGACATATCAAACTAAGTAGAGTAAGTTGTATCAGTATTGGGACCTAGCTTTTCCCTTAATTGATCGATTCTCCTCTTTCACAATAGATAGTGTTCTTAGGAGGGAGAACCAACACACAGACTCCATGGTGAGCTCTCCCTCCCTGGTGGGCTCAGATAAGGATACAAAAGAATACCACTTTGTGGTTCATATTCTTTGCTCTCCTATTGTATCTAATCAACCTAAATTCAATGCTCTTGTTTGTGCTCACGTAGACTCGGGAGAATGGAATTTCAACATTTACAACTACTTGAAAACCAAAAAATTTCTCAGTGATGCAAGAATGATCACACTCAGATATGAAAAAACTTTCAATCTTCTATGTCATCTTATCAAATTTTCTTTATTGAAAATCCTACAATGGTATTCTACTTTTTTGTCTCACTAAAATGGAAATACTCCTTGCCCTTAAGGAAGCCCATTTTGGTTTTTGGGGTGGAAATTTTGGTGGTAAATTCCTAGTGCAAAAATTAATTCATATGGGATACCTTTGGAAAACTATAGAACAAGATTCCTTTGATTTTCTTAAAAAGTATCCACAATGTCAACAACATAGTTGTCTTATTTATTCTTTTTCTCAAGAGCTGCAAAATCATATCTCTCCTTAGTCGTTCTTAAAATGGGGGTTGGATATTACTGGAAATATATCACCTCCTTCTAAAGGACACTTCTTTATCATTATCACTATTGATTACTTCACAAAGTGGGTTGAAGCTATCTTGCTCTGATCCATGAACATTGAAGCTATTTATATCTTTATTCTAAACAATATCATTGCTCACTTTGAATTGCTTTCTATCTTTTTTTTCTGACAATGGTACACAATTCAAGTAAAAGGAAGTAAAGCAATTCTTAGAGAAATTTCACATTTAGCATATATTTTCTACACCATATTATCCTCTTGGTCTAATGGCCAATCAAAAGCATCTAATAATTCCCTTAAGCTTATTCTTTAGAAAACAGTAAATAAACATGGTAAGGATTGGCATATTAAATTAGCATATGCTTTGTGGGCCTATTGTATGAGTGTTCGTATGATGACAAGAACAATTTCTTACAACCTCATGTATGGTGCTAAAGATATCATTCCTTTAGAGTTGGAGATTCCATAATTGATTATGAAACTTATCGATCTAGTCATTTGCATCAGCTTGAGATGTTCGATTAGTGCTATTTGTAGGCCCTCAATCATCTCAAAGATTATCAATAATCATTGTCTAGGCAGTATACTCAAGGTGTTCTTCCTAGAAATTTCAAGGTAGGTGACCAGGTTCTTTATGAGAATTAGAGGAATGTAAATATGCCACTTGATCAAAGGGGAAAATTTAGTCCTAATTTGTTAGGCCCTTATATTGTCATCTTTGTGTATGGTTTTGGTGCCTATGGATTGTCATCTATGGATGGGATGCCTCTAAAATAATTTGTTAATGCAATCATCTTCATCGATACTATGCATAGTGTCTATGTGTCACATGTGTAATGTTCACCCCTTAGGGTTGTAGTGTGTCATATGTTTCTATCCCTTCATTTACACTTATTAAAAAAAATGTGTTATGATGTAACCATGTGAGTGAGAGAGAGACATGCATATGTTTGTTCTACTATTATCTATTCATTACCTTATATATTTTGGTTAGTAAATTAGATCATCATAGTGTTTACTTAACATACATCTATGTGTGTTCATTAAATCATGATAACATCTAATCTAAACATACATCCATAAAGACATCTATCACATAATCATACATGAAAGTAAAGGGGAATACACAAGAAACAAGAAACACCATAATGTCTAAGCCAGTATCTCATATACATGTATCGTGCCACTATCATAAAAAAAAATTGGTGGTTATTTATGTGTATGATTGTCTATACATAAAAAATGATCTACAAAAAAATGTGTCATCGGTACAAAAATGATATACAAAACTAGGTTGTTGAACCCCAATGCATTGCTCCTAAAGCCCTTTGGATCTGGTAGTGGTTGTTGTGGAGGCTAAACTATGGAGACAAAGCAAGACCTATACAATTGTGAGACAAATTCCACTATGCATAGCCCTCTAATCTCTCCTTGAAGAGAGGATTTCTAAAGGTTAGCTCACCTAAGCACATCCTATAGTTGTTCATCCCCTACCAACATCACAACTACTCCCTTACTTGTGAGGTCATCGAGATAGCTCTACAATGCATCACATGCCTGCTCAACACTATCTGCTCTCATCATAGTTGCATCTCACTCAGAAAGGATAGTTTGTAGATCCACCAACAACTGGTCTCTCTATTTGGTAGTAATAGTGGCATCATTGGTCCTTTGAGTGATCCTAAACTGCCCCTCCTTGTATGTTATCCTCATGGCCATGATCGGCTTGAAAAGGTGAGCATGCCATCCCAATGAGGCTGGCTGGTATGCATCTAGGATGGAACCCTTGATAGGCACAACTAGGAACATCTTTGATATGCCATACGCTATCAACACAGTCCATCCCTATGTGTCCAATGCAACCACAAAGAGAATAAGGCACATCAGTACCACATGATGTATATATGTAAGGTCAAAATAAAAGTATATACATGAGATGAAAATTGAAAATACTAAAATGAAATAACAAAAGCAAATGGTGTACTTGGGTCCCTTGTTTTCTAGTGGGGCTCAAGGGGAGGATCATGGCTAGGAATGGAACCCGCAATGTTGGACACTCCTGCTAGTGCTAGAAGGGCCATGGTCCATAGACCGAGTTGGTACCACCATTGACACTGGGACAATGAGTGAAGCAGATGACATCCTCCACCACTGCCTTAGCATCGCCTTTACTATATTGACCTCCTCACCCTACTACTCTTGTTGGTACCTCTACCTCTTCTGCCTCCCCACTACCTCACTAGTGCATTTCCCTACACACCCAAATCTCCCCTGGTGGAATCTACTATAAAAAATAGTGTGGGATGATGAAGCAACCACTAGGCCCAAAACACATGCACCACACTGAATTCATCAATAGGATATGCCTCTAACTAATCTTGATGATATGCATCATCATCTAAGGGGATGAATTTTTTGATGGTTATACACCGTTGATCTCCTAGCAACATGGTACTCCTGCGGCCCATGTGTATGAGGGGACCATGGGCGGGATGGTCTGAATAATCTTGAGTTGTCGCATGACCCTCTGCCAGTAGTAGGGCATGATAATGTTATTGGTTCTACCTACAAAAAATTGATCATTCTCTAGGTTCCATAGGTCTCCTATGATTGCAACCCATAGGAACCATTTATATGATCTCTAGGGGATCTAGGAAACACCAAAACTATAAATCCCCATGTCTTTGCTACCTCACTAGCTCGTACTAGTGGGCCATGGGTACTATGTAATCCTACACCTAGGGATACCCTATTGGTTGCGTGCATGTAATATGGGTGAATGCCCACACCTATAGCATTGTGCACACTATGAGGCTGACATACCCATAGTGCATGTACTTGTCCAACTCTTGATACAAGTGTGTGAGCATACTTTGGACCCATACAAAAATGGTATGGTGTTGCTCCATCGCTCTGATAGTATGCATGAGGCCCCCATGAAGTTGTATGCTCCACACATATACTCGCATGTCCACAGTGACTACCATCACCCATCGTACCAACAGAATCACTGCACTTCCTTGCTCAAACCAATGGATATAAATATGATCAATGTCATCATCACCTTGATCTCGACTAGCGCAATATCTAACCCCCTCTATCTACTTGCACTAGGAGCATGTGTTTTCTATCGCCACCTATTAGCTGTGGATGGGGAGATTGAGGATGCGGTACACATCCTCTAAAGTAATTTTCATCTCACTTGTCGATAAGAAAAATGTTGACATGGTGGAATCAATGCAATGAGCATGTGTTCATGACAGAGAATCTAAGGCATGGTGTAGACACGCCACAAACTGACCTGTTGTAGAAGCACCTCCTCATCATTTGACAAGTGTCGGACCTAGTCTCAGACAAGATGTAGCACCTTTCCATTGGGATGCTCTCTAATCTTGTGGTAATCCTACAAAAAGAAAAAAAAGACTTGAATCAACACATTAAGCATAGAAACTTTATCTCAAGTATCAAAAAATCTAAATTGCACCTCTGAGACATGGAATCGCACTACTCCATCAATGCGATGAGCATGTGGTCATGATAGAGAATCTAAGGCATGGTGTAGACATGCCACAAACTAACCTATTGTAGAAGCACCTCCTCATCATTTGACAAGTTTTGAACCTAGTCCTAGACAAGACGTAGTACCTTTCCATTGGGATGCTCTCTAATCTCTCGATAATCCTACAAAAAAAAAAAAAAAGACTTGAATCAACACATTAAGCTTAGAAACTTTATCTCAAGTATCAAAAAATCTAAGTTGCACCTCTAAGACATGGAGCATCGTGTAGATGTCTACACACTACATACCCATCTTGGTTTCACCATTAAAAGCTAGCTAGATGCCAATGCATATGGAAAATGACAATACAAAACAAGGATTTTAGTGCACATGTTGGGTGTCATCATGCATATGGGACAAATTCACACCACTTGGAATCATGCACAATGATTTTTTCCTCTAGCTATCTAAAAATCTCAAAAAATGTGCTAAAAAAAAGGTTTTCAAACTCATCTGGTCCACCTCATGACCCTCAACAACTACGAGTTGTAGCTGGTCTAGCCTAGGCTCCTCTTAATCTTATCGGCATGGCATTTTGCTAACTTTTCTCTCATAAAATTCAAAAAAATTCCCATGATGAATAGTGTAAATGACCTTGTGGCCCACCCAGTTATATATAGGACCCCCATGGCACATTTTTCTTGGCAATCGTGGTCCCCTCGTTCTTCATAATTTTACCCCACTTGGTTGGGGGAAAAACCAGGAGGGGGCATATAGACAGCTCTTTACCATATTTTTTTCCAAACCATCAATTTTTTTCTTGATCATTATTCTCGCCTTGGTAGCTTCTTTCGATTTTTCAAGATGACTTAAATTTTGAGTTTTAAAAAATCAAATTTTGTACGAGCTTTCACATCCAATGCTATATTTTTCATTGAGATCAATCATTAGGGGCATCTTTAGTACCTTATTGCTTGACCTATGCATCCTCTACATTACCCTTTTGGCATGCAAATCCATCAAATTTTTAATTTCTTATTTTCATTTTCTTTTCTACTTTAGTGTGGATAATTTTTCCAAAATCAAGGCCACTAAAGTGGGGGAAATATGTAATGTCACAAAATTGTACCCTATGGGAAATTTCACATTTATGCATTTGGCCTTGCATTTATTGTACACCTAATTGTATTTATGATAAGAACCTAATGGGTCATTATTTCATGATTCCAATTCCACGAGGACCAACAATGAAGTGACAACATTCTACCACCTCATTTCCTAAAAATTGATGTGGTAGATGCCTCCATGGCATGTAGACGTCCACATAGTGCACTAGTGTCTCCATGGTTTTTTTAGTTTGAAATATGGAATCTTGGAATCCTAACTCGTGAAACATGTCCCTGTAGTCATAACTAGGAGTGTAATGGCTCTGGCTGCCTCTTACAGCAACAAACCCCTCTCTTTGCTCTCATTCTAGGGGTTCCTTCTCATTCCAACACTTTAATATTTCGATATCACTCCATTCTCTAGTTGTTACTTCTTCGATCTTGCTTCTACATTAAAGCTCTATTGGAGTGAGTTCCCTCCAACAAGTAAATCTCTCTTACAAGCATTCAACATTGCATTTGTGCATGTTCAAGAGGGGGTTGAGGACTGTTGATAAGACTCTATTGTTCCTTGTGTATTTACAAATATATTATTTTTCCTACTTTTCTATCTTGTGCTATGGGTTCTCGTCCTTGAGTGGGGATTGTTTTTACCACTTCATACTTGTTTAATTTGTCTACTTTTCCTATCTATCTAGCTATCCATGGAGGTGGGAACACCAAAATAGGGGTTTGACTACAACAAGCCCCAAAATAGCCTTAACATTTTTGCTCGTTTGTCTTGTGTGTAGGTTGTCAAAGTGAAGCTTGGAGGAAGGTTTCAGATGCTTGACCATTTGTAAGTTCATCCTTGGATTTCCTTCACATTTTTCTTGTATTTCCTATTTTTTGTTTATCTATTTTGCTAAACAAACCTCAGGTCCAAATACATTAGTGAGGTTAAAGCATTTCTTCCTAAGATTTTAGTTCTTTATCTACCTTGGATGCCAGTGCATCCCTTGGACTATAATGCATTGTTTTGGAATCCTCGCTTTGTGCTATAGTCCTATGGTTGAGCCCTATTCCTTCTATGGTAGGGATCTCAATACTTTGCTCTCTCGGATTCTGAAGTAGTCTATTTAAATATTGTCCTTAGTAAGGTATTCTTTGCAATTTCTTCATTAAGCTATAGCTTGAGGTAGTTTAGGGTAGTTCACTCCCTGGGATTCTCTTGAGAATGAAGAGACTCATGAGTAGTGAATCCCCCTTCTCTTACACATAGTAACATACCCTAGTTGGTTGTACAATAAACTATGATAATATTGTTGGAATTGTGTGCCTCAATCCCATTGGCCTAAACCTCTGAGAGAGCAATGTCAGTGTGACCCCTGAGATTTCTGGCCAAATTGCATAAGTGTTACTTTCATGTGGTGTACTGCCATACTATGGCAACCTTCTAGCAGAGGTGAAGTAGTGTGGTGATACTACCATGCCGCGGGTTTCTTCAACCTATCTAGCGGTAGTACGGGGAAATGCTTGTATCCTGTGGTTTTTCCTTTACCATGGTACTGTTGGGTGCACTCAAGAGGGCTATGGGATGGTAATATGGTGGTAGGTGACCCGCCATTTATGAAAATCATGTGTAGGGCTTGCGGTGGTGTGGTATACTTCCATCCCATGGAAGCCTACTAGATCACCTGTGGTAGTTCAGTTTTACTGTTACACCGCAATAGGACTTGGAAGAGGCTGCAATAAAGTGGTGTTCTAGTAGAATAGTAAACTGCGGTTCCACAAAGGCTTGTAATATGGCTTGTGGTATGGTGGTTAAGCTTGGAAGTGATAGACAAAGATGAAACAATGCGATGGTCAAACAATGATGAATGAGTGACATGCTGACATGTGGCATGGAATCATTTGTTGAGTTCACATCGTTGTTGTGAATCAATGATTCTTTGGACCAACATTTATAATTTGGAGTCGATATGGTAACTACTAATTGACGGTTTGAATCCTATAATGATAGGAAACTGAATTGGTATGTTTCCATGCATGGTATCCTGAAGATGAATTTGAACCTAAGAGAGAGCCAAGGGTTGGAGCAGGAGAAGGAAATTATGTTCTAAAGGTGGTAACTTATCCACTCTCTCTCTCTATGGATCGAATGTGAAATCTTCCTCTATGTGAATCCATTCTATATGTCGTGAGAGAGTGTTGTAACAGAGTGAGGATTGTAAGCACTTGAGAGGTTGATCAAAGGTCAATGAGAGAGAGGATCTACACTATATACTATGAGAGGGTATTGTAACAGTGTGAAGATTGTATAAGGGGTTATGTTGTCCAGTTTGTCTCCAGAATGAAACATGATGTTATCTCTGCAAAGGCTTAGTGCTTGAGTTGTATTTGTAACTGTTCTATTGCATGAATAATACAATGGTGATCTAGGATTTTGGAGTGTGGGATTTTTTACCCGAAAGGGTTTTCCCCACGTAAATCTATGTGTTCTAGTCTTTTGTTCCATCTTTCATATTTATTGGTTTTGTTTATTGAATTTGTTTATGCAAGTTGTTGAAATTGAATTTACATGTGCTTCTATCAGAAGGATTAATGTGGGAAATGCACTATGTTTGATCCCGCTTTGTGGCAAATTTGTACATGTCTTTGAGACATTTAATGAAATTAAAAGTTACTGAAGGTTGCACTATTGTTCTTGGAGGTTTCTCCAAGATGATCAAATTTTCCAACAAATATACATTGAAAAGGCCTTCCTAAGGTACATAACATGTTGCAGAGGGACATTAATTACTATCCCAATTACATTTACCTTATGGGAATACATAGCATAACATTTACCATAGGATTTAGAAACTTATAGTCTTAAATGATTCATAACTTCTAATGGCATCACATTAGTAGATTCTCTAGAATTTAACATATAGTTATGAACTAGCCACCCATTTATCAATAAAGATGTATAAAATGAATCAATGCTTTGATTTTTCACTATGGAAACAATGCCTATATAAAATTAAAGGGTTTCTTTTATGTTGAATTTGTCTACTCCATCACAAGGAGAAAATGTACTTTTATCTAGCTGATAAAAAACAATAGGGGCATTGAAGTATGATAATGTCCTATCCTTGTGTTTAAGGATCCTCATCAGTTCTTTGATTGGAACCTAAAGTTTTATTTGACTAAAATATAGGGCCATATAAATTAGTTGATATGTGACTAAAGGAGTAGAAGAGGGGACTGTTATAGTATTAGCATTTGGTATAAAAGGCATCACTTAATCACCAACATCATGTTTCTTTTAATTTACCTCTTTTCCAATCCTTTCCACCACCTTTATTTTGACACCATTTGCAATGATTTTTTGATTTCCTATATTTTTAATTGATATATCAACTTGTTTTGATGTGTGTGAAAAATGTATCAATGTAAACGAATTCAAACACATATCAATAAGACATTAAATCAAGAAAATTGAAAAGGAAAACAAAATAAGCAAACTATTACTGCAACTTCCCCGAAATCGTCTTATCTCTCTCTAACTCTAGTGTTTCGTTGTTTCCAATGGCTCTCAGATCAACAGATCAAGCTCAACAAAATGAGCAGCTGAAGAATGAGTTTTGAAAATGCACACTATGTTAAATGCAAGGCTATGCTAAGATGATAATATCGCTGTGATGCTGAAAATGATGTGAATTCATAAGCGTATATGTTTGTCGTGTATCCGTGTGTAACCAATGCATGGACTTGTACCAGTATTTATAGAGTCTTAGAAAGGATTCAATTGGCTGACATGTTTTAACGGCCCGAATTAAGCTTGTTCGAATGGATGGTGGAAGATTTTTGTAAGTGGAGAGGGAGATAGAAGGTTTCCCATTTCCTTCAATTTTCATCATTGAGATCTGAAGGGAATTTTCCATTTCGAAGAATGAGATTAGAATGAGTTAGAATTAAATAAAATAAGTTTATTTAATTTGTAAGTGAAGATGGATATAGAAACTCGCATAATTAAATAAATTATATTTAATTATGTTTTAGAAGTGAATTTAGAGTGAGGAAAATATTAAATTAAATATTTAATATTTAATTTGATTATGGGATGAAGAGAATATTCCATTATTTGAATATTCAAATATTCAAACTATAGAATGATATGATAATTAAAATAAATAAATCGTATTTATTTAATTTAATTAAGAGGAATGTGGGAAATGTCAATAATTAAATAAAATTATTTATTTAATTAAGGTAGAAGAATTAGAAAAGGAACAATATAAATAAATAATTAAATTTATTTATATGTAGAAGAATTAATTAAATAATTCATATTTAATTAATTAACAAGCTTAATCATGACCATTTTTAGACGTATACATTTTGCCCCTCTTTAAAGTGATGTGTGAAACACATTGCTTCAATAAAAAATAAGATTTTGCCCCTGATATGCTTTTGATGTTGATGTTGATGATGCCCCCTCGGGAGGTAAATCATGGATGAGGATATGGATTGCGAAAATTTTGTTAAACAATCGAGATTAGATAATGATATTCTGCTGAGGAGAGAGTGATTTAGCTCCCGACAAATGATGGAAATAATGTCCTATTATGAAAATAAAGTCAAAAGGCAGCAAACTTACCTTTGTTTGACTTGTAAAAGGTAAAAAAAGTTGAAAAAGACAAGTCATTTGTACTTTTTGACTTTGTGAATATTGTAGCTCTAAGAGTTACCTTGCGACATGGAGATTCCTTATCATTGCCACCGATTTGAGAGATCTCGCTGATACTAAAGGCCAGCAGCATACAGACCAACAGTGAGTCAATCTAACCACCCGTGTTGAAAATTTTTAGGTTTGAAATCAAACTGCATTCTTTTTTTCATGGATTTTAAATATGCCAATGTCGTTTTAGTGCTTTTAGGAGAGGTTTAGCGCTTTCGATGATTTTTCTGGCACTTAAGGTAAAAATAATAGCACATCCAGGCTAGATTTGAAAAAGTTAGGGTAAAACCAATGTAGCGCATTCAACAAAAACAATAGCACATATAGGGTGTCATTCGGAAATTTAGGAGTATGGTGCATATAGAAAAAATAGTAGCGCATCAAGCAAAAACAGTGGCGCATATATGAAAAGATGTAGAAAGCTAGGCTTAAGCACTTCGAACAAAAATAGTGGCGCATATAGGTAAATTGTGCATCCAGTAACTAAAGTAGTGCTTAGATTGATAGTTTTAGCGCATATAGGGAAATAGCGCATAGGGGAACTGTTTGAGTGCATCCTGTGAAAAGAACAACACATATGGATTTTAGCGCATAGAGGCCACAGAGTAGCGCAAATGGGTTTATCGCTTAGAGGCCATAGAGTAGCGCTTCTGGTAAAAAAAGGGCAGAAAGTATGATTTGATGATAGGAAAGTGAAAATGATGATGAATATGGCTTTCTTAGTTGATAGATAGGTAAATGGCTATGTCATCATGCTGATATGGATAGAAATGATAGAATAATCTGATGATTGATTGATAACTTTGCTTCTTAGAGTAGAAAACAAAGAGTAATTGTCTGATAACTTTGTTTCAAAAACAAAGAGTAGATTGAACTGATAACTTTGCTTCCTAGAGTAGAAAACAAAGAGTAATTGTCGGATAAATGATTGATATGACTTCTGATAAATTTTCTTTCTACAATAGAAAACAAATAGTAATTGATATGATTTGTTTATTGGTTTTCCTGATGGGATTGATTGTGCGATATGGGTCGTTGATAGGATATGATGCACTAATAGGAGTCATTAATATGGTTCTGATATAGTTCACGAATATAGTTCACTTGATACAGGTCACTGATAGATATGAGTCTAATTGATTTTGATTGATTGAGATTGAATGATCGGTATGATTCTGACTAATTATCTGTGTGATGGCCAAAAATAAAAATAGGAGGTTTTCAAAAACCTCCAGATTAGAGAGCGGCACTCGGCGGGATGGGATAGGATACCCGAGTTGACACCTGTTGATAGAGATTTGATAGATACCTACAGTTTGAGATCCTTGTTAGCTATGCTACTGATTCAGGTCAACAGAGGATTGTTGACGACACTAGCAGAGCGATGGCATTCGGAGCACAACACCTTTCATATGCCGACTGTGGACGTGACTGACTCTAGAGAATGTATACAGGATATTAGGTATCCTAGTGGTGGGCACCCTTGTGTTCTATGATCACAAGGAGCTCAGGGGTACAGATGCTTTGAGGAGGGTGTATGGTGATGCACAGATAGCTGGTATTGGGTACCATGGGCTGACTTTCAAGGATATCTAGCTTTGCCTGCAGTTTTGGGTGCATTCATTGGAGGTATCCTTTGTCCAGATCGTCAATCAAAGGGATTATTAGTGGGATGGGGCAGGATTTTGGAGCAGATGCTACTACAACCATGGAGATATGCATGGGGGAGTTGTATGTTAGCACATTTATATCATGATTTGCATTACGTGGTGTATAGGGGTGCTTCTAGTTTGTTGTGCGGTGTGACATTGTTGCAAATCTGGGCATGGGAGCATCTTGCTATGATGAGACCGGTGTAGAGTTAGGCCTCCAAGTAGGCCCTATGTATATATGTATGCTATGTTCCTTACCCAATGCAAGCTAGGCAAGGTGGATTAATGGAGATGACTTCTAGATGATATGGATGTAGTGGTATGGTGACCATATCTTGATTGTGAGTCATGGGATACAGATGATATAGAGATGTCATTCGTATGCATTCCTCATTTTCTGATAGGGAGGACTCCTTTCATTCTTGAGAGGTTTGTGGCATTGTGGGTGCAGAGACAGTTTGGTTTTACCTAGGGGATGCCACAGTGGGTCGCACACTATGCCTGGAGCAGAGATGAGGCCGGGTGGGGGCCATGTATTTCTTATTAGATAGCATATACCAATTTCATGTCATTAACTCCAGAGGCATGGGATGACAGGCGAGACATTGTTGATGTCGGTATGTCTGATGAGTATTCTCTATATTACCACACACATCCCTTTCCACAGTTTACTAGTCCTGATGAGCCAGCACCCATTCTAATAGTACCACAGCCAGGGGAAATGAGATAGGAGGATGTGGCCGGTGGTGAGCAGGGAGCAATTGGAGGAGGTAGAGAGTGGAGAGGAGGAGGGGAGTTTCGATGGAGATGGTGGAGATGACAGCAGGGATGAGGGGCAGGTGTTGAGGAGGTTGAGGCTAGATATTCTGAGGGGTGTCCAGATCATGCGGCGGCTGAGGACAGGGATTGGGTGATGGACAGTGATTCGGATGGGATCCTCATCATAGCATGGGAAGATAGCTACTCTTCAAACCCAGGTGCAGACACTCTAGGGACAACAGGGACAGTTGCAGAGTCAGCTAGTGCAGTCACAGGGATTCATTGTATAGGTATAGGCATAGCTGGCACAGGCTCAGGCTCAGGCATAGACACAGGTATAGGCACAGGCATAGGCACCTGCCCGAGACCCACAGTTAGCCCAGGTGATAACAGAGAGAGATGCATTTAGACAAAGAGTAGTGGAGGCTAAGGGCATTGCTCAGAGGTTGATGGGAACTGTAGAAAGCACATCATTATGGGATACCATTGCAGAGGGCATGGAGATGGCAAGGGAGGCTGAGTATTACAGAGTTAGATATGAGGAGTTATGTCCTCCTGAGTGCAGAGAGCCATTCCCACGGTCCCACACCAAGAACAGGAGCAAGTCACAGACACACACATAGATTCTAGGGGTTACCGGGCCTCAACGGGATCCAAACGTAGGTACCAGTGGCAGGCCACCTCCTTCCGGACCAGCTCCATCAGGGGCATCAACCAGCTAGCAGATGTATTTCTCACATGTGTATCATTTTTGGAGCATGTATATTAATTTTTGATCGTATCTCATGTATTTCTCTTTGGACATTTTAGTTTCATTGGATATTTGGACATTTATATTATTGATGATGAGTGATGATATGCAACAGCAATGATTTTGATGATATGATGTGTATTTATGATATGATGATGTGATATGCATTTATTTCTATGTGTTATGGATTTTTGGTATGCATTTGAATGATTTGATGACTAACATGATATGTAGGATGATTTGATACGATGTTTTTATTACAATGATGATGATTGATGATGCATACTAATGATGGCGTGCAGGTGGATGACTTATGATGTGATTATGAAAATGTATATATGGAATGGTTATTTTTGGATTTTTCCAATGCAGGTAAAAAAAATGAATGTTGTGTCCATGATATGCATTATAAATGTGTATGATAAAAAAAAGAGGTATGATATAATGTAAAATGATATGAATACTAATATGAAATTGAGATGAGTAAATAGTGATGAGATGTATGATAAAATGATATGTGATGAAATATAATGATGTGTAATAAAAATGAATGGATAAATAAAATGATAAATGGGATTATAATGATAATAAAATGATAAGGAAATGAAATGATAGTTAATGATAAGAAAATAAAATGAATGATGATAACGATAAATGAGATGGTAATAAAATGAATGATAATGATAAGATACGAAATGAGATGAAATGAGATGTTAATGAAAGAAATGAGAATAATAATATATATGAAAGAAATGAAATGAATGATGATGCAATGAATGATAATGATAATGAAATGTTAAATGATATGAAATGGAATGGTAACGAAAGGACAATGATATGAAACGAAAATGATAATGAAAATGGAGATGAAATGATAATGATAAATTAAAATGAAATGAAAATGGAATGATGATGGAATGATAATGGAATGATAATGGATATGAAATGATATGATAATGAAAATGAAATGCAATGATAATGAAAATGAAATGCAAATGGAAAGATATGAAATGACATGATAATGGATATGAAATGAAATAATAATGGATATGAAATGAATGGATTTGAAATGAAATGATAATGAAAATGAGATGCAAATGGAATATTGATGAAATGATAATGAATATGAAATGATAATGAAATGCTATGCACATGGAATGATAATGATAAGAGGGAACTGGAATAATAATGAAATGCAATGATCAAAGATATGAAATGATAATGAAATGATATGCAACTAGAAAGATGATGAAAAGGGATATGAAATGAAATAATAATGGATATGAAATGAATGGATTTGAAATGAAATGATACTGAAAATGAAATGCAAATGGAATAATGATGGAATGATAATGGATATGAAATGATAATGAAATGCTATGCACATGGAATGATAATGATAAGGAATGATGAAACAAATGTTCAAATATCTTCCACAAATAGTCCAAAGAGATATGGCAGCCGTTTGATGTTATTATTATCCTTTCAAGACTGATGCAAATCCACTATGCTGACATGTACAATGATCTAGAATGAAATGCAGCTAAATGAAATGAACCATTTGTTGAGCTTGTTGTTATATTTTTTGGAATCATCATAGAGCACTTTTAAAATGTTGGAAGTATGTACAAGCATCAGAGGGGAAATTAGCACCAATGATGACCTGAGTACAACTTTCATGATTTTTGATATAGCAAGTAAACACAAGCATTGAGGTATAATTAAACCAAGATGACATGAGCATTTCTTGCATAAATAGACAAAGACTAACCACCTTCTGATGCAAATTTGGGACTGTCATCCATGATAAACTTTCAATCATCATGTCTCGCGACATATTTGCAACAGATAAATGATTAACCTCAAGATAGCAAATAAAGAAAAATGATTATCTTTCCTTGCCACTCTAGTTCAAGACATCATTAAGTGTGCTCTAGAGAGATGATATCAAAAGTTAAACAACCATTGTTCAAAAATGAAATACTGTGATTCCAAACATTATTCAGATTATAGATCATCCAAATATGAGTCATGATAAGGTGCACAGCTGAAAAACTGTTATGAGATGGATCAATGATTGGATAGGTATATGATTTGATTGTTTTGTTCACGTGATTGGTTTTGATGTCATTGTCCAGTTGTTTTGGTAAAACTTGAAAGTTGATTGCCCCCAGTATGTCAATGTTTTTTCCCCCGGTATTTGTTGAAATGAATATGTACAATAAATCAAGTCATGATAAGACATTATCGTTCTAGGAAAATGATGATAGCATGATGTTGGTGTGGCCCTAAGATGATGGAAAAGATGCATGAAAAAGAAGGCTAAAAAGTTAAGTGTAGAACATGAATTAATAGATGGAGAGCTACAAATAGTGTCTGTTTGTCAGATTTTCACTATTTTCTTTTATTGCATTTTTCTTGTCAATAGATTGCTTGTCGCTAGGTTTTCACCCTATGACCCTTTTTTTTTCTTTTTCTTTTTTATGCTATCGAGATGCCTATTTGCCAAGTTTACACCAAGGTAACCATTTTTTTAGGACTTTTTATGATTTCTTTTGTATTTCTTCAGGACTTTTTCTAATTTTTTTGTATTTCTTCAAGATCATTTTCTGATTTTTTTGTATTTCTTCAGGATCTTTTTCTGATTTTTTTGTATTTCTTCAGGACTTTTTATTTTTATTTTTTTGTATTTCTTTAGGACTTTTTTTGTATTTCTTCAGGACTTTTTCTGCATTTTTTGTATTTCTTCAAGACTTTTTCTGATTTTTTTGTATTTCTTCAGGACTTTTTTTTTACTAACCGCTTTAGACATAATAATTTTTTAGGTGCATGTTGTTGATAGGTTCGTCAAATAGGTCCCTTTTTGGCGTTGATAGCTTGTAGGGTCCTAAACTATAGACTGTGATAACCACATAAGGACCTAGCCAATTTGGTTCAAACTTTCCTTTCTTCTCTCTGTCTTGTTGATTGTGTGGGTTTTCTTTCAAAACAAGATCACCCACTTGAAAGGTGTGTGGCTTTACTTTGTGATTATAGCTACGAGACATCATCTATTGATATGCTTTTAAATGATCAGCTACTCTTTGTCTCTTCTCATCTAGGATTTCTAGTTCTTGGAGTCGGGAAACTCTGTATTCATCATCTGTTGTAAGACCTTTCAATGATACTCTGAGTGAGGAATCTCAACTTCTAAAGGTAGTATGGCTTCTACTCCATAGACAAGAGCAAATGGCATTGCTCCTATTGGTATGTGGATACTAGTTCTATAGGCCCACAAGGCGGGATTGAGTTGAACGTTCCAATCCTTCCCTGAATCATTCACAGTCTTTTTCAAGATTTTCATTATTGTTTTATTTGAGGCCTTGGCTTGGCCATTCCCTTGTGGATAGTAAGGTGTTGAATATCTATGTTGAATGTGAAATCTTTCACAAAGTTCATCAACATCCTAATTTTTGAAAGGATGTCCATTATTTGTAATAATGGAGTTGGGAATGCCATACCGACAAATAATATAGTTGAGTATGAATGATGATATTTGTTTTCCAGTAACTTTAGTAAGAGGTACTGGCTCAATCCACTTAGTAAAATACTGTGTAGCTGTGATGATGAACTTATGTCTGTTAGATGAAGAAGGATGAATCTTGCTCACTAGATCTAACCCCCATTGAGAAAATGGCCAGGTTGGTGTGAATGGTTGAAGTTCCTATGCAGGAGCATGAATGAGATTCCCATGAATTTGACATTTTGAGCATGTTTTCACAAAAGTTAATGATTCCCTCTCCATTGTAGGCCAGTAGTAACCCATTCTAATCAATTTCTTGGATAAGGTCAGTCCACTCGAATGAGTACCACAGATGCCACCATGAACTTCTTGTAAAGCTTTGTCAGATTCTTCACGTTCAAGACATCAAAGTAGAGTACCATCAAGACCATGGCAATAAAGGGTGTCAGTGATAAGAGTGTAGTGAGCGGATTGGCGGATAAATTTGCATTTTTGGTTATGGGATAAATAAGGTGGTAAGATATTGTCTTTGAGGTAGGCATAAATTTTTCCATACCAAGGTGAATCGGATCCTACCAGGTGGCAAATGATTTGGCTTTTAGGGGTATCATAAGCAGGTGTAAATGATTGTTCCACAAGAAATTCATAGTGAGTCTGAGTTTCTGGGAGTTGTAACAATGATGCGATCATAGCCATGGCATCAGCTGCCTTGTTATCAAGCCTTGGAATTTGTGTGAATTTGTTGTCCACAAAGTATTTCTTGAAGTCATCAACCATCTTTTTATATGGTAACAGTTTGTCATCTTTGGTCTGATAATTGTCATTGATCTAATAAATGACTAGCTGTGAGTTGCCAGATACTTGTAGTTCTGTAATCCTTCATTCTAACGCTATTTTAAGCCCAGTGATCAATGCTTCATACTCGGCTATGTTGTTGGTGCATGGAAACATTAGCCTATATGATCGAGGAATGGTGTGTCCTTGAGGGGTGACGAAAAGTATGCCTGCCCCCGATCCATGTTGAGTGAAAGAACCATTGAAATATAAAGACCATGGTTGTTTATATTCTAAAGCAAAGACATCAGCATCCGAAAATTCAATGTGCAGGGGATGGTCTGCTTGCAGTGGTGCTTCAGCTAGTTGATCAGCGATAACTTGTCCTTTGATTTCCTTACGGTCACCATAATGTATGTAAAATTCACTCAAAATCATTACCCACTTTGCTAACCTTCCTGTCAATGATGCTTTGCTTAACAAATACTTGAGTGGATCAATCTTTGAAACTAGATTGATTTTATGAGTTAATATGTAATGCTAAAATTTTTGTGAAGCAAAGACTACTGCCAGACAAGCCTTCTTGATAGAAGTGTAGTTGAGCTCATGACTTGTTAGTGTTCTATTGATGTAGTAGATTGCATGTTCTTTTCTTGTAGAGTCTTCTTGTGCTAGTAGTGCCCCTAGAGATGTCTCTATTGTGGCAATGTATAAGATTAGGGGTTTGTTTGGATTTGGTGGTATGAGAACTGGTGGAGTCATTAAATACTATTTGATTTGTTGAAAAGCCAATTCACATTTGTCATCCCACTTGAAAGGAACATTCTTATGCCATAGATGTGTGAAAGGTAAACTTTTTTCAGCCAATTGTGTAATGAACCTTCGTATAGATTGAAGTCATCCTTGCAATGATCTCAATTGACTGATGTTCCTTGGTGGAGGAATTTCCATAATTGCCTATACTTTTGCAGGATCTACTTCAATTCCTTTTTCTGAAACAATGTACCCCAAGAGTTTTCCAGATTTGACCCCAAAAACACATTTCTTGGGGTTGAGGTGAACTTTGAATTTCTCTAATCTTGCAAATATTTTGGACAATATTTCAAGATGTCCTTCTCTGGTGTATGATTTTTCCAATATGTTGTTTACATAATGTTCCATGAAGATATGCATCATGTCATGAAATATTGTAGTCATGGCTCTTTGGTAAGTAGCCCCAGCATTCTTTAGACCGAAAGGCATGACGTTCCAACAATAAGTTCCCCATGGACATGTAAAAGTTGTTTTCTCCTGGTCTTCAGGTGCAATCTTGATTTGGTTGTAACTAGAAAAACCATCCATTAATGAATACATGGCATGGCCAGCTGTCAGATCAACTATAGTGTTGATTTTTGGTAATGGAAAGTCATCCTTAGGACATGCTTTATTAAGATCTCTAAAATTTGTGCATATTCTTACAGTTTTATTTGGCTTAGATATAGGAACAATGTTGGAGATCCATTCTGCATAGTCGATTGGTCTTATGAAGCCCACATCAAGGAGTTTTCTCAGTTCTTCCTTAACCAATAATGCAACATGAGGGTGCTTCTTTCTGATTTTTTGTTTCACTGGCTTGGCCCTTGGTTTGATAGACAAGTGATGCATGATAAAATCAAGATCAAGACTAGGCATGTCAGCATAATACCATGCAAAGTTGACTTGATTTTCTTTTAGGAATTCCATGAACTTTGGTATTTCTTTCTCTGTCATTGATGCAGCTAACTATAAAATTCTTAGTTTGTCAGAAGTCTCAAGATTGATAGCATTTATAGGCTCAATCAAAATAGGTGATCGCTCATGGTAGTGCTCCGAGAGAGTGTCAAGATTCCCATCATCTGGTGCCTCAAAGAGGTTTTCACCATCTGATACGCTCTTTATTTTATCTTTTGTTTGATCTAATACTACCAGATTCTAGTTTTCACCATTAGATCTTTCTTTTTTTGTTTTGGCTTTTGCAACTAGGATACTTGACACTCTCCTGATCAAAAACTCTATGTCAAAAATTGTTGGTGGAACAATCATTTGTATCTTCTGCAGAAAGGAAGTTTATGATAGCTTCATCATTTGGAAACATAGGTATATTGATAGGTTCGGTTGAATCCCAATCAATGAGATCAGGATGAATCAAATATAGCAGGTCGTCAGGTTGTGTGAAATCGGCTATAGTTATGGTCATAACGGAGTGGTTTGTAGGATCCAAGGTATGAGGTGGATCGATGATGATATTGTCTTCATGATAGTCTTGTTCATTTAGATCTGACTCAGCATCACTAGAATCATGGTGACTTTGTAGTTTGAATTCGTATGTTTGGATCCCTGAACTTTGACCTTCAATTAGAGTTGGGGCGTACTGCTGTATTCCATCAACCTCTTTGTCTCTCCAGAACTCATCATTGTAAATGGTGTCCCATTCATATTCAGTAGAGTCTATGTCAGAATTGTTATCCACAAAGTTTTGAACTGTTGCCAAACATGCTTCTCATGAATCTAAGCCTTCTTGCAATGTGAAGACAATGTCATGCAATTGTTTGGATGTGCTTTCTTTGGAGTGAGTATCATAGCCCAATCCAGTTTTCTCTTTTGCAGCGAGTCCACAGAGGTGGATAGGTTCAACTACTCCTTTCCTTTTTTCAATAGGACCTTTATCATATCCCATCTTCTGCATGATTGAATACCCTTTTCCATATTTTTCTATGGGTAATTTGACATTTAAAACTGCTTCATCTTCATCTTTATAGAGCCAGTTTAGAATTTTTGTATCCTTAGGATCTTCCATGGGGAATTTTTCTTTGATGAATTGTCTATTAAATTTTGTGATTGGCTCTGTTGGTGGTTGCTTTGATGTTGATGCGGCTGATATTTGATGTTCCATGATAGACGACTGTCCATGTGATTGAGGTGATGTAGGTAAATTGGCAAGACAAAGAGAGTACTCTCCCACTCCATGGTCCTTGAATTTCAATTTCTTGTCAAAACTATTGGTTAATTGACTGATTTGCATGTCAATCTTTAGAGAAGTACTAGCATGAGATTCTCGATTGTTAGGAACCAAAGTATCTTGAATGACTTTTATGTTGGCACAAGTTTGAATATTGAAATTATCAACTAGTATCGTGATTTCCTATCCATCATAAGGAAACTTAAGACATTGATGATAGGTTGATGGGACAACTTGCATTTCATGGATCTAAGGATGACCCAACAAGATGTTATATGCAAGATCACGGTCTAGTACTTGACAAAAAGTATTCTTTATAATAGGGCCCACTCTGATTGGCAGCATGATTAGACCCTTGGATGCTCTTTCTTCATCATCATAAGCTTTAATGGTAATATTTCTTCTGAAATCAATGGAGTCCTTAGAAAATCCTAAAGCCTTAACCAATTTCATGGTACAAATGTTCAAACCAACACCTCCATCTATTAGAACTCGTCTGACACAAAACTTGTGAACCATGACTTCTAAGTACAATGACGAATTATGGGGATGAGTTATGGAAACATCATCCTTTTTTAGAGAATGAGAGGCAAGTGGGTGAGGACAAGTGTCCTACCATGGCTTGAAATTGGTTCACATCCAAATCAATGGATACATTTGTTTCAAAGAGGGACTTTTCAAGAATTTCCTTATGGGTTGGAGAAATCTTCAATAGTTCCAAGATAGAAATTTGAGTGGGGGTTTTCCGAAGTTGGTTGACCAAATCATATTGATGTTAAGGTGGAGGTTCAGTGGATTTTGAAGAGGCGCCTTTTAAAACAACTTTATCTTGTGCCCTTGTTGTCGCATTGACCCTCTATATTCCACCTTCTTGTTGACTTTAATAACATTTACCCGCTCATTGTTTATGTAGAGATGGTTGATTATATGATCATCATTGATATGATTCACATTTTTTTTAGAAGACACACCCTTTTGATAGTTGGGAAAAGGGTTGCAAAATGCTTGGTGGTCTGCATTGGATTGTTGATGTCCTTCTATTGTAATGATGTCATTGTCGATTAAGTCTTGAATGGTATTCTTCAAGGCTTGACAGTTATTTGTGCGATGACCTTTACACCGATGATAATCACAATAGTATGCCTCATTCCATGATGGAGGCTTTACACTGGGTTCATAATTTCGTTGAGGTGGCAAAGTAATGACGTTTTTGGCCTTCAACTCTTTGAATGCAAATTCTAAAGATTGACCCAATGAAGTGTAAGTTCTTCTATTCGAGAAGAATGAGAATCATTGCGGATTTGTATTTGAGGTGTTCCCTAAGGAATTGTGATTGTTATTGGTTCCTCGGTAACCTTGGTTCTTGGAAGTCCCTTGATTGGGAGTAGAAAGTTGATTTATATTGTTCCTTGGACGCGAAGGATTGGTTCCATGATTTGCAATTGCATTGACATTGTTGTTACGAATGCTTGGAGAACTAAGGAAAAATGGATTGGTCGAGACATGATTTGCATCAACAACACCATCATTCACCATATTTTTGTTGCGAGTCCAAAATTTAGACTTGTCCTGATTATTGTGATAGTTGGATGAGCTAGGATTGTCTTTGTCATGTTTTATTATTCCTCTTTTGACCAAAGAATTTTCAATGGTTATGGAATCTTCAATAATTTTCTCAAAAGGAGGACAATGTAAGTTCAAATGATAGCTCATTTCTAAATTTAAACTGTTAATGAAAGTAACCATCTTTTCCTTTTCAGGAACAGGACGCGGATATCTAGCAAACATTCTTCTCCATCTTTGAAAAAACGTAATGAAAGATTTGCCAGGTTTTTGTGCAACTTTGCAGAGATCTATCATGGTGATCTGGTGCTAGATGTTGTAAGCATATTGTGATATGAATAGGTTGATTAATTCTTCAAATTTCTGGACAGGAGGTGTAATCTTTGATAGCCATTCCATAGAGTGAACTCCAAGACTCCTAGGAAACAATCACATCAATTAAGTGTCTTCATGAGCGAATTCCAATGTCATGTTTTAGAAGTCTCTAACATGATCGATTGGATCCAATTTCCCATTATAGCGATCAAATTTTGGCATTGCACAATGCTTGGGAAAAGGAATCATGTTAAGACTTCTATCGAAAGGATAAGGACAAATGTCCTCTAGAGTATATTTCTTTGTGTTTGTTCCCCCTTGTAACTCTTTAACTTGTCCTTGAAGTGCTTTGATTTGTTGAGTCAAAGCACTAAGATCAGATAAGGGTGTCTCTTCAGGTTTTTTTTTCAAATTCTCAGTATTAAAGTCATGAGGCAATTTAGCCCCTTGTTCAGCTAGATAGCGGAAATATTTTTCTTTATCTCATTGCAAGATCTTTTCTATGGCTTTGTGAAATTTTGGATCTTGCTCAGCCTCTCTAAGGTGTTCCTCATCTTGTTCCTCATCACTATCTACATGTGTTTTGTTTGTGTCTTTGTATTGGTGGAAAGGATTTTCTTCTCTGTTGTCCATATCTTTGTCAAAAAGTGGATTACAATTCATAATGTAAAGAGGATTACTACTTTCACCCTCTTCTTGAAATTTTTGGGTATGACCTTCTTGTTGGATTTCCTCCTTCAATTTATTGAATTGAGATCTTGTGAAGATAGGCATATGATTTAGAAGAATTCTTCTAAACTTAGATCCTAGTTTTGACAAGTGCGATGATGATGATATCTTGATCTGATAAGATGTGGAATCTTATGATATGATCAAAGATGTTCCTAATTATTGATTGTGGCTTCCAATGATGAAGGATGTCAGAATCTTGTTGGGGAAGTTGAACCAAAAATTAGAAAGTTGTTTTGAAAAGTGCACTCTAAAATATTTTGATCTTCGTTTTTAAAGAAATTCTTTCAAGATATTTGAAGAATATGACTGGGGTGTGAAGGATATTCAATAGCAGGTTGTGGTATGTTATCGAACTCAAGAGGTTGGCTATGATTATGCCATTGTGATAGATCTAATCTCTGATAATAAGCTCGAGAATCTAAGGGATCTACAACATACTCATCAGTGAATCCTCTAACAAAGTTTTGGTATCTATGAAGAAATCCACGGAAATGAAGCAACACGTGTCGACTTTTGTATAAAAATTTTCTTTTTTGCAATGTTCTCTTGTACCCTAAGCATTTCTTGGGTTTCTTGATCCTATTGGAAATTGATTTTTTGAAAAAATTTGTTGATTTCCAATCTCTAAGCATGGGAAAAGTATTGAGAACGTTATTGGACCAAAGATATGAATAAATTTTGAATGGTTTTAGTTGTTTTTCTTCATGTTCATTTTAGATGATCTTTTTATCTAAATTAATGTAATGGAAGACACAACAAACATTCAAAAAAATAGTTGTTTTAAAAGCCCTATACTGACATGAAGTGTTTGATCAAGAAAATGTTTTCATAGGTTTTGCACATGAAAGACAATTCAAGCAGAATCACTCTTAATACTCAAGTAGGTCATTCTAATAATCAACAGCCCACATCTTAGAACTACCTCGACTCACACAGCCGTGTCACCCCCGAAGTGGTGCCCGTGTTTTTTTCTTTTCCAGGTGCATACTCAGAGTTACGGAAGTGGATATTGGATCCCCTAAGCAAATAGTCCTTGGCAGTTATATGGTGAGTGTATTGGGGGTAGATTCTTCCCTCCCCTTACACTGTGATTATTAGAATGTTCAGAAACTGACTTCGGCTGGCCACTACACTAGGTTCATAGTAAGGATTTTCGTTTGGTGAGGCAATAATAAACTCCCTCAGGAGACCTCCCAACCTTTAGAACAAAGGCTTTAGGGATGGTTATCTTGCACATTACCGGCACAAATTCACTTTAAATTTTATAGTGGGGCGGAATAGCCTAGCTTTGGCTTGAACCCACTTGAGTCGTTCCTGTAGGGTGAGTACTTTTTCCCACTATGGCAGGCTCTCTAAAGGATGTAATTAAAATAGTAAAATTGCATGAAAATTGAAAAGGAAAGTCTAGTATTTTGATCACCTAGTTAAGGGGAGAGCATAGACCTATTGCCACATACAAAGCAAGCAGATGTTCTTTTTAAATCCCAAATTACAATGATCTAATCTAAGTGAAGATATTGCTTCACAAACAAACAAAAAAAGTTTGTTCAGTTTTAATTGCAAGATCATTGTGTCATGACTATCCTAGATTGCTTCATTTTATCCAGATGTGTCTATCCTAGGATTGCTTTATTTTATCCAAATAAATTTTGTCTGTGGAAGGCGTCAGACTCAAAATTTTGTGTTTGTGTTACAACCCATATTCGCCAAAATAGAAAATATATGCATCGAAATAGAGACCAAATGCACCACAGAAAACCACTAAATGTGCTAGAGAAAATTATCGGATGCGCTGGAACAGTTACTATATGCGCTAGAATAGATACTAAATGTGCTACAGAAAATTACCAGATGTGCTGGAACAGTTACTATATGCGCTAGAACAGATACTAAATGCGCTACTTTAAATTAACACTGATTTAACTCTAAATGCAATTAACTATATGCGTTATTAAATTTACAGGATGCGCCAAAGAAATATCCATATGCGCTGGAATAGACACTATATGTGCTACAAAATCCTGCAAAACAAAAGAGTCAAAAACCCCGTATGTGCCACAGAAAATGTCGAATGCACTTAAACGCAATTTTTTTTTTGAAAGTGAACTCCAAAACGCGGAAACCTGTCAAAAAAACTTGCAGAAAAATGTCAAAATCGTGGGTTCGAGCCCCACAGTGGGTGCCATTTTATGTGTGTGAAAAATGTATCAATGTAAATGAATTCAAACACATATCAATAAGACATTAAATCAAGAAAACTGAAAAGGAAAACTGAATAAGCAAACTGTTACTGCAACTTCCCCGAAATCGTCTTATCTCTCTCTAACTCTAGCATTTTGTTGTTTCCAATGGCTATTAGATCAACAGATCAAGCTCAACAAAATGAAATCTGAAGAACGAGATTTGAAAATGCACACTATGCTAAATGCAAGGCTATGCTAAGATGATAATATTGTTGTGATGCTGAAAATGATGTGAATGCATAAGCGTATATGTTTTTTGTGTATCCGTGTGTAGCCAATACATGGACTTGTACCAGTATTTATAGAGTCTTAGAAAGGATTCGATTGGCTGACATGTTTTAATGGCCCAAATTAAGCTTGTTCGAATGGACGGTGGGAGATTTTCGTAAGTGGAGAGGGAGATAGAAGGTTTCCCATTTCCTTTGATTTTCAGACGTCATTGAGATCCAAAGCGAATTTGTCGTTTCGAAGAATGAGTTAGAATTAAATAAAATAAGTTTATTTAATTTGTAAGTGAAGATGGATATAGAAAATCGCGTAATTAAATAAATTATATTTAATTATGTTTTAGAAGTGAATTTAGAGTGAGAGGAAAATATTAAATTAAATATTTAATATTTAATTTGATTATGGGATGAAGAGAATATTCCATTATTTGAATATTCAAATATTCAAACTGTAGAATGATATGATAATTAAAATAAATAAATTGTATTTATTTAATTTAATTAAGAGGAATGTGGGAAATGTCAATAATTAAATAAAATTATTTATTTAATTAAGGTAGAAGAATTAGAAAAGGAACAATATAAATAAATAATTAAATTTATTTATATGTAGACGACTTTAGAAGAATTAATTAAGCAATTCATATTTAATTAATTAACAAGCTTAATCATGACCATTTTTAGACGTATACAGTTTTATCTTTGGGGAATACACTTTTTGTATGGGTGCAGTCGACAGATACATTTTCTTTCTTGGTGGGGACTTTCCTGCATACCTATTGGTTTTTGTTGCTACATCATATTCCTTTTTCTTTCACTTGTCCAAATATGCAGAAGAAGTATTTATAATGGGTTTGCCATTATACTTATCCTTGGTACCCACCTATCTATTTTTGAGTTGGTAATCACTTTGTACCTGAATTACAATAGCCTTAGTAAGAACTTTGATATATGTCCTTAGAATTCCTTTCTTTGTTGTTCCTCTATCTCATTTGTTTGTTGAGTTTTCCAAAATTTCTATTTGGAATTTCAAAAGGAACATGATAGTTTTCATAATCATTTTGAAAAAATCCTCACCCTCATAGGTATCAAACTAATCTACATCAACAATATTTTAATATTCGAGTGTATCCTCATGCTCTTGGATTTCTTTGTCTTCATCATATGTGACTGCAACAACACACTTGGATTAATCATGAGGAAAATAACATATATCACACCAAAATGAATCTTGTTGAAGATTTGTGTGATCCTTCCTCAAGGGATTACGGATTTGTCTCTCATTGTATTTTTGGTTTGAGTTCATGGTGATGACTATTTGTCATTACCTTAGGTTTTTTGGACCAGTCATGATTATAGGGCCTATTATATAATATTTGACCCTCATTGAAATGTGTAGGATCAAAATTAGAGGACATAAATTTGTCATTATTTTTCACCTTATATGAAAGACCCTTCATAGCTCCAATCAACTTGTCTATTTTTTCCTCACTAGTGAGTGGTTTGCGAGAAGTTGATGTGCTTGGTTTTAGGAGCTTTATATCAGTTCTCTTGTTGTATTTCCTAGAAGCCTTCACATTACTCTCTATATTGATATTCATTGCATATTCCTCCCTTAGAGTTTTAGGGTTCTTATCTCTCAAAAGATAGCCTAATTTTGAATCAAAGGCTCCACAATATAGAACAAGGTACATTGGCTCATTTTTTCTTACCTGGGGAGGTACTTTCCTCATTGTCATAATGAATTTATTGATCAAATCAACAAGAATTTCATTCACTCCTTTCTTGATGGTTGTCAACTCTTGGACTGCAAAATTTGGATCCACTCTTTCACCATATTGTGATAAAAAAAACCCTCATAAACTCATCACATGTGTCTATTCTACTATCTAGAAGTCTCTTACACTATTATTTTAAATTTTCTTCCAATTATTGCAGAAAAAACTTCATCATGACGTCCTCATCTTCAATCTCATATTCATCAATGACATCTACAAAATTTCTTAAGTGATCCTCACTAGTGACAACATTATTACCTTGGAATTTTGGTATCTTACCTTTGATTTCAACTCAAATTGGATTAGGTTAATTTTAAATACCACATAAATCCAACTATCTATACCTTTCTAATCCCTATGGTGGCCTCACTGGGGAAAATCTTTGAGCTTGCCTTCTAGGGTTAACCCTAACATTTTGTATTACATTTTATTAAACAATAGGTATCTGTTGAATTGGAACAACTAGTGTCACATTTTCAAGTTGAGAATTTTTTTTTTTGGTTCATTTGAGAAAAATAGGCTTGTCTTTCTACAATTTCAGCCTCTATTATACATTTCTTTTCTTTGAGATGATCAAAACTTTCTATTTGCTGATCAAAATCCCTTTCTCTACAATCAACTTTTAGTTGAGTGTTTGGGTAAACATCTTGGAATGGGGTTTTAACCTCTTGTTTGGAAGATTGAGTAGTACATTTCTATGCTCTCTTTGATTTATCAAAGGTTGGAGCCTAGCTTTTTTAAGGATATCCTTCAAGAATACCCAAATTTATATTTTCTTCTCTAGGGATTTTTCCATTTCCATATCTATTATAATCATGGTTGTAATTTATTCTAGTAGTTATAACCATATTATCAACTAAATCATCTTATGTATATTGATCAAAATATTTAGAAGCATTTCTTCTACCTGAAGTACTCAACTTTTCAATATTTCTTGAGTTGTGTAAAGGAGACTTAATTAAGATTTCAGCTTTCCAAATTTCTTTCCACCTTCTCGTACCATTAGAACTAGCTTTAGGAACTTCTTTACCTCTAGAACATTATCCATTCTTTATATTTATCACAAAATTTTGGATCTTTCTCAATGGAGTCACCACTCCCTAAAGGAGAAAATATTTGAAGCTAATGCAGTTTTGACTTCAAACTTGAAGCCAACACTTTCTTGAATTGTCACTAAAAGCCTCTAAATTTTTTATTTTACAAACCAGTCATCAAAAATGGAGCAAATTTGTTGGCATAAACTGGTAGGATGTAAAACCTACCCAAAAAAAATACCTAACTGCAAAAATTCTTATGTTACTAGGTTTCTGAAGATATTATTTTTCTTTTATAATCCCCAACAATGGTGTCAATTTTTTGGTTATCTAAAATGTTAGCCCCAAATCCATAACGTTTGATAACCTTTGAAGTGTCAGAGGTGTCAAAATTGGAAAATCACCACAACCTATACTTAGGTTGGGAAGCTAATGACCAATGGTTGAGGTGGGTAACACCTCCTTCACTTCTGGCTTTGCATGACAAAGGGGATATTCCCTAAGATGTTGACTTGATGATTTGTAAGACTATGCAATACCTTTTTGTACACTATACCCAATTCAAAGTGTATCCTAATACTAGTATCACAATATACCTATGCACTAGCTTAGATAAGTAAGGTTGAGCATCTTACAAATAGATAACCTACCATCAGTGTTTGAGAATGTGTTTATGATACACCCTTCTATTAATGCATTCATTTAGACATGGAAGTAGAACACAAATAAAGTAAATAATTTTATTTATTTATTTTGAGGTGTTTGGAGTGTGTTCAAGATAATAGGTTAGAAAACATGCTACAAAATGGTACCTATATTCATTGAGCTAAAGAGTCTTTGGATTCCAAAATAGATGAAATAAATGAAAACAAAGTGATAACTTAATAAAATCTCCAGAAAAGAATTTGTTTTATACTACAAAGCTAAGTTGGGATCTACACATATACACTCAAAGATATAATAGATGATAGGATAATATTAAGAGAGTCTACTTATTCATTCCCATGCATACCCACACATTTCCTTTAATATATTGAAAAGATACTATGCAAAAGCTTTACACATATTTTACAAACTTATGGCTGAAAAACTAATCAAAGATACATCACAAAATTCACACTACATGTGAAAGGAGACACTCTGCTAAGATTGATTCTACCTTTAACCATTCACTCTTCAAGTTTACAAAATTGTATTACAAGCATATGATCCAATCAAATTCATTACAATACAAAATATCTATACCCAGAACTAAATATTTGAAACCTAGGGTTTCTTGTGAATATTTACTCCATTAGTTCCATAACTTATTCGCTTTGAAACAATGTACAAAAATAAATCTCTAACCCTTAGAATGAGTGAAAAATTGCAATTTATACATTTACAAGTTAACAAAAGAAGAAGCGCCAAAGATAGGACCTGTAACTTTAAAAAATCATGTAGACATTTGGATGTCTAAATTTGAGAAGAAATCATGCTACACAAGTCCCAACACACACACCAATTCCTCCACATTTATGAGAACAAAAAATAGGAACAAAATCCTCACAAAATCTATAGCAAAAACTAACCAAGAATGACCCTCTAATAGTATGGAGTGAATAAAAATCATAAAGAAGCATGGACACCATTTTTTCCCACTTGAAGTTATTGATAAATGCCTTTAAGATCATCCCTATAGCCCCAAAAATCAAATATGGAAGTTGTGAAAGTTGTTGCATTATTAATGGAAAAAAATGTGAAAATCATGTAGAAGGTCCCAAGGTCTAATTAGGTTCTCAAAATCTAATAGGATCTGAGAAAGAAAGGAAAGAAGGGTAGGGACAAAATCAGGAATTAGATTTGGACTATTGGGCCAAAAGTTCAAATGTTTGAAAAATTTCTAACATTCTGGCAAGGAAGAAGGTTGGGTTAGGGAATAGAAACAAAATTAGGATTTTTGGAAATTCATTCCAAAACTCTAATAGGGTCCTAAAAAAATGATGGGAAAAAATAATGAAGAGAAAGAAAGTCAGAATTGAGGATCTCGAATGGATCCATACCACTTGGATCTAGGTTTGAAAGTCCCATCGGGACTCCAAGTCCCAATCAAATAGAAGAAGATCAAAAGTGGAATCAGTTGATCAAGTTGGGGGATCCCAAATGGACATGGAAGTTAGGGAAAAAGGTCAAAAAATCCTATTGGGACTTGAAGTCCCAATCGGATTGGGGAAGGAAAGAGAGAAGAGCGAGGGAAAAAAGCAAGAACAGACTCAGACTTAGCCCAAGTTTCTATTCGGGGCTTGAAACCTTGAAAGAACCATTGAAGGAAAAAAGGAGTCAAAGTTTTGAGGATGGTTCTAAAACCCTTATTGCTTTTGACAAGGTTTCAATAACCATATTGGGGTGCAAAAAGAAGGGAAAGAAGAAAAGAAAGAAGAAGAAAGGAAAGAAAAAAAAAAGAATAAAGGGAAGGGAATTAGGCGAAGAGAAGAAGGGGAAAATAAATCTTATCGAGGCTTGAAGAGGGTTTTGAAATCCTTTCCTAAGTCAGATGTGGTTATGAAAACCATTTTGAAGTCAAATAAGGTTCTTACAACCTTTTGGACACCTGAAAAAAGACTACGCATCAAAAATTTAAAGTTTAAAACTTGAGACTTTAGCTGAAAAGGCTGATTTCTAAACCATTGTTGGGGCCCGACATGGTTTTGAAAACCATGTCAAAGACTAGAAAAAGTTCTCAAAACCAACTTAAATGCCAACAAAACCTTAGAAACCGCATAAGTTATATAGGTTAGAAAGCCTATGTCAGAACTTTATAAGGTTGCAACAACCATAGCGGGGCCTGATGTGGTTCTTAGAACCACATTAGAACCTAACAAGTGTTAAAAAACATTGTAAAGTTTCGATGGGAACTTTACATAGTCATTTTAAGCATTTACAATAGGTTTTTTTTATTATAACTTGCAAAGGGGTAAAAGGAATAAAACCAAAGGGAAAGGAAAGAAAGATGCAACAAGAAAATTCTAAAACTAGCCAAAACTAAAGGAACCATAAAGGGACAATACCTAGCACTCTCAAACTTGTTGAAAATTTTGTAGGTGCTAACACACTCGGCTTCCTTTCATAAAATACTAGATCAGCAAGACGTTCTTTAGCTATTAAATTTTAAATTTCTTCTGAACTATTGGCCACCACTCATGTCTACTATTCTTCCTTTTAGGTGCCCTCCAATGCTTCTTACTAAAAAATTGAAAAAAATGTTATTGACTTTCTCTAGTCATCTTGTGATGGTTGTTATAGATTTCATCATGTTTTTTGGTAATAATTTTATCTTCCCCATAAAGTTGGTTGTTTGATATTTCCAAATGTATTTCAATGATCTTATGGTAAATAAAGCTTTGAAATTTCTCACCATGTATTGTATCAATTCAAGTATAACTTCTAGATAGCCAACAAAGAAAGGTCAAGACCTTGGCACTCTTATCATGAGGAGGGATCCAATTCAGATTTAGGGCACTTTATCATTAAAATATTTGAAAATCCTAGGAGGCTATCAATACTTATATTTTCTTGGTGAAAAATGTTACTTATAATGTATTTTCAATCAACTAGTAGTTTAATCTGAGGTATCCTAGGGCATTCTTTCTTATCAAGACCGCCCTCAACCCTAAGTATCATATATTAATTCCTTGAAATTTTTCAAATAAGAAATTAGAACTCTTCTGAATATTATTTATAGAGATACCAAGAATTATATTTCTTACCTAGAACAAAATAAAAAATATAGGTTGTCTATCCAAGACTAGAAGATCTTTTAGGTTGTTATTGATAGCATTCTTCCTCAAATGGTTCACAAAGTCTAGGTTGATTCTTTCAAGACTTGGTGAAAATATTGGAAATGGGATATGAATACACTGTTTTATAATTTTAAGCTTCACAAAAGGATATTAATGGATTTCTCCTCAAAAGATACAATGATTAGAAAATTATAGGGGGAAGTGAATCGATCATGGGGAATTTTTTCTTTTCTTGGAATTTCATTTTCTTTTCAAACTTCTCATGTTGCTCTTTGACAAGCTTTCGTTACTAGGACTGAGAAAATGCTAAAATACTAGATCACAAAGAATCTTTCTTGGCTAGTAAATTTTAAATTTCTTCTAAGCTATTGGCCACCTCTCATGTCTACTATTCTTCTTGTTGGGTGCCCTCTAAAAGCTCCATAGTAAAAAATTGAAAAATTGGTTACTGACTTTCTCTAGGAAGCTAGTGATAACCGTCATAGATTTCATCATGAACAATATTTTTTATTCCCTATAAATTTCGTTGTTTGAGATTTCCAAATGTATTTTTAGAAATCTTAAGGTAAATGAAGCTTTGAAATTTCTTCTTAGACATTGTAGATCAAATCTAGAAAACTTGTTGAGAACATTATGGATTGTGGAAACTTGATATCCTTAATTGTAGATCAATTCAAGTACCCCTTCTAGATGGCCAACATGGAAAGCTATAGACATTGGAACTCTTTTCACCATGAGGGAGATAATTTAAATTTAGGGCATTTTTGTCATTAAAATTATTTGAAAATCCTAGGACGCTATGATCAAGTCTTGGCTTCTTTACATGGGAAATGATTTAAATTATAATGAATTTTCAATTAACAAATAGTCTATTTTGTGGTCTCATGTTCTTTATTATAAGGACCACCCTCTAGCATAAGTATCATAATTCAATGCCTTGAAATTCTTTAAATAAGGCATTATAAATTTTCCCAATATCATTCATAGAGCTACTAAGAATTTCCTTTCTTGGCCAAAATAAAAATAAAAATATAGGTTTGTCTAACCACCACTAGAAGACCTTTAAAGGTTGTTATAGATTTCATTCTCCCTCAAATGGTTCACAAAGGGGGTTGGTTCTATCAAAACTTGGTGGGAATATTGGAAATGGTATATGAATACAATATTTTATAATTTTAAGCTTCACAAAAGGATATTAATGGATTTCTCCTAAAATGCTACAATGATTAGAAAAATAAGGGTCCAAAAGTGAATTGCTCATGAGGAAGTTATTTTCTTCGCATTCAATTTTCTTTCCAAACTTCTCCTGTTTCCTTTTGGCAAGATTTTATTACTAGGATTGAGAGGATGCTAAAATACTAGATCAAAAAACCTTTTTCTTTGGCTAGTAAGTTTTAAATTTATTCTAAACAATTGGCCATCAATCATGTTTACTATTCTATTTGTTGGGTGTCCTTTTTAGATTCTTACTAAGAAAAAAAAAATTCTTAGAGACTTTCTCTAGGAATCTAGTGACATGGCCACCATTTATTTCATCATTTTTCATGGGAATAATGTTGTCTTTCCCATAAAGATGGTTGTTTGAGATTTCCAAATATATTTTTAGATCTCTTAAGGGAAATGAATCTTCAAAAGTTCTCACCATGCATTGTATCAATTCAAGCATCCCTTGTAGATGGTCAACATGGAAAGGACTATACCTTAAAATTGTTTTCACCATGAGGGAGCCAATTCAAATTTAGAGAACTTTTGTCATTGAAAGTATTTGGAAATCCTAGGAAACTATCAAGCCTTAGCTTCTCTGAGTGGGAAATAATTTTTATAATGAATTTTGAATCAACCAATAGTCTATTTTGTAGTCTCATATTTTTTTATCAAGACCACCTTGTAGCCTAAGTATCATAGATTAACGCCTTGTATTTTTTTAAATAAAGCATTAAAACTCTTCCCAGTCTCATTCATGGAGCTACCAAGCATTTCCTTTATTGATTGGTATAGGTTGTCTAACCAAAACTAGAAGACCTTTTAGGTTATTATTGATGCCATTCCTCCTCAAATGGTTCATAAGGTTTGGGCTGGTTCTTTCAAGAATTGGTGGAAAGATTGGAAATGGTAATATGAATACAATATTTTATAATTTTAAGCCTCAGAAAAGGATATTAATGGATTTCTCCTCAAAAAATAAAATGAATTGATTATGAGGAACCTTTTTCTTGGCATTCCATTTTATTTTCAAACTTCTCATGTTGCCCTTTGGCAAGATTTTGTTACTAGGATTAAGAAGATGCTAAAATAGTAGATCGCCATGCCTCCTTTTTTGGATAGTAAATTTTAAATAACTATTCAGAATTATTGGCCACCACGTGTGTCTACTATTAGATTCTTGTTGGGTGCCCTCCAAAGCTTCCTAGTAAAAAATTGAAAATTTTCTTGAAGACTTTCTCTAGGCATCTAGTGATGGCCACCATAGATTTCATCATGTTTCTTGAGAATATTGTTTTCTTCCCCATAAAGTTGGTTGTTTGAGATTTTTAATTGGATTTTTAGCACTCTTGAGGGAAATGAAGCTCTAAAATTTCTTACCAGGCATTGTATCAATTCAAGTATCCCTTCTAGATGGCCAACATGGAAAGGTATCACCCTTGACACCCTTGTCAACATGAGGGAGCCAATTCTAATTTAGGGCACTTTTGTGATTAAAAGTATTTGGAAAGCCTTGGCTTCTCTAGAGGTGGAAAATGATTTTTGTAATGACTTTTCAATCAACCAATAATCTATTTTTTGGTCTCTTATTCTTTCTTATCAAGACCACCCTCTAGCCTTAGTATAATAACTTAATGCCTTGAAATTCTTCATATAAGGAATTAGAACTCTTCCCAATCTCATTCATAGAACCACTGAGAATTTCCTTTCTTGGCTAGAATAAAAATAAAAATATTGATTGTTTAACCAAGACTAGAAGAACTTTTAGATTCTTATTGATGTCATTCTTCCTCAAATGGTTCATAAAGTTGGGTTTGGTTCTCTCAAGGCTTGGAGGAAAGATTGGAAATGGTATATGAATACACTATTTTATAATTTTAAGCCTCACAAAAGAATATTATACAAGTCTTTCTCCTCATTTTCCTATGGTTAACCAATTGAATCATCATTGGTAGCTTTATTCCTATATGGGAACTTGACATCTATTCTTGAGCTTAAATTGGCTCATTTTTCCTAGCTTTATTGGAAAATTGACCACACCGAAACCAAAGATGAGTTGATCACCATGAAGGCTAGTGGCTAAATGGTAGACCACCCAAATGGAAAATAGGATGTCCTAGGTTCAACTCCTAGTTGGTTCATGAATAGTTTAATAAGGTACCAGAGCCTAGGCCAAGCTCGAATCTCTAAACACTTGTATTGTGGCTCAACAAAGATGTTGGAAAAATGGCCACATCTAAACCAAATGTGGATTGATCACCAAGAGGGCTAGTAGCTCAATGTTAGAGAACCCTAAAAGAAAATGGGAGTTCCTAGATTCAAATCCTAGCTTGTACATGGACATTTCAACAAGTGCATCCTTTCCGATATATTGCTTCTAGATTTGATTGTGTTAGAGATTTTTTACATTAGGTAAAATCCAGAAGCAATATATCAACAATCAAATCCAGAAGCAATATATCAACAAAAATGAATTGTGGAAATGTGATGTAATTAAGTGCATCCTTTATCAAGGTCTCTTGCTTGATTCACATCTTGATCATTAGAGTGTTCTCTAACAAATCTCAAACATCTCTTCTTGTTCTACTCTGAATCTTAGAATGCTTTGAATTGGATTTGTGGTTTTTTTAGGCCTTTTAGTTATACTCCCTTTCAAGTATACCTACATTTAGCATGCTTTCAAGGTGGACATTCTATTCAAATTTTGAAAAGATATAAATTATATTATTTTTTCAAGATGTTTATTGATCTGCTCATTTCTCTCTTTACACTAAAGCTATGATTTGTTATAATGTGCTTATGTAGATTCAGGTATGGCTAATAAAGATGCAATTGAGGTGTTTCATTATCAAAAACTCTTGGACCGCTAGGACAACACTCGGGCTACACTATTGTCAAAGTTTGTCCTACGTCCACTTCCCCTCCTTGAGGATGCTAATAAGGTTGTAGCCAATCTAACATATGAGACCATGGTTCCCATTCATATGGCTCTCATTCCCTGGTAAATAGAGATAATGTTACCCATGGTTACTCCTTGCCCTCACAATCACCTTCTACCTCCTCTCATGGGAAAGATGCCTTTGGGTGACATGATTCCTCTGAAAAACACAGTGCTCCTAGTCAGCCTAACTTCAACAAGTTTACTTACCCAAAGCTAGCCATTTCTTTGGTGCATCTTCAGTAGCCTTTAGAGGATACTCTTAAAGAATGAGGATATGCTCACTAGTTGGGATCCAATTCATGATAATCCTACCTTTACTGATGTATGAGAGAATCTTGATGATAAAGTGCCCTCTATTATTGCAATTACTTTTGTTGCTTTCTTTATGTTGTTATGTTTAAGCTTGACTCTATGACTTGCTATCATTCAGACTTTATCTTGTCTTTTGTAAATATTATATTATTATCTTTTAGATTAATTAAAAGTTTTAAAAAAATAATAATAATAAAAAATGATATTAATATTTACAAATCTCTAATACAATTTCTATTAAAAATATTTTTAAATATAATCATGAAAAACATTTTTAAATATCACATATCAACGATTGAAAGGCCATACAACAAGGGTGTCTACAATATGAAATGGCAAGTATGAAAAGTCCATATGCATTTAAATAATTAGATTCAGTTGGCCCAAACTGAACTTGGAAAGGGCGTTTAAGTATTGGTCAAGTCAGTAAAATGTAGGTTATAAAAGAAGAGAAGATACTCAGATCTCAGATCTTCTTGAGCTTTGCCTTTACATCGTCAGTGAATTGCACCCAGTTCAACAAGATGCATCCCCTATTAAGAATGTGTTTTATTCTGTTTCTTTTTTTATTGCCCTGTACATGCACAATTACCGATGAGCAAAGTCTTATAGACTTCAAGAATTCCATCACTTCAGATCCTCTAAATTTCCTGGCCAATTGGGTCACTACTTTTCACTTCTGCAATTGGACTGGAGTGACTTGTGATTCAACAAGCAACAGAGTGCAATTGCTTGAGTTGGCAGATATGAAATTAGAGGGTTCCATCTCCCCTTCAATTGGTAATTTCTCATTCCTCACACAACTTGATATGTTCAAAAACAGTTTTGTAGGCCAAATTCCACAGGAAATAGGGAGAATTCAAGGCCTAAAGATTCTCAATCTTTCAAGCAATCTATTAGAGGGCTTCATTCCAAAGAATTTGACTTCCTGCAAGGAGTTACAAGAATTGTACCTGGCTGATAACCAATTGGCCGGAACAATTCCTGCAGAGTTGAGTCTGCTTACAAATCTCCGGTTGCTTGACCTCGGTTTCAACAATCTTTCTGGTAACATCCCTCCCTCTTTAAGAAATCTCTCTTCCCTAGAAGGATTATATCTGCAAGATCTTGACCTTGAAGGTCATATTCCACCGGAACTTGGAATGCTATCTAGCTTGACCTCCTTTCTCCTACTTGAGAATCCCCGTTTAACAGGCCCTATTCCCTCATCAATCTCAAATTGTTCAGGGTTACTAGAATTGGCACTTTACAGCAATAATTTGACTGGTACTATCCCACCAGAATTGGGCAAGCTCTCTCGCCTTAATATTCTATATCTATGGGACAATCAGCTGAGAGGTACCATCCCAGCCACAATTGCTAATTGTACACAACTGCGCAAGCTTGATTTGGAGCTAAATCATCTCACTGGAGTAGTACCATTGGACCTGAGCAGGCTTTCATATCTTAAAATGCTGAGCTTGTCATCAAATCAACTTGTTAGCGGTAGTTCTGTCACTATCCCCATTCTTACTGCTCTCCGCAATTGCACCATGCTGAATACCCTATTGATTCATGACAATCTTTTGACTGGCAACTTGCCAGAGCAGCTTCCCACAAATATCTCGACGTTGTCATTAGGTGGTAATCAAATAACAGGGAGTATACCTTCACTTATTGCCAACATAACCAATTTGGGCGACCTTAATTTGTCTTCCAATCAACTTATGGGACGCATCCCATCCTCTCTGAGAAGCCTTGGGAGGTTGCAAAGACTTTTGCTAGACAACAACAAGCTAGAAGGAAACATACCCAGTGAGATAGGTGAAATAAAAATCCTTGGGGAACTATCACTAAGCCATAATATGCTTTCTGGAGAGATCCCTGATGCAATTGGTCGCCTTCAACAGTTAACACATCTTGTGCTTAACCACAACCAACTATCCGGGAATGTACCTGCAAGTTTGGGAAAATGCTACAATTTGCAATTGCTGGATCTCTCCAACAATCAGTTCAGTGGACGCATACCCCATGAAGTGGCCAGTCTTGCTAATTTACAGTTTTATTTCAACTTGTCCAGAAATTCATTGCAAGGATCGCTGCCTCTGGAAATTGGAAAGATGATTCATGTTCAAGCTATTGATGTTTCGTCTAACAGGTTGGAAGGGCAAATTCCAGCCACTCTGGGAAGCTGTGAAGAACTTGAATATCTGAAGCTTTCATCAAATGAATTGCAAGGCTCAATACCAAATTCCTTCAGTGGATTAAAAAGTCTTGTGAGCATGGATCTGTCTTCCAACAACCTTTCAGGTTTGATCCCTGTGTCTCTAAAGTCGCTGAATATGCTTCACTATTTGAATTTTTCTTTCAATAACTTCAGTGGAGAGATCCCAAAAGAAGGCGTCTTTAAAAATTTGACAGCTGCATCATTTATGGGAAACATTTTTCTGTGTGGGGAATGGATTCAATTGCCTTCATGCCCTATTCGCAATGCTCAGCCTAAAGACCACAACAACATAATTAGAGTTTTAGCACCAGTGGCTGGATCTATTACCTTCCTATTATTTTGTTCATTGGGCTTGGGAATAATTTACTGGAGGCGCGAGATCAAGTCTGATGTATCCACTCACATTTTACCCCTGAAACTCATGGATGACAGGGGGATTTCCTATCAAGAAATCGTTAAAGCCACAGATGGATTCAACGAGGAAAACTTGTTAGGGACTGGTAGCTTTGGCTCAGTGTACAGAGGTATTATGGGTGATGGTACAGAGGCTGCTTTCAAGCTTCTAAATTTGCAAAATGAGGAAGCCATCAAGAGCTTCTACAGGGAATGCAGAGTTTTGGCAGAAGTGAGGCACCGGAATCTGGTAAAAATCATATCCTTCTGTTTAGAATTTGGACACAAAATATTGGTTCTAGAGTTCATGTCCAGAGGAAATCTGGAGACACTGTTGCATTCTAATAGAACCTCATTGACCTTCATTGAGATATTGAACATAGCAATAGATGTTATCCATGGACTAGAATACCTACATCATAACTGTTTTCAACAAGTTGTACATTCTGATATAAAACCAAGCAACATTCTTATGGACGAGGACATGACAGCACACGTAGCAGATTTTGGCATTGCCCGAATAATTTGCGGGTCAGACACCAGTAGCTCAGGAAGTGCTTCCTCTGTAACTCTGAAAGGATCCATGGGTTATATTGCACCAGGTATTGCTTACAGTTATGCAATTATCTTGTCCTTCTTATATATTTTGTCCATTTTCAAATGGCTTCTGTACACGATCTAATCAGATTTATTCTTTTACATTTTATAATGCAGAGTATGGAGTAGGTGGGAAGGTCTCCACGAGGGGTGATATTTACAGTTATGGCATTATGCTTTTGGAGATGGTAACTGGAAAGAGTCCAACCAACCATATGTTTGTGGGGGGATTGAACCTCCACAGGTGGGTAAGCATGCATTTTGATGACAAGTTGGAGGAGATCATTGACATAAGAGTGATGAAGGATACAGGGGAATATGAAATAAAGCAATGCCTCATTCATTTCTTACTTATTGGGTTGGAGTGTTCAAAGGAGTCCCCCAGTGAAAGACCCACAGCTAGAGAGGCGGCAGGAGGATTGGAAAGTATTAGGAAGACTCTCCTTGAAGCTTAAATTCGTATTGGGTTGTGTCAGAAAATAAGTTTTATATTTTGTAATAAAGTTACTTGTTTTAATAATACCTTAATAATTTCAGTAGTAAAATGTTATGTTAGTTGCGTAGTTGAAATAAAATTACTTTGATGACTTAGCAATATGAGCAATTTTTTTGTTTTTGTTTTTGCAAGTGTCATGTGGTTTGGGTAGTTTGTATTTTAAAAAGTTCTTTAAAAATCATATTATGATGTATAAATTATCATCCATAATAATCTAATAATGTTCAAGTGTTATAAAAAAAAAAAAAAAATTAACATAAAGGATAAAATATATATTAAAACAACAGTTGAATACAAAGTGGATCTGTTGGTCTTAAAAAGAATCCTAGCATACCAATTCCAATGAAACTTTAAAAACTAGATGGACTAAAGATAGACAATCAATACAAGAGGAAGATCCCTCCAAACTCCATAGACAAGATATAAACTCTTATTTCCCTAAAGATTATTCATGTTGTGAGTATCAAAAGTAATGTTTGCTTTTATGTTAAAAAAAAAGGGACCAAAAAGAGAATAAATTAACAAAAGGAATAGCAAAGTTAACGAAACAAACCCATAGAACCAAAACACCAACAAGAAGCACACCATGAATCAAGAATCCCAAGGGGCATTGTAGTTATCATCACAAAATCACTAACAACTCTACTCAAATCCCATATAGGTTAATCATGATTATTTCCAATATCAAATTTGATAATGTTCCAATTGAAGTTGATTTGCCCAAAAAAACAACCTAATTTTCTTCCCCTCTAGTATGGCTCCATTGAACAACATTGAAACGAAGATGAGAAATACCAATATCTTTCTTGCAGTCAATTAGTTGTCACTTTTGGAAATGAGAGAAAAACTTATTGTTGAAATAATAAACCAAAATTTTAGTCATATTCTAGAATAATATGAGCAAAATACTTTAGCTTATCTTCTAAAAGAGCTTGGGGAATGGTCATAGCCTTAGCAAAATTATTAAAAGTAACACCAAGACTATTACAAACCTACAACTTAATCTTACCATTATAGTCATGACAAACCCCTCTCATGCGAGCCTTTGTAGGATTAATTTTTGAAGCTCCATCAACATTAATTTTAACCAAGTGTGGAGGAGGACAAACTCATTTAGTAATGTGAGAACCATGGAAACTATTGAAAGAAGCTAAAATGGGAGAAGTACCAAGTCTCATCAAAACTCTAAAACTTCCACCAAGAACTCACTTGAAAATATTGAATCAAAACTTGATGGTTTCTTTCAGATTAACCATTATTCTACCCCAAACCTTGTATATATGTCTAATAGTATCACTAAAAACCTATTGACTACATTCCCACTAAATATTCTAGCAAATTAGGCCAACATCAATATATTGCAACAAGAAAGTACTATAAGATGTTAATGTTTGTGTTATTATATTTTAATGTCTTTCAACATTATGCATTCAAGAGAATAAATTAACATGACCAATGAAGGTGCAACATTTTATCTATTTTTTTTGGCAAGAATAAGCAAATACATATATAGAATTTTTCATAATAAAAGCTTTGAGTAAAATCCAATTAGTCACTACCATAATAACTAGTCTAGGCATCAAGCTTTTCATACATATTTATAAATGCATCCAAAATAGACTATATATGTATATATGTGTGTGTGTGTATTTATATATATGTATGTATGTATGTATGTATATGTATATATATATGTCTGTGTGTGTACTATATATATGTGTGTGTATATATACATTTATATACATAAATATGTATATATAAATATATATACATAAATATGTATATATAAATATATATACATAAATATATATAAATATGTACACACACACACACACACACACACATATATATATATATATCAGCAAGGTGTATGAATCAATAAAATCATATACAGTTGTATTCCCTGAACTTGAAATCCATTCTCAAATGTGACACAATGCAATACTAGCATGATACTAAAACTATCTCTAAAAGAAAACTTATGGTCACACACACACACATCAAATTTAAAAATTCTTGTATTAGAACTTATTTTCTCTACTATCTAATACAAAAGAATAATAGATTTTCAATATATATTCATATATGTATATATATTAATCAGATATATATATACATCAAATTTAAAAATTCTTATATTAAAACTTATTTTCTCTACTATCCAAAGGAGAAGAAGAATAAATTTTAAATAATTTTATACACAAATAAGTATAAATAGACAATTCTTTTTCCCTTGCACATGCATATATGTTTCTATACACGTAGATTTTATTTATCTATCTAGGTTTTTAATTCATGTCATCTTATTACCAAGAAAATAAGAAGAAAATATATAATAAACATGTGTGGAATATGTTAGTGTTCCTCTGCAAGCTCAACTTCATCACCTACACATAGCCATCAAGGCTCAAATTTCTATCTCCCATGCGCAACCAACAAAATTCACAGTCGATGGTCCACTACAAACACCAAAATTTTCCCAAAAAACCTCTCCTTTTTCTTGCTTACCACTAACACTCATGCCTCACAACAAAATTGAGCCTCCTTTATGGCATACAACAACTAGTTACATGGTTCTTTTAATGCCATTAAGGAAGGCATTAAAATTAATACCATGCCAAGAATAATGCCTACTATATTTTCACAAAGCCTCCACATGAGGAAAGAATAAATTAAACTCCCTTCCACTTCCCATTAACATGTACTTCCAAAGAGAAAACATAGAGAAACCGTGAATATATAATGAAATTATTATGCTCAATCAATATGAAAGATGATAAAAAAAATTATTTATGAATATTTACAAGTTTTCAAGACTTTTCAATAATAGTCCTAGAAAATCACATGTCTATGGTAGGAAGCTACCATTATTTGAAATGTGATTTAACTTGTAAAAAAGTAAAATTGTCATATATTATGAAATTTAGTGGAGTATTTATATTCATGAAGTAATCATATGGACATATGAACAAGTTGAAGTAGCCAAGATCCGTGAATTGAGAATACACAAAGTAGAAGTTCATTTTCAGAAGTATAATTCAATAATTTTAGTCATTTACCAACAATAGAAAGAAATATATGTTTGGTCTTAATTCTTTATGAAAAGTTAGATGATCAATCAAATGAGTCAATTGTATGATAAATCATAGGATTAATGTTTTTCCCAAGTCAAGTTAGCGGTGTGTGAACACATGACTACATTGCCTATGGAAGTGACTTGTTTTAAAAACTTTGGCCAAAGTGATGCAAAAGTATTTACTTGCATTTAAGTTAGTTCATAGTGTTTGAAATTTCATAAACCAGTCAAATTGGTCATATGTAGATATAGGATTTTCTAAAGTTGTATGATTGATTAGGTTATGTAGGGCATAACACAAGGACTCAGATGGCATGAATTTTATTGGTTTCCTTTATCTATATTCTTTGTGAAGGGTAGGGACACTTCTAGATGAAAGGTGTGTGGAGGATCATCAATCTGTGGTTGGAGGAAAAACACTCAGGTGATCCTCTTCCTCTTGCAAATGACTCACTTAGACTTGTGAGAAAGATGCAGGATTCGAGATGTAAAGGATTCAATGACTCATACTGATGTAATTGAAAACATGTTACTTTAATGCAATGCATGTTTGTAATGTGAAAGAAAAAGAATGTCATAATTTCATTGTTGTAATGATGCATTTTAAATTAAACTATAATCTTTTACGATTGTAGTTTCCATTTTAATATTGGTCATGTAAAAAACATGAAATATGAAAGAATTTTTTTAATGATTTTTAGCATGTGGCTATTTAATTTCTTTTTAATTCATAAGTAATTCCAGTTATGATGGTTGATGCCATTACAAGTTGTGACCATTGATTTATTACATAAACTAAGGATCTTCATTATATTCTATGATATACAATGTACCCACAATTTGTAATCTAATGGGGCTCAAAATTTCTTTTGGATCACTGGTCTCCATTCAGATCAACAATCCAAAAGCAATTTTAGGCCCCATAAGCATTACAAATTACAAGTACATTTTAGCTTGTAGAATACTATGAGAGTTGTTATATTATATTTTAAATCAATGGTGAAAACTAAATGTTTGATCAATTTTTTTGTGTAATAAATGTAGATTAAAACAATAAATCAAACAAACAAATGAAACTTTAAATCAAAGCATAACATAAATGAAATAAATGTAAACTCCATTTATGCTTCAAAGATGTTCCATTGTCCTCTATCTCCAATGTTTTTGTCCATTCCAACTTGCTCTCAGATTATGTGCTAGGCTCAACAAACGGTCTTCCTAGAGAAAGAGATTTGAAGATGAATGCATGCAATGCTAAGATATGATTATTCTAATGCTAAACATGATTGATAAGATGTAAGATTATGATATTATAAAAGCTAAAGCTGATAATGACAATGCTAAGATGCTAGAATGCTAGAATGTTAGAATGTTAGAATGCAAGTAATCTCTAATTAGCACCAATGCTTGGATTTGCAATGATATTTATAGAGTTTTCAAAAGCTTCTGATTGGCTGATGTGATCAACGGCTGTGAAAATTCTTGGCAGATTGAACAGTCGAAGATGGATAAGACTGAAGAGAAAGATAGAAGAAAGTAGAAAGCTAGATTTGTTTTCTTTTTCATGGAAGAGATAAGATGAGATGATAAAGATGAATTGTAAAAATCATCTTTTTATGAGATTTTGGAAAGATTTAAGAAGATAAATAATTAATTATAAATTCAAATTTTATTTATTTATGGGTGCCATGGAAGATTTTTAAGATTTGGAAGATTTCATTTAATTAAATAAAATATTTAATTATGATTTGAAAAGATATGAAAGATATTTAATTAAATAAAATATATTTAATTAAACTTTTTGGGAAATGACATGTAAATGAAATTAATTAAATAAAATATTTAATCAATTAGAAGAAAGATTTGAATAGGAGAAAGGAAATTAAATTCAATTAAATCAAAGATTTAATTAAACTTAAATGTGATAATTAATTTAAATAAACAATGATATTTATTTAGTTAATTAAGTGGACTTAAGAAAGTGATAATTAAATAAAATGAATTTTATTTAATTACAGTAGAAGAATAAAGTGAATGAACAATATAATTAAATTAATTAAATTTAATCATATGTAGAAGACTTTAGAGAAATTAATTAAATAATAAATATTTAATTAAATGTCAGGATTAATTAAACATGACCAGTTTTATGCATATACATTTTTCCCCTCTTTGAAGTGATGTGTGAAATGCATTGCTTCAAAGAAAATATTCTTGGTCTTGAAATTTTACCGCGTTTGATTTTGCCCCTGATTTGACTCTGATATGTTTCTGATTGAAAGATGATGTTGATATTGATGATGCCCCCTAGGGAGGTAAATCAATGATGATGAGAAAATGTTGATGTGATGATAAAATTCGGATGATAAAAGGGACGAGTGATTTAACTCCTGATAATTGATGAAAAGATGCCCCAGTTAAAAAAATGCCACTAAAAACCCACTTTGTTTGACCCTCAAAAGGTAAAAGGGTAAAAGGACAAGTCATTTTCACTTGACTTTATTGATTTCATGCTCTGATGGTGACTTGGCACGATGGAGATCCCTTATTGGTGACATAGATTCAAGCGGTCTCGCTGATATCAACGACCAGCCACGTATGGACCACCGATGAGTCGATTCGAACCTTTTTTTGTTGATTTTTTTTGTTTTGAATCAATTTTTGATGTATTTTAGAGTGGATTTAGGTTTCAACAGGCCGTTTTAGTGCTTTTAGAAAATAGAATAGTGCATTTGATTTTTCTTTTAGCGCATATAGGTCATAAAATAATGCTTTCAGGTTTTTTACAGTTTAGCGCATACGATAAATAAAGTAGCACATGTAGGAGGCTAGTAGCAAGTTAGACAGATTAGCGCATTTTGGAAATAGATTAGCGCTTATAGGGCTTTAGTGCATCTAGGGGGTGAAGTGGCGCATTTGATAGGTGAAGTAGCGCTTTGGGGAAAATAACGCATATGGGAATTGATGTAGCACTTACACAACACATAATGGTGCATATGGAGTTCTAGCGCATTTAGGGTTTTAGCACTTTTAGGAAAATTTAGACAAAATGTTGTTTTGATGAAAATGATGATGAATTATTGCTTCTTTGGTCAATAGATAGGAAAATTTTCATGGCATCATGTTGAGAAATTGATAACTTTGCTTCCTGAAATAGAAAACAAAGAGTAGATAGCTGATAACTTTGTTTCCAAAGAATGAAAAACAAAGAGTAGATGACTGATTGCATTTGGCTTGATAACTTTGCTTGAGTAAACAAAGAGTAGATGATTGATATGAATTCTGATAAATTTGCTTTCTACGATAGAAAATAAATAGTAGATAGATTTAATTGAAAACATTTGTGCATTCGTGACTGAAGTACAAATAGGATGATGATGTGGTTGTTGATAAATTTTCTTCTTGTGATAGAAAACAAATTGTAAATGATGATAGAGTGGATTGATTTGATGTGTAGATAAATAGATTTTGCATTGATGTCCTTAGATAGAATACTTGATATGTTTCACGTGATATGATGTTTGATAGGAATCTGATTGATATGGGTCTTTTGATTAGAATCTGGTTGAGGTAGATAGATTGGTTTAATATGAGTTGATGATATGAATCTGATTGATTGTTCTTGTAATGACCAAAAATAGGAGGTTTTAAAAAACCTCCAGATTAGAGAGCGCTTCTCTACGGGTTGGGATAGGATTCGAGATTTGACACCTGCTAATGTGCAGTTGATAGTGAGTTGTGGGTTGGGTTCATTGTTGTTGATGCCTCCTATTCCGGTCAATAGGGGACTATTGACTGCATTAGCAAAGAGATGGAATTCAAAGCATAATACTTTTCAGTTGCTGACTGGTGAGCTAACAGTGACCCCAGAGGATGTGTACATGATATTGGGGATCTTGGTGGTAGGTGCTCTTGTGTTCTATGATCACAAGAAGTTGGGTGGGACAGAGGCCCTTAGGAGCGTATTTGGGGATGTGCATATAGAAGGATATTGGGTGCCATGGGCAGACTTCCAAGGATATCCGGTCTTACCTGTAGTGTTGGGTGCATTCATTGGAGGCTTCCTTTATTCTAACCATCGGTCAAAGGGACTACCAGTGCGATGGGGGAGGATCATCAAGCAGATGATGGGTCAGTCGAGGAGATATTCCTAGGGGAGCTGCATGCTAGGTCATTTGTATAATGACCTACATTAGGTGGTATATAAAGGATCATCGAGTTTTTATTAAGGGGGCACTTTGCTCCAGATCTAGGTATGGGAGCATATTGTTGTTACCAGACCGCTATGTCCAAGGGCTAGGCCATATGCGTATGCCTATTCATTTGCACATGTCCAACCCAAGTTGGGCAAGGTGGAGTATTGGAGACAGACCCTTGATGATATGGATGTTATGATATGGAGGCCCTATTTAGATTGTGATGTATGGGACATCGATCCCTTGGAGATGCAATTTGTAGGTATACCTTGGTACTTGATAGGCCGCACACCATTTATTATAGAGAGATTTTGGATTTACGAGTACAAAGATAGTTTGGTTTCACACAGGGTATGCCTCAAGGTGTTGCACACTACAAACGATGCAAGGATGAGCCTAGATGGGGTCCTTGCATTGCTTACCGAGTCGCGTATACTGAGTATATGTCATTACAGCCTGAGGTATGGGATGTTAGACCTGATATTGTTGATGTAGGAATGTCAGAGGAGTATTTAGTTTACTATCACACACATCCATTTCTGCAGTTTACATGTCCAGATGAGCCGACACCCATTTTGGTGGCACCTCAGCCAGGAGTAAGTGGCAGGTGGTGAGTAGGCAGCTGTTGGAGGAGAGGAGGAGGACAGTGGACATGGGGAGGAGAACGGAGAGGAGTGGAGCTCAGATGATGATATGGGGATGATGGTGGAGAGAGTGGAGGGGAGGAGCAGAGAGAAGTGAAACATAGGACTAATATTGTGAGCAATTCTGAGGGTATACAAAGGCCGAGGAGTGATACTAGATGATAGATGGTGATTAGAGTCACTTCTTCAGCACAATAGGCACAAATAGATAGGCTACAGGCCTAGGTTCAGACACTGCAGGGGCAACAGACACAGTTGCAAAGCCAATTGGCTCAAGCTCAGGGTTTGGTGACACAACTACAGACACAGTTAGCACAGACATAGGTATAGGAACAGGTACTGGTATAGGCATAGGAACCTTCTCCTACCCCAGACCCACAAGTAGCCCAGTTGATGGCAAAGAGGGACTCCTTTCGATGAAGGGCAGTAGAGGCAGAGGGTGTGGCATAGAGACTCATGGGCACTGTTGAGAGTGCATCTTTGTAAGAGGCCATTGCAGAGGGCTTTGAGATTTCCAGGGAGGCCGAGTATTACCAAGTTCGATATGAGGAGTTGTGTCCTCCCGACTGTAGAGAGCCTTTCCCTTGGTCCCACAGTAGGACCAGGAGCAGATCACAGACTACCACACAAAGTAGAGGGATTACAGGACCTCGACGTGATCTTGATGTAGGGGGCAGGCCATCATCTTCCAGACTAGCTCCATCAGGGAGCTCCACTAGCCATCCTTGATTGATTGATGCATTATTATTGATGTATATCATTATTTTGGAGCATGTATATTGATTTTGACCACATCTTATGTATCTCTCTATATTGAACATTCAGTTTCATTGGACTTTGGACATTTGTATGTATTTTGATGAGCGATGATATGCAATGGCGATAGTTTTGATGATATGTTGCATTCAATATGATGATATGATATGAATATGTATTTATTTGTATATGATGTGATATGGATTTTGATGATTTTATGACTAACCATTGTGATGCAGGATGAGTTGGTATGATAATGATGATTTATGATGTGTCCTAATGATGTCATGCAAGTGGAAGATGATAAAAAAAATGCAACATGCTGAAATGATATGATATGAAATCTTATGAAAATGTATGTTTTTCAAATGATGTGGAAATGTAATGTATGTATGAAATTTTTGTTTTTGTATTTTTCAAATGCAATAAATAGATGATGTGATGAAAAATGAATGTGTGTGTTTATGAAAAGAATTTGTAACATGTATGCAAAATGATGCAATGTTTATGGAAAATGATATAAAAATGATAAGTGTATGGAAGGTAGGATGAACTGAGATGAATAATAAATATGATAATGATGTGATAAATGAAATGAATATGACGTGATAATGAAATGTTAATGATATGAAAATGATAATGATGATGAAATGTTAATGATATGAAAATGATAATGATAATAAAATGAAAATGAACATGAAATGATAATGAAATGTTAATGATATGAAAATGATAATGATAATGAAATGAATGATTATGAAATGATAATGATGAGATAAATGAAAATGAACATGACACGATAATGAAATGTTAATGATATGAAAGTGATAATGATGATGAAATGATAATGATAATAGAATGAAAATGAACATGACACGATAATGAAATGTTAATGATATGAAAATGATAATGATGATGAAATGATAATGATAATAAAATGAAAATGAACATGACATGATAATGAAATGTTAATGATATGACAATGATAATGATAATGATAATGAAATGAATGATTATGAAATGATAATGATGAGATAAATGAAAATGAACATGACACAATAATGAAATGTTAATGATATGAAAATGATAATGATAATGAAATGAATGATTATGAAATGATAATGATAAATGAAATGATATGAACTGAATATGATGTGATAATGACATGTTAATAATATGAAAATGATAATGATGATGAAATGATAATGATAATGATATGAATGATAAAAGGAATGATAGAAAATGATAATGATGTAAATGAGATGCAATGATATGTAAATGACGAAATGATAAGTTGATGGAATGTAATGAAAATGACAATAATATGATGAATGATGAATGACTGATAAGGATAATGATAAATGGTAAGATAATGATAAAATGATATGATGAATGTTAAGAATATGACAGTGATAAAAGAATGATAAAATGATAATGAAAGATAAGGATAAATGATATGATAACGATAGATAAATAAGATGAAAGTGATATGAAAATGCTTAATGAATAAATGAATGATATGAAATGATAAAGGGTCAAAATGATATAAGAATGAAGAAAGATGATGATGAAACAAATGTCTGAATGTCCTTCACAAGTAGCCCAAAGAGACATGACAGCCGTTGATGTTTTTGTTCAACTTTTCAAAACTCTGATGCAAATCCAGTATGCAGATATGTACATTGATCTAAATGAAACCAGCCGTTTGTTGAGCCTTTTGTTAGATTTCTTGAATTATCATAGAGCATTTTAAAATTTTGGAAGTATGTACAAGAATTAGAGGGGAAATTAGCACCAATGATGACCTGAGTACAAATTTCATAGTTTTTGATATAGCAAGTGAACACAAGCATCAAGGTATAATTGAATCGAGATGACCCGAGCATTTCTTGCATAAACAAACAAAGATTAACCATTTTCTGTTGCAAATTTGGAACTGTCATCAATGATAAAATATAGAAATCATGTCTCGTGACATATTTGCACCAAATTGATAGTTAACTTCAAGACAACAAACAAAGAAAAATCATCTTCTTTCCTTGCCACTCTAGTTCAGTACATCATTGAGTGTGCTCTAGAGAGATGATATCGAAAAATCAAACAACCATTGTTCAAAATATAATACTACTATTCCAAACATTATTCAGATTCTAGATCATCTAGATATGATTCATGATATGGTATGTTGGTGAAAACTGTCATGATATGGATCAATGATTGGATAACTATTTATTGGATTTGATTGCTTTTTTGCATGATTGGATTCTATGTCATTGTCTAGCTATTTTGGTGAAAATATGAAAGTTGATTGTTCCTAGTATTGTCAATGTTTGCCCCTAGTATTGACACAACTTGCTAAAATGGATATATACAATGATCAAGCCATAGTAAGACATTATTGCTCTTGGAAAATGGTGATAATATGATACTATTATGATGCTAAGATGATGTAGAAAGCCATGCATGAAATGAAGGCTACAAAAGCTAAGTGTAGAACATGAACTAATAAATGGAGAGCTACAAATAGCGCATGTTTGCTAGATTTTCACTATTTGTTTTTATTGCATTTTTTTTATTTATTTTTTATTTTTTGTACTTTTCATGTCAATAGACTGCCTGTTGCTAGGTTTTCACCCTATGACGATTTTTTTTTGTATTTTGATGTTTTTGTTTTTTGTTTTTTTAAGGACCTTTTATGTTGTTTTTGTGATTTCTTCAGGACTTTTTATGCTGTTTTTGTGATTTCTTCAGGACTTTTTCTACTATTTTTGTGATTTCTTTAGGACTTTTTCTACTGTTTTTGTGATTTCTTCAGGACTTTTTCTTTTTTTTTTGTGATTTCTTCAAGACTTTTTCTAAATGATGATAACTGCTTCAAACATAGTAATTTTTCAGGTTTATGTTGTTGATGGGTTCGTCAAACAAGTCCCCTTTTGGTGTTGATAGCTTGTATACTCCCAAACAGTATATTGCTATGACCATGTACGAACTCCGCCAATTTGGTTCAAACTTTCCTTCCTTCTCTCTGTCTTGCTGATTCCATGGGTTTTCCTTCAAAATAAGATCACCAACCTGAAAGGTGTGTGGCTTGACTCTGTGATTATAGTTGTGATACATCATCTATTGATATGCTTTCAAATGATCAGCTGCTCGCTGTTTCTTCTCATCAAGGAGTTCCAACTCTTGCAATCAGGAAACTCTATACTCCTCATCTATTGTGAGACCTTTCAAGGATACCCTTAGTGATGGGATCTCAACTTCTAGTGGAAATATGGCTTCTTCTCCATAAAAAAGAGTGTATGGTGTTGCTCTTGTTGGCATTCTGATGCTATTTTTCTAGGCCCATAATGCGGGATTGAGTTGAACGTGCCAATCTTTCCCCGCATAATTCATAGTCTTCTTCAAAAAATTTAGTATCATTTTGTTTGAGGTTTCTGCTTGGCCATTCCCTTGTGGATAATAAGGTGTTTAATATCTGAGTTGGATCTAGAATCTTTCACAAAGTTTCTCAACATCGTGATTCTTGAATGGTCATCCATTATCTGTGATGATGGAGTTGGGAATGCCATACCGAAAAATGAGATAGTTGATTATGAATGATGAAATTTGTTTGTCGGTAACCTTAGTGAGAGGTATTACCTCAATCCACTTGGTAAATTACTCTATCGCTATGATGATGAATTTGTGTCTATTCGATGATGAAGGATGAATCTTGCCAACTAGATCTAACCCTCATTGAGAGAATGGCCAGGTCAGCATGAATGGTTGTAGTTCCTATGCTGGAGCATGAATGAGATTTCCATGTATTTGAAATTTAGAGAATTTCTTTACGAAAGTGAATGATTCCCTCTCCATAGTTGTCCAGTAGTAACCCATTCTAATCAATTTCTTGGATAAGGTCAATCCACTTGAATGAGTACCAAAAATGCCACAATTAACTTCTTGTAAAGCCTTGTCAGATTCGTCACATTCAAGACATTGAAGTAAAGTACCATCAAGACCGCGGTGATAGAGAGTGTTAGCGATAAGGGTATAGTGAGAGGATTGCTGGATAAAGTTGCACTTTTGGTTATGAGATAAGTCAAGTGGTAAGATGTCATCTTTTAGGTAGGCATAGATTTTACCATACCAAGGGGAATCAAATCCTACTAAGTGGAAAATGATTTGGATTTTAGGTGTATCATAGGTAGGCGTAAATGATTATTCCACCAGAAATTCATAGCGAACCTAATTTTCTGGGAGTTGTAACAATGATGCATTTGTGGCCATGGTGTCAGCTGCTTTGTTATCAAGTCTTGGAATATGTATGAACTTGATATTTACAAAGTACTTCTTGAAATTGTCAACCATATTTTTATATGGCAACAGTTTGTCATCTTTGGTCTGATAATCATCATTGATTTGATTAATGACTTACTGTGAGTCACCATAGACTTGTAATTCTATGATTCTCCATTCCAATGCTATCTTGAGTCCAGTGATTAAGGCTTCATATTCAACTATGTTGTTGGTGCATGGAAACATTAGCCGATATGAACGAGGAATGGTATTTCCTTGAGGGGTGACAAAGAATATGCTTGCCCCCGATCCATGTTGAGTAAAAGAACCATCAAATTATAATGACCATGTTTGTTTGGATTATGTAGTGAAGACATCATCATCTATAAATTCAATGTTAATGAGATGCTCTGCTTGTAGTGGTGCTTTATCCAGTTGATCAACGATAATTTATCCTTTGGGTGCTGTCATAATAGTGGTTTACAATTCCTGAGAGGAACAAATTTTAGCTGAAATCACATATTTTTAGAAAATATAATGATTTAAGCCTTAAAAAGTTCCATTTTAATGATTCCAATTGAAGAGGGTTTGATCAAATCACCTTAGATCAAACCCCCTTGGATAGAACGTCCTAGTTTTAAACCATACCTATAAATGTGTCTCCTTTACACCTATCAAAATGTCATAAAAAATCACTTTTGATTTAGCTTTTTGGGGATCAAATGAATTCATTTAAAATTGATTTCAAATGATTATGGTATTCCTCATAACAAGCTATCCAATGAATATAATTTTGATATGTTTTGGTTTTGTTATGTATTTGTTTTTTAAGTTTTATTAAACATAGGTTTTTCATCAAAATGAATTTCTTTGTTCTTCACATGTGGAAAAATAGAAGATTATCAAAAAAAAAATTGAAAAATATGAGTGCACTAGATATTGAAGTCCTTCATCCAAAAAAAAATAAAATAAAATTACATATACAAAAACACATTTATGCGCTAGTCTAAATTAATTTCTTGACTTTGAAACTTGATTAAAGGAAAATATTCAATAAAAACCATCTCCAAGTGAAGCACTAGATATCAAAGTTACAAATCTAAATTTGAAAGAATTAGATCATCCTTTTGGAAAAATTTATGCCATACTGGTGCATCACTTTTAAAAATGTTGTTTCTAAAAAAAATCAATTTTCGTGGGAGATGGAAAAGAAGTGCAATTTGATTCCAAAAACTTTGAAAAAAATATTTTTAGAATATGCAGATAAAATTTGATGAGACTCTAGTTTGCACCATCTTCAAATTCCTCACAGTTTAGCCGCTACAGGTGCCCGAATGTGAAGATTTAGTTAAAAATAATAATTTCAGTGTCCAGTTTAGCCAAAAATTGTAAACCACTATTATGGGATCACCCCTTTGATTGCTTTGCGATCAACATAATGTATGTCAAACTCACTTAAGATCATCATCCATTTTGCTAGCCTTCCTGTTAGTGTAGCTTAACTTAACAAATACTTAAGTGGATCAATTTTTCCAACAAGATTGATTGTATGAGTTAACATGTAGTGTCGAAACTTTTGTGAAGCAAAGACTACTACTAGGCAATCCTTCTCAATGAAAGTGTAGTTGATTTCATGACCTATTAATGTTCAGATGATGTAATAAATTGCGCGTTCCTTTCTTGTAGAGTCTTCTTGTGTTAATAATGCCCCAAACGATGTCTCTGTTGCGACAATATATAAGATAAGAGGTTTTTCCAAATTTGGTGGTACCAAAACTAGTGGGTTTATTAGATACTGCTTGATTTATTGAAAGGAAATTTCACACTTATCATCCCATTTGAAAGGAACGTTCTTATGTAGTAGATGTGTGAAAGGTAGACATTTATCTACTAGTTGTACAATGAATCTTCATATAGATTGGAGTCATCCCTGTAGTGACCTCAACTGACTAATATTCTTTGGTGGAGGCATTTCCATGATTGCTTATACCTTGGCGGGATCTACTTCAATTCCGTTTGCTGAAACTATGTATCCCAAGAGCTTTCCAAATGTGACCCCAAAAACACATTTCTTAGGGTTGAGGCAGACTTTGAACTTTTCTAACCTTGCAAAGATTTTGGATAATATCTCAAGATGTCCTTCTCTGGTGTATGACTTTTCCAATATATCGTCCACATAATCTTCCATGAATGTATGCATCATGTCATGAAAAATTGTATTCATAGCTCTTTCATAAGTAGCCCCAACATTATTTAGACCGAAATACATGGCATTCCAACAATAAGTCCCCCATGGACATGTGAAAGTTGTTTTTTCCTGGTCTTCAGGTGTAATCTTGATTTGGTTATAACCAGAAAAACCATCCATTAGTGAATACATGGAATGGCCAGCCGTTAGATCCACTATAGTATTAATGCTTGGAAGAGGAAAGTCATCCTTAGGACATTCCTTATTAAGATCTTTGAAATCTATGCATATTCTGGCACTTTTTTTGGGCTTGGATACAAGAACAATGCTGGAGATCCATTCTGCATAGTCAATTGATCTTATAAATCCTACATCAAGGATTTTTCAGAGTTTTTCTTTAACTAGTAGTGCAACGTGAGGATGCGTCTTTCTGAGCTTTTGCTTCACAGGTTTAACTCTTGGTTTAATGGATAAGTGATGCATTATAAGATCAAGATCAATACCTAGCATGTCTGCATAAGACCAGGCAAAGTTGACTTGATTTTCTCTGAGAAATTCCATGAACTTTGGCATTTCTTTAATTTTTATTGATGCAACTAACTGTAGAATCCTTGGTTTTTCTGTAGTTTCAAGATTTACCACTTTTGTAGGCTCAATCAAGATAGGTGATCGCTCATGATAGTGTTTCAGGAGAGTGTTAAGTATCCCATCATTTGGTGCCTAAAAAGGTTTTCACCATCTGATACGCTCTTTGTTTTATGTTTTGTTTGATGTAACACTGCCATATTTTGGTTTTCACCATTAGATTTTTCTTTTTTATTTTTACTTTTGCAACTAGGTGACTTGACACTCTCCTCACTAAAGACTATGCCAAAAATTGGCAATGGAACAATCATTTATGTCATATGTGGAGAGGAAGTTCACAATAGATTCATCAGTTGGAAACATAGGTATATCAATAGGTTCAGATAGATCCCAGTCAATGAGATTGGGATGTATTAGTGGTAGCAAGTCATTAGGATGCATGAAATCGGCTATGGTTATGGTCATAATGGAGGTGTTTGTAGGATCCAAGGTATGAGGTAGATCAATGATGGTACTATTCTCATGATAGTCTTGTTCGATTAAATCTGATTTGGTATCATTAGAATCATAGTTGCATTGTAGTTCAGATCCTTGTGGTTGGGACCCTAACCCTTCTCCTTCGATAAAAGTAGGCATATACTTGTGTATCACATCAACTTGTTTGTCCCTCTAGAATTCATCATTTTGGATGGTGTCCCATTCATATTCACCAGAGTCTGTGTTCGAGTTATTATAATCCATGAAATTCTGAATTGCTATCAAGCAAGCTTCCCTTGGATCAGAACCTTCTTGCAATGTGAGGACAGTATCGTGCAATTTTTTGGATGTTATTTCTTTTGATTTAGTATCATAGCCTAGTCCTATTTTATCTTTTGTAGCAAGTCCTGGAAGGTGAATAGACTCAACTACTCCTTTTTATTTTCTGATAGGACCATTTCCATCATAGCCCATCTTTTGCATGATTGAATACCCTTTACCATATTGATTAGTTGGTAGTTTTAAATTGAGAATCATTTCATCTTCATCTTCATAGAGCCGACTTAGAATTTCTATATGCTCAGAGTCTTCCATAGGAAATTTTTCCTTGATGAATTGTCCATTAAACTTTGTATTCAGTTCTGTTGGCGGTTGCATTGATGTTGATGCTATAGATATCTAATGTTGTGTGATAGAATGTTTCCCATGTGACCGAGGTGATGTAGGAAGATTAGCAAGACAGAGAGAATACTCCCCTACTCCGTTGACCTTGAACTGTAGTTGCTTGAACCTTTGGTTAATTGATTGATTTGTGTATCGACTTTTGGAGAAGTACTAGCAGGAGCTTCTCGATTGTTGGGGACCAAAGTATCTTGACTAGATTTGATGTTGGCACAAGTCTGACTGTTTGAATTATCCACTGGTGTTGTGATCTCTTGCCCATCATAAGGAAACTTAAGACATTGACGATATGTGGATGAGACAACTTGCATTTTGTGGATCCAAGGATGACCCAACAAGATGTTGTATGCAAGATCACGATCTAATACTTGACAGAAAGTATTCTTGATAATAGGTCCCACTCTGATAGAGAGCATGATTAAACCCTTGGATTCTCTTTCCTCATCATCATAGGCTTTAATAGTAATCTTCCTTCTGGGATCTATGGAGTCCTAAGAAAATTCTAAAGCTTGAATTAATCTTCATAGTACATATGTTCAAACCAGCACCTCCATCTATTAGTACACATCTAACACGAAACTTGTGGATCATGACTTCTAAGTATAATGATGAGTTATGGGGATGAGTCATGGAAACGTCATCTTTTTTAGAAAATGAGAGGCATGTGGGTGAGGACAAGTTCCCTACCATGGCTTGAAATCAATCCACATCCAGATCAATGGATACATTTGTTTCAATGAGGGCCTTTTCTAGAATTTCCTTGTGTGCTGGGGAAATTTTCAGGAGTTCCAAGATAGAAATCTGAGGAGGAGTTTTTCGAAGTTGATTGACTAAGTCATATTGATGTTGAGGTGAGGGCACAGTGGATTTTAGAGAAGCGCCTTTCAAGACAACTTTAGCTTGTGCCCTTGTTGTTAAGTTAACTTCTCTATATTCCATATTTTCCTTAACTTTTATAACATTGACTCACTCGTCGTCAGTGTAGATATGATTGATTATATGATCCTCAATATGATTCACACTTTTTCTAGAAGACTCGCCCTTTTGATAGTTGGGAAAAGGATTTTGAAATGCTTGGTGGTCTTCATTTGATTGTTGGTGTCATATTTTGATGGTGTCATTTTCGATTAAGTCTTGAATGAAATTCTTCAAGGCTTGATAATTATTCGTACGATGGCCCTTACACTGATGATATTCACAATGATATGCATCATTCCATGATGGTGGCTTCAAACTAGGTTCAAAGTTATGTTGAGGCGGTAGGGTGATACTGTTCTTTGCCATCAACTCTTTGAGTGCAGATTCTAAAGATTGACCCTGGAACAGAGTAAAAGTTCTTCTATTAGAAAAGAAGGAAGATTGTTGTGGATTCGTGTTCGATGCATTTCCTAAGTTATTTTTATTGTTTCCACAATATCCCTGATTGTTGGTATTACCTTGATTGGGAGTAAAATTCTGATTCACAGTATTCCTCAGAGGAGGAATGTTGTTTCCTTGATTTGTGACTGAGTTGACATTGTTGTAGTTATAGTTGTGAGGAGAACTTGGAGCACTAAGAATGAATGGTTTAGTCGAGACATGATGTGCATCTACAACACCATCATTCACCACATTTTTTTTGCGAGTCCAAAACTTAGATTTGTCATTGTGGTGATTTGACGAGCTAGGATTTTCCTTATCAAGTTTGATTATCCCTCTCTAGCCCAAGGCACTTTCAATTGTGATGGCATTTTCAATCAATTTTTGAAAAGAGGGAGGGAAATGAAGATTAAGAAGATAGCTCATCTCTTGATCCAAGTTGTTTATGAAAGTGGTGATCTTTTCCTTTTCAGGAACATGACGTGGATATCTAGCAAACAATCTTCTCCATCTCTGAAGAAAAGTAATGAATGGTTCACCAATTTTTCGTTTAGCCTTTCATAGATCAATCATGGTTATTTGATGTTGTAAGTTGTAGGAATATTGTGATATGAACTTGTTAATCAATTCCTAAAATGTCTTGACAGGTGATGTGATTTTTGATAGCCATTCCATAGATTAGCCTCCAAGACTTCTAGGAAACAAGTGCATCAATTATGTATCCTCATGAGCAATCTCTAAAGTCATATTTTATAAGTCCCTAATATGATCAATTGGATCCGATTTCCCATTGTAACGATCAAACTTTGGGATTTCACAATGCTTGGGAAATGGGATCATGTTGAGATGTCGATCAAATGGATAAGGACATGTCATCAAGAGCATATGTCTTCGTTGTGGTTTCCCCTTGTAGGTCTTTAACTTTCCCTTGGAGTTCCTTAACTTTTTGGGACATGACACTAATATTAGACAAAGATTTCTCATTATGAATCTTTTTCAAGTTCTTAGTATCAAAATCATGAGGCAATTTAGCCCCTATGTCAGCCAAATATAGGAAATACTTCTCTTTGTTGCACTTTAAGATCTTTTCTAAGTCTTTGTGAAATTTTGGATCTTGCTCAACTTCTCTAAGGTGATGTTCTTCATCTTGTTTATCATCACTATCTACAGGAGTCTTGCTCATGTCTTTGTTATAAGGAAACAATTTTTTTCTCTTTCACCCATGTTATTGTTAAAAAGGGGATTTCAACTCACACTATAAAGGGGATTGCTACTCTCACCTTCTTCTTGAGTTCTATGGGTATGTTCTTCTTGTTGAATATCCTCCTTCAGCTTATTGTATTGTGATCTTGTAAAAATAGGCATATGATTTTCAAATTTCCTTCTAGACTTGGATCACAATTTGATAAGTGCAAAAATGATGATGTTTTGATCTAATAAGATGAAAATCTTATGATATGATCAAAAGACATTCCTAATTCTTTATTGTGGCTTCCAAGTATGGAGGATGTCAGAATCCTATTGGGGAATTTGAACCAAGAATTAGAAGTTTGCGTGAAAGGTGCACTTTTAAGATTTTGATCCTTGTTTTTGAAGTATATCAAATAGCCTACTACAATTTACTACAGGATTTGACTGGGATGTGTTGGATACTCGATAGAAGGTTGTGGTATACAATTGAACTCAAAAGGTTGACTGTGATTGTGTCATTGTGATAGAGCTCTTCTTTGAAAATAAGCTCGTGAATTTAAAGGCTCTACAGTGTATTCATCAATAAATCCCCTAAAAAAATCTTGGTACCTATGGAGAAATTTACAGTAATGGAGCAAGACACTTCGACTCTTGTATAAAAACTTCCATCATTGTAAGGTTTCCTTGTAACCTAGATGTTTCTTAGGTTTCTTGATCCTATTGGCAACTGAATTTTTGAAAAATTTGGTTGATTTCCACTCTCTAAGCATGATAGAAATGTAGGTATGCTACTAGACTGCAGATGTTATGAACTCAAATCTATCTAAGGCAATAATTCTAGAAAAATAGTAGATGTGCTACTCTGTCCCTTGTATGCACTACAGAAATAGGCATATGCACCAAAGAAATAGTCAAATGTGCTATAATATTCCTTTGATGGCTACTATGTGTCCTATATGTGCTATAGAAAAAATGTTTTGACAATGACCGAAAAACTATTTTTAGAATATCAAATGTATGCACTAAAACACTCAATGCGCTAAAATAGACTCTAAAAGTGTTTAACTAACTAATGAATGCACTAGAACAGACCTCATATGCACTAGAATATACCTTATATGTGCTAAAACAATTTTTCAAAGCAATTTTTTGAACAGTTTGTGAGTAGTTTCAGCTAAAATTTGGCATGTTCATTTTGAATAATCCTTTATCTGAATTAGTGTGATTGAAAACACAACAAACACTCTGAAAAAAATGGTTCTTAAGCCTTATACTAAACATCAAGTGTACATGCTCAAAAATGTTTTTCAAAAGTTGTTTTCATAGGTTTAGCACATAAAAGACAATTCAGACAGACTCACTCTTAGTACTCAAGTAGGTCATCATAATAATCCATAGCCCACATCTTAAAACTACGTCGACTCACACAGCCGTGTCACCCCCAAAGGGGCGGTCGTGTTTTTTTCTTTTCCAGGCACGTACTCAGAGTGATGGAAGTGGATATCAGATCCCCTGAGCAAACGGTCCTTGGTAGTTATATGGTGAGTATCTTGGGGGCAGATTCTTCCCTCCACTTGCACTATGATTACTATTATGTTCAAAAACTGACATGGTGAGATACTACACTAGGTTTGTAGTAAGGGTTTCTATTTGGTGCGGAAATAATAAACTCCCTGACGAGACCTCCAAACCTTTAGAACAAAGGCTTTGGGGATGGTTATCTTGCACACTATCAGAAAAAGATGGTTTCCCCAGATTCACTCTAAATTTTATAGTGGGGTGGAATAGTCTAGCTTTGACTTGAACCCACTTGGGTCATTCCTCTTGGGTGAGTACTTTTTCCCACAAGAGCAGACCCTCTACAGGATGTAATAAAGCATTAAATTACAGAAATGTAAAAGGCAAGTCTGGTATTCTAGTCACCCAGTTAAGGAGAGAGCATAGACCTATTGCCACAAACATAGTAGACAATGTTCTTTTTAAAGCCCAAATCACAATGATCTAAACTATGTGAAGATGTTGCTTCACAAAAACAAGTTGTTCAATTTTAACCACAAAAAATTATTGTGTGGTGACTATCCTAGATTGCTTCATTTTAATCCATGTCTACCCTAGGGTTGCTTCCTTTTAAAAACTAGATGTGACTATCCTAGATTAGTTCTTTTTAAGCTAGAAAAGATCTTGTCTACGGAAGGTGTCAGACTCAGAACGTTGTTTAGTTACAACCTGCATGCGCTAAAAGATCACCTATATGCTCGAGAAAAATAAGTAAATGCGCTAAAAAAAATCCTATAAGCGCTGCAGAAAATCCCAAATGCACTAAAAATCTCCTAAATGTGCTATAAGAAAATGCAAGTATTTTTCTTTTTTCATTTTTACAAAACTTTTAATAAACTGATCTGAGCATATGCACCATTATGTTCCTTATAAGCACCATTTTGTTCCTCAAATGTGCCAAAACAGTCCCTAGATGCGCTGAAATACCTGCAAAAGCACTAAAAGAAACCTTAGATGTGCTACAAAAATCCACATATGCACTATAGAAACCCACAGATGCGCTAAAACAAAAAAATTTGTCAAAAATTCAAATTTCAGAATGCAAAATCTTGTCAAAAAACTTGCAAGTAGATGTTAAAAATGGGGCAAGGCCCCACAGTGGGCGCCAAAAATGTGTGATCATGTTTTTTTATGTGTGATAAATGTAGATTAAAACAATAAATCAAACACACCAATGAAACTTTAAATCAAAGCATATAAAAGAAATAAATGTAAACTTCGTTGATGCTTCAAAGACATTTCATTGTGCTCTATCTCCAGTATTTTTGTCGATTTCAACTTGCTCTCAGATTATGTGCTAGGCTCAACAAACGGTCTTCCTAGAAAACGAGACTTGAAAATGAATGCATGCAATGCTAAGATATGATTATTCTAATGCTAAACATGATTGATAAGATGAAAAATTACGATATTATAAAAGCTAAAGCTAATAATGACAATGTTAAGATGCTAGAATGCAAGTAATCTCTAATTAGCACCAATGCTTGGATTTCCAATGATATTTATAGAGTTTTCAAAAGCTTCTGATTGGCTGACATGATCAACGGCTGTGAAAATTCTTGGCAGATTGAATGGTCGAAAATGGATTAGACTGAAGAGAAAGATAGAAGAAAGCAGAAAGCAAGATTTTTTTTTTTTTTCATGGAATAGATAAGATAAGATGATAAAGATGAATTGTAAAAATCATCTTTTTATGAGATTTTGGAAAGATTTAAGAAGATAAATAATTAATTATAAATTCAATTATTTATTTGTGGGTGACATGGAAGATTTTTAAGATTTGGAAGATTTCATAATTAAATAAAATATTTAATTATTATTTGAAAAGATATGAAATATATTTAATTAAATAAAAGATATTTAATTAAACTTTTTAGGAAATGACATGTAAATGAAATTAATTAAATAAAATATTTAATTAATTAGAAGAAAGATTTGAATGGGAGAAATGAAATTAAATTGAATTAAATCAAATATTTAATTAAACTTAAATGTGATAATTAATTTAAATAAACAATGATATTTATTTAATTAATTAAGTGGACTTAAGAAAGTGATAATTAAATAAAATAAATTTTATTTAATTAAAGTAGAAGAATAAAGTGAATGAACAATATAATTAAATTAATCAAATTTAATCATATGTAGAAGACTTTAGAGAAATTAATTAAATAATAAATATTTAATTAAATGGCAAGATTAATTTAATATGACCAATTTTATGCATATACACTCAATATTATAGAGTCTACCTCTTAAAACCATCGATTATTTCCACCCTTGTGCCTTTAGTTTTCCAAAACAATTATTATTTTTCAATGGAAGGATTTTCCATCATAATTAATGCATTTTCATATTATTTTCCAAGATTCACTAAGATTTTCTAAAAAAATTTAGTGATGTAAACAAAGTCACAAGTAAAATTAATATATTTTTCATAAAAATGAAAGATTCACCAATAGAAATTAATATTTTTTCCCAAAAAGTTAAAGATTAGTGAGGATTTTATATCTTTTTTTGAGGGGGGTTTCATAAAGTTATCACTACACCTTAGCATCCTCATTTGTGTTCTCTAAGTTCTTGTTAGCCACCCTCTTTTTTCATCTTTTCTTCTCACCTTTATAAACTTCCACCTTCAAATATAGGCGCACTCAAGAGACCTCGAGATCATTTAGGTGACCCATGTTAGGCTATAAGGTTGCCCAAGTGACCTACCCTAGTAAGAGGGGTTGCATACCCTCCAACACGTGTGACCTTGTCATGAATTGGAATACATACGAATAATTCAATTTTGATTATTTCTTTCCTGTTTTTCCTTCCAATCATAAACTTTTTTAATTAGATATGAGTTGATTTTTCCCTACACACTTTCTTAATTTCTTTTTATCTTTCATTCCATCCCTAACTAATATTTTCTATCTGTAACCTCTTCATTTTTATATAAACACCCTTCTTTCATTCTTAATAAAGAAGAATTGTTATATACACAAGCTTTGAGCAATTCTAAATAAAATAGAATAATTGTTAGGCTACTTCTATAAATCTTATCTAGATGCTCTAGAAAATAGAATAACCTTCAGATGATTTCATCCCTCTCTGAAAAGTTCAATCCAATATCTCAAAGAAACAAAAAATTCTGATGTGAACAATCCACCACTCATTGATGCGCATTTGACCGTATATACAAAACGTGAATAAATAGGGTCAAGTATGCATCTTTGACTGGTCTGTAGACAATACGCAAGAAAACAATGGGCATTGATTTAGATCGTGGAAATCAATAATAAATTCAATAAAATATCCATTCAAAATAGCTACAGTAAAGTTTACTGCAAAGACCAAACTTAACCCTTCAACGTTGGAATCGATATGTGTGCTATAAATTGCAACTTTGGTTTTGGAATTTGGTCTGAAGTGCGATAACACCATGGCTCTCAAAATGAATTTCATTGTGTTGTTATTTGCATTTGTACTGCTTCTCTCATTCTTCTTTGGTGGTGGTGAAACTCGATTTCTCTCAGGTATGCTGAAAATTTATAATTTATGAAATCGTATTTATATAAATATAATCTGATTTAGGAAAATTCACCGTTATCAATTCATTTTCTAAAATTTCACAGTTAACAATTCATTGTGGGAAAATTCACCTCCATGACAAATTCATGGAAAATTCACCACCAGCAATTCATGATGACGAATTTTCCATGACGTGAATTTATCATGAAGGTGAATTTTCTCATAGTGATGAATTATTGACAGTGAATTGCTAGCAATGAATTTACCTGAAACCCATATAACCAGTAAAGTTTATAGAAATAAGATTTGACAGGTATATTTGACGCTGACTATTGGACTGATCTTTATAGAAGCGGTTGCTGTAGATAACAGTTTTAATGGTTGAATCTGAAATGATTGTTTTAATTGCAGCTTCAAAAAGCCATGGATCTGTAAAACGAGTTTTGGTATGTAAAGATTTTAACTTTCTGTAGACTTTGTGTTTGTCTATTGTTTGGTAGTCTAAATCTGTTTATTTCTGAACCATGCTGGTACAGCGACAGCTAAATGATGACTATCAAGGGGAGGCGGGAGGAAAGTGGGTAGACGGGTGGAGAGGAGGATGCTGTTCATTTAATTGCTGTGCTGGTAAACTCCAACGTCGTTGTTGCTGAGCAGTGGATAATTAGTCTGTAGAAGAGGGCTATTCACACCTGTACATGAAGGTCCTGAGATATACTCTATTAAATAAATCATACAATAAATATTTTAAATTATCAACTTTTTTAATGAGAAAATTAATTTCTGTTAAATGACATTTGATTCATTAGTAAATATTTCGAAGTTTGTCAACAGTTCAGTTTTTTAAGATATAAAAATTCGCTCATTATATCTGAAATAAATTTAGTAGAATAAATATATCAATCTTAAACACTGAAAAAAAATTGTTTATAAAAGTTCAATTGTGTAATTCTTTCTGTTAATTATCGCCCTTTGGTGTTAAATTGGAGGACAATTTACTTGGTAATTTACTTCAACTCTTACAACAAATAGTTAAGAATGAAAATGAATGCAATGTGTATAGTTTATAATAATATAAAAGTAGTTTAAATGGTAGAGACTATAAAAATGTTCTTTTAGCTTGTTTTTTTAAGTAGTCATTAAGTTATAGGCGTTCTTATATAAACAATGATTGGTTGGGAATGTGGTAGAATGATGGTTGACCATTGAAAAAGATTTGATGAACCTACTATAAGAAATACAAAATAATATTAGAAAAATAAAATATTTTATACAATCAAAGAAAGCAAAGAATGAGATATTATTCTTACATTTCCACTAGAAAATATGTTTTACATTCATATTATAAAGGTCAAAAATAAAAAAACCAAAAAAATCACAACTATTATATTTTACAAATTAAAATAATAATTAATTATATTTTACAAAAAATATTTTACTATAGTGAATTTATCTTATCTAATTAATCATTTAACTTTATACAAACAAATAAAGCAAGATATTGTCTTTATACAACCATTCAACAATACCACCCCAACGGGGTTTAAACCTTGGTGGCAAGACCAACAATGCCACCCTTAAACCATTACACCATGCCAATACCGGCACATTATATTATAAATATAGAACAATTAATCTAATGTTTTGAATGTATACTCAATATTATTGAGTTGCAAACATTATAGTAATATATATACATAAGCACTTTTATTCCATCTTCCTACACAAAATAAATAGTTATTTCAAATTTATTTTCCTCTTAGTAGTTCAAAGCATTTCACAATTATATTCTACTATACTTAATGTCAAATATTAAGTTCTATCCATACAAATTCTAAATTAATAAAAAAGTTCTTGATGTACTCATTACACACCAATGTGTGATTGCTAGTTTTGATAAGGATTAAATTTGGGTGATGTCTCTATATATTGTAATATTTTTATGATTATTTAATTATGAATAATTAATAGTTTATAGTATATTATAGGTTTTAAGAATTTTAGTATTGTATTTACAGTATACTACAGGTTTTAAGAATTACAAATAAGAAAATAAGAATTTGAATAAGAATAATAGACATACTTTCCACTTTGTATGTTAATTAAGAATTTTTGTTTATTTCAATAGTTCAATATATATTTCAATATATATTGGAAGATAAAACAAGCAAAATGTGAAATCTTTTTCTGATTTCTATAAATATAGATAGTGATGTTATGCATCAAATTTTTATAGAGAACTAATAAAGACATTATGATGTAGTATGCATGGATATTTGAAATGAATTAGGATTTTTTGTATTTTAAAAATATTTTATTCAATCAAATATGTAATAATTAATTGTGAATATGTTAATTTGGTTCTTGATTGATTTTAAATTTAGAAAAATGTTTAAAGAAAACACGTCTTATGCTAGAATGAGATTTAAATTATTTTTTATATCTTGCAAAAGTTACATATAAACAACTAGTTGCACTTAGATTATTCAATCACATTTAATTTTATAAAAGGGAAAAAATAAATGCAATATATTCCCTTCTACATGCATTTAGATTATTTTTCTTAGTTACAATCTTTCAATTGTTCGAAACATGCAAAATAAGTAGAATAAGAAGTTGAATTCATTATGATGCATTAAAAATATTTAAAAATTGTCAAATAAAAAAAGAATTACTCTTGAAAAAAAAGGGAAAAAATGATAAAATCACTCTCTTTTGAATCTCCTAACTCTTTTTAGATGAACAAGACAACTAAGAGGGGGGGAGATGGGAGGGGGGGCGAATCAATTGTATACTTTTAAAAAATTCAATCCCTCAATATCTTTTTGAACCCTAATCATCCATTAAACCCTTAACATGCATTAACAAAATGTAAACATGTAAAGAAGTAATGAAAACACATCAAACACATAAGAACACCAGATATACATGGAAAATGCAAGAAGGAAAAAACCACGATGAGGATTAGCCCACTAATTTATGAATTGCAACACTGAATACAATAAATCTCACTACCAAGAGCTCACTTCTCAAAGAGATAAAGAAAGACTCACTACCAAAGGACTCACTATCCAAAAAAAAAAGGAAGATAAAAGAAGGGGTGGCTCACTACCAATTTGAACTACTAACAATGCATCTCTCATATGGGTATGTGCAAGACTATGATGGGCTGAAAAATGGTGATATGATGGGCATGTGGCTAACGATTTTTTTTTACCCAAAATTGATGAAACAAAAAGGGCTTCTAAAGGAGATTCTCAAGTTTCCACCAATATAAATTATGCTTTATTTTGAATTTAATAAATAATTATCATTCATTTTCTATTTGAATTACGACTAAGGTGTTGATTGATAGGCTAATTGATAAACATCTATAGCTTTCAAACGGTATCACATTTTTTGAATCCAAAACATGTATCACATTCCATGCTTTGCATACTATAGAATTAAAAAAAAAAATCATGAAGTTTTGACCAATTTAAGGTGGTCAAACATATGATTTTTTACATTTTTTAAATGTTGTAATAAAAAATTCATAATTAATTATTTACATGGAAAAACATTACAAAAAAATATGTATCACATCAAGAGATGAGTCCTCTACATATATCTAAAATCTTATAAAAAATATTATCACTTTATTGTGGTCGGTTAGGGTGGTCAGACAGACACCTACTTATCTTTTCCCTAAAATTGAAGTACTACTACATTGAAACTTCAAATTTTCATGAAATAGATTTTTTTTAAAATAAACTTAGTAGTTTGGAAACTACATTCAATTTTCCACAAATTCTATTCTTACATATTTTTGAAATAATATAGATAATTTTTTCAAATTTTTACGTCAAGTTGCCTAACTCTAATTTTTCTAATTTTTTTGCCACTTCAGGGCCTGGTTTTTCCATAATAATCCTACACATACACATATGTTGAAGGTACAATTCCATTGAAGCACAAATAACTTATCAAACAAACTAAAATGTAGACACCTTCTGCTCACTACATTTGGAAGTCATAGGATTATGTACACTTAAATCATCACACTTGATCACAATCACATCTTTTGCATAAAAAAATCTACACTTAATCCACACAACAATTCTCCTTTCATTTATAGCCTTTGTGACCTAGAACAATCTTAGTTAAAGGTTGGCCTTAAAGAAATGTATGCACCTCAATCATAAAACATCAAATAGGTTAGCACCAAAACCTTCCACGATGGAAAGCATTGAAGGAATACCATGTCACTACTTAGATAGGATCAAAATCTACATCAAAATGTTTCTAAACACTTCCTCAAACAACAATTATCCTCCACATTTAGCACTTGCATGCCAAGTTGGTCAAACCTACACTAACACCAACAAGCAACTCTAAACACACTTATCCAAGTCCAAAAACATCTTGTGGACTACACAAAAATATTCCAAAATATCTCAAAATATTCTACATGATTAGAATATTCACCACAACTACTGCAACCACCCAAAACTTAAGAACACCTTCAATTTGTGCAACTAGACATAATGGAACAAGCATTCAACACAAAACAACCATGTGAAACAATTCAGCACTTGAAACTTGAAGGGAAGGTAGATACAAATGATATAAGCATGTTCCTAGATCTGCAACACTAGAACCTTCATTGTAGAGAAATGTGGATCAATCTCATTTCTCCCAGACACCTTGTTTCACTAAACAAACATACTGTCAAACACATCTTCCATTGTAGTATGATCCAAACCCTAAAACTCTGGATATGACACCTTTGATAATCACATTCAAACAAAAATTAGCATATCATCAATCATGAAGAAATTCTAAGGAAAATATTGAACATCACTTTATCACACTAAACTCTCTTTTATTCAAATTTTCTCAAAAGTACTTGGAAACCAAGTGAACCAACTTCATCAACAACATTACTAACATTTTGCAACACATCTACAAAATCTACATCATATGTAAAACTTTCCAACTACAATAATCTTCCCAAATGCAAGTTGGACCAATAGCCTCTCCAACTATATTGAAGTAAGACATTGATGACAACACTAGCACATGTTGACATCAATACCAACAATTCCAAGCACATCTTCAACACTAATAGAATTCCAACACTCTCTTTATATAAGGGGTTGAAATCAACGATAACACCCAAGAAACTCACACAGAACTCAAGCTTCCAACATCTCCAAAATTCCAATAATCCCCCCTTTATCATTGATGGAAACAACTATTTTTTAAAAAACCATCAAAAACAAAAGCAACCAATCAACAATACTGCAATAAGTAGTACTCCCCCTAACTGGAACAAATATTTACTCTTCATCCTCCCTCTTCACATACTTCTCCTACAACACTAGCAATACCTACATTCTAGATGACCCCTTTTCTCCTTAGACAATGCTTTCCCCCATATACAAGTTTTTCAACATGTTTTAATTTCAACCCATATTCTCTTTTGCACTAGATGCACTATGGATACTCTCCCCCATATACAATTTTTTCAGCATTTTTTATTTCTCCCCATATTCTCTTCTGCACTAGATGCGCTATGGTTTTTCAACTAATTCTCTCCCCTTTGACATCAATGGAAAAGGTCAATATACTCATCCAACTCTCTTCCTTGTTTTTGAACTCTTTTTCTCTCGCCCTTTGACATCATTCAAAGGGCAACAACTTCTCTCTCTTTCTGCTATTCCCCATCTTTTGCTCTCACTTCCTTTGATAAATATTCAAAGGAAAACACTGCCAAACAACTCTTTTTCTTTTTTCTACACTCACTTTCTTGCACATTCTTTTTCTCTTATGACATACAATATACTCTATCTAACTGCACCAACCAACAACCACTAGTATCTACTCACCCTGAGAGGTAGCCTTCAACATTAGTCCAAGACCAAGAATGTATCTTGAAATGCTTCCTGGAAAGATGCACACACTTATGTATCTAGTTGAAAGGAGGTGAAATGATCCATAACTTCTCCCATAGATACTTGAAATTATGGGTATGTGCAGGATCATGATGGTCCAAAAAGTGGTGATATATTTGTAGCCTAGTATGTGGCTGATGACTTTTTTTAACCCAAAATTGATGAAATGAAAAGGGTTTTTAAAGGAGATTCTTAGCTTTCCACCAATATAAATTATGCTTTACTTTGAATTTAATAAATAATTATTATTCATTTTCTATTTGAATTACGACTAAAGTCCTAATTAATAGGCTAATTGAAAAACATCTAATCTTTCAAACAGTATCAAAATTTTGGACTAAAAAATATGCATCACATTCTATGCTTTGCATCCTATAGGATTAAAAAAATGAAAATTGAATTTCATGAAGTTTTGACCAACTTAAGGTGGTCAGACATATGAATTTTTATATTTTTTAAAATTTGTAATAAAAATTTCATAATTAAATATTTACTTAGAAAAAAATTACAAAAAATATGCATCACATATAGACATGAGTCATCTGCTTATTTCTAAAATATTATAAAAAAATATTATCATTTCATTGTGGTTAGGGTGGTCAGACACACACCTACTTATTTTTTTCCTAAAATTTAAGTACTATTGCATTGAAATTTCAAATTTTTACCAAATAGATTTAAAATAAAAAATAAAAAAATAGTAGTTTAGAAACTACATTCAATTTTCTACAAATTCTATTCTTACATATTTTTGAAATAATATAGATAACTTATTCAAATTTTTATGTCAAGTTTCCTAACTCTGATTTTTCTGAATTTTTTGCCACTTAAGGGCATTTTTTTCCATGATGATCCTGCACATACCCGTATCTTTTGGAAGAGTCTTTGTGAAAATATCAGAAACTTGATTCTTAGTAGGAACATATTCCAACTTCACCTCATTCTCTCCAACTTTCTCTCTCAAGAAGTGATACTGAATTGAGATATTTTTTGTTCTTGAATGTATTACTGGATTCTTTGAAATATTGATTGCACTTGTATTGTCATAGATGATAGAAATAGGTTCATCACATGTAAAAATTTGATATCCTTCAACATTTTCCACATTCGTAACACTTGTGTATAGCATGATGTTGCTACAATATATTTTCTTTCTATAATAGATACTGTCATTGAATCTTTCTTTTTACTTAGCCATTCAAAACCAATATGCTTCCAAGAAATAAAACACCATCACCTGTACTTTTCCTATTATCTACACATCCAAGCTAATCTACATCTATATATGCACTCAAGGAGAATTCGGTATCCTTAAGATACCACAAACCATAATTCAAAGTGCCCTTCAAATATTTGAATATCCTCTTTATTGATGCAACTTGAGATTCTCAGGCATCTTCTTGAAATCTAGCCACAAGACAAACTGAATGCATGATATCCAGTCTAGTATCTAAGTAAGGTATAATAGTCCATTAATCATTAATCTATACTTTCTCTAATTTATCTTAGGATATATTCATCATTCTTTCTTAACTTAAAACTAGTAATCATAGGAGTACATACTATTTTAGAGTTATCCATTCCAAACTTCTTCAACTTTTTCTTAACATACTAAAATAGTGATATGAATATACCTTTCTTTGATTGAATGATCTATACACTGGAATGAATAAATCCATCTCTCCACACATTGACATCTCAAATTATTTTTCCATTTCCTTTGTGAACCCTTTTCACATACCTTTATTTCATATGAAGATTATGTCATCAACATATACTACCACAATTAATATTTAGTTACCTTCAATTCTAAAATATATATTTCTATCTACAACACCTTTTTTGAATCATTGTTGCAATAAGTACTTATCTAACCTTGCATACCAAGCTCTGGGAGCTTGCTTCAGTCTATACAATTCTATCTTCAATATATGTAGACCATATTTGTATCTTTTGATAACTGAAAACCTTCTGGTTGTTCAATGTATACCTCTTCTTCCAATTCACCATTCAAGAATGTAGAATTCACATCCATCTTATATAATTTGAAATATTTATGTGCTAAAAAATATAAAAATATTTTGATAGCTCCCATTCTTACAACTAAAGCAAGAGTTTCCCCAAAATATATACCTTCAACCTATGAGTACCCCTTACACACAAGTCTAGCCTTGTTCTTGAAAACTTTTCCATATTATTTTTAGGTCTTGGGACCAATTCCCATGTCAGATTATTCTCTATTATAATTTCTAACTCTTTCTTCATTACTTTGACCCAATTCTCATCTTTGCATGCCTCAATCATTATTTTGGATTCCACCTCAAAAAGTAAGCAAAAATTTACTCGTTCCTCTATGATAGCATCTTTTCTTCTTGTCAATACACCTTTTTTTGCTCCTAGGACTTTATAACAAAATGGAGTTGCAAAAAGGAAGAACTAGACTATCCAAGAGATGGAAAAAAATAATGTTGATTCAATAAAATATACCATATATGTATTAGAGATAAGTAGTTTAGCATGTCATAAATATTTTGAGTAGAACTCAAATTAGACGAAAGATTGATAAAACATCATATGAGTTGTGGAGAGGAATAACGACTTTTGTAAGAAATCTTAGGATATTTGGAAGCAAATGTGATATCAAAAGGGATGAATAATATTTGGGTAAGTTTGATTCTAGATTTGATGAAGGTATTTTTCTTGGTTAATCTATGACAAGTAAAGCATACGAGTGTTACAACAAAAGGCTAAAGAAGATTATGGAAAACTTGCCAATGTAAGAATTGATGAAACTATTTAGTTTAGTAGAACTCTAAAAGTAGAAGATGGTGAAGAACCAATCCACGATAGTGGTGAAGATTCATAAGAGGTTACAAATACATTATTAAAGTATGTTTAGAAGAATCACTTTGAAGAATAGAAACTATAAGAGATGAAGATAGTGGGGTTTAGACCTAAAGGAGAATTGAGGAGGAAAATGAGAAAGTACACATTACATTACTATAAAAATAGAACCAAAGTCCATTAAAGAAGAAATAAAATAGAGAGGTTGGATAGAACCTATGGAGGAAGAATTGACTCAGATCAAGAAAAGTGAAACATGGGAATTGGTCCCAAGACCTAAAGAAAAGAATGACATTGGAACTAAGTGGGTTCTTAGAAATAAGTTAAATGAAGATGGCGAAATGATTTGGAACAAGGCCAAACTTATGTGTAAGGGACATGCGTAGGTTCAAGGAATAGAATTTGAAGAGATATATTCTCTAGTAGCAATAAATGTAGAAATCAAGATGTTTATAGCTCTTTCATCTTTCAATAATTTCAATGTGTACCCAATGCATGTCAAGTTAGCATTTATAACTGGATAGATAGAAGAAGAGGTCTATATTGATCAACTAGAAGAGTTTCAATGGTTATATAGTATAGATTATGTTTGGAGATTTAAGAAGTCTTTGTATGAACTCAAACAAGTCCCTAGATGTTGTTATTCTAGGCTAGATAGGTATTTATGTCAACAAGGGTTCTAGAGAGCAAGTGCATATAGTAATATGTACATAAAAACATAAGGTTATCACTTGTTGATTGTTGTATTCTATGTCGAAGATATTTTCTTTGGAAAAAGTAGTGATGAAATTTAAAAGGTGTTTTAGAATGCAATGCAAAATGTCCAAGATGTCCAAAGACTGCAAATTGGTGGGCACACCTATGATTATTGGATGTAAGATAATTAAAGATGATAAATGTGCTCTGAAAAACTATAAATTGTATAGATCTATGATTTGTAGTTTGTTATATTTGATAACATCTAGATTGAATATATTACAAACAATTATGATTGTACCTAGATTCTAGACTGCTCCTAAAGAAACTCATATCAAAGCTATGAAAAGAATATTCAAATATCTTAAGTCTACAATGGGTTTTGGCCTATGATATCTAAAGAGTGAAAATTTCACTGACTACATACATAGATGCAGGTTGGATAGGAAGCATAGATGGCCATAAGAGCACAAGGGATGGATTTTTCTTTCTTGGTGATAGATTAGTGTCTTAGTTAAGAAAGAAACAAGATTATCTACATTAGAAGAATATGAAGATTAAATTTGATGAGCATATTGCTATTCTTTGTGATAATACTAGTGCTATAAAAATTTCAAAGAATCTAGTAATGTACTCAAGGACAAAACACATTGTACAATCAAGTATCATTTTTGAGAGAGAATGTTGTAGAAAAGGAGGTGAAATTGGAGTATGTTGAGACAAAGGAGCAATTAGCATACATTTTCACAAAATCGCCTCCCAAGGAGACTTTTGAATTTCTCCAATAGAAATATTTGGGAGTTGTTACTCCTTCTTGAATCAAGAGGAAGTGTAGGTTGAGGGGAATGTTGGTATCCCTATCATAAGAAGGATTTTTTCATCTTGTAGAATAATTTTTTGAACTAGTGTGGTATAGACTCAAGGGGAGTTCCCCTAAAGAATCGTTGGAGAATGCTTCATATTCCTCCACATTTCAAGATTTAGTCTAGCATTTTTTAATTTTGATAGAGGGAAGTATGAAGTATGCATATTCTCATTTGTAGAACATAAAGTTTCCAAAATAGTTTCCAAAACCTACAAAATGAATATTGGGTTCTTGCTATTAGGGAACTTTAGAGAAATTATTTACATTTCTTTGTATTTGTAGTTGTGGTCTTGTAGCTTGAAGGGTGAGTTTATAGGGTGATAAATGCCACTGAAATTATTGAACTTATCCATTGATTCCAAAGGGGGAGAAAGTGGAACTCAAAATGCTATATCCTCTAAGGGGGGAACTAGAAACCTGATGGGGAGAAGACAAATATTTTTCTTCATGTGTGGTCAACATTTTTCTATATTCCATCAATGAAAAAGGGAGAGCTTTTTTAATAGAGTTTGTCATTGATTCCAAAGAATATATAGTTAGAGTTGGTACTGTCTTCCAAGAGTTTTGTGTATACCTTTCTATGTTGATAATTGTATTGCCACATAATTTTGAGTTGCAAAGATTTGTAGAAATATATGTTGCTAGATATAGTGGAGTGTCTTTGGTTAAAAAGTGTATATTAGGAGTTATGTACATTCTTGCATTACAATGAATTTATATATTTGATATGCTAGAAGTAATCCACAAGGTCATACTACAATGTTTCATTTAAGTGTTGGTTAAGTGTTTCTTAGGTCTCCCTTTTGGAGGTGTTGTAGGATCTACAATTTGAAAGGAGAGTATGTCTACATATGTTCTATCTTATTGTTGAATTTTTACAAGATATGTTAACATGCAAAAAGTTTGAAGTGACAAAAGGTTATTTGTGTCTATCTATCAACCAGATGGTGCTCGATACATGTGTGGTAACATCTATTAGTGTGTCGTATTCAATTCTATCATGTGGTGTTAAGATAGGATCCGGTTAAGGTTCTTGTGATAGCACATGATACCATGTTCCTTGGTAGCAACAAAATTTATTTTTTGATAGGCCTATTACATGTTTCATGAAATTTAAAATTAGGTCCACCTTATGTCATCTTGGTTATTTGTGGACCCCTAATTTACATGGAAGAAACTTAATATAATGTAATTTATCTATTGGAACCTCAAAAAATGGGTGATAGGATGATCATCAAGTTCTATCACACCCACTTTCAAAGTGATTCCACTCAAGGATAACCCTAGAGATGTCAATGCTAAAGAGAAATACATCTTGCAATAGGGATTTCCTAGAGGTTGAATATGATATAATGAGGGGTTCACAACCAAGCCTAAACTTGGAAATGACAATGAAATGCAAGATGAAATGAAAAACCTTAGTTGAATGCAAATTAAATCTAAATGACGTAGAAAGATGAATGAAATGAAACAAAAAATTGTAAAATAGAAATTGTGCACCTAGGAAACTGGAGATGGTTGACTGGAGGTATGAATCACTAAAAAATTTGATGTCAAGGCCAACTAAGACTCATTTTCCAAGATCGACGAATGAATCCTATTTTTGGGAAGCTGTGCAGGAATAGGTTTATGCCAAAAAGGTATCTAGATCTGCAAAATCTTCAAAATGTACTAGAACTAGGACTCATTTACTAGAAGTGGTGAATCAATCTAGTTAGGATTTTTTGTTATTTTCAAAGCTGATTCTTCTCTTCTCTATCCACTTTATCCTTCTTCACTAATTTATAGATCTAACTCTTTGATTTCTGACCTATAGGTCATCTCCAATGTTCTCCAAGGCTTGATGACAAATTTGACAACTTTGATCCCTTGAATTTTTTTCTCAAATGTTGCTCCTTATGAAATTTACAACCTAAACCTATAAATCACACACAAAGGAGAGGGAAAAATTTTATGGGGTAAGTGGATAGGGGTTTTCCTTGGTCAAACCCTTTGTTGGTAATTAAACCTTGAAATGAAAGAAAATATGAATGGAGAGTGATGAATGAAATAAAGATAATGTTGCAACTCACCAAACCCTAACAATAAGGTGCTACAAATATGCTTGAAATGGCTGAAATGGATGTGGTTGTGGTTCTTAACTCTTGATTGATTGATGTTGTTCTTGTTTGAAACACTTTCTTGAATCATAAGCTCTTCATCACAACTATTAGCAAAATAACAAACATGATGTATGCAATCTTTGACATGATGACTGACACTTGAATGCTACTCTAAAATTCTTGATAATATTCCCTTTAATGCCTTTGAATTCTCTTATGAATGCTTGAAATCCTCTTGTGAACTCTCTTGAATGCTAAGTGTTGAAAATGAGTGAAAGAACCTTGTATTTATACTTGAAATTATGCAAGAAATCCCAAAATTACAACACTGTAAGCTAACATCAGATCTAAGAGAATAAAATCCCTCCAAAAATTTAATTAAATATGATTTTGGGCCACATGGGACTCATTCACCCAAGGTGGAAAACAAGTCCCATCAGGTATAATGTATGGGACCAAAAACCAAAAGTGTTTAGAAATGTGTGAAAACTAGTTCAGGACCAAAAGATCCAGGTGGGATCCATTCGCTCAAGGTAATGAGTGAGTACCAGATCCCTAAATTTGGGCCACACAAGTGAGAAACACCTAAATTATGATTGGTCAATTACTGGTGTCAAGATTATCCTTGAAAAGATATAATAAATGAGGCTTGTGGATGCAAAATGGGGCTAATTAAAGCATAAGAAAACCCAATTACTAATGAAAATCCTAGAAATATGTGAAAGTGTGTTACAAAACTTTACAATGCTCCAAATAAGGTAGGATTAAGGTTCATTTTGATTAAAAATAGGTTTATTATGTTCAGTTATTTGATAAAACCCTAGAAAAGTGTGAAAGTCTATTACAAAACTTCAGAACACTTTAGCAAGGTACCATTAAAATCAATTAGTTCACAAGGGCCCAAGAATTAATATGAATGTTTCATCCACATTGAAAAACTAAATCAAGGAAACATTAAGCCAAAATCACAAGGAGGTCCCAAACAAGCTAGAAAAAGTAGAAGGGTCACTTTTTCGGTGATTCCATCTAGCTCCCACTTTATTGAGAGGATGGACTTGTTTCAAATTCAAACTAAAGTAGACAAACATTCACCAAGATGGGTCCAATAGTACCAATTCCAATAAGATGAGATAACGATGAAGAGGGGTGATCAAGCCCCTAGGATCAAAATCACATGACAAACCAACATAGGCACAAAAGAACACACATGAAAATGATGTAAAGAGCAACAAAAAAGAACAAGCATACACTATGAAAGATGGAAAAGAAAAGCTAAAAAATAAAAGAATCGAATCAAGATTCGGTAGTTTGTCCATCATGATGTGGAGCAAATTTAGGCTATTTATCTAAAAAAAACATACTCACTATGTGGCAAAAAAACTCTTGGTTGTCTACTAGGTGATAATTCCAAAAAGGTGAGAAACATACACTCATGGCTAGTATGCACTCACACACACAAAAGTGGCTATGGGGAAATTCATGCATTGATCAAGCTTCCTGCTCAAACCATACCAAAGTTCTACCCCTTGATAACTTTAATAAGGCACCACAAAAAATGACTTTCGAGCTTCATGAGACAAACAAAAATTTGTATGCTTGGATCTTATGAAAAAATAAGATAGCTCCATAGGCATGCAAGTTGTGGCCATATAATGACAAATGAAAAATGTCAAACGGGAATTTTCAAAGGAGTCTTGCTTAGTTCATGCAAGGTCTTTAACTTAGGGAACATTGTTCCAAATGTCAACAAGAGAGGACCAATCAAGGAATAGAAAATTCACAAGTGAGTGATCCCACAAAGCTGGTTTACAATTTTTAGGAGATTTTTATTTTTGCTGAAATCACATATTTTTAGAAAATATAATGATTTTATCCTTAAAAGTTCAATTTAAAAGCATTCCAATTGAAGAGGGTTTGATCAAACTACATTAGATCAAACCCCCTTGGATAGAACCCCGATAGTTTTAAACCATAAGGTCTATAATAGAGTCTCCTTTACACCTATCAAAATGTTGATAAAAAACCACTTTTGATTTAACTCTTGGGGGATCAAATGAATTCATTTAAAAAAAAAATTGGTAAATATGTAGTCCTTATTATAAGCTTCCCAAAAAGTATAATTTTAAATAAATTTAATTTTATTATTATATTTATTTTTTATTTCTTGTGAATGTAAATTTTTCACCGAACATCAAGCTCTTTGTTCTACACGTGGAGAAATAGAAGGTTGTTAAAAAGAAAAGAATTCAGAACATATAAAAAAAATTATGTGTTATACAATCTGCCTATGTCTGAATTGCAATTGGTTTGACTTCAAAACTTGATTAAGGAAAAAATATTCAATAAAAATATATAAAACCAATTGGAAGCATTAGATATTGTAATTGCAAATCTAAATTAAAAAAAAATAGAATTTTGTACTTCATGGGAAAAAATTGTGTTATACAGTGAGCATCACTCCTTAAAAATGGTGTTTACTGAAAAAAACTAGATTTTGAAGGAGACGGAAAAAGAAGTGCAATATGATTCCAAAAATTAAAAAAAATAGTATCTAGAATCTATAGGCAAAATTTCACAAATCACTAGTTTGTATCATCTTCAAATTCCTCATTCTTTAGCTGCTATAGGTGCCCAAAAGTGAAGATTTAGTTAGAAAAAATTAGTTTAGTGTTTATTTTGGCCAAAAATTGTAAACCAGTATTGTGGGATCACCCAAGTTAGGGAATGTAGTGTGTCACATCAAGCAACTAAGAGGAATTTAATATGCTAGTAGAGATCATGCTCTTCAAGGACATCATGCCCAATGTCATCCACAAAGTAGCAAATGAATCATATGAAATAAGAATAGTGCACCATGAACAATGAAGAAGAATAATGCAAATGTATACCCCCACTTTAAAGGAATTGCTAAACACCATACTATGAGCAATTACTTTAAAGTAGCAAATGAAAAATGCAAACAAAAAGAAGACATGAGAGCCAACTTGGAAATCCATATTCCAAGTCATATGTTTCCAAGTAAAGTTGTGTCATGCAAGAGAAAAAGAAAAGAGAGCAGTTTCCCCCAAAATGAAAACACTAAATGCATAAGGGTCTATGGATTTTGGGTCAGTATGTTCTTTGCTACAATGTTTTTAGAGAGCTTAGAATTGTAATCATACCCTAAATACACATAGAACTGGAAGAATGACACAAAAAGAGTGAAAAAAAAAGAAAAACCTTTTGAGTCAACATGGAAGAGACATAGGGTGTCTTGACGCCTTGCATCATCCTTACAAGGAAAAAACAAGACAAATAAAAAGAGATAAATAAAATGAAAATAAAAAACTTTTGGGTCAACATGGAAGAGACATGAATGTTTTGATGCCTTGTGTCACCCCCAAAAGTAAAACTCAAGATGAACAAAAAAGAGTTAAAGAAAAGGAAAATCTTTTTGGGTCAACATGGAAGAGACATGAATGTCTCAATGCCTTGTGTCATCCCCAAAAGGAAATCACAAGAAAAATAAAAAAGATAAAAAGAAAAAGGTAAAATATTTATGACATAGAGAAGAATGAAGGTACAAATAGAGGAATGTCACAAAGAGAGAGAAACATCAAGTAGAACACCATAGGGGATCACATCACACACATCTGCAATCACACAAAAGGAAATGAAAAAGAAATAAATAATGAAAAAGACTAGTAAGGAACATGTGAGTCAACCTAAAGTAGGTCATCCTCCTCCCAATCATGTTCCTTGTATACAGAAGGTGGGAAACTAGGAAAAGGGACAAGAGAAAGTGCCCAACTAGGAGAAGCACTAGGTTCAACACTCTTTGTAGGAGATTTTCCATCTAAACTCATGGAAGAGGAAAATAATGTATTCAATATGTTATGCATCTCTTCGTCAACTTTAGAAATCTCATCATTTTTACCCAAATTAATCACAATAAGAAGTCGAAGAATAATGTACATGGAAGATTTCAACTCTTATTATGGTTGTTGTATTGGATTGTTTTATTTTGAGGTAGGGGTAGGTTCATCATGCATTGCTTCATCCATGTTTTGATCTTGATTTTATTTGTTTATTTATTCATGTAATCTCTGAGCAATGGAATGATGTCTATGTCTATGCTCTCTAGCACCATTGTTTCTTTTAGTTCTATTTTCTAGTTTTGTTTGAGTAGGAGTGGGTTGATCAACCATAGGATTCTTTTTCTTCCCTAAGGGGAGGAATAGAAGGAACCATGGGAGGTTGTTTGAACACTTCCTTTTTGACTTTGTATACTTGTTTGATTCTAGGACGTATGAAAGGGTTTTTTTCATTATCTCTTGGTCATTTGCAAGATGTAGGTGGAGGTTTTTTCCTAGGTTGGTCTTGGTTGTTTGGGACTTCTTTAGGTTCAAGCATGGTTTTGTCAAGGATGGTAGACTCAGAGGTTGATGGGGACATGTTTCAAATGGATAGTTCAACTATTCTCTTTGCTTTCAATTTTTGGTAGGATAGGAAAAGAAAGTCTTCTTATGGTTTTATAGGTTCCATGGGCATAGGCCAAAAAGTCCAATCTAAAGAAAATTTTCCTTTGGATGACAAAGGGTTGAAGCCATAATGGTGGACAATGAATATTTCATTGTCAAAGGGAAAATTTAAGAGTTTATGTACAATCAAAGGGACAACTTTCATGGATCAAAGCCATGGGTTGTCCTAGCTTCACATGAAATTGGTCTAATTGGGGAATGAAGCAGAATGTGACATCTAATATTTTTGGTCCTATTTGCAATGGCAAGGTGATCGATCCTATCATAGAGAAAGAAAAACAATTGTGTGTCTTGATCTATTCTTTTGTTTTGTCATATAGATCTTGATAGAGCTCATGCAAAAGTAAGAATTCCTTGATGATCACATTCTCTCCATAGAAGAGATCTATTAGTATCCCATTAGTGGGCTTTTCATAGATAAAATCGGCTATGTAGAGTGGACCATCAGGTGCATGTTTAATTATATCCTTAGAAGAGAAAGCAATAACAAGAGGACTCTTAGTTCTTCCCTTATGAGGGATGATGTCTGTCACCCATACCATTTCATCTATAGGGTTATTAGTGATAGTATCATGCTAAATAGAATCATTGTTATCATCATTTGTGTCAACATTCATCACATCATTCTTTGTAGTTTCATCAGCTTTAAAAAATGAAATATTATGTTTTGGAATTGGGTTGGTGATAATTTTCAAGTTTTGGTTAGGAGGGGAAACAAATTTATTTCCTTGATCACTAACACCTCCAACGAAAAGACAACCGAAATCAAGGAGGTCTTGCACAAGATGTTTAAGATGCTTACAATGTTCTATGCCATGTCTATTTACTCAGTGATAGTGGCAATAGGAATTTGATCTAAAGATTAGAGGTAAAGGATTATTAGGGTCAAGTGTTTTGACGAGAGGTAAGGTAATCATTTGCTGGTCTAAAAGTTAGGACATTGTGTTATGAAGGGTATCAGGTAAGGGAGTGAATTATTTTTTTGGGTCTCCATAGCTAAAGGGTACCGTGGCTTTAACAACTACTTGGTTATTGGTACTTTGAGTTGTTTGTTGAGGGGGATTAAATTGAAGGAACCCTTTATTCTATTTTCTAAAAGGTTGGGAATTGTTTTGGTTTGTAGGCTCAGATTTCTCGATCTAGCTAGAGGTGGATTTTGTCTCTTGACTACTAACTAAATTTTGATAATGATGGAGGATAGTACACAAGTGCATGAAGGATGGTAAATTCATCACAATAAGCTTAAATCTTGAATCTTACTTTACAAATATTCTATGAACATCTTTTGAAAGTGAGGGTCGGGAACCTTGAAATTAATTTGGTAATAAAGTGATTGATAGCGTGAGATAAATTCAATTATCTTTTCTTCTTCTTTCTTCGTGCATCTCATCAAATTGGACAAGGTCACCTTGGGAGTCATATGCACTTGGAAGTGGTTTACAAATGCATCAACAAGTTCATTGAATGAAAGAATTGAGTTGTTTGGTAAGAAGAAAACCATTCCAAAGCAATATCTTTCAAGGACCTAGGAAAAAATCTTTTGTACAATAGTTTATCATCAAGGAAAAAGTCAATACATAAGGTAATATAGGATTTAAAATGGTTAGAAGGATCTCCCTTCCCTCCATATTTCTCAAATCTAGGCACCTTTATACCTTGTGGCATTGGTATTCACAATATATCCAAGGACAATATACTACTTTTGACATAATATGTAGGTGGGCCATTTTGACTTTGATTGATGGTGGAATTTTTTTTTGAAGGGATTAAATAGTTTGAAAGAGTTGAGTTATGAGAGGGTCATTACTTATGTTATGAGATGGAACTAAAAGTGGTGAAGGATTGTATGTGTTCATAGGACAAGTGAATGGAATGCTTATATGCAGTAATGTAGGAGATATAACTTGTGATGCCACATAGGGACTAGGGATGCTAGCAGGAATACCAAGGGAAGGAATCACATCACTAACTTGTTGCATTTTTGTTGTGACTTGAGGGTTGGTATAGGTAGGTATTGATGCTATTGTTGTAGGAGGAATTTGAGTTCCTTCTGGACTTGTAACATTTCTTGTTGGCAAAGGATAACTACTGGTTGAGGTGATATGTTTTCCATAGATTTGCACTATGTTTTTCACAAGGTCAAGGACATCTTCACTTTCAAGCATGCGGTGAATATTATCTATGGTAGGGATGGCAATATTTGAAATGTTTTCATTTTTCACTTGATGTTGTAAATGTGCCAAGTCCTCATGAATTTGAATTATGTTTTCTTGTAGGACACAATCATTCCTTGGTTCAACTTGCATACTACTTGAAGGAAAAGAGTTGTGAAAGGTATTGTCCATATCTAGTGTACTAGTATCAATACTAAGAGTGAAAGAGCTAGATTTGACCCAAGATCCACAATGATTGTGCTATTGAAGAATGATATGAGTCTCAAACTTCATCTCACAACTGTATTAGCAATAGGAAAAAAAATACTCATGCAAGGCCTACTCAATGCGAGGTGAATGCAAATGCAATGTAAGCTAACAACAATGAAATGCTTATAACTGAAATTATAGGAACAAAAAAAGGAAAGCAATAAGAACAAATAGAAACTTAGAAACTGAACTTTGAATGCCATAAAATGTAGTGCAATATATATGTGGAGGGACTAATTTTCCTAGCATGGTGAATGAATCCCAATGATGATTTTTTTGAAAATTTTCATAATTTTTTAATTTAATTTTATGCTTTTGGGTATGTGCAGGATCATGATGGGCCAAAAAGTGGTATTATGATGGATATTTGTAGGGTATGTGGCCGACGACTTTTTTTTTACCCAAAATTGATGAAATGAAAAGGGTTTTTGAAGGAGATTCTTAGCTTTCCACCAATATATATTATGCTTTACTTTGAATTTAATAAATAATTATTATTCATTTTCTATTTGAATTATGACTAAACTATTGATTGACAAGCTGATTGAAAAACATCTATAGCTTTCAAATGGTATCACAACTTTTCAATCCAAAACATGCATCACATTCTATACTTTGCATACTATAGGATTAAAAAAAAAAAAAAAAGAATTTCATGAAGTTTTGACCAAGTTAAGGTGGTCAGACATACAAGTTTTTATATTTCTTAAAAGTTGTAATAAATAAATCATAATTAATTATTTACCTAGGAAAAAATTACAAAAAAATATGCACCACGGGACATGAGTCCTCTACTTATTGTTGATGTATTTTTTATGCACTTCTCAACACAGGTAGTGCGTAGGTGCACTACCTCTCTTGAAAGAAAATCTTCCACAATCAGATTGCAGAACACTATCCCAAGGTCTCTAATGTCAGGTCTTGATAGTGGTTGGAATATCTCAGTTGATTTATGTAATTTGCTAGAATCACAAGGTGGACTTACGGATGAGTTACAAAGCATGGGAAGTTGGATCTGCAAAAGGAGTTCTTAAGATGGGAGAGTTGTTGTGCATTTGCTACAGGTTCAAACAATAGTCCTGAACTTCATTTTTATCATTGGATTTAGCTTTACAATGTGCAATGAACCTTAGCATAGGTCACTATTAAAAAAAAGGAAAAAGGGCAAGTGAGAGAGGAAGTTCCTAGACCTGAAGCTATGAATGAACAGTGATCATGGAGGCTGCTACAGTAGAAAAACTCCTTAAACTGGGTTTTTCTTGGCCAAGAGAAACCTACAGTTGCACAAAACCAGTGCAATCTCCTAAGGTCTACTGATTTTCAAATTGCACATGCACATCATGAACATGCAATCAAACTAAGTTGCAGCAATGGAATAAGAAGCCCAGGCTAACTTTACACAGTAGTTTATCATCAACAAGTGCTAAAAGTGTGGGTTGAAAGTTCATCAAATACCATAACAACAATTTCCATTATCACTTCCATTCAAGAAACTAACACTAAAAATAACATGGAATTTAGAACCATGCATACATAAAGAGAAAACTCAAAAGGAACACCCAAAAATCATGCAATGATGTTTTCTATTGCTGTAGAATGTTTTTACATCAATTCTCCAACCCTTACAAATGAGGGGCAAGCCCCTATTTATAGTTTTCCAAAGGATCAATTTCCAATGAATGGTCTAGATTTTTTTACAATAGGGTTTCACCTACCCCATAATATTCAACAATTAAAATACATTCCTTGTCTTTTCTCTATTTTTTCATCTAGTGCCAGTCACTATAGCAATTTTGTCATTTAGCTGATTGCCCTTTTCACTGTAGCAAAAACTACCTAAAAGCTCCCTTCTTACTTGATGTGTTTGCAATGTTCTTCCTTGGATCAAATGAGCCCGTCGACAATTGGCATCAATGGATTAGTTGCCCTTGATGGGCAGACAACTACCTTATGCTTTCTTCAAGGCCACCCCCTTGCATTTTTGTCCTTGGCCTCCTTGGCAAAGGCCTTCTTCTAACGCCAACCCTGTTGATGGGTGCTACGAGGAAAGACAATCATGAAATGAATGGTGACAAGAGCTATGTGCATTCCTTGCTCAGCTTTCTCGATGGGTCTCCCTAACAGACCCACAGTAGGCTCCTTGAATCCTGCATACATGAAATGTCGTAAGTGCTTTCATACAAAAATCATAGAAAACATTAGTCAAATCTTGCAAAATCCTTGTTAGATTCATCCATGCATCATCAAAAGATCATAATATTCATATTTGGAGCTCATTTGGACCATAAACATTAATGCAACCCAAGGGGGCAGGCAATGAACAAGGGACAACAAACCAAAAGCAAAGTTCCCAGACCCCACAAAACATAGCAAAACCAAGATTTTTCAATTATAGAACATGGGAAAAAGGGAAGGAAGAGTGCCCAAAAAACTTCCTTAAGATTGGACTCATTTTACAAAAACTGGAAGCTCAAAATGGCCATGGAGGGACCGGGTTGCCGGCGGCCAACAGATGTTCAGAAGGGACATGGAGTGACAGAGTCCTAGAAACAGCCTAGGAGGGGTCGGGCTCCGGAGGCTGGGTTGTCGGGGGTCGACGGATGTTCAAGACAGCCAAATGAGGTCGAAGCTCCAAAACCATCGAGACGTAACAAAATGTTGACGAAACCTTGGCAGTTCATTTAAGCACCTCAAACACATCCTAGATCCAAAAAGGGTTGACCCCAAAGTCAAAAATGTGGAAACTGGAGTGAGGGGGTCCACGGATGTTTCCAAACAACCAAAGAGGAAGGGAATTCCAGAGGGAAAGTTCTCAAACCATTGAAACTTAATAGAATGTTAACAAAACCTTGGCGGTTCATTTAAGCACCTCAAACACATCCCAAATCTAAAAAAAGTTGCCCCCAAAGTACAAAAAGTGGAAATTGGAGCAACAGGGGTCCACGGATGTTCAAAACAACCACAGAGGGACGAAGTCTTGGAAATGGCCACAAAGGGGCCAAGCTCCGGAGGTCGGATCGCAGGGGCTCTATGGATGTTCAAAATGGCCAAAGAGGGACGGAGTCCTGAAAATGGCCACGAAGGGGCCAGGCTCTGGAGGCCAGGCCACCAGGCTCCATAGATGTTCCAAAACAGTCACAGGGGCATGAAGCTCCAAAACCACCGAAACTTAACCGAATGTTGACAAAACTTTGGCAGTTCACTTAAGCACCTCAAACACATCCCAAATCCAAAAAAAATTTCCCCAAAGTCAAAAATGTGGAAACCGGAGTGATGGGGGACCACAGATGTTTCCAAATAGCAAGAACAAGACAAAGGCAGAAAAGGGCATGGTGGACCTCATTTCTCCGCAGATTTGAATACCCCAAGCAGGTGAATTTGGGTAGGGGGATTTGATTGTTTGAAGGAATATGACCAATTTGGGTTTGGAAATGGGGCACACAAAACAAGACAGGAGCAAAGCAACCTGTCGAGAGTAAAAAAAAGGGGTCCTTGCCTATGGCAGGGTATGTGTGCAAAACATGCACAACAAATGGCGACTCGCTGGGGAAATACTCCAGAGCATTTTGATGACAAACTGGAATCACGAACCTAGAATCTCTGGTTCCAACCTTCATGCTAGGGTAAACAAACCAGACGCCCAACCAAAGGATCAAAACCATTAGCCAACCCAACCTTCAGTATACTGAAAATCCAAGTGTGTGCAATTGCGTTAATTCCCATCCTTCAGTTGCTACAGGAACCCAAGCTCCATCAAGTTAAGCTACATAGTTTATTCCAACTCCAAAAGCATCTGGGACATTGCCTTGCTGCCAGTCAGGCGTCCATAGCCCCGACAAGGTTGTCGCTATGATTCTCCTGAACATTGCTTTACTGCCAGTCAGGTGTCCATAGCCCCGGTAGAGTTGTTCGGATACCCCCAAAAATTTGAATTTTCTCTTTCTATTAATTTTCAATGTTTTATTTCTTTCTTTCTTTTCTCTTTTCAACTCTTTTATTTCAACCTGCAAGCATTGAAGCTCGTGTTCAGGGCTGAGAATCACAATGGCGTTGGAGCAAAATTTTAGATTTTTCACTTAACTAGACTTCACAAAAGGCCCTATAGTGACTGTCGAATTCTTAAGATGTGTAAGAGCTGTAAGATTTTAGAATACGTTAGAGTCAAACTAAACCAACAACTTATCCTCTTTGAATTAAACACCTAGATCACTTGACACTAACAAAAGACCTTCACCATCTACTATGAAGATTTGATTAGAGTTTGACAAAGAAATGCATAGAAAAATCCCAAGTAATAAGTATGGTTGTTGTGTGCATAGATGTTCCCACCTAAAAGCAAAGGGACCCCAAGCAAAGCAGCAACAAAGCGAAAGCAAACAAAAAGAAAACAACCAAAAAAGTAAGCAACCTAAACACACCAACTAACCTAAGGAAAGCAGGAAAGCAAAGTATTTACAGGAAACCTATACTACTCAAAATGGGCTATGTACAAAGATATTTACAAAGCACTATGTTCAAGCAGGGCAAGTTGACATTAACGTTCATTGGATTTTGCAATGCATGCACAAGAAAACGGGAAATCGTCTTCATTCTTAACCATGCAAATTTATCTTTATATTCTGAAAAAAGAAATTCAACATTGCAGCACTCAAGTTCAATCACGTCATCATGAAAAATCAGCAATTGAAGAGGCTCGTTGAACCCATGGTTAATCCATAAACATGTTCATTTTCCCTCATTCCCATAATCAAAATAATAAGTGCAGTTATGAGAAATGATAGGAGCAAGGAAGGATAAAACCTGGATGTCGTCATATGGAGGTGGTAGCATTGGATAGTCGAGAGCAAGCACAACATCCTTGATCATTGCATTGGCAGCCTCAGGCGAGCATAGTGGAGGGTGCAGTACTTTAGACATTAAGCTGGCATAAGGCTAGGAGGATGGGGCAACAGACAACTCTTCCAATCCACCAATGGGACCTACAACCCCGGTTGGCAGTTCTTCAAAAAGAAATACTTCTCCACATTGATCATCTGCAAACTTGGGATCCACTTAGTTGCTGTCCCCAAGGGGCAGCATGTTGTCTCATCTCCTTCCCCAAGGGTTGTCCTTATTTATGTGGTGTTCAACATCTTGGTAAAATGATATGCACAAATCTATCCTATTGTAGCCATCTGAATGTGAAAGAGGATCAATAACAATCATGGCGGAAGGGCTCCAAGTTGCATCTTGTAGTTGGTCAATTCTGCCATACTCATTGGAAGCCATCAAAACACCCCCACCTTTGTCTTCTTCCCTTTGCTATTCATGCATCTCATTATGATGTTCACTCATTTCCTCTTGCTCACTATCACTGTAAATGGAGAAGGGGCTCCTCTCCCAATCTGGAAACTCTAGTGCATCACTGTTCAAGGGCTCAAGGAGTATGTATTCATCACTACCATCTTCTGGGATGTGCTCTTCCTTGACATGATCATACCTCCATAGTGTAACTCCCAATGGAAATAAGTCATCAATCGATGGCACCTCATCAAGGGGACCAAAATTCACTACGCAATCTCTCTCCAAAGACTCGCCAAAAATTCTATCATCCATGGTGCATAACTGCTCTTCAAGAAGAAGAACTTCTTGATGACTAGTGGACAACATTCCCACTTGATCTACTTCATCACTCAGAAGTCCGAGACTGTCTTGTTTTCCTTCTTCTATTGCTTCCCTAACATCCTCTTGAGGCCTACCTTTAGCTGAGTCATCACTCGATTTAGGCTCTTGGTCTTCTACTTCAATCCAAGCAGTAAGTAGAGGAGGTCGAGCACTTGGCTGCCTTGCTTGTTCTCTGACTTTCTTAATAGCTTCTAGGCACAGCTCACATGTGAACTCTGAGTTTGATGAATCATGAAGTCTGCACCAATTTGGCAATAGTAGCACCTCCAAATCCACTTGGTATTTTAGCTCTAACCAATCCTTTTCTAACCTAGAGATGAGCTAGTCATATCTCTCCACTATCGAGTCCTCATCATCATTTGAAAAAGAAGCTTGATGGTAGACAGCCATGGCGAATGGTTGTTCCCACTCCTCAAAAATTTCATTTTTAGATTCTTGATCACTGTCATTGTAGATGGAGAGGTCTTCCAATATGATTTTTCTCATGCATTGACCATCTCCTTATGCTTCCCCAAGGCTTTCAGCCTCCTCTTCTTCCTGATTTTCAGCATCTATGTTGGTTTTCCTAGCATATACTGCTGCAAATTCTGTTAATTCATCTTCAATTTTTGTTCATTCCTCTTCTTGAGTGGAGGACTGCTCTTCTTCGATGGAGGGGAAGCCTACTGAACTGGTTACAATCATATTTTCATCAATGCATTTTGTTGTCCCAAGACTTTCAGCTCCTCCCTCTTGGTTTTTAGTTTCTATGTCTGTTATCCCAACACCAACTTGTGTCCAACTAGTTGGTTTATCTTCAAAGTGCTATCTTACAAATGTTGACAGCTCTTCTGCCTCATGGGATGACTTCTCCTCATTGGGAGTTGGCTGCTCCAACTTGTCCGAACAACCCTTGGCTTGAGTGATGATTTTTATGCATGAGGAACAAGTGAATTTGGAGTGGGGTGCATTGTGGAATCTGCACCAACTATACATCAATATTTCCTCCAATCTTGGTTCATCTTTTCTACTCAAATGTTCCTGGATTAGCTCCTTAAATGCCTTGGCTGCCATGGTTTGCAATTCTTCCTGTGGGTCTTTGGGGGCCAAGGGCTAGTATATTTCATAAAAGGGAATTTCTCCCTACAATACCCTTTCAATTCTACTCAAGAATGTGAGACATCCCAGCTCGTTGTGCCTATGAGTGCAATGGATCCAACATATATCTGCCAATGTAAATTGCTGCAATGGCTTCTTCAGTCTCTTGTTCAAATCTGCATGTAGTTGAGTGATGTCAATTTGTGCATGCTGCTCCATTTTGACTCAGCTTCTACTTGCCTTTAGAATTTTCTAATTTTTAGCAATAAAAGTGATCTCCCTATCTCATATTTCTTCTTTGAAAGTGTTATTTTTGATTTCCAATTTTTAGTTTTGTAGCCTTAACATGTCATGCCCTCCTTCTAGCACCAGTTCTGTTGATGGCATTAGGAGGAGGGCATAAAATGAATCACTTCCAACCTTTAGCTTTGTATTCCCAATGTGTCATGCCCTCCTTCTAGTGCCAGTTCTGTTGTATTTTTTATGCACTTCTCAACATAGGTAGTGCATAGGTGCACTACCTTTCTTCAAAGACAATCTTCCATAATCAGATTGTAGAACACTATCCCAAGGTCTCTAATGTCAGGTCTTGAAAGTGCTTCTAATATCTCAGTTGATTTATGTGATTTTCTAGAATTATAAGGTGGACTTACGGATGAGTTATAAAGCATGGGAAGTTGGATCTGCAAAATGAGTTCTTAAGATGGGAGAGTTGTTGTGCATTTGCTACAGGTTCAAACAGCAGTCTTGAACTCCATTTTTATCATTGGATTTAGCTTTGCAATGTGAAATGAACCTTAGCATAGGTCACTATTAAAAAAAAGGAAAAAGGGCAGGGGAGAGAGGAAGTTCCTAGACCTAAAGCTACGAATGAAAAATGATATGAATGGAGGCTACCATAGTAGATAAACTCCCTAAACTAGGTTTTGCTTGGCCAAGAGAAACCTACAGTTGCACAAAACCAATGCAATCTCCTAAGGTCTGCTGATTTTCAAATTGCACATGCACATCATGAACATGCAATCAAACTAAGTTGTAGCAATGGAATAAGAAGCCCAAACTAACTTTACACAGTAGTTTGTCATCAACAAGTGCTAAAAGTATGGGCTGGAAGTTCATCAAATACCATAACAACAATTTCCATTATCACTTCCATTCAAGAAACTAACACTAAAACTAACATGGAAGGTAGAACCATGCATACGTAAAGAGAAAACTCAAAAGGAACACCCATTAATCATGCAATGTTGCTTTCTATTGCTGCAGAATATTTTTACATTAATTCTCCAACCCTTACAAATGAGGGGCAAGCCCCTTTTTATAGTTTTCCAAAGGATCAATTTCCAACGAATGGTCTAGATTTTTTTACAATAGGGTTTCACCTACCCTACAATATTCAACAATTAAAAATACATTCCTTGTCTTTTCTCTATTTTGTCATCTAGTGCCAGTCGCTATAGAAATTTTGTCATTTAGCTAATTGCCCTTTTCATTGTAGCAAAAACTACCTAAAAGTTGCCTTCTTACTTGATGTGTTTGTAGTGTTCTTCCTTGGATCAAATGAGCCTGTTGATGATTGGCATCAATAGATTGGTTGCCTCTGATGGGTGGATAGCTACCTTATGCTTTCTTCAAGGCCACCCCCTTGCATTTTTGTCCTTGGCCTCCTTAGCAAAGGCCTTCTTCTAACACCAACCCTATTGATGGGTGCTACAAGGAAAGACAATCATGAAATGAATGGTGACAAGAGCTATGTGCATTCTTTGCTCAACTTTCTCGATGGGTCTCCCTAACGAACCCATGGTAGGCTCCTTAAATCTTATGTACATGAAACGCCGTAAGTGCTTTCATACAAAAATCATAGAAAATGTTAGTCAAATCTTGCAAAATCCTTGTTAAATTCATCCATGCATAATCAAAATATCATAATATTCATATTTGGAGCTCATTTGGACCATAAACATTAATGCTGCCCAAGGGGGTGGGCAGCAAACAAGGGATAGCAAACTAGAAGCGAAGTTCCCAGACCCCACAAAACATAGCAAAACCAAGATTTTTCAATTATAGCACATGGGAAAAGGGGAAGGAAGAGTGCCCAGAAAACTTCCTTAAGATTGGACTCATTTTACAAAAACTAGAAGTTCAAAACGACGACGTAGAGATGGAATCCCAGAAACGACCACAGAGGGGCCGGGCTCCGGAGGCCGGGTCACCCGAGGCTGACAGATGTTCAAAATGGCCATAAGGGGCTGGGCTCGGGAGGCCAGGCCGTCGGGGGCCAACAGATGTTCAAGACAACCAAAGGGGGACGAAGCTCCGAAACCATCGAAACTTAACGAAATGTTGACGAAACCTTGGCAGTTCATTTAAGCACCTCAAACACATCCCAGATCCAAAAAATGTTGGCCCCAAAGTCAAAAATGTGGAAATCGGAGCGACGGGGGTCCACGAATGTTGCCAAACAGCCAAAGAGGAAGGGAATTCTAGAGGGAAAGTTCTCAAACCATCGAAACTTAATGGAACATTGACGAAACCTTGACAGTTCATTTAAGCGCATCAAACACATCCGAAATCCAAAAAATGTCGCCCCCAAAGTACAAAAAGTGGAAACTGGGCCTCCACAAATGTTCAAAATGGCAAAAGAGGGACGAAGTCCCGAAAACGGCCACCGAGGGGTCGGGCTTCAGAGGCCAGGCCACTGGGGCTCCACGGATGTTCCAAAATAGCCAAAGGGGGATGAAGCTCCGGAAGCACCGAAACTTAACCGAATGTTGACGAAACTTTGACAATTCACTTAAGCACCTTAAACACATCCCAAATCCAAAATGGTTTGCCCCCAAAGTAAAAGATGTGGAAATCGGAGTGACGAGGGTCCACGGATGTTTCCAAACAGCAAGAACAAGACAAAGGCAGAAAAGGGGATGGTGGACCTCATTTCTCCACAAATTTGAATACCCTAAGTAGGTGAATTTGGGTAGAGGGATTTGATTGTTTGAAGGCATATGACCAATTTGGGTTTGGAAAATGGGGCACGCAAAACAAGACAGGAGCAAAGCAGCCTGTCGGGAGCAAAAAAAAAAGGATCCCTACCTATGGCGGGGCGTGTGTGCAAAACATGCACAACACTTATGTCTAAAATATTATAAAAAATAATTATCATTTTATTGTGGTTAGGGTGGTTAGATAGATGCACACTTATTTTTCCCTGAAATTTAAGTACTACTGCATTCAAATTTCAAATTTTAATCAAATAGTTTTTATTTATTTTTTAAATAAACCTAGTAGTTTAGAAACTACATTCCATTTGCTATAGAATCTATTGTTACATATTTTTGAAATCATATAGATAACTTATTCAAATTTTTATGTCAAGTTTCCTAAATTCGATTTTTCTTATTTTTTTGCCACTTAAGGGCCTATTTTTTCCATGATGATCTTGCACATACCCTTCTTATGTTTAAGATGCAGATGTAGAATTTGAGTGATTTTCAATGAAATTGGATGCAAACATGCAGCTAGAAATGATCTTTTACTAATACAAAATTTGAAACCCTAGAATGCTAATTAACCAATGGAAATCCTAATGTAATGTTAATGCAAGCTAAATCTAGGATGGAAATGCACTCCAAATCAGAATTATGATTTTCTAAATGTAGGTTCACCAAAATGGAACCTTAGAAAATGGGTGATAGGATGATCATCAATTCCTATCACACCCACTTTCAAAGTGATTCCACTCAAGGATAACCCTAGAGATCTCAATGCAAAAGAGAAAGAGATCTTGCAATAGGATTGTCCTAGGGGCTGAATATGATCTAATGAGGGTTTCACCACCAAGCCTAAACTTGGAAAATATAACGAAATGCAAAACCATAGTTGAATGAAAATTAACTCTAAATGACCTAGAAAATGAATGAAATGCAATAGAAAACTGTTAAATAGAAAGTGTGCACCTGGGAAATTGGAGATGGCTAAATGGGGGTCTGAATCACTGAAAAATCTATTGTTAAGGCTTACTAGGACTCATTCACCAAGTTGGGTTAATCAATCCTATTTCTGGGAAACTATGTAGGAATAGGTTTCTGCCAAAAAGGTATCCAAATTTGCAAAATCCTGAAAATATACTAGAAGTGGGACTCATTCACCAGAAGTGGTAAGTCAGTCTAGTTAGGATTTCCTACTACTTTCAAAGCTGATTCTACTCTTCTCTATCTTCTTTTTTATTATTGACTAATTTTCGGATTTGAATCTTCGATTTGTGACCTATAGGTCTTCTCTAATGTTCTCCAAGGCTTGATGATAACTTTGACAACTTTGATCCCTTGACAACTTTTCTCCAATATTTATCCTTTTGAAATATACAACCTAAACCTATAAATCACACATAAAGGAGAGGGAAAAATGTTGTGGGTTTAGTGGATAGGGGTTTTCCTTGATCAAACCCCTTGTTGGTAATTAAACCTTGAAATGAAAGAAAATATGAATGGAGAGTGATGATGAGCAAAAGGCAATGTTGCAACACACCAAACCCTAGAAATAAGGTGCTACAAATATGCTTGAAATGGCTGCAATGGATGTGGTTCTTGACTCTTGCTTAATTGACACTAATCTTATTTGAAACACTTACTTGAATCATAAACTCTACATCATAATTGTTATCACAATAATAAACATGATGAACACAATATTTGACATGATGATTGACCCTTGAATGCTTGTCTAATATGATTGATAATCTACCCTTGAATGCCTTTGAATACTCTTGTGAATACTTGAAATGATCTTATGAACTCTCTTGAATACTAGGTGTTGAAAATGAGTGAAAGAACCTTGTAGTTATACTCAATTATGCATGAACTCTCAAAATTACAACACTACAAGTTGACATCAAATCTAGGAGAATAAAATCCTACTAGAAATTTGAATTAAATTTGATTTTGGTCCACACAGGACTCATTCACCCAAGGTGGCGAATGAGTCCCATCAGGCATAATGTATGGGACCAGAAACTTAAATTGTTTATAAATGTGTGAAAACTAGTTCGGGACCAAAAGATCCAGGAGGGAACCATTCATCCAAGGTGGTGAATGAGTCCTAAATCCCTAAATCTGGGCCACACAAGCCAGAAACACTTGAATTATGATTGTTCAATTATTTATGTCAAGATTATCCTTGAAAATATGCAATGAATGAGGCTTGTGGATTCAAAATGGGGCCAATTAGAGCATAAGAAACCACAATTATTAATGAAAAACCTATAAAAGTGTGAAATTGTGTTACAAAACTTTACAACACTCCAAATAAGGCAAGATTAAGGTTAATTTTTATTAAAAATAGGTTTATTATGTTCAGTTATTTGATAAAACCCTAAAAAAGTTTGAAAGTGTGTTACAACACTTCACAAAAGTTTGGAAAGGTACTATTAAAATCCATTGGTTCACAAGGGCCCAAGACTTAATGTGAATGTGTCATCCACATTGCAACACTAAATCAAGGCAACATTAAGCCAAATCACAAGGAGGGCTCAAAAAAGCTAGAAAAAGTAGATGGGTTAATTTTTCAATGACTCCATATATTCCCCTATTACACAGATGCATAATGTGAATTATAATTATGTGAAGCATAATTAAAGAGGTGGTGAGTGAATATACAAGGAGATGATTATAAATTCAGTGTTACTAAGGGAGAGTTGCATCTCATAATGTGTTCCAATATCACAAGATCATAAGAAGTGTTTACCAGTGTCTATAGACAAGTCAAAAGTGTCTAAGATATATTTGATTGCAATGAAAGGTCCATAATCTTTATCTGTGTAATTTATTAGGACTGGTGTTCTACCTACTATAATGATCTATATTAGGAATTGGTGTCTCTAGTAGGTTGGTAACCTACAAATATAATAGGGGATTCATGTCTTTGGTAGGTTGGTGCCTACTTATTATAAAATTATCTTTTTATATTCTAGCTTTGTGAGGCTAGATTTTGATAGTAGATCCAAACAACTATTCTCACAATGGTTTTTCCCATCTTGGGTTTCCATGTATATCTGGTGTTCAATTGTGTGAATGTGTGATCATTGCTTGTTTAGTGGTAGTTAAGATTCAATTATATGATTTGATACATGTATTTAAGAGTTTTAAATTGATTAAATCTATTGATTCACCACTCATCCTAGTAGATTATGTGCCTTTCAAGGTGGGTCACATGATTTAATTTTTTTATATACAAATTTTAAGGAACTTTTTTTTGAAGTTTAAATTTTTGTAAGAAAAAAATAAATAAATATAGACTTGTAGTTGGAGGTTGGGGGCGAAGGGGAAAAGGGGTGCATGTTGCCATACCTCCCACACTCCACAAAGATGGGCTTGTAGACTGTGCTAAGGGTTGTGTCCTTTAGAAAGCATGGGGCCTGAAGGGAGTTGTAGCATGTACCTCCAAGTATCTTGTAGTACCATTGCATAAAGGCCTACATAGGTATAGGCCTATACAAGTCTTTTAAAAAAAGTTGACTTGAAAATAAATTTTACAACATAAAAAACCCAAGTTTTTATTGAAATATTAATTATAATTTTTTGTACTTGAAGATTTTTTTATTTTTTTTAAAATCATACCATGTAGGGGTTGGGCTAGACAACCTAACTAGAAATTTGTATTTTGTTTCAATGGGCATCTTTCTCCAAAATTGATGATTTGATAGTCGATCTATAGGTTTTTAGGAATTTTGAGCATGGTGACATGGTTGAATTTGACCTAACCTCAAACCCTTGTAAATCTTGCCTCCAATATTCAATTGGGATATAACAAAAGATAAATTTGACTTTCTCAAGAATTTTAGACATAATGGTGAGCTTAAATCTAATCCAACAAGCTCCACAAATACACCTATAATACAAAGAAAAAAGAGGAACCCCACAAAATTTGGTACTTTTATCACACTTTTCTAATTCTCTAGATCATCTAAGGATGCAAGAGAAGAGCATTCTCAATGCTTCAAGAAAATACAAGCTTTGCATCCAAGATATTTGACAATACAAACCAAAGGAACTCAACCAACCCTAATACCATGTAAGATTAAGCTATGGAGATATCCACCCAAGATCCAGAGGCCTATTGGAAATAAAAATATGCTCAAAAGATCAAGATGTAGTAGATGATATAGATGAAGGTAACTATTTTTTCTTCTTTTATAAGTGGTGTTTTAGCCCATCAATCTATTTTTCATAACATTGATGCTTAACATGACTTTAATATTTACATTATGTATATTTTTATCACTCCTTAGATGATTTCCCTTTTTAAGAGGAAGAGGACTCAAAATTATCCATGAATTTGACTCCTTTTCTTGCTTATAGATATTGGAATCCTTGTGTTTGTGCTTCTTGTATTTCCTATTTAAATCCTTCTTATTGTTGGTGTCTTGTATTACAATAAGCCATTCTGGTTTGTAAGAAATGTTCTCATATGTACCAACTTTTCTTGTTCCATTGTGAGTGATGTAGACAAATCATCAAGTGTAGGAATATGAAGTTTAGTACCAAATACCATAGAAGTTAGAAAAAAATAAAATAATCAAGGCCAAGCTTAGCAAGGATGGAAAGAATCAATTGGGATTCATGTTTCTCATTACCATAGGAGACTTTAGTTTGGTGAAGAAATCTTGGATATCAATCAAAATCTACAGGATTCAAACCAATAAGTTTATTTTCTAATAAAAACCTTTAAATGTATCATGCTTCCAAAACAAGGATATATCAATTAATTCGATATATTATTAGGTGTGGTACAAGATTCATTGTGAAATAAGAGATTAAGAAACTTAGACATGGATATTGTCCCAAATTTTTTATGAAATATATTATATGAGGTTTCTTATCTTTGTGTATGTGCAGAATCATGATGGGCCAAAAAGTGGCAATATGATGGGTATGTGGTTGACGACTTTTTTTTACCCAAAATTGATGAAACGAAAAAGGGTTTTCCAAGGAGATTCTCATATTTCAACCAATATAAATTATGCTTTACTTTAAATTTAATAAGAAATTATTATTTATTTTCTATTTGAATTATGACTAAAGTCCTAATTGATAGGCCAATTGAAAAACATCTACAACTTTAAAACAATATCACTTTTTTTTAATCCAAAACATGCTTCACATACTATAGGATTAAAAAATAAAAATAAAAAATCATTAAGTTTTGACCAAGTTAAGGTGGTCAAACATACGAGTTTATATATTTTTAAAAAGTTGTAATAAAAAAATCATAGTTAATTATTTATTTGGAAAAAAATTACAAAAAAATATGCATCACATTGGGGCATGAGTCCTCTACTTGTATCTAAAATATTATAAAAAAATATTATCATTTTATTGTGGTTATGGTGGTCAAATAGACACCTACTTCTTATTTTTTCCCTGAAATTTAAGTACTCTGCATTGAAATTTCAAATTTTCACTAAATAGATTTTTTTTTTTTTAAAGAAACCTAGTAGTTTAGAAACTACATTCAATTTTCTACAAATTATATTCTTACATATTTTTGAAATAATATAGATAAATTATTCAAATTTTTATGTCAAGTTTCCTAACTCTATTTTTTCTAAATTTTTTCACTTAAGGGCCTGTTTTCTCCATGATGATCTTGCACATACACTTTTTGTACAATCCTTATTTTCTTAAAATTATCTCCATTTTATCACCAAGAATAGTTGTATGGAGTGAGTGAATTTATGTAGTTTTGGATCCATAATTTTTTTTTGAAAATATATTAAAAAAAAAACAAGTAGAAATATATCCCTCACAAAGCAATACAATTACCCTTTATTCCAAAAAATTTTGACCTTTGTTGCAAGTATTTTAAGAAAATGGCCAAAAGAGAAAAACTTGGATTTGATAAAACTAATAGGTAACTAGTAAATATTTTAGAAAAATTGTCTAATATTTATAAAGGGATTAACCAACTTTTGAAAACCACAAGAATTATAAGAAACAAAGATCTAAGTCAAAATTTATGACCCTTAAAGTGAAAACAACGAGATATGAGTTTAATGGCCAATAAAATTCACCAAAAGTAGCATCTACAAAAATTAGCAACATTAATGGATAAGGATTAGAGTTATCTTTCATTAAAAAACCTAACAAAAAATTGAGGTTATATGCACAAGTTATAGTTGGTTTTTGAAAAGTGCTCTAATATAACCAATAAGGAGAGTTGGGGAGCCAAAATATTTGGAGCATGGTACTCTATGAGATCAGTCACAACTAACTATGGGCTAGAGCTAGTTATTGGTCTATGGATTACAACTGGATTTATAGCTAGGGTTTTGGCACTCAACTGTTAGCAAAGATAAATGAAAGCTAGGGGAGAAATGGTGTCAACTAGGAAGGAAGTAGGAAATAAATGGGTGGTTACCAATTATTGCTAAAAAAATAGATGGTTGTTATTGAATGGAAGTAGCTAGATATCTAATGATGTTAATTTTCCATGAAAATATATCAATCATCTAAAAAAATCAAACTTTTCATTGAATACAAATTTTCCCTAAAATTTTTGTAATACTACCAAAATTGATGTAGGGAACCAATTTTTTTGTATATATCTATGCAAAGATGGAGTATGAAAATGTAAAAATAGTATGGATGAAAAAATATGAATAAATTTTGTGTATTTGTATAGATTTTTTACCTTAATTTTTTTTCCTTCAAAATAAGAAATCGTCCAAAATTTCCCTACTCAAATTTTTGATAATTTGATATTTGACCATAGATATTTTTTTTCCTATTTTAGATGCAATGGCATGATATATTTTATCCCAATATGCACCATTTTTTCTCTCAAAACTAGATCTCTCAAAAAATAAATAAGAAATTATAAATTTGGTGCTCTAATATCATGTTATAGTTGATGTTGAACCCCACAACTTGTAAAAATTACCTACAACCAAAACATTTATCACAATAGAGAGAAAAAGCAATAGATTTTTCTATGCATCTTGAGAATTGTATTCAAGGGTAATCTCCTCAATGAATGATTGCAATTGAAAAAACTAACCTAAATGAAACCCTAGGTGAGGATTAAACTAAGATCATGACATGTATTATCATTTTATCATATGATATGTAAAAGGCACATGACCTAATAATAAAAAAACTTCCTAAGTTTAGTTTAAGTGCAATAAATTAAAATAGAACATAATAATTAATTAATGATTAATTAAGTATTATTTGATTGCATATTTACTCTAATTAATTATAATGTATTTTTTAATTGCATGTCATTCTATCAAGATTAAGAACTTCTATAAAAAAATGGAACTTTTGATATTTTTCACATATTAATTATTGAGAGAACTCAAAATTTGATTAGTGTATACAAGTCACAAATAAAAAATATATACTTTACTTGCTTGACTTTGACATTCTATTATTATTAGTTCCTGCTAGGGAACTATAGGAATTGCCTGTTAGTTTGTTAGCTTGGGCAGTTGTTTGTCCATTTGCTAGATATAAGTAACTAATTGTTTCTCTCATCAATTTGTTGAGATGAAGAAAATTATTTATTTATTTAGATGAGTTTTTTAGGGACACCTATAAAACTAATTAGTTGGGGTTTGTTTAGGTGTTATTAATCTCAACTGTTGATTGAGAATAAATCTCGACCGTTGGTTTTCCAATGAGAGTAGTATAAAAGGAGGTCATTGGGCATTTGGAGAAAACAAGTTTGAGAAGCATTTGTAGTGTTAGCAAATAAATCTTGCAGGGATAGCAAGGGCATAGTGATAGTGTTGGGGATAGTAGTTGTAGGATCTCGACAGGAGAAATTGGGAGATTGTCGGAGCTCTTCTAGTAAGAGGCAAGCAGTTTTTATATTTCTTAATTTGCTGAAGTTTAATAAAATTCCTCATCTGCAGTAGTGGTTTTCCCTTCAGGGTTTTTCCATGGACAATTTGTGCAAAAATATTGTATTCATTATTTTGCATGTTTTCTTCTCTATTCGTATGAGTTTATTGGTGAAGTTGCATTTGTGTTATTTTTCAATATTTGTTGTGAATTAATTTTCCAAAGTCAAATAATCTATATTAGATAGGAGATTAATAATCAATAACTGTAATAGAATTTTCACATGGTATCGGAGTGGATTTGAGGGAAGACAAGGCTCAACACACAAAGGAAATATTGAGGGTTTATAAAACCCAATGTTACCTCTCTAGAATTGTTATTATTATTATTATTTTCTTTTGAGATGGACTTAGCAGGTTTAAGAGATTAGGACAAATTGGATGGAGCCTCAAATTTTGGTGTCTAGAAAGCCAAAATTTCTTTGTTGTTGGAAGAGAATGGGATCAAGGAATATGTGACCAGTGTTGTACCTATACCTATAGATCCAACATAGCTCTTAGCACATAATAAGGAAGATTCCAAGGCTAGGAGGTTGATTCTTGATGGTGTCAAGGGCCATATTGTTCCACATGTCACAGAGTTAGATATAGTGAAGAAGATGTGGGATTCCATTCTGAATCTATACTAGAATGCTACCACTAATCAAAAGTTGATTCTCGGAGAAAAGCTGAGGAATACTCGAATGAACAAGGGAGAAGATGTGACAAGTTACCTCACCAGACTTAGACTTGTCAAGGATGAGTTGGCAGTTGTTGGAGATAAACCAGATGAGGATGAGCTAGTACAAGTAGCCCTAAATGGGTTTCCTAAGTAGTGGGATGTCTTTGTTCAAGTTATTAATGGAAGATACACCTTACCAAGTTGGGATCAACTTTGGAGTGACTTCACTCAAGAGGAGCTTAGACTCAGTCTTGTCAGTGGAACCAATAGTAAGAGTCAGAAAAGTGAGGTAGAATAGGAAAACGTTGCCCTTGCAGGAAAAGGGAAAGAAAAGAAGGGGTCTAGCAAAGGATCAAATCCACAAGGTGAGAAGAAGCATAAGGACTTGTCTAAATTCAAGTGTTATGGTTGTCACGAGTTTTGCCACTATGTGACTGATTTCCCTCAAAGGAAGAAGAACAAGAAGAAGGGTAAGAAGCAGCCAACAACTTCAGCAAGTGCAGATGAGCTCTCTAGTAGAATGGAGGATGAGTTGGCTCTCATATCTTGTATGGCTAGTTCAACCTCACATGGTGTTTGGTATATAGATAGTGAGGCATCAGTTCATATGTCAGGAGTTAGAGAGTACTTCTCTAGCTATAAGGAGGAGGACATCAGAATATAGATTTCTATGGGTAACATGTCCAAACTCAATCCAGTTGGGAAAGGGACTATTTTATTTCAGAGGGCGAATGGAAAGCGAATTCCCATTCATGATGTGTTGCATGTGCTAGGCTTGGGTATGAGTTTTATTTCTATATCTATCCTTCAAGATAAAGGTTACAATGTACCCTTTAGAGAGGTGAATGTGTTAATCAAGCACAAGGATTGGAAATCACCCACAGCTATTGGAGTTAGGAGCGACCGACTTTACAGGTTGTAGTTTGATACTCATAAGGTACTAATGAACAGCAGTAATTCTAGAGATCAAGGAGAGCTATTGCATAGGAGGATGGGCCATATACATCATGGAGCACTTAAATTGATTCGTGAGATAGTGACAGGTGTTCTAGAGGTGAGCATAGAGCATGATGATGGATGTAAGGGATGTGTGTTGGGGAAGTTTGTAAAAGAAGTTTCTCCAAGGAGTGACACCAAATCTAAGGGTGTTCTTGATCTAGTACATTCAGACATATGTGGACCAACGTCGACAAAGTCTCTCAGAGGATATGAGTAATTTGTTACTTTTATTGATGATTTCTCTAGGAAGACCTAGATATACTTCTTGAAGACCAAGGATGAGGTTTTCAGTCACTTCCAAGAGTTCAAAGCTCTTTTGGAGAATTTGACAAGTAGGAAGATAAAGGTTCTTCAGTCAGACAATGGAGGTGAGTACAAAGGGAAAGAGTTCCAAGAGTTATGCACCAGGGAAGGAATCAAGAGAGAGTGAACTATCCCTTACAACCCATAGCAAAATGGGGTTGCTAGGAGAAAGAATCAATCTATATCAGAGGCACCAAGGGCTATGTTGCATGACCAAGATATGCCACGTTACTTATGGGAAGAGGCATGCAGTCTAACAGTGTACATACAAAACAGGGTTCCACATAAGGTACTGGGAAAGATGACACTAGAGGAGGCATTCTCAGGGAAGAAGCTAGATGTCAGCCACTTCAGGATATTTGGGAGTTTGGCATATTGTCACATTCCAGGTGTGACACATTCCAAGTTAGATCAGATTGCAAAGAGAGGGTACTTTATTGGGTATAGTGAAACCTCAAAGGCATATCGGATATTTATCCTAGGGACCAGAAGGATCATAGTCAGGCATGATGTCAAGTTCATGGAGGACAAGGCATTCAGGAGGTCTAGAGATTTTCCAATAGATGATTAGAGTGAGTAGCTAGCGGAAGCTCCAAGGATTGTTCAACCAAATCAAGGATACTGAAGCTCGAGTACAATTACTAGTATAAGCACAAGCTCAGGTGCTAATATTTTACAGAGTATGGAGTAGTTGATGTAGTAGATCCAAGAGATGCATCAGGGAGACATGGAGGTTGATACTTCACAAAGGGATACTGAGGAGTTTGTGGGAGCTCCTAGGATGAGTAGCAGATAGTGGAGATAACCAGCCAAGTATGATGAGTATATGGCTTTAGTTAGTCAGTTGGTAGATACTAAGCTTTCTAGCTATCAAGAGGCTGCACAACAGTAGGTGTGGCAAGATGCGATCGTTGAGAAATATACCTCAATAGTGCAAAATTATGTGTGGGAAGTTGTTCCTAGACCAACAGATAGGGTAGTGGTTGGATCACGCTGGATCTATAAGATCAAGCATGGTGCAGATGGTAGCATTGAGAAATACAAGGCAAGGTTTGTGGCCAAGGCGTTCTCTCAGAAGGAGGGAATTTACTATGAAGACATTTTCTCTAGTGGCTAGGTATACTTCTATACGAGCCATGATATCACTTGCAACACAGATGGGATGGAAGATCCATCAAATGGATTTCAAGGCAACATTTTTTAATGGTGAATTGAAAGAGGAGGTATACATAGAACAACCAAAGGGCTTTGTGGCACACAACAGTACAACCCATGTGTGCAGATTGAAGAGAGATTTGTACGAACTCAAGCAGGATCCTAGAGTGTGGTATGAGCACATTGATAGATACTTGTAGGGAATGGGCTTTATGAAGAGTGAAGTGGATGCTAACCTCTACTACTCGGTGGTTGGAGGTGAGATTCTCATTCTTGTTCTATATGTGGATGACTTGTTTTTAACCAGTTCATTGGGGATCATAGAGGAGTGCAAGAGGGACCTTGTAGTAGAGTTCAAGATGAAGGATTTGGGGCTTATGCACTACTTTCTAGGCATGGAGGTATGATAGATAGATGGAGATATTTTCCTTGGACAAGGAAAATACTACATCAATATCTTGAGGAGGTTTGAGATGGAGGATTGCAAAGCCATGTCTACTCCTATGATCACAAATTGGAAGAAGGTAGACTCATCTAGAGAGAAGGATATAGACCCCACCTTAAACAGGTAGTTGATCGGGTCTCTCATGTATTTGGTCAACACTAGGCCAGATATATCCTTTGCAGTAACCTCTCTTAATCAATTCATGGTGGAGCCAAAGAGAGTGCATGAGACAGCGACAAAGCATGTGTTGCAATATTTTCATGGTACAATCGAGTATGGGATCATATATGCTCATGGTGATGGTATCAGGTTGATAGGCTATACTGACACAGATTGGGTAGGAAGTACAACAAATAGGAAAAGAACTTCAGTGTGTTGCTTTAGCTTGGGATTAGGAGTTGTCTCTTGGTACAGCAGGAAGCAGAAGTCTGTGGCTCTGAGTTCTGTAGAGGCAGAATACATACTAGCTAGCATGGCGACATGTGAGGTGATATGGCTTCGGAAGTTGTTGATAGCCTTGTTAGGTTAGAGGGTTGATACTACGGTGATACACTATGACAATCAGAGTTGTACCAGGTTGTCTAAGAATCTGGTGTTTCATGATAGGTCTAAGCATATCGACATCAAGTATCACTTCATCAGGGAATATGTACAACGGGGGATTTCCCAACTATAGTATATACCTATAGAACAGCAGGTAGAAGACATTCTGACTAAAACATTGGGGAAGGAAAAATTCATCTTCTTCATAGATAAGTTGGGTGTCATGCAGAACAACTTCCTCGCTAAGAGGGAGTGTTAGTTTGTTAGCTTGGATAACTGTTTGTCCATTTTCTAGATATAAGTAACTAATTGTTTCTCTTGTCAATTTGTTGAGATGAAGACAATTATTTATTTATTTAGATGACTCTTTTAGGGACACCTATAAAAATAATTAGTTGGGGTTTGTTTAGGTGTTATTAATCTCAGCCATTGATTGAGAATAAATCTCAGCTATTGGTTTTCCAATGAGATTAGTATAAAAGGAGGTCATTGGGCATTTGTAGTGTTAGCAAATAAGTCTTGTAGTGATAGCAAGGGCATAGTGATAGTGTTGGGGATAACAGTTGTAGGATCTCGGTAGGAGAAATTGGGAGATTGTCGGAGCTCTACCAGTAAGAGGCAAGTAGTTTTTGTATCTCTTAATTTGCTGAAGTTTAATAAAATTCCTCATCTGTAGTAGTGTTTTTCCCTTCGGGGTTTTTCCACAGACAATTTGTCCAAAAATATTGTGTTCATTATTTTGCATGTTTTCTTCTCTGTTCCTGTGAGTTTATTGGTGAAGTTGCAGTTGTGTTATTTTTCAATATTTGCTGTGAATTAATTTTCCAGAGTCAAATAATCTATATTAGATACGAGATTAATAATCAGTAACTACAATAAAATTTTCACATTGACTATTCTTACCTAATGATTAAACATTTTATTTGCAACAAATCAAAATTCATTATTTTTTTTAATATACATTATATTTTAATTTTCTTAATGTAAAATGCAAGATTTTTAACTTTTCAAAATTTAAAAAATATTTTTCTTCAATTTATTGGTTGCAAAACTTTGAGCCATAACGATGGATTTCTAGGGAGCATAAACTTTTATGGCTGCTTTTCAAGGTTTTTCTACCATAATGACCATAATCAAAAAAATATTGAACTAATTTTTAGGAAAAAATTTAAATTCTTCAAAATTTATTTACTTGTTATATTTTTCATTCCATTAAATTTAAATATATTAAATAATCTAATAACAAATTCAAATAAATAATATATATACTATATAATACATATGTAACATAAATAATATCTAATATATAATTTTAACATCATGTTATAATGTTATACTATATATACAATATATATGTAACATATATACCATCTAAAATATTATTTAATATATTATATAATAATATTATAATTTTATATTTTAATTTTAAATTATGTTATATATTGTTTTTAATAATTTAATATATATATAATATATTATATTATTAAATATTTTTAATATATATTATATTAGATTATATATTACATTAAATTAACATCTAATATATTATATTAAATTAAATTAATCTTGTTAATTATATTTTAAATAATCGAAAACAAAAGCAAACATATTTCATTACAGAGTATAAGAAAAGTTACAATGGCTCAACATTTTCCATTTATAAAATACATAAACTTTATGTTATTTCAATAATGAATAAATTTAATGGTATGAAAGATAAATTTATTTTATGATTATTTTAATTAGATAGTGATAAAGTATCTTTCTATACAAAGTTGTATTTTTTTAATAATATATAAATAAAAATAAATCTAATGATATCTTAGTTTGATTATCATTAGATAATCAATAAAAAATAATGGAGTGGATAGATAATAAATAAATTAGTATAGATATTTTAGATATTAAATATTTATCAATTTGGAAGAATCTATATAATTTATGTCACACAATTAAGATAGATATTTCAATATAGATATATATCATATCTTTCAAATAAATGTATTTTAAGAAATATATGTTAATCATGAACACTAATAATAATACTATAGATATCTTAAATAATCTATTTAGAAGATATTTAGATATATTAATCTCCACTTAAGAGTTATTTTATTTTATGACATAATTATTTTATTTATTACATGCATACATACACACATTTTAATTTTATCTAAGATTTTTTTTCATTTATCTAAACTACTACATAAATAAATAGTTTCATCAATACATAAATATGTAAGTTGATAGATAAAGGAAAGACAAACACTATTTACATTTACTCAAGAATTAGTTTTATTTATTTTTTAACAATTTTTTAATGTTATATAGTAATAAAATAAATAATACAACGTATGCAAACAATTATATAAATTTAATTTCATTTTTTTTTTGCTAGACAAATTTTTCACTTCATGCGACAACTTAATTATTAAATGATGTCCTTATTATATTTATTATTAAATATTAATTATTTAATGTGTAAATAATTATTAAATGGCATCCTTATTATGTTTATTATTAAATATTAATTATTTAATGTGTAAATGACTATAGGTGTTTTATACACAACTATGAAATGAGAGCCAATTTTGTTATAATACACTTCTAAAATTATTAGTCAATAAACTAAACACTTGTTGACAAATAAAAAAGAGTGTGTAACTATAGCTATTGCATATGATAGCTGACCTATATTATATATGAGTAGAACTTTTAAAAAATTCATGTGTATTATCTTCTTCTTTTTTAACTTTTTAAATTCTTTATTATAAAGTAGCCTAAGTGTGTGAACAAACACTATTGAGGGGTCACATACACAATTAATAAAAATTAAAACACACCAAACATAAAAATAATAAAAACTAAAGCTAACATATATATTTCAAAAAATTACATCCCACAAAAGTCAAATATAAATAGTGTTAGTTAATATATTATTCACTTTTGAAATTTTCAACTTTTTTCTCTATTGTTCAATCATATAAATAATCACTAACCAACAGTTGGGTAAACTATTTCTATATCCATGGAATAATTTACCTCTAAATTTTATGAGGTACAACTCCCTCGTTGGATAAGAGAATAGAAATAATTTACCTTTAAATTTTATAAGGTACACAACTCCCTCATTTGATAAGAGAATTCGTTCTTTTTTGAGTTTTTAAAAACTTTAGTTAACATGGGTATGCTTTCAAGTAGAAAGAAAGAAAGGTCAAAATAATATGAGCAACACAAATCAATAAAATGCTACCAATGAATCTTTTATTGAACAAAATGTAATTTTTAAGAAAATAATCAAAACATAGACTAATTACATTCCACAAAGCATAAAATAATAAACTTATCAACCAAAAATAATTCGAAACTTGAGAAGATTAGATACTAGAAATGGTTCTCACATTCACACAAAAATACAATAATGAATGGAACCAATCACAATGCATAAAATATAGCATGGATTTCATTTCATTCATTTATCCAAAACTGTAAGCTCACAAACATACAACCTCCTCTTCCTATTTGAATTACTTTCTATCCATTTCCCTTTTCAAAAAATTCTCATAAGAAGTTATTTTGGTAACATCATAGTTTATATACATTTACAAGAGTAACAATTTCTTGCAAGTAACTAAAAAGAAGAAGTTAAGAGCCCCTTAAACTTATCAAGACCTTAAGTTATTTAGAAAAAAACCAATACAAACACAAGACAATATTGGGCTCGAGTGGTGCACTATCAACATTCCTTTCTTGTGATGATTGAGTAGATTATGTGGCAATTTTGGATTTGTATGTTTAAAAATATTTTATCACCAGAGGAATCTCACTATATTGAGGAATAATTACATTTTTAGTTCTCAATTTTCACAAAGCTTTATTTCCTCATACCAAATCTACCTTGCCAGAGAATGTCATTGCATGCCCAAGTAATTGAGATAAAGGTAAGTCAATATTACTTAATCTTTTCATGCTCTCCACATTAAAAGATTGCTTGTTGAAAAGGTTCTCAAACAATTCCTTGAACTTTCTCTTTCATGTTTCTACATTTTCATCTTGAGAATCATCTTCTCTTTGAAGGCTAATGCCTATGCTTGAAAGATCCTTGAATGTCAATCTTCATCTAATTACATTCCTTGAGCAATTTTCATTGCTCGAATATGTTTTTTCTCAAAAATAAGAGTTTCCATTCAATACATTCCTTCCACATAAAATATCTTTCATATTCAATGTTTGGAAAAATATTCTTAGCTATTACTTTATTTGAACTCAGATTGATTATTTCCTTGAGATCACTATTTGTCTTCAACCAAATAGATTCTTCATGTTTGGTGGCAACAATTTCATTTTCAATATCTTTCTTCAATACCTTAATATCCTCACATATTTTCTTCATTTTTGTGACAACATTTGTTCCCCTTACCAACATATCCTCAAGGTCCAATATTTTGTGACCTTCCCATAAGAGTTATAAACATGAATCTTAGGATTGATAAATCAATCATTTCTTTTCAACTCTAAATAGAGAAAGGATCAAAATTTACTTCAATTTGTCCAATGGGTTGAGTAGAAAGGTCAACAAGATATCTTAAATAATTGGTTAAAGCATTAACCTATTGTTTTAACTAGTATTTTCCCTAGTTGTCTTTTTCTATCATTTCTACAAGCCTAACAATTGACACCTAAAAAATTGTGGACATCTCAATCTAGATTGTAGTGTCCCTAATTAATCCTAGTGATACTAAAATCACTTGCAATCATTTGACTTGCCTCTTTTTGAGCAGATAGATGAGCAACCTCAACATACATATTTCCCTAGGAGGGATCATTCAATAATCGAGATGTGGTTTTAGGTTTTGACATTCATTCTTTGGATTAATTGAGACACAATATCCTTATTAGGTACACTCAAGTCAACCACCTTTTTTTTCTTGGTTAAATATTGTTCTAATAATGAGACAAATGATAGTGTCGAGACATTACTAGTTCTTGGAAAATAAAATTGAACTAACCCTCTGAGAGGAGATGTATTGACCTCAGTGATAACTTTAAGAAAACCCCTTCAAAAAAAGGTATAAAAAATTGGCGAATCTTTCATTTTTTAGGAAAAAAATATTAATTTCTATTGGAAAATCTTTTATTTATTTTGAAAAAAAAAATTATTGGCGATTTTTTTACATCACTAAATTTTTGTAGAAAATTTTGAAAAATATTGATAAATAATAGGAAATATATTAATCAAGATGGAAAATCCATCGAATCTAAAAATAATTCTTCTGGAAAAGTAGGGTCCCAAGGGTGGAAATTATTGATGGGTTTAAGGGGTAAACAATAATATTTACTTGCCACCATTGATTTAAAATATAATATAATGGCCCTCATTATATTCTACAAGGTAAAATGTACCCATGATACGTAATTCTCATGGGGCTCAAAATTTCTTTTAGATTATTGATCTAACAACCCACATTGTACTCTCTGAGGTAAAATGCACCCACATTCTATAATACTCATAAGGCCCAAAATTGTGGACCCCATGAGCATTACAGATCATGGGTACATTTTACCTCATGCAATACAACAAGGGCCATTATATTATACTATAAATTAATGGTAGAAAATAAAGATTAGAAATATGGTCCTAAAGCAACTAAAAATTATGATATACTATCGGTGAATTAATATAGCTTTCTACTATAATTTATAAAATTTAGGTGAATCTTATCTAATCATGTATCGAATATTGTGGTGAATTTTTTAGTTCAATTTTTTAATAAAATAATTTCTTTGGCGATTTAAATAACACTATAATAAAATTTTGTAAAAATGTGGTGATTCAAGTCATGTTATAGCTTAAACTATTAGCCTATTTTGGATTCTAAAATTTCAACTATTAGCCAATTGGTGAATATTAGCCACTAAAAAAATCGCTAATTGACCTTTTTACCCCATCCTTCTTATATCAATTTTAATTTCTTTTGCACATGAAATCATGCATTATTCAAAAATATTTTAGGATATGTCTATGTATTATTTTGAGATCGATGCTTCTACGAACATTGCCAATAAAAAGAAACTTTTAAAATATTCAATGTTCTTCAAACACTATATCTGGAGACTTTGAAGATATACATTATTACATCTGTTGTATTGTCAAAAATCACCTACTTTGCAAATTCTCAATATTGTTTATGGTATTACATGTAACCATTTGACAAATTTCAAGATTACTATTAAGTTGTTATAATATCAACAGTATTGCAAAAACATAAAAACACAACAAATAAAAACAAGAATATTCTTAAACATTTAGGCAAGAACTTCACTACTCTGTAGCTTTTGTTATATTTGTTTTAGTTCATTAGTTATTGCCCGTGAATTTCACATTATCTACTTACAAATATCTTATAACTTAAATCATAAAATATATATTTGGAATTGTATGTTCTTCTAGCAAGGACATGTTTGCTATAAAAAATGGAAAGAGCTTTTCACATGTTTTTATTTTAATTAATAAAATAAATATATTTTACTTACTTGATTTTGATATTTTATTACTATTATATCTATTTTAGGTTATTAGTTATTGCCATGAATTTTACATTGTCTCCTTACAAACATCTTATAATTTAAAACATAAAATACATTTTGCAATTGCATGTTCTTCTACAAAGAACATATTTTCTATTAAAAAATAAAAAAAAGGATTTGACATGGTTTTCTATATTAATTATGCAAATAATTCATAACATTGACTAGTTTAGATAGGTCACAAATAAAATACATATATTTTACTAGACTTTGATGAGATTGTATTACTATTATATCTATTCTAGGTCATTAGTCATTCTAGTGAATTTAATATTGTATGTTTAGAAATATTTCATATTGTAAAACATAAAATACAATTTTGAATTACATATTCTTCTATATTAATTGTGTTCAAAGAACTCAAACATTGACTGAGTTTAGATAAGCCACAAATTAAATAAATTTATTCTACATATTTGATTTTGACATTTTAGTACTATTATATTTATTGTAAATATTTTTCTATATTAATTGTTCAAATAACCCAAACATTGACTTAATTTAGAAAGTCACAAATTAACTAAATATATTTTACTTACTTGACTTTGACATTTTATTACTATTATATCTATTCTAGATCATTAATCATTATTCATGAATTTTATATTATCTACTTACCAATATCTATATTTTAAAGTATTTAATACATTTTTTAAGTGTTTGCTCTTCTTCCAAGAACATACTTGTATAAAACGAAAAATAATTTATTTATTTTTATCTTATTATAAAAAAATCAAATGTTGACTAACTTAAATAAGTAAGAGATAAAATAAATATAGTTTACATAATTGATTTGACATTTTATTACTATTATATCTCTTTCATTACTCATTATGTAAACTTTAAAATATATTTCTGAAGTACATGTTTATCTACCAAAAACACTATTAATATAATAATTAGAAAAAGAAAAGAACACTAGACATGCTTTTCTATATTAATTATTTAAAAATTCAAATATTGACTAATTTATAAAATAAAAATAAATATATTTTATTCACTTAACTTTAGTGTTTTATTATTATATTCATATTTATTTTAAATCATTATCATTCTCATAGATTTTAGATTATTATATTTATTTTACATTAGATGGGGATGCGGTCATTCAAGTTACAGAAATTTATTTCGATGGTGATCATTCGTTTAAATTAAATATTATACATTTATTTTTCTATGTAGACATTTTTGCTTTAATTGGATTACTATTTGGTAATATCTTCTAGATAAGAAGAGAGCTCTAACCCGGTTTACTTAAATTATTATTATTATTATGTTTTTGAAATGTTTTTTATTTGTTAAGCTTATAATCTCATTTCAAGGTAAAGGCTTTACAAATTTTTAATGTTATGTTCTCTCTTATTCATGTTATATGTAATAGTAAAAATGATATCTAAGTGAATTAAAAGAAATTGTTTCAAAAGTTTATGATGAGATAATGCTTTCAAATATAAAATATTATTACTATAGTTTCATTACTTATTTCATAGGTTAATATATCATGTTTAAATGATTCTTGTCTATGAGTTAAGCATTCTTTGGAGTTTTAAGGCATTAAATTCACTAGGGTAAGGTATCTTATTAAGAGTTTTTCTATTTTTTCTGTTTTGGACCCCATCAAGTCCATATGCTCCATAATAGATTCAACTATTATTTTATGAGAAACACTTTATTTCTATTCTCTCTTTAAATCCAAGAATTTAAAGTATTGAAACAAATCTTTTACAAAATTCTCATTTTGGTGTAGCTTAAAAGCCTTCTAGTTAACTTATGTGCTTTCATAGAATGAAATATTTAGCATTTGGAATTTTCAATATGTTGCAAGCCCAAAATATTAGCTTAATCAGGTAGCTTCTTGACATTTCACATAAAAAAATACCTATATTAACCTTACAAACACTAACTTTCAATGTTACTCTCCTCATCACAAGATCTTTCATTATTCATTTATACCTTTATCAATCTTTAAGATTATTATTAAAAATTCTATTTTATTGGATAAAGAACCTAGATGGAATATGATGGATATTAATGTGGACAATGATTTTGGATTACCCAAATGCTTTAAGCTCCTTCTAGGGTTTTTCACCTAAAAGGACAAAGAAATAGGTGTCAAAATGCAAATGTCAACACTCAATATTAATGTAAATGAGATGTAATGTGTCAAATTATGATGTATCAATGCACTAATCTGAAAAGAAAATGATTTAGGGGAGAGGACCCAGTACTTGAGCATGTTTCAATAGTTGTGATAGTAGTTGTTTATATAATGCCCAATATTTTATCAATATTGGACCAATAGTTGTGACCTTAAAGTTGTTAGTTTTGATGATGACAACCCATGATTAAACAAAATCTATTCCTTTGATCTAAAAAGTAACCAATCATGTGATTCCACGTCAGTGCTCAATAAAACATACTGTGAATGCATAAGTATTGTTCTCACTTTTTTTTGGGCCTTTTTGGACACCTTGACAAAAAGCATGTTGATGTGGCATCATATTTGATGATGTGGCCTTGAAACATTAGTTATAAGCAAGGGACTTGCTAAGTAAGCTGATGTAAAAAAATTGGGAGTGATTTGAAATTTTCACATAGGATAATTAGAAGCACAACATTAGCGTGCACAACTATTAGGTCCTCTCCCCTAATGATGCTGAACCTAAGAAATGCAAAGTGCTGGAAAACACACTGTAATATGCAAAAATACCTAAAAATGTAAGTAAATGATGAAATAAATGAATAGAACTAAAGAGGTGCACTTGGAATCTGAAATATGATGTGGAGAGGTCCTAGAGTCCTACAAAATTGCTATGCCCTTAATATTAGTGTACATTGGGTTATGAATAGTTGGCTTGTGGCTATCTTAACTCTTTATTAAGTCATATTATCATTAGTATATTGTTATTTAATTGTTTAGGTTGGCCTAAGACTTATATAGGTGTGTCTAAGTTATCCTGGGTGATATCCTAGGCATAAATAGGTATATATAGGAGGTTGTGAGTCTTATTTCATCATGAAGTTGTGAAGTGTGTTCTCATTAGAGATATTGGAGGTTTTCCCCCCTTGAAGTGGCTTGTTATTATCAGTTATTATCAATTATTTGTAGCATATTTCATATCACATTCTCCTATTGTGCAAGTTATTTCATAACAAGTGGTATTAGAGCATGATCTTGGCATCGTAGAGGCAAGGTTTTTTCTCAATTTTGGAGGCCATTTTGAGAAGAGCATATCTTTCAGATTTTGGTGAATTTTTTTTCTGATTTTTAAAGGGTTTTTGAAGAAAATATTAAAGATACAATCCATATTTCAGAAGAATTGGAATAGAATTGAGTGAATTATTGCAGAATTAGGGTTTCTACACAATATTTTTGGAATCTACATATCTTTCACATATTTTCAAATTGGAGTCTAATTTTTATTGGGTTTTTGAAGACATACTAAAGGAGATTATAGTAAAAAAATTTGGAGGAATTGGATTATAAATAAGAAAGTTATTGAAAAATTAATTTTTTCACAATTATCACTCTCTACGCTACAAATCTACTTATTTCTTGGAGGGTTTTCTAGTGGTTCCCATCATGACAAGGCCTGCAACAAGGGGAAAAAATAATTTTATCACTCCGGGGAAGACGCCTAATAAAGATGGGGCAACAATAGAGGATATTACTCCTAATGAGGAGATTAATAAGGTCAAGGAAGACATTTCCTCAATGAAGATGGATATGTGTGACCTAAGAGGAGATATATCAGACATACGAAACATGTTAAGCACCTACATGGCTAAACCAAGAAAGGAGTTCTCAAGCAACCAAGGTGAAAATTCTAGGTTAGCTACCATTGACACAACATTTAGTACTCCTATGGGATCTAGGAATTTATTTCCAAAGGTGGATATGTGCAAGTTCGATTGCAAGGATCCTCTAACATGGATAAACCAAATGGAGATTTTTTTTGAAGTACATCAAAACCCAAATGGACAAAAGGTCATGATGGCTTCCCTAATATATCTAGAACTAGATCAATTCATTTGGTATCATTGGCTTTGCACTCATCGAAGGAAAAAGGGGCTTACCATCTCATAGTCATTTTTTATGAAGGAACTCCAAGCACAATATAGCAATAGCATGACAAACAACTTCTTCAACCAACTAGCTAAACTTCAACAAACAAGATCAGTTAAGGATTATATTGAACAATTCCAAAATCTATCCTTAAGAGTGGATACAATTACAGAGGAAAACTTGAATGATTTATTCTTGGGGGGTCTCAAGGATCACATTCAACATGAGGTACACATGTTTAGCCCTAGCTCTATAAACGAGTGTTTTATCTTAGTACGCAGGGTAGAGGAGAAGTATTTGATTCCTAAGAAGCAAGAGGCTAATGTGACAAGAGAGAAAGGATATTAAACACAACCTACTAGTTAGGTTGACTCCACAACAAATTGAGGAGAAAAAAGAAAAAGGGTTGTGCTTCAATTGTGATAGAAAATACAGCTGAGGACATAAATGTAGTGAAAAGAAATTGTTCTATATTGAAGGTCCAAGTGAGGAAGAAGAGGAGGAACCCATAGTAGAGGATGAAAGGGAGTAAAATGAGGAATCACATGATTCTAAACCAATCATTTATTGTCATGCACTCTCAACTTGAATGGAGCTATGTATTTTACCAAGTTGAGAGTGCATGATTTTTGTAAGATAGCATTTCGGACTCATGAGGGCCATTATGATTTTTTGGTGATGCCATTTGGTCTTACCAATGCACCATCTAGATTCCAAGGTTTGATGAATTCCATTTTTAAGAAGTTCTTAAGAAAGTTTGTGTTAGTATTCTTTGATGATATATTGATTTATAGCAAGACTTTGGAAGAACATTTGCAACATGTGAATCAAGCATTACAAATACTTGAAGATCATAAACTTTATGCTAAGCCATCCAAGTGTGCTTTTGCTCTGATGGAGGTGGATTATTTGGGACACAGTTTCACATGAAGGAGTAAAAGTGGACCCTAACAAAATTAAGACTATCATGGAATGACCTATTCCAAAAACCATTAAGAAACTGAGGGATTTCTTGGGATTGTCAGGGTACTATAGAATATTTGTGAAGAATTATGGTCATATAGCAGCACCTCTCACCACTCTATTGAAGAAATATTATTTTCATTGGAATGAGTCTACCAATACAACATTTAAGAGATTGAAGGAGCCTATGTGTACTATAGATAAGGAAAAATTAGCAAGTTTAATGTGTTGAAAAAAAAACTATCTAAACCCTATCAAGCACCATGAAGTACAAATTAGAATGAAAATGAAAATAAACAAACAAAATGCAAACCAATTTTCAAACTAGACTTGATTGACCTCCATGGCTCTTCTCCACCTATGTAAGAATGTGAGATTTTGAAGGTTGATTATTGAAGGAATGTTGATTGCTCATTATTGCAGCATAACAACTTGATGATGATGACAAATGGATAATGATAGATACAGATGAAAGATTGAGGAATTATTTTGATAGAATGAGGATGCTAGAAGAAGATATGATGCAAATGGCCTATGAAAGGTTAGATTTATAGAGTTTCGATGTGGATGGAGAAGAAGATTAAACAAGATTTTATTTTTGCTTTATTTGATCAAAGAGGAAATAAAACAAGATAAGCTAAGATTTAAAAAGATAGAAGGATTATGATTTTCTTTTTAAGGAAATAAATCTTGAAAAAGATGAGAAGGATAATTCATGAATTATCTAAGTAAATAAATTAATTAGATACACATGAGTTTAGATTTTGGAAAGAAAGTGAGAATATCCTTTTAAGATTTTATTAATTAAATAAATATTTGATTTATTTAATTAACATTAGAAGAATGAATAGAAATGATTTAATTAAATAAATAATATCAATTATTTAATTAACATTAGAGGAATGGATGGATTACACATAGGAAGGGAATAAATGAAATTAGTCAAATAAATAAGATTTATTTAACTAATTAGATGATGACATGGGTATCTAGGGAAAAACATACTACAAGATGTCTAAATGATGTGATGTGGTGACAAGGTATCATAAGAGGGCATTTTTTGGTGTCTACATTTTTCCCCTCTTTGAGATGATGTTTGAGATGATGAGATTTGTGTCAAGTAACATCATTTCAAAGAAGCTAAGGTATGGATAGAGGAAAATGGATGATGATGGAATGATGATGCCCCCTCGAGAGGATGGGCGGGTTGGACAACATGGGTAGGTTCTCGAAATGAAAGGGATGGGTCAAGAACTAAAGATGAAGGAATGGATAGAAGAAGTGAAGGATGCATTATGCTACAATGAAAGTGAGCAACCATGATGTTTGATTTAGCACTAGACATTATGCACCAAGATATAAGGACCAAGGTGATGATTTGTCTCATGCCCCAGCGTAATAGAACCTTATCTAGACATATGAGGAAGTAGACTTAGAGCATTAAAGTCCTAATGCACAAAAGGTATGATGTGACCTTAGATGCAAAGGATAGTACAAAAAGCTACTCCAACATACACAAGATATGAATATTAGCTAGAATGATACGGATTTGATACCAATGCAAGATAAAATGATAACACACATAGTTAGCAAGCAAGCATGCACAAATGATTCAAAAACAAACAAGGAATTGTCCCTATCAATCTATAAACCAATGATTGATTGATTTATTGATTGATGATGATGATAGTGTTGTCATTGCAGGGAATGATATATCCCTAGATCAACGTAAGGATGACTAATAATTGACCAATTGACTTGGATTGATGATGATAGTGTTATCATTGCGGGGAATGACATATCCCTAGATCAACATAAGGATGATGATAATTGATTGATTGATTGGGTTTACAACAAGATTAGGATCAAGACCAAAGGATGTGATTGGATAATTTTACAAGATTTATTGACTTGATTGGTATGGATTAAGGATTGACTTGTATTTGGATTATCACTTGGATTGATTTGATTGATTTGAAGAAATAGCTTGTAATGATATGATGATTTATTGGATGATAGGATGTGATGAATTGAATAGAAGAATTGATGTGATTGGAATGATTTAGGTTGAAGTGATTTGATTAGATGATTGATTAATTAGAAGAAGTTATGTGGTTTGATTTTATTGCTTGGATTTTTGGTGGCTATTGATTTTTTTGTCCTTTTTAGGACCTTTTTCCATTTTTTTGTAATTTTGGGGATATTTTGATTTTGATTTTTGGGTTTTTTGAAATGTTTTGAGGTGTCAAAGGATGAAAATTTGAGTAGCCTTTGTGCTAGATACCAATGACAAGAGGAAAACCAAGTCTAGGTGCAAGGGTGGGTGATGGGATAAGGGATAAAAGGCTCATGATAGATAGATGGATGGAAAGGATAGATCATAGTGAATGGAATGGATGTATGCATCATAAGAGAGAAAGGATGTGATCTCAAAAGACTATGTCACATAGGAATAACATGCCCCATTCTAGGTACAATACTTAGGATTTTCATGACAAAGCTTATGACAATAGGATAATGATATGATTGGTTTAGATAGGATGAGGTATGTCAAAAGATACCCAAACATGTTTCAACCTTTTTCCCCTATATCTTCATCAAGATAAAAAAAGGAGAAGTGTGGATAAGTGGACTCAATATGATAGGTATGTATGATGGCTAATATGGTAGGTATGATGTAAATGATATGACATGAATGATAGGTTGGATAGATAAGACATTGTGCCCCCAAGTGTAAGTGACATAGAAGATCAACCTACACATGATGCCTATTTTCCAGGTTTTCATCATGGTACTGATCCAGGGTGCCTGTTTACCAAGTTTTCACCATTCGATGAAGGGATTCCTCTTTACTCTTTTCTTTTCTTTTTTCTTTGAATTTTTTTTGACTTTTTCATTATTTTTTTAACTTTTTGGATAGGAGAAGGGGAATATGGATAGTTGGGACTCAAGTGTCTAGTTGCATGAAAGGTGGCAATCCCACTAGAGATGGATATCATTGCATGGACCATGTCAAATGTCATTCTGCTCATAGATGTTGGTAAGGGATGACATGAAAGGGAGATGGAATAGGTAGATGATGGATTATGATGTGGATTATGGATGAAAATAGTGGATTATGATGTAGATTATGTAGGGAATATTATAGGGATTATAGAGGACTTATGCAAAATATGAATGGGGAGGCTTAGCCAAAAGCATGGACCATAGGAAGATGGTGGGGGAGATATGTAGGATAATGAGTGAAGGGTGGCGAGATGGATGTATGTGGGATTGTTGTGAAATGGAAGGGAACCATAACCAATGGTTGCACACACTATGATAAAATTTGAATATTTTGAAGTGGATGAGGTGTAGGAAGCAATGAGGATGTTTGCTTAGGAGGTGGTGGATGTAGTGCTTTTGGTACCCACATAGACTTAGTATTTTTGGGTATGTGCAGGATCATGATGGGCCAAAAAGTGGCAATATTATGGGTATTTGTAGGGTATGTGGCTGACGATTTTTTTCTTACCCAAAATTGTGAAACAAAAAGGGTTTTTAGAGGAGATTCTCATCTTTCTACCAATATAAATTATGCTTTAATTTTAATTTAATAAATAATTATTATTTATTTTCTATTAGAATTATGACTAAAGTCCTTATCAATAGGTTGATTGAAAAACATCTATAACTTTCAAATTGTATCACATTTTTTGAATCCAAAACATGTGTCACATTCTATGCTTCACATACTATAGGATTAAAACAAGAAAAATTAAATTTCATGAATTTTTGACCAAGTTAAGGTGGTCAGACATACGAGTTTTTATATTTTTTAAAATTTGTAATAAAAAATTCATAATTAATTATTTACTTGGAAAAAAATTACAAAAAAATATGCATCACATCCGGACATGAGTCCTCTACTTATATATAAAATATTATAAAAATATTATCATTTTATTATGGTTAGGGTGTGCAGACACCTAATTCTTATTTTTTCCTTGAAATTTAAGTACTTGCATTGAAATTTCAAATTTTCACCAAATAGATTTTATTTATTTTAAATAAACCTAGTAGTTTAGAAACTACATTCAATTTTCTACAGATTCTATTCTTACATATTTTTGAAATAATATAGATAACTTATTCAAATTTTTACGTCAAGTTGCCTAACACTGATTTTTCTGAATTTTTTTGCCACTTAAGGGCTTGTTTTTTCCATGATGATCCTGCACATACCGTTTTATGACTTTTATTTTGCTTGTGGGTTTTAGGAATTTGAGATTTTTGAATGGATTGGGAATGTGAGGTGGAAATGGATGGTTGGTATTTTTGTGATGTGGATGCCTCGTTTGACTTGATTTCTTTTTTCTTAGGTACCCAAACCATTTTGTTTTTAGACTTTTCTTTTCGAGGTATAGGCTTATATAGCTTTTTAGATGTACTTGGATTTGATATTTTGTAATTGTATGCTAAGGAATTAGGACCTTTATAATTTCTTACTTTATGTGTAGAGGCATCCAAATTTTTATTTTGGAATCCCTTGGGTTTGGTAGAATGAGTGGAAGCTTTATGTTTAGACAATGTGTGCATTTGTTGGTCATGATTAGGAATTCTAGGGTATTTATGGATAAATGGATAAGAGGATTGAATGGTAGGGATATTAGGTGTTGGGAGTAATGGTGGTAAAGTGGATGGAGGGATGTTAGGAGTTGGAAGTAATGGTGGAAAAATTTATGGTGGAAGGTGTATGGTCACATGCTTTTGACATTTGTAGGATGATGGAGGAGGGATGTCAATATATGTTTTAGGTGTATGATAGGCTTCATGATGGAAAGTGGACTTAGGATGCATGGAGGAAATACCAACATCTTTAGGTTGTTGTCCTTAGGGTGTATTTCCAAGGCCATAAGAGTGTGGAGGGACTTTGACATGGATGGGCTCCAAAATACCTTGTTCATGAAGGTCTAGACCTTTACCTTGGTGCTCCATGTTTTGGAGTATGCAATGGAAAATAGGACTAGGTGTAGATGAAACACTAGACATGAGTTCCTTATTGGATGGAGAAAATTAAGCAAGGGAAGATAATGTTTGTTGTTGTTATAATGAGGAAAATTCATGAATGAGGGTGGAAAGACCAATAGGATATGATGGACTTCCAATGGGGTCAATAGTGGGTGATGGAGGATCTTTAGGATCTTGATTAGCAGTGTGTTCACTTAGATCCAAGGTATTTGTTTTATCTTCTATGTGTGCTTGGGAGGGGCTTATCTCATCATGGGAAGAAGATGTTTATGCCTCATGGATGGGTGAGGTGGAAAGCTCTTGACCATGGAATGCATAAATTTGGCTAAGAGGATCATCATGGTCTTCTTGACCATAAAAGGGGTCTTGACCAAAGATGAAAGATTGATCATGAATAGTATTAGGTATGTTATGAATGGAATCATTGGGAGGGTGTTTATATTTATGTGGATGAAGGGATAATGTTTCCTCATGTTTAGGATTGTGCTCTTGACATACCTCATGACCTATTTGAATGGAGGTGGAAGGGGATGAATCTTGAATGGACTCAACATGTTCTAGATGGCCAACAACATGGAGACATGATGGAGGTTGAATTGGATTTAATGGGGAAGACTCTGGAATAGGCTTAAGGGGGAGACTACATGATGGGGTTGGAGGAATAGGCATGGTGTTTAAACACTCTTTGGTAGGTTCAAAAATATGAGTTGGATGACAGGGTGATGTTTGATTCCTTGCTAGGATACCTTGGGTCACATCCTTTGTAGGTGTATGGGTGGATTTGGGTAATTCCATAGGTTTACTTTTGAAATTTTTGAATTTAGGGCATAGATTTGATGGACAATTAGATGATGGAGGGGGTAATGAAGAGTTTGATGGGTTGGAAGGTGGAGAGGCCAATGGATTAGGACTAGGACATAATGGCTTAGGGATAGGCATTTGATTGGATAGTGGTATGATATACTTAGAGGGTGTATGACCTAGATTATTGCTCCCCTTGTGAATGGTTGCATTAGAACATGATGAATTTTGACCTTGTTGTGAGGTGGAACTTAAATTCACATGTGTTTTTTGTGGTGTGGCTTGATAGGTTGATGTGGCATTGACATACAAAGAAGTGGATGGATTAGATTGGTATGAGATAGAAGGGGATGACACATAAGGTTGAGGTGGAATTGGTTGATAATGAATGGATAGGGTATGATGTTGTGGTTGTTTAATTTGACAAGTGGCAATGAATTTATTGGCTTGAGCTAGGAGGTGTTGGATTTGAGGTGATTTAATTTGTTGAAAATTTTGGAAGAGGGTTTGAAGGCTTTGTATGGTTTGGTGGTCTAGGGGTTGGGGTATTTAGTGAAGTGTTTGAAGGAGGTTTTGAAGTTGGGATGCTAGGTCTTCTAATGTTGGCATGATTCCAAATGATGTTGACTAGATTAAAGAAAGAATGATGATTAGGATATGATGTGGAATGACAAGATTAGATGACTTGATTGATTAGGATGAAATGGATAGTATGTGACTAAGAAGAGTGATTAGGATGAAAGTGATTGGATATGAATGTGTTGGAAGAATGTGTAGAGTGACTTATCTTTATGTGTTTGGTGTTTAGCTTGATTTGGAAATATTTAAATGAATGATCACACATGTACACACATAAATCACTCACACAAGACACATAAGAAAGTTTGAATTTTGAAATTTGAAGAATGTAATAATGATTATTAAACAAGCACACATGGAAGACACAACAACAAGCCCTATGAATATTCAAGTGGGGTATGGCCAATTAGGTCTCAAGCTAGTCTCCATAAGGCTGACTAAGGAATGATTTGAAAGAAAAATCCTGCCAATAAGCCAGGAGAAAGGGGTAACCCACCCTTCACCTTCACTTCCCAAAGGTATAAAGTTCTTTGGGGCTTAGCCTAGAGTGACAAGATTTCAACTTACAAAGGAGCATGTCTTTGGATTCACACTTGATTGAGGTTGTCCCTTGGAGGATTGTGTGCTCCAAGCAGGTCTCCTACGAAGGGTATGACAAAATAAAACCAAGTGAGGTGTTTTGGAGGACACACTTGATTCACAAGTTAGCAATGACTAATTTCCCTTAGATTAGAAATTAAATGTGTGTAAAATAGTTCAAGCACTTGTTCTTTTTAACCCCAAATCAAGATGTGTAAGAAGACAGTGGTTAATTTTAGATCCAATTTTTGAGATGTGATTGAAGACAAGATTTGTTTTAAGATCTCAAATCCAAATTTGTTTTCAAACAATGATTAAGAGATGACAGATGAAACAAGTGCACCTGGTTATTTTGCTTTCCAACTTGATATTGTGATTCATCCAAATGCTTTTTGAGCTTCGTATGATTCACCTACAAGTCACCAAATCAAGAAAAAAACACGAACTTGCAAGCCAAAGTGAGATTAAGTCAAAAAAGCATACAATCTATTAAAAATCTAAGCTAAATTAAAAATTAAAAATATAAACTAAATTAAAAAAATAAAAATCTAAATAAAATTAGAAATTAAAAATTTACCAACGAAATTGAATTGACAAAAAAAAAAAAATTTTAAAAAAAAACTAATTAAAAACTACTTAAAATCTAAGTCTAATTAAATTATACTTAAAAAGATAACTTAAAACCTCATAATCTAATTAAATATCTACGTAAAATTCTAAAAAAAAATCTCGTCAAAGATCTAATAAAATCTAATCTAAATAAATATCTAATTGAAAAATATAATATAATTAAAGATCGAATAGAAAATCTAAAAATCTAATTAGAATTTAATTAAAAATCTAAAGTAAAACTAATAAAAATCTAATCAAATGAAAGGTAAAAGAAGATAGCACCACATGATGCCTACTTAAATGTTTGCTTGTTGCCACCGAAGTTTAGAGAGAAGTCAATGAATGTGAAAAGCAGTAAAGCCATTAAAAGTTTGGAGTATCATGCCAAGATGATGGTGTTTGTGATTTAGAGGTCTAAGTAGATTCATTTGGCCATATGGAGCTGAAAAATATTGAGGTGATCCCTAGTCTGTGTAGTGTTCAGCAAGTTGTGGTCGGTAAATGCCAGTGTATAGGCGATACCACCAATTGCATGCAAGAGTTTTAGAGATGGGAGATTGGAACAACATTGATAGGGATTTCAACATCTCCAATGCACAAGAAAAGTTTTGAAATTTTCAGTTGCAGGTTCACATGCATGCAATAGATCGTTCACTGGTAGATTGATGAAGAAAGACTAGAAAATAATTGGTGGATTGCTTGTAAATGCTTTCTAAAATAATCATGCAATTTGCAGCTGAAGCAGTAGGTGTTGGAAGAGCTCACCATAAAAGATTAGCAAACTTGGTTGGTTGTTTTTTTAAGGAGATGGACGGCTATTGGTTAAAGATAATAGGTGACAAGGTGAATGTTAGGAATGGAATGGACACACAAGTCAATACTAGCACTAGAAAAATGGCCCAGATGTTGCACAACCAAACACTTATGCTTGTTGGGCTTTAAAGCACCAAAATCACTCCAAATCCTACAACAATGCACTCCCAAAACTCTACAGAATGAGGGTTAAAAAATGAAATTTTTTGTAACAAATAAAACCTGCATTAACTAATGATTAGATCCTTGGAGCATGTTCACCCCACAATGGGCACCAAAATGTAGATAGGGAAAAATTAATAGGTTTACTATGTTAAAAACAACAAACTATCTAAACCCAATTTAATAGGTTTACTATGTTAATAGGGATCAAGCACCATGAAGTACAAATTAGAATGAAAATGAAAATAAACAAACAAAATGCAAACCAATTTTCAAACTAGACTTGATTGACCTCCATGGCTCTTCTCCACCTGCATAAGAATGTGAGATTTTGAAGGTTGATTATTGAAGGAATGTTGATTGCTCACTATTGTAGCATAACAACTTGATGATGATGACAAATGGAGAATGATAGATACAGATGAAAGATTAAGGAATTATTTTGACAGAATGAGGATGCTAGAAGAAGATTTGATGCAAATGGCCTGTGAAAGGTTAGATTTATAGAGTTTTGATGTGGATGGAGAAGAAGATTCAACAAGATTTGTTTTTTGTTTTATTTGATCAAAAAGGAAATAAAACAAGATAATATAAGATTTTAAAAAGATAGAAGGATTATGATTTTCTCTTTTTAAGTAAATAAATCTTGAAAAAGATGAGAAGGATAATTGATGAATTATCTAATTAAATAAATTAATTAGATACACATGAGTTCAGATTTTGGAAAGAAAGTGAGAATATCCTTTTAAGATTTTATTAATTAAATAAATATTTGATTTATTTAATTAATGTTAAATTTATTATTTCATTAATTAAATAATATAAATTATTTAATTAACATTAGAAGAATGAATAGAAATGATTTAATTAAATAAATAATATCAATTATTTAATTAACATTAGAGGAATGGATGGATTACACATAGGAAGGGAATAAATGAAATTAGTCAAATAAATAATATTTATTTAACTAATTAGATGATGACATGGGTACCTAGGGAAAAACATACTACAAGATGTCTAAATGATGCGATGCTATGACAAGGTATCATAAGAGGGAATTTTTTGGTGTCTACATGTACAACTACAGTGCTTGCCACTCTTGACTTCATCAAGGAATTCATTATGGAATGTGATGCTTCTAGAAATGGGATAGGAGCAGTGCTCATGCAAGAAGTTTGACCAATTACTTTTGAGAGTCATCAATCAAAGGGCAAGAATCAACTAAAACCGATTTATGAGAAGGAAATGCTAGCAATCCTCCATGCAGTTAAACAATGGAGGAATTATCTATTGGGTAGACACTTCAAGGTTAAGACAAATCATGATAGCCTAAAATATTTTTGCAACAAAGACTATCTTCTGAAGAGCAACAAAAATGGGTCACTAAGATGTTAGGATATGACTTTGAGATTGTATATAAGAATGGGAAATAAAATATTGTAGCAGATGCACTTTCAAGTAAGGATGAGAAAGATGAAGCCTTATTGTGTACCCTTTCAATATTACAAGAAAATTGGGTGGAGGAAGCCAAAGCAAAGTGGTAAAATGATGTTGTGACAAGTAATCTCATCAAACAATTAAAAGTGATCGTAATAGTTCAGATAAGTTTTGTTGGAAGGGAGATACTCTTTGGTATAAAGAGTGTTTGTATCTCTACAAGAATTCCACTCTTAAACACAAGATTCTCACAGAGTTGCATGAGTCTCTAGTGGGTGGTCATTCAAGATTTTTGATTACATATCATCGAGTCAAGCAATATTTTTTTGGGAAGGGCTAAAAGGTGATGTTCAAAAATTTGTGGCTGAATGTTTGGTTTGTCAAAGGAATAAAGGGGAGACAATTAAGATATCGGGTCTCTTGCAACCCTTATCTATTCCTAGCCAGCGTTGGGAAGAGGTATCCATGGACTTCATCACAGGGCTTCCCAAATCTAAAGGTCATAATGTCATCATGGTAGTAGTTGAGCACCTCACTAAATATGCACATTTCATTGCATTATCACATCATTTTACAACAAGTGCAGTGGAAAAAGATTTTTTGGAGAGTATCCAAAAGCTACATGGTACACCTAAGGTTATTGTTAGTGATCGTGGTCATATCTAAACTATTCACTTTTGGAAAGATTTATTCTCATGTTTGGGTACCTAATTGGATCATAACTCTTCATACCACCTGTTAGCTCTCAAAAATGCAAGTTTGAACCATGAAAGGTTGCCAAGCTTTCACAAGGTTTTAGGGTAATAGACAAGGTCAAGAGAACTCAACCTTCTACTCTTCAAGTGCTACCAAACCTAGGCGAGTGTACCTATCTGAATGAAGCAGACTTGACTTATGATTATCTTTCTTACACAATGATTTGTCCACAATGGAAGATGGTAGTGAACAAACGAAACCAAAACTGATATCAATCTTCTGATCTAAATCCTAAAATGCTTAATAAACAAATGTAAAGAAACTGAATGAATTCAAATGATGAAATTGTAGAGACCAGTGCCTTATTGGGTATGCGGAGTCAAATGAAACAAAAGTGAGCAACTTATTCTGGAAGAAAATCAAATTGATGGCATATGATCTGTTCATAACTTATATAAACTTGCAAGATTATGACCACTAAGCTCTACTTTAATAATCCAAATGAATCTTCCTGATTACTATGACCAACGAAAAGGATTTAATCTCTACTTGAGAGAACCAGTCAATTAATCACACAGATACAACAAATGTGCACTGATAAATTGAGAATAAACTTGTTATTTCAATTTAAAAAACTAGAAAGAATCAACTTGGAGACAACTTAGCAATGTTTTTCAATAAACTCAACATACAATTGACACCAGAAATAACTTGCCACACCAGCTAACTTTCATTAGATTCGCCATTTTAAAACATGCACATAGTCTCTGATAAGAGAAAATTATTCTACTGTAGCCACTCCTAATCTACTGTATATGATCTAAAATCTGATATCTCTCCCTCAATTACAAACAGGAGTCCATATTTATACACCAGCATCAAGAAAACAAATCGCTCTGAGATCCATGTTAGCCACCATAGAATTCGGGCAAAGACATGTCGGCCATCAACAATATTTAGAAATTTTCAAATGTCTGCCCACAGTGCTCAAGTCTCCATTGATCATTCATGAACAGTCGCAAAGATATCTCAGCAGGTATGCCGAAGGAAACAATATCGTTGATTGTTCCTACATTCACTGTGTTTTTCCATGACCTTCCACTGTTGGAGAGACATCTCACAGACTACATTATGTTCTATCAACATGTACCTCATTCATGCTATCCATTCGTTGACACACAAGGAGATTTCACACCGAGCAATGTTCCTTTTGTTCTGTTCTTAGTCGCTGTGACTTATTGAAATCAGAGAGACCTCACGTAGTGCATATTGTGTTTCACCGAAAGCCCCTTATCTCATTACATGTCGCTATGACCCATCATTATTGTGAAGACCCCATAGAGAATTCATTTTGTTTTGTCGAAAGACCACAAGATGCATATTAGTCGCCATGACAATAGTACATTCTTACCAACAAAGTTCCCTTTGTATTCCATCGGTGAGACGAGAGGTCAGTCGCCTAGACCTCTTGCCGATATCACTAACTCCTATCGATATATTCCTTTTCATCTTGTGCATCGCCGTGACATTAGGTTTCTCTCACCAATCAGCAATCTTCATTTCATCCGCTTTGCCATGACATAAGGGTATCAGAGAGACCTCATATTGGCACACAATGTCTTATCAAAAAACCTGAGCACACATTGTTGATGGTGTTTTTATGCACTTCTCAACACAAGCAGTGCATAGGTGCACTACCTCTCTTGAAAGACAATCTCCCACAATCGGGTTGCAGAACACTATCCCAAGGTCTCTCGGATGTCAGGTCATGACAGTGCTTAGATACCTCAGTAGTTTGATGTGATTTGCTGGAATCACAAGGCGGTCTTACACAGAAATACAAAGCATGGATACAAAGCGTGGAAGTCAAATCTTGAAATGGAGTTCATAGGATGGAAAGCTATCATGCATTGGCTGTAGGTTCAAACAGCAGTCTTGGACTCCATTTAGTTGTTGGATTTGGCTTTACAATGTTCAATGAACCTTAGCATAGGTTAGTTACTAAAAAAAAAGGAAAAGGGTGAAGGAGAAGAAAAGTTCCTAAGTCTGAAATTAACTATGAATAGTGACAATGGAGTTCCTGCAATGGACAATTCCTTAAAACAATATCCCACTTAACCATAGATATCACAGTATCATGGAAATTGTGCTATCTTCTAAGGTCTGCGAATATTTTATCCTTCATCCACCACATACATGCATGAATCAAAGATAAATGTTTGAAGCATCTTTCAAATCAAGTCCAGGCTAACTTTGCATAGCTTTCTACCATCAGCAAACAGCAAAAAGTATGGACAAAGAAATCATCAACATGGCAGGAATTTGCATGATCACCCAACAGCATTCCTAAGATTTATCCAAAGAAAGAAAATAGCTAACTAAACAACAATAAGATCTAAGTAAAGAATCTAACATTGGAGGATGAATCAAATAACATGAGAGAAACTAAGAAAATACAACAAGTCAATGCTTTTTCTTATAAATTTCTGCAGCATGCCTTTACAACAACTCAACTCTCACTTTGCAAATGAGAGGACTGCCCTATTTATAGTTTTCCAAAAGTTAAATGAATGGCCTAGATTCATTCTCATTGTGTGGCCAAGATTCATTACAAAATAGGGTTTCACCTACCCCCAAATAGATCTCAATTTAAAATACATTTTTATTTCTTCCCTATTTTGTCCTCTAGCTGATGGCACTATAGCTCTTTTGTCCTGTAGTTGATTGTTGTTTTGGTTGTAGCTACCCTTCAGAAAGGTCTTCATCCTTGGCTGGGCTGTTCTCCTGCTCCTTAGAAGTTGTGTGCTCTATGTATTTGAGGATGACCGCTTGGAGCTTGTCTATTTCGAGGATTTCACATCGCAATGCCTGATAGCTCCATTCTTTAGCATTTTCTTCCAACCTTTTCCAATCTTCATCATATTTCAAGCCTTGGTCCCTAAATAGCTCTAATTGGTCGAAGGCGTGGGCAGCAAAACTCAGGAACTCCGTTGTGATTTCTCTAGCTGTCTCATCCTTCATCTTCTCTTGGAAGTATGGTTTGATCTTCTTTGGATCTATTTGCACCATGGGTATATCATAGCCCGTCATCAGCTTGAGATATCAGACACATTCTGCCTGGACTTCCTTGATCCACTCAATGTCTGGATCCACCCTGCTTAGGATTTGCTCCAACCTCTCCTTCTGGTTGTCGAAGTCTCTGTGCCATACATCCATTAGCAGGTGATCTTCTTTTTTAAACTCTAGCTTCTCCTCCCACGTGGCCTCAGGCATTTGAAGGATGGCTTCAATTCTTGGGAAGGTGGAGTCATAGGTGGCGGGGAAATTGGTGCAGAGCCTCTTTGTGCTCTCCAGGGACTGCATTAGGTCCAAGAACTTGTTAGCTGTCCGCACAACCCTGCTGATCCCCATGTTCCTGACGAATGAGACCTGTCGGAACTAGTCCTCGGTGGTTTTTTCCAAGTTCTTCCTTCTCTGCATTTTATCTATGTTCTCCTTGGAAAGCAATTACAGTGCAGCAGTGGATGTAGTGGGCAAGTTGTCCACTAAGTACCATTGCTATATATAGTCTGTTAATGCTGCAACCTGTGCCTTGAGCTCATCCTTGGAGATTTTGTCCTGCTTTATTAGGTGCACCACTGTGGCCACCAACTCCTCAAGGTGCTCAACCTTTTGCTCTCTGGTTGTTTTCCCCAAGTCAATGGTAGAAATTTTATAACTTACCCCAGTTTGGCCAACTGTAGGAATTACAATTTGTGCCGCTCAGGAACCGGAAGCATCCATGGTTACCTTGGATCGTACCTTGGGCTTCTTCTCCTTCTTCGTTGTGATCTGGGATTGAGCCAAGATGGCCTCCAACCTTGCCCTTGGGTTCTTCAGCATTGGGGTCATTTTCTCAAGTTGCCTTTCCAGCCACTTGGGCACAGCAGACCTCCCCTTAGGTGAATCACGGCTACCCTTGCTCTTCTTAGTCAAAAGCAAGAATTTTGCCTCCTTCTCCTTTTGGGATTCTCCTTTCTTTTGGGCAGCATCCTCCTCCTCTTCGTCGGAGTCATGAACGAAAATGAGGTGCTTAATAGGCAGCTCAGTGGATGGTTTCCAGATGGGACTTTCTTCTTTTTCTACTTCTTCTTCTTTCTTCTCCTCAGTAGCCTCAGCCTTGGGGCTCTTGTCAAAATGGGTCTCAGCCTCAGATAGATCTTTTTGTTGCTGCTCCTTTGGTGGTTGCCCCTCTTCACCATGTGGTGACTCTTCTTCCTCTGCCCCAACGTCCTTTAGCAGCTGTGCCAAGTCCTCCTCAAGGTCATCATCGAATGTCTAGATAATTTCCTTAGCACTCGAGCTGCCCTCTTCATCTCCATTCTTAGAAGACCCTGTCTCTTCCTCCTCATAAACCACCCTATCAATGGTTCGGTGCTCGTACTCAAGGTGCTCATGATACTCATCGGCCTCCTCCTCTACAGACTTCAAGGCTTCCTGCTCTCATTCCTCCAACTCTTTTGAGATTTGCATTGTGGCCTCCATAGCTGGTGGCCCTATCGGCGGTTGTGAAGGCTGAGCCATTGCAAGGACTTGGGCAAGGGCTGCCTGGAGAGTTGGATCCATTAGGATCTGGGAGAGCTTAGGGGGGAGACTTTGCATGTGCCTTGTAAGAGCCTCAGGCATAGTGGCAAGGGGAACAAGTGATGTTATTATTACCAGAGGGAGCAATGTGATTGGCGACATGGCAGCAGAAGAAGAAGGCAGAGTGGTCATGCCATAAGAGGAGTCAATGATTATTACTGATTCAGCCAGAGGTGAAGGGGCCAGATGGACAGAAATATCCACCACCGGCGGAGAAGCGGTGACCGCAGCTATGGAGGTGGGCGGTGCAACAGGAGGGGCAGGGAGAGCCAATGGAGGTTGGGCCTCTTCAGCACCTACTGCTTGTTTAAGCCTTTTGGGGGATGGGCCTCCCGTTTCTTTCTTTGCTTGGGCCTTGGGATCTTGAGACTACACGGTCTCTATTTTTTTATTTTCTGGGACCTGGTGACTGGAGGAGACTTGGAGGTCTCACCAGTCGACGTGGTGGCAGTGACATCCTCCATGGCACTCAGCTCGCTTTGAGCCCTTTATAGGTCAGGACTACCCCTTGTCACTTCAGATGTGCCACCTACCCATCGATCCACTCCCTGGTACGAGTTAGGATCGGTTGGGTGATGGTGTCTAGGTCATCGACCTCCTATTCATCCCAATCAATGGAGGGTATTGGTAGGTTGGCAACCGCAGGGTACCTTGGGTGCATAATGGTGGACTTGTCCTCCTCGACTTGGTCCGGTATCGTAAATGGTTGCACCCTTCTCAAGAATTGCACCATCATGCACATATAGTGCCTTGCGCGCACCTCTTTGTCATCCTGGTAGTCGGCCCAAAAATCTTCAATGTGATATTGATGGGCATATGCTGGCCCCAGTGCCTTCCTGACGTGGCCATGTGGATCCATTCGTGGGCGCGCAGTGTACCAATTGAAATGGTATTCCTTCAACTCCTTAGAGTTACTGGCATATTGTGATGTCTGTAGTCGATACATGCCCTAACCAAGGGTCATGGGGTAGGAGATCCCCGCTATATGCTTGTTGTTGAAAATTACCTAGATGTGTTGAAGCTGCTGAGAGAGCTCCAAGAGGATGATTCTGTCATTTGGGTACCGAGACAATCTATTTGGCCTCTTAGAGAAGCCCTAGGCCCAGATGTTGTGTCGAGCAGGAGCTGGATCATGAGATGTGGGATCGGGTCAGTGTGGTCAGTCTCGTGTGTGAGGTCAGTTCATCAGGACAGGACCTGGGTGATCATCCTCATTTTGGATCTCAGTGCCTGGGTGAGCAAGCTGGGATAACAGCCTCAGTGGGTTTTCGTCCTGCCTCATCAGATTTATTGACTTCTTGTACCCTATTGGATTAGCATCCCACGCTGCCTGACATTCTTCTAATGTGGGGACCTCCATCTGGTGGAACATGGGAATGTGGAATGTCTTGGTGATCCCTTCTGGCAACATATCTACCAGAATGTTCCCTTTCTTATCCACAATTGTCTTGGTATCTGTTTGATAGGCTTCTCAGCAAGCCATGACTAATTTGGGTGTTACGAGAGAGGGAGGGATACCGGCGGCCTTGGCTATTCCACTCTGCCATATTAATCTGGTGTTCTTTGTTGTCAGGTTGACCCTGACCCTCTGAGTAAATTCATTTATATCCACCTAGCCAATATTAGTGTCTATAATTTCCTTCCAGTCCATTGTGACCTTGGAGTGGAGAGGCTCACCCTAGAATCGATACTTCATTTGATCTTTGTCTTCCTTTCCCCGAGGGGTCCTTCCTGACTTCTTACCCTTGTCCTTCTTGGTGGATGCCCCTGTAGTTCCTGCACCTAATTCTATATATTCTACAGGCAAGGGCAAAGTCAGTGCAATAGATTATCAAAAGCATTCATGTTAGTCCATATCTCAAAAACAACATCTACTTCAAATAATCAATCAAGTATATCATAAATTTTATCTCTAGTAGTTATTGATTTTCATTTCAGGGCATTTGGACAATTTGGGCCCGGAGGGCCGGACTTCCCTGGTAGGAATGCTGTTTGGAAGGGAAAACACAGCTGAAAGCTCCCGGAGACCTTCCTTGGCCAAATTTTAATATTTTAGGAGGCTCATGATGAAGAAGAGCAAAATTTAGGATGTGGGTCGAAGTTAGATTCCAAATTTGGATTCGTTATGATCGATTTAAGGGGGCTCGGAGGTTTCAAGCCGGAAAGCTATCGGGAGATGGTAGTCTGGAGATGCAGACAGCTGACGAAAATTTGAGGACGGAAGTCCAAGTCCTAAGGCCTGGAGGGCCAAAAGGCAGTCGATGCTAAGTCATTTGGTTTTCGAAGGCTCGGGTCGGCGACGTAAAGAAGGCGCACGAACTTCGCCGTGGAGGACGGCAAACACCAGGCGGAAGTCCGAGAGAGGAAGTCCGGGGGTAGGAGTCCGGTGACATGAGTTTATCATTTAAGTTCAACAGAAATTGGCATGGCGGGGCCCGAAGGTCGGGGCATCGGACAGCATTTTCTTTTAGAAACAGCGGGCTAGGACGGGAGTTCCGGCAAGCAGAAAGATATTCAAAGTTTAATCAAAATTTCATGGCGAATGGAGGTTCGGGGCCCGATGGTTGGACGGACGTCCAAACGGCGAGGAGTAGTGTCGGGCCTAGGAGAACGCTCCGCCATTTAAACCTTGACTTACGGCTTAGCAGCAGATGGGAGGGCGAAACCCGGGCGCTGTAGGGACGGAAGGACATTGCCATGAGGGCGGCGGAAAAGGGACCAAAGAAACCCGACACCCGGAGCCTAGAGGTCGGGACATCAGACAGTGTTTTCAGTCAGCAACGGTGAGCGAAAGGTGGACTTCCAAGAACGGAAGTCCAGACACCAGGGCCCAAAGGCATGTCAGACATGGACGGAAAAACATAAGCCAACGGCGAGGCAGAGGTCAGGGTCCAGAGATCGGGCGGCATTGATGAGTTCACCGAAAGACTTCGCCATGGGGAACGGCAAAAAATTGAGCAGGGAAACCTATCATCCAGGGCCCGAAGGTTAAAATGATGGAACGATTTAAATTGCCAAGGGTTAATCAGCGGAAACGCCGGTGGAGCCCGGAGGGCGAGACGCCAGGCGACGTTCATTGTTGAAGAAGGTGAACATCTTGCGAAACTCCAGAGATAGAATTCTAGGGTTCCAAGCCCGGGATGACCAAAGGACGCATGTTAAGTTTTAGGTTTTCACGGCGGAGTTGAGATCGGGATCAGGTAGCCAGGGAGGTAGGGTGGTTTGGCAGTTTAGGCACGGTGAAATGCAAACGAAATTCCAGAGACGGAAGTCTAGACGGCCGGGCCCGGATGGGCGAATCACCGTCGGCAGGTGTTCAAAATTTGATATTTGGACGACGAAGGAGGGCCCCGGGCCCGAGGCAGACAATCGCCCTGCGCGAAGAATAGCTGCGGCGGGGAAAAGTCCCAAATCGGCAAGGAGGGCATTTCCAATAGGTTTCTTAATATTCTAACATATGGGTTTGGCGCGCGATTTTATGCTCTATCACTTATGTCTTCATACGGATTGTTCATTTATTTAAATGTTTCAAAATGATGAAAACGACGGTCAAGAGGGAAAACGGATGGCCTACCTCAAACACGCGGAGTGGGGAGATGCGGGATCCACCTACGTTGGTCAGAATGATGCTGACGGCGATGATCATGACGCTGTCGAAGGCGGTTGGCTCTAGATGATAGCTTCTCCAATTCGCTCCAATCCTATTTATGAAAATGACTTGGCTAGATTGGGCATTTTATACCCCAACCACCATGAATGCATGCATTAAATGCTTGTACGACCGCGCTAAAAGTTGGTGAATTTGAAGTCGGCAACGACAGCGTGAAAGCTGGGGCCCAGCGGCTGGGGAGGCGTGACGTGATGGCCACTTTGAAATTTCACGTTGGTTGATCGGCGACAGCGGCAAATGGATCGGGGCCCGGAGGGTAGGATTCTACTGGGGATTCACCGTCAGGGACGGCGGAACCATCACGGAATTCCTGATACAGAATTCTGAATGTCCGGGCCCGGAAGACCCCACGGCAGACAGTGGACAACAGCACACCGTGGGCAGCGAAGACGATGGCAGGACCCGAGGGGCGGGTCGCCGCAGGAGGTTCGCCGTCACGGACGTCGAAACCAAGATAGAACCCCGGAGACAGATCTCCAGGGTCTAGGGTCCGAAAGGTGGAAAGCCGTAGGGAATTTCAACAAGTTTTTTGCAAACAGCAAGAGGTGGATCAGACCCCAGGGTCTGGAATGATACCCAGTGAACACCGTAGGAAATGGCAATCCCAGTGGGGAAATATAGTTAGGGAATTCTAGACACCCTAGCCCGGTAGGGCTTGGAGCCGTTTTATGGCCAAATTTCCAATGAGACTCCGCGAGGCTCTAGAATGTAACAAAAACCAAAAGCGGAGGCATGATCGATTTATAATGGAACTTTGGAGCAACATCAACCATCTGAAACATCAAAAAAAGAGGGGCATGCAAAACAAGGCGGCCCCAAAAATGACCCAACAAGGTGAAAGAAAAAAGGGTCCCCGTTCCGAACGGGGCGTGTGTACTAAGGGCACAACAAATGGCGACTCCGCTGGAGAATGCTCCCGAGCGTTCTAGTGATAAATATTCATTCAGGACCTAGAATCTCTAGTTTTGCAGACCAAGAGTGGCTTCCCAAAGATGAATCCGGGAGAATGAGATCCTTAATTGGGTCAGCTTAGAGGACATCTCAAGAGTGTGTGTGAAGTGAGTTCATTCCTTTCCTAGGGATAGTGACCAGGGTTACCAAGTCAACCGAGTGAGCTACATAAATTGTCTAATACCAAAAGTAACCTGGACATTGCTCTGCTACCAGTCAAGCATTCATAACCCTGACGGAGTTGTCGCTACAACCTCATGGATATTGCTCTACCGTCGGCCGGGCATCCATAGCCCCGGTAGAGTTATCCGAACACCCATACGGTCATTTATTTCCTTTTTTCAAAAAAAAATTTATGTTTTGCATTGACATTTCACTTCTCTTTTATCATTTAGTTTGAATAGGTAAGCATTGAAGCCTACAATGGGTTTGAGACTGTAGTGGTCACTGGAGCAGACTTGAGATTTCACTCACTAGGGTGCCATAACAACCATAGTACGGTCCTTCATAAATTATTATGATGTGCTTTGTGCGAGATCCGAGATGTGTGTAAGAAGATCTAGTTAAGGGTCAAGTTCTGAGCAGAGTTCAAACAAAGAAATCATTCACCGACAGCTTTCAAAGACCGATAATCGAGAGTGAATGTTTAGCTGAAGAACACAAAGAATGGACAGCAAAGTGAACCGCTTGTCGGGCAAGCACGGCCACCGCAAAGGAGCGGGGAACAACTTTTGAAACAAAACTGCCAAGAGGGAGAAAACAAAAGTGACACAAACAAAACACAAACAAGCCAGAAAGAAAACTACTCTAACCTTTGTACAAGTATTTACAACAAAGAGCTCGAAGGAGCTCAAGCTTGGAAGTAATGCTTGAGGTGCTGCTCGTTGACTAGCAACGGGACATTTTCACCAGTTAAAGTCTTTAAGCAAAAGGCATTATCTCCCAAAATCTCAGCTATTTGAAAGGGGCCAAGCCAAAGCTTGTCGAATTTGTTGTGTCTGCCTTTCTTCTCATGGGCCTTGTCCCAATATAGGACCAGATTTGCAATTCTAAAGGCCTTGATTTTGGCTCGACGGTTGAACCATCTCTTAACTATGCCCTGATGTTTGGAAAAATTTTCTATTGCATGGTTTCAGACTTCCTCTAAATGTAAGAGCTCAACTAACCGAGCTTCCCTACGATCTCCTCCCTCATAAAAATCATTAATGAAACGGAGAGTAGGAATCTTCAGATGGATGGGGAATATAGGTTCTAGGCCATAGACGAGGTGGAACGGGGAATTTCCAAGGGCAGCCTTGTGATGGGTGCGATCAGCCCAAAGGGCAAAGTAGAGCTGGGTATGCTAGTCCTTGGGATTCCTATCTAGTAGCTTCTTGATCACAGTAATCAGGTTTTTATTTATGGACTCGGTAAGGCCATTGCCCTAAGGGTAGTAATTGGATGAGAATTTAAGGGCAATCCCGTAATCAAATGCCCAACTAGCAAATTTTAATGAAGCAAATGCAGGTCCATTATCACACACCAAAGCATAGGGACAACCAAAGCGATTTAAAATGAAACTTTCTAGAAAATTAGTAACTACTTCAGTTGTACATTACTTACATACTATTGCTTCCGTCCATCTAGTATAGTAATCAGTAGTGGTAAGAATGTACCTGTGTCCCACAGATGATGGAGGGCTTACCGGACCGATGAAGTCGAGACCCCATTTTGCAAAAGGCCTTACCTCCAACACCGGTTGCAGTGGGATAGCAACATTCTTCTCCCTGGTGGTAGCAGTCTGGCACGTGTGACAGGAGTGAACATGGCAATGGGAATCCTTGAAGACAGTTGGCCAATAATACCCTGCTCTCAATATTTGATGTGCCGTGGAGGAACCAGAACCATGGCCCGTGCCAAATTTGTTGTGGAACTCTTTCAAGACCCGATTTGCTTCTTCCTTGCTAAGGCATCTCAAATAAATGCCTTCATGATTCTTTTTGTAGAGAATGGAACCGTGTAACATGTAGCCATTACTTTTCAATCTCAGGGCCCGCTTCTAGACTCCTTGAAGGTGCGGCGGACATTTATGGTTTAGCAAATAGTAGACGACATTCTGGTACCACTCTCCGGGGGAAACGCCCTCAAGCTGGTACTACTGCACAGTGAGTTTGGGTCCAGCTTCTGCTACTGTTTCAACAATTGTGCGGGTGAGTTCCTGCCCTCTCACCAGTTTCATCAGTTGGATCTCCATGTCATATTCTTAGAGTAGGGTGACCCACTTAACTCTTTATTCACCCAATTCATTTTGCATGAGCAGCGTTTTTACTGCTGGGTCAGGGACAATGGCAAACACCTTGTTGCGTAGAATGTAGTGTCTAAATTTCTTCACTCCTCTAATAAGAGCATACACCTGCTTTTCAATGTTGTGATAATGCAATTCAGCATCCTTGAGGGGAGCACTCATGAAGGTGATCGGATGTTCGTTTCTTTCATCGTCCTTCTGGGTCAACATGCTAGCACAGGAATGCTCTGAAGCAAATGAGTAGATGTAGAATGGCTTCAGATAATCCAAGCTAACTAACACAGGGGCCTCAGCAATGGCCTATTTAATTTCTTCGAATGATTGTTTGACATCAAGTGTCCATTCAACTTTGGTATCTTGTTTGAGCATGGCATTAAGAGGTTTAACAATCTCTGCGAAACCTGTGATAAATTTTTGAACGAAATTGATCTTTCCAAAGAAATATTTTAATTCTTTCTTGCTACCTGGGGGCTAAATTTTGAGTAAAGACTCGATACGCTCAGAATCAATGGAGATTCCTTGCTCCAATATGATGTGTCTAAGCAGCCTGCCTTCAGTCACTCTGAAAATGCACTTCTTGGGGTTGAGGGAAACCCTGAATTCTCTGCATCTCTGAAATACTTTACATAAGTCAGAGATGTGATCACCTCACCTTTTAGAAAACACGGTCAAATAATCCATGTAGATGATTATGCACTTGCCAATTAGGTCCTTGAAGGTGATATCCATGGCGCGCTGGAAAGTGGCACCGGCGTTGATGAGCCCGAAAGGCATTCTTTTGTATGTGAACATCCCCCACTTAGTGGTGAACGCCATTTGTGATGGTCCTCATACTGTACCATTACCTAGTTGTATCTGGAGTACCCGTCAAGGAAATACATCATCTAGGAGCCATTGATGATCTGCCTTACTTCATCCAGCAATGGTACTGGATAGTTGTCTTTCTCTGAGGCACGGTTTAGATTGCGGAAATCCACACACAATCTAATCTCTCCATTCTTTTTCCTGACCGGGACCAAGTTGGCCACCCACATGGAATGCCTTACGGAAAAAATGATTCTTGCTGAGAGCAACTTTTGCACCTCCTTGTAAATGACAGGTTCCAGCAAGGCATTGATAGGGCGCTGCCACTGGGGGAATAGCCTCACTTTGGTCTTGAGAGGGATGGTGTGTGTAATGACAGAGGTGTCGTATGTTTTTAAATCTTCACAGCTCCATGCCACCACATCATGGTACCTTCGCAATGCATCTGTGATTTCTTTCTTTTCCTCTGACATGCACACCTTGTTGATAAAAACATTCCTAGTATCCTGAGCTATCCCAAGGTTGTGAGCATTGCACTAGTTGCTGATGGCCTCCTTTTTTATTTGCTGATCCTGATCTCTGATCTGATCCAAGTCAAATATGCGTTCCAACTTAACCATACCCTTGGGGATCATATTGGTTTTGAGGTTAATAACCCCCTCTATGTCCAGTTCGGCCTCATGTGGATTAGCCTCATCAATTATCTGGGTTGTGAAGACATCGAAACTCGTGATGAACTGGAGGATATGCTTGTCATCATTAAAGACTTGAAAATGGGTAACATTATCTGGGACTGATGGTGTGGACGTTAGCTCAACAGTGAATTTCTTGAGCCCAGACAAAGAGAGGGGTTATAAAGTGCTAGCTGCTTGAGCAAAGGCATCAGTTGTACAATTCTGAGCATGAGGGATCAATTGTATATTAAATGCATCTAAGCCCTCCAAGAGATCCCATAACCTATTTCTATAGTTTGTGAGTCTCCAATTATGACAGGAATACAACTTCCTGACCTGCTTAACTACGAGTGCGGAATCCCCGAACACTTGCAGCACTTTTACATTTTTATTCAAGGCTATAAGAAGGCCAAGGACTAAGGCCTCATATTCTGCTACATTATTGGTGCAATAAAACTATAATCTGTGGGCAGTGAGAAATGTCTTACCCGTTGGGCTAAGGAGTTTAAACCCAGCTCCAGCTCCTTGCCTAGACTTTGATCCATCAAATCAGAGTGTTTAGCAAGCGGGGGATTCCTTTTCCTCAGGTCCGATTAAGCTTTTGTTCCCTTTTAGCTAGGTGGCTGGTCTTGTGACCTTATGGGAGTTTTCTAGTTTGATGCAGTGATCAACAAGTGGTCCTGCTGGTGTCTCCTTTGGCGTTTCTGTCTGGGGGGTAGCTGATTTTCTAATATGCGCCACTACTACTTGACACAAGCAACAATCAAATTCGGAGTGTGCAGCATTGTGAACCCTACACCAGTTCAGTAATAAGAGATCCTAAAAATTCATTCGGGCCCCTAGGCTGAGTTGATCCCTTGCACATTTCTTCATGAATTCCTGGAAGCCACTAAGTAGTCCCCAATCGTCGTCCTTATTAGGCTCATCATCAGCTTCTACCAATATTTATGTGTCTGGGGGCATTCGTGTAGAATCGGTCGAAGGACTACACAACACTAGCAACACTTCATCTGCAAGTTCTTCCTGAAGCCTGACCTTATTTTGGTAGTAAAAAGGGCAGTAATTCCCTAAATCAATCTCGGCGAACAACACCTCGCTGAGATTATTGTATTCTGTGATCATATACTTCATACGGCGTTCACAGTCGATACAGATCTGATTTGGCAGTCCCTTCCATGGCAGCCACATGTGAGAAAGGTCTGTGGTGGTGTATCCATTTAGTGCCTTAGTGAATTCCCTTCCTAAAATGATTCCATATGCATCAGGAATGTCAGCCACTTGAATATCGATGACCTGTTGTATCCGCAGGTCTATGGAAATCTGCATCAGGATACAGTTTATTTCACCCACAATGTTGATCTTTATTTTGTCTAGTTGGGTGATCTTCCTCTTTGAAGGCATGAGAGTGATGTCAAGAGCCTTGCATACTACCAAGGGCATAACATTGACAGACACTCCTAAATTAAGCAGGTAGTTATGCAGATTCTTCCCAAAGATCCTAATGGTGGTCAGGTAAGGGGGAGTTTCCAGTCTCCCTTGGAGGATGCCTATAGGTGTGTCCATGTGAGCTATTTGACCTTTGTTCCTATCATTGTCCATATCCTTGGTTTGCTTAAATTGCTGGTTCTTGGAAAACTGCCTATTAGCCCTTTCTAGCTCCTTTTCAATTTGCTTACTTGCTGACTAATTTACGAGAATATCCTTATTTTTCCAGGCATTATCTTGTATCTCCAGTTCCTTCCTAGGCTCTTCAAAGGTTACCCTCTTAGCTGAGGTTTCTTGTGTTGTACTAGAGGATGGAGTCCCATTAAGAACCCTGAAAAAGGCATGCCTCACGGCAGGAACTTTGAGTAATTCGAAGGCTGAAAATATGATTTTTACCTTCTTAAACTCTTCTGCTACATATTCACCCATTTGCTCGATTTCTAAGCTAAAAGCTTGGCCTATAGTAGAACTAGGAGGTTGGACCTTCGTTTGACTAGACGGATTTTGGCATTAGCCCTGAGGCTGATTTTGTGACTGGTTTTGAAATCCATTCTTGTTGAGGTATTGGGTAGGTATGTGAGGAAACCCAAGGTTATTACTGGCATTTGGATCAGACAAGGTAGCGAAATTGTTTGGTAGGGTAGAAGTTGTAAAGGGTCCACCCGCCTGTCTATTCCTAAGGAAGTAGGGACTCGACCATTGATGGAACATGTGGACCTCATCTACAAATAATTGTTTTTCATCTATCGGACCGTTATCTACTAAATTAAAAAACTAAGCCAAAGTTTGTTCATTGCTTACCTCTTGCACTTCTTCATCCTCAATCGAAGCAGGCTTGACTTCGGGCTCGTTGTGGTCACCTTGCGGGAATGGCACTTGATTAACCACGAGACAGGAGGAGTCATATGGCTCGGATGGGACGATGTCCCTGCAGCTGGCATTGTCGACTGCGTTCTGTACCTCCACCTGGAAGATCTCAGCAGCTGTTTGGAACTCAGGACAATCAACTCGGAATGTCTGCTAATTTTGTGAAGTCGACACCATCCGGACAAGGCTGCTTCGGCCAGATATACACCGTTAGATGTTTTGTCATTGCTCACTGGTTGATCGAAAGGCATAGGGACACCACCATTATTGGGCCTGGTGTTCCATGTACGATTCTACATTTGAGAAGGTCTCCTTTCTGCATTCCGATTGGCGTTTTGCCTCCTCTCATAATTTTTCCCGAAGGAAGTCCCTACTTCCTGATTATCCCTGCTATCCCTATTGTCTTAGCTATCCCGGTTGAGATTGTCCTAGAAATTGCGCTGGGAGGCCTGCAACTGGTTATTCTTATTCTTTAGGTGCGTCATTTCCGTGGATATTTTCTTAATCATTTTGGTCAGTTCTTCTAACTTGTCTTTCTCAGTTGCACTCCTAGGCGACGGCGTCAGATTTTGGAGAAAAGTGGTTGGGGCTACCAGTTGATTCTGATAGGTTGAAGAAAAATCTAGTCCCGATAGGCACAATGGCGCTTGAGGCTGCTAGGAATACGCCTGTTATTGTGGAGCAGCCTGAAAATAATTATACTACTGCTGGGGCTACAAATAGGAAGGCACGGGAGGCGCATAATTCAATGGTTGTCCTAGATGTGGTACCATAGGCAATTGAGGCACTTGATTCATAAGAGGGGTTTGGTGAGAAAATATCTGATTAAGCCCCTGAATCTGCATTGGGTAGGCTATCGGCCACAAAGAAGGCAGCGGGCTAGAGATATTCTGCCCCAAGTCTGCACTAGCGACGACGGCTTCTACATAGGCGGTCACTAGGGTAGCGAGCGGTGGGCGCATCCTTTTCACTAAGGCCGATGTGAGGTTGTCCAGTGCCGCATAGTAGACCAGGAGAGCCGTTGCATCATTATGGAGGTACGGGTCCTGAAGCCTTGTGTAGGCCCGATGGAAACGGTCATTGAAGGAGCCAATAGGTTCGTTGACCTCCTTTCTAATAGACATGAATTGTTGGTAAAGCTCCGAAGGGCTGATAGGGATCTTGTATTTCTGCAGGAAGGCATTTTTCATCAGGTTCCACGAGGTGATGGATCCCCTCGGCAGATTAATGTACCAATAGAAAGCCTCTTCCCCCAATGAATGTAGAAAAAGGCGGCAAACAATGTCTTCATGGTCGAATTGCATTTCGGTGATCGTTGTCTTGAATATTTTGATATGCTCCTCAGCTGTTCTTTGTAGATCGCACAGATGGAACTTTGAGCAAAAGCCCTCTGGATTCTTGGGCATATCATTATAGATGGTGAAATGTATCGGTGAAGGGTTATGTGCTAACCAAGCCATGGAGGGTGGTGGAGGTGGTGGTTGCTATTGGAAAATGGGAATTTGAGGCTGTATTTGCAAGACAACAGCAATCTGGGGCCGCACTTGAGCTATGGTTGTCTGGACGGTGCCTTGGGCTAGAAGGGCTGAGAGAGGAGCGAACCCCTGGCTGCCAAAGGTAGGAGGTGCAAATGCAGTTTGAGATGGTTGGGTGGAAAATGAAGGCCAGCCAAATGAAGGTGAGGGTGGAATGGAGGCAGATGGAATGGAGAAAGAGGAAGAAGCAACGCTACTTCCTTGAACTCGCTTTGCCCTCGTAGGAGGCTATAATTCTTCAAATTCTCCCTTGTTTGGAGTTGACCGTAGAACTCTTTGAAATCTTTCCAGGGAGAATGATCTGATTCGCTCTAGCTTCACTTTGTCCCTTAACTTGGTATTCTCATCATGTCCCTCCTTCTAGCATCAGTTTTGTTGATGGTCTTTTTATGCACTTCTCAACACAAGCAGTGCATAGGTGCACTACCTCTCTTGAAAGACAATCTCTCACAATCGGGTTGCAGAACACTATTCCAAGGTCTCTCGGATATCAGGTCATGACAGTGCTTAGATACCTCAGTAGTTTGATGTGATTTGCTAGAATCACAAGGCGGTCTTACACAGAAATACAAAGCATGGATACAAAGTGTGGAAGTTGAATCTTGAAATGGAGTTCATAGGATGGAAAGCTATCATGCATTGGCTGTAGGTTCAAACAATAGTCTTGGACTCCATTTAGTTGTTGGATTTGGCTTTACAATGTACAATGAACCTTAGCATAGGTCAGTTACCAAAAAAAAGGAAAAGGGCGAAGGAGAAGAAAAGTTCCTAAGTCTGAAATTAACTATGAATAGTGACAATGAAGTTCCTGCAATGGACAATTCCTTAAAACAATATCCCATTTAACCAGAGATTTCACAGTATCATGCAAATTGTTCTATCTTCTAAGGTCTGCAAATATTTTATCCTTCATCCACCACATACATGCATGAATCAAAGATAAATGTTTGGAGCAGCTTTCAAATCAAGTCCAGGCTAACTTTGCACAGCTATCTACCATCAGCAAATAGCAAAAAGTATGGACAAAGAAATCATCAACATGGCAGGAATTTGTATGATCACCCAATAACATTCCTAAGATTTATCCAAAGAAAGAAAATAGCTAACTAAACAACAATAAGATCCAAGTCATGCATCTAACATTGGAGGATGAATCAAATAACATGAGAGAAACCAAGAAAATACACCAAGTCAATGCTTTTTCTTATAAATTTCTGCATCATGCCTTTATAACAACTCAACTCTCACTTTGCAAATAGGAGGAGTGCACTAGTTATAGTTTTCCAAAAGTTAAATGAATGGCCAAGATTCATTCTCATTGTATGGCCAAGATTCATTACAAAATAGGGTTTCACCTACCCCCAAATAGATCTCAATTTAAAATACATTTTTGTTTCTTCCCTATTTCATCTTCTAATTGATGGCACTATAGCTCTTTTGTCCTGTAGCTAATTATTGTTTTGGCTGTAGCTACCCTTCAGGAAGGTCTTCGTCCTTAGCTTGGCTATCCTCCTGCTCTTTAGAAGTTGTGTGCTCTATGTATTTGAGGATGACCGCTTAGAGCTTGTCTATTTCGAGGATTTCACATCGCAACGCCTGATAGCTCCATTCTTTAGCATTTTCTTCCAACATTTTCCAATCTTCATCATATTTCAAGTCTTAGTCCCTAAACAACTCTGATTGGTCGAAGGCGTAGGCAGCAAAACTCAGGAACTCCATTGTGATTTGTCTAGCTGTCTCGTCCTTCATCTTCTCTTGGAAGTATGGTTTGATCTTCTCTGGATCCATTTGCACCGTGGGCATATCATAGCCCGTCATCAGCTTGAGATATCAGGCACATTCTGCCCAGACTTCCTTGATCTACTCAAAGTCTAGATCAACCCTGCTCAGGATTTGCTCCAACCTCTCCTTCCGGTTGTCGAAGTCTCTGCGCCATACATCCATTAGCCAGTGATCTTCTTTTTTAAACTCTAGCTTCTCCTCCCACATGGCCTCAGGCATTTGAAGGATGGCTTCGATTCTTGGGAAGGTGGAGTCGTAGGTGGCGGGGAAATTGGTGTAGAGCCTCTTTGTGCTCTCCAGGGACTGCATTAAGTCCAAGAACTTGTTGGCTGTCCGCACAGCCCTGCTGATCCCCATGTTCCTAACGAGTGAGACCTGCCAGAACCAGTCCTCAGTGGTTTTCTCCAAGTTCTTCCTTCTCTCCATTTTATCTATTTGCTCCTTGGAAAGCAATTGCGGTGCAGCCGTGGATGTAGTGGGCAGGTCGTCCACTGAGGACCATTGCTATATATAGTCTATTAATGTTGCAACATGCGCCTTGAGCTCATCCTTGAAGATTTTGTCCTACTTTATCAGGTGCACCACTGTGGCCACCGACTCCTCAAGGTGCTCAACCTTTTGCACTCTACTTGCTGTCCCCAAGTCAAAGGTAGAAATGTTATAACTTACCCCAGTTTGGCCAACTATAGGCATTGCAATTTGTGTCGCTCGAGAACCAGAAGCGTCCATGGTTACCTTGGATCGAACCTTGGGCTTCTTCTCCTTCTTCGTTGTGATCTGGGATTGAGCCAAGATCACCTCCAACCTTGCCCTTGGGTCTTTCAGCACTGGGGTCATTTTCTCAAGTTGTCTTTCCAACCACTCGGGCACAGCAGACCACCCCTTAGGTGAATCACGGCTACCCTCGCCCTTCTCAGTCAAAGGCAAGACTTCTGCCTCCTTCTTTCTTTTGGGCAGCATCCTCCTCCTCTTCGTCGGAGTCAGGAAGGAAAACGAGGCGCTTGACAGGCAGCTCAGTGGATGGTTGTCGGATGGGACTTTCTTCTTTTTCTACTTCTTCTTTCTTCTCCTCGGTAGCCTCTACCTCAGGGCTCTTGTCAACAGGGGTCTTAGCCTCAGATAGATCTTTTTGCTACTGCTCCTTTGGTAGCTGCCCCTCTTCACCATGTGGTGACTCTTCTACCTCCGCCCCAACATCCTTTAGCTACTGTGCCAACTCCTCCTCAAGGTCATCATCGAATGTCTGGATGATTTCCTTAGCACCCGAGCCGCCCTCCTCATCTCCACTCTCAGAAGAGTCTGTCTCTTCCTCCTCATAAACCACCTTGTCGATGGTTCGGTGCTCATACTCGGGGTGCTCATGATACTCATCGGCCTCCTCCTCTATAGACTTTGAGGCTTCTTGCTCTTGTTCCTCCAACTCTTTTGAGATTTGCATTGTGGCCTCCATAGCTGATGGCCCTGTCGGCAGTTGTGAAGGCTGAGCCGTTGCAAGGACTTGGGCAAGGGCTACCTAGAGAGTTGGATCCATTAGGATCTGAGAGAGCTCAGGGGGGAGACTTTTCATGTGCCTTGTAAGAGCCTCGGGCATAATGGCAAGGGGAACAGGTGACATTGTTGCCAGAGGGAGCAATGTGATTGGCAACATGGCAGCAGAAGAAGAAGAGGGAGTGGTCATGCCAAAAGAGGAGTCAATGATTATTACCGATTCAGCCAGAGGTGAAGGGGCTAGATGGACAGAAATGTCCACCGCCAACAGAGAAGCGACGACCGCAACCAGGGAGGTGGGCAGTGCAATAGGAGGGGCAGGGAGAGCCAATGGAGGTCGGGCCTCTTCCGCACCTACTGCTTGTTTAAGCCTTTTGAGGGATGGGCCTCCCGTTTCTTTCTTTGCTTGGGCCTTGGGATCTGGAGATTGCGCGGTCTCTGTTTCTTTCTTTTTCTGGGACCTGGTGACTGGAGGAGACTTGGAGGTCTCACCAGTCGACGTGGTGGTAGCAACATCCTCCATGGAACTTGGCTCATTTTTGAGCCCTTCATAAGTGAGGACTACCCCTTGTCACTTCAGATGTACCACTTGCCCATCGATCCACTCCCTGGTATGAGTTAGGATCGGCTGGGTGATGGTGTCTAGTTCACCGACCTCCTGTTCATCCCAATCAATGGAGGGTATTGGCAGGTTGGCAACCGTAGGGTACCTTGGGTGCATAATGGTGGACTCGTCCTCCTCGACTTGGTCTAGTACCAGAAATGGTTGCACCCTTCTTAGGAATTGCACCGTCATGCACTTATAGTGCCTTGTGCGCACCTCTTTGTCATCCTGATAGTCGGCCCAGAAATCTTCAATGTGATATTAATAGGCATATGCTGGCCCAAGTGCCTTCCTAACGTGGCCATGTGGATCCATTTGTGGGCACATGATGTACCAGTCGAAATGGTATTCATTCAGCTCCTTCTCAAAGTTACTGGCACATTGTGACGTTTGCAGTCGATCCATGCCCTAGCCAAGGGTCATGGGGTAGGAGATCCCCGCTATATGCTTGTTGTTGAAGATTGTCTGGATGTGTTGGAGCTGCCGAGAGAGCTCCAAGAGGATGATTCTGTCATTTGGGTACCGAGGCAATCTATTTGGCCTCTTAGAGAAGTTTTAGGCCCAGATGTATGTAAACTTGGGAAACTGGATGAACAGAAAAGTATATTGCTTTAGAAGTGCCCTGGCACTGTAGGAGACCCTCCTCTCGGAGTCTCCGGCAATCAACCTGATGATGTGGCCGATGAAGGCGTCATTAACCCTGCAGTACTCTTTCTTGAAATTGTGGTACTGGAGCTGCGAGTATTTGTCATAGGCTTTAAGTCCTCACTTCTGCCCCTGATTGGGTGCTACAAACAGCCTGTTGTACTGCCTTTGATTTGCCAGGGAGTAGAGGAGGTAGGAGGTCATGTAGAACTTAGATATCTTCTTCACGTTGACAAACTTCTTGTGGAAGCAGTTGTTAATGATGCCTCCCCAGTAGAATGAAACCTTGGTTGTAATGTCCTCATTTCCCCGTAGGATCTGCTCAATATAGTATGCCGTCCACTCCTGGAAGTAGGCGGCTGTTGGAAGACCCATGACCCTATTCAAAAAGGTTACTAGGTCATGGTAATCCTCGTGGAAATCGCTATGGAAGAGTTCCTAGAGAACCTTCGTAGCACTGCCCCATTTTTCCTTAAGCTAATGGAGATTTATTGACTTCTTGCACCCTGTCGGATTAGCATCCCACGCTGCCTGGCATTCTTCTAATGTGGGGACCTCCATCTGTTGGAATGTGGGAATGTGGAATGTCCCAGTGATCCCTTTTGGTGACATATCTATGAGGATGTTCCCTTCCTTATCCACAATTTCCCTGGTATCTGTTTGATAGGCTTCTCGGCAAGCCATGACTAATTCAGGTTCCACGAGGGAGGGAGGGAAACCGGCGGCCTTGGCTATTCCACTCTGCCATATTAATCTGGCGTTCTTTGTTGTCGGGTTGAACCTAACCCTTTGAGTGAATTCATCTATATCCACTTGGCCAATATTAGTGTCTGTAATTTCTTTCCAGTTCGTTGTGACCTTGGAGTGGAGCGGCTCACCTTGGAATCGATACTTCATTTGATCTTTGTCTTCCTTTCCCTGAAGGGTCCTTCCTGACTTCTTACCCTTGTCCTTCTCGGCGGATGCCTCTGAAGTTCTTGCACCTGATTCCATATATTCTGCAGGCAAGGGAAAAGACAGTGCAATAGATTATCAAAAGCATTCATGTTAGTCCATATCTCAAAAACAACATCTACTTCAAATAATCAATCAAGTATATCATAATTTTTATCTCTAGTCGTTATCGATCTTCGTTTCAGGGCATTTGGACAATCCGGGCCCGGAGGGTCGGACTTCCCTGGCAGGAATGTTGTATGGAAGGGAAAACACAGCTGAAAGCTCCCGGAGACCTTCCTTGGCCAAATTTTAATGTTTTAGGAGGCTCATGATGAAGAAGAGCACAATTTGGGATGTGGGTCGAAGTTAGATTCCAAATTTAGATTCGTTAGGATCAATTTAAGGGGGCTCAGAGGTTTCAAGCCGAAAAGCTGTCGGGAGATGGCAGTCTGGAGACGCAGAAAGCTAACGGAAATCTGAGGACGGAAGTCCGATGCCCGGGGCCCTGAGGGCCAAAAGGTGGGTGATGCTAAGTCATTTTATTTTCGAAGGCTTGGGCCAGCGACATCGGGAAGGTGCACGAACTTCGCCGTGTAGGACGGCAAACACCGGGCGAAAGTTCGGGAGAGGAAGTTTGGGGGCAGGAGTTTGGCAACATGAGTTTATCGTTTAAGTTCAGTGGCAATTGGCATAGCGGGGCCCGAAGGTCGGGGCGCTGGACGACATTTTCCATTAGAAACAGCGGGCTAGGACGAGAGTTCCGAGCAACGGAGCCCGACGAGCAGAAAGTTGTTCAAAGTTTCATCAAAATTTCATGGCGAATGGAGGTTTGGGGCCCGACGATTGGACAGACGTCCGAATGGCGAGGAGCAGTGTCGGGCCCGGGAGAAGGCTTCACCATTTAAACCTTGACTTACGGCTCGGCAGCAGATGGGAGGGTGGAACCCGAGCGCCACAGGGACAGAAGGACATCGCCGTGAGGGTGGTGGAAAAGGCACCAAAGAAACCTGACGCCCAAAGGCCGAAGGTCGAGAAGTCAGATGGTGTTTTCGGTCAACAACGGTGAGCGAAAGGTGGGCTTTTGAGAATGGAAGTCCAGACACCGGGGCCCGAAGGCGTGTCAGACGCGGACGGAAAAACACAAGCCAACGGTGGGGCAGAGGTCGGGGTCTGGAGGTCGGGCGGCATTGATGAGTTTGCCGAAAGACTTTTCCATGGGGAATGGCAGAAAATTGAGCAAGGAAATGCATCATCCAGGGCCCGAAGATTAAAATGATGGAACGATTTAAATTTCCAATGGTTAATTAGCAGAAATGCCGACGGAGCCTGAAGGGCGGGACGCCAGGTGACGTTCGCCGTTGAAGAAGGCGAACCTCTTGTGGAACTCCAAAGATGGAATTCTAGGGTTCCGAGCCTGAGATGACCAAAGGACGCATGTTAAGTTTCAGGTTTTCACAGCGGAGATGAGATCGGGATTCGACAGCTGGGGAGGTAGGGTGGTTTGGCAGTTTAGGCACAGCGAAATGCGAACGAAATTCCAGAGACGAAAGTCCGGATGGCTGGGCCCAGATGGGCGAATCACCATCAGCAAGTGTTCAAAATTTGATATTTGGACGGTGAAGGAGGGCCCTGGGCCCGAGGCGGAAAATCACCCTACGCAAAGAATAGTCGTGGCAGGGAAAAGTCCCGAATCGGCAAGGAGGGCATTTCCAATAGGTTTCTTAATATTCTAACATATGGGTTTGGCGTGCGATTTTATGCTCTATCACTTATGTCTTCCTATAGATGTTCATTTATTTAAATGTTTCAAAATCATGAAAATGATGGTCGAGAGGGCAAACGGATGGCCTACCTCAAACACGCAGAGTGGGGAGATGCAGGATCCACCCACGTTGGTCGAAATGATGCTGACGGTGATGATCGTGACGCTGTCGAAGGTGGTGGGCTCCAGATGATAGCTTCTCCAATTTGCTCCAATCTTGTTTGTGAAAATGACTTGGCTGGATTAGGCATTTTATACCCCAACTGCCATGAATGCATGCATTAAATGCTCGTACGGCCGTGAGAAAAGTTGGTGAATTTGAAGTCGACGACGGTGGCGGGAAAGCCAGGGCCTGGTGGCTGGGGAGGCGTGATGTGACGGCTGCTTCAAAATTTCACGTTGGTTGATTGGCAGCGGCGGCGAGCAGATCGTGGCCCGGAGGGCAGGATTCCGCCAGGGATCTGCTGTCAGGGATGGCGGAATCGTCACGGAATTCCAAAGATGGAATTCTGGATGCCCGGGCCCAGAAGACCCCGCGGCAGATAGTGGACGATAGCACACCGCAGGCGGCGAAGATGATGGAAGGACTCGAGGGGCGGGTCACCACAGGAGGTTCGTCGTCGCGGACGGTGAAACCAAGACGGAACCCCAGAGACGGATCTCTAGGGTCCGGGGTCTGAAAGGCAAAAAGCCGCAGGGAATTTCAATAAGTCTTTTGCAAACGGCGAGAGGTGGATCGGACCCCAGGGTCTGGAAGGATGCCCAGCGGACGTCGCAGGAAACAACAATCCCAGCAGGGAAATTCAGTTAGGGAATTCCGGACGCTCGGGCCTGGCAGGGCCCGGGGCTGTTTTAGGGCCAAATTGCCAGAGAGACTCTGCGAGGCTCCAAAATGCAACAAAAATCAAAAGTGGAGGCATGATCGATTTATGATGGAACTTTCGAGCAACATCGACCATTTCAAACATCAAAAAAAGAGGGGCACGCAAAATGAGGGGGCCCCAAAAATGACCCGACAAGATGAAAGAAAAGAGGGTCCCCGTTCTAAATGGGACATGTGTGCTAAGGGCACAAAACACATGATCGCCGAGAGAAAATCCAACCCTTCACCAAAAGTTATTCATAAGTCATTGTCGACAAGACCCGACGAGCTCACTGTGACATTATACCGAAGTGGATCCTCCCGTCACCAGTCGGCAAGACAATGAACATCGCTATGACTATACTTCGATGTACATGTCTGGCCGAAATGAATCAAAAGCGCTTGTCGGTAAGACCATGAGGGGTCACTAAGACCCAATGCCGATAGCCCAACTCATGCCAAAACAACATGTGATATGTCGATAACATGCTAGTAGAAAACTTCGATTGCCATAACAATAGGAATGTCTTGCCGATAGGAAACATATGTTGACAAGCAGAAAAACGGATCGGGGAGACCCTGATATTGTCACGCCGACATAGACCAGAATGTGGAAAATGCATGACTCGATGAAACAAATGGAGCAACATGGGAAAAAAGGAGAAAATATGCACAAAGAGAGGTAAAGTATTCAAGGTAGGACTTACTTGAAAAATTATGAATGTAGTCAACATGTAAAATCACCAGATTTTTACAGTTCCAATAGTGGCTCCATTTGGGGATGAATGATAGTCAGATCATTGCAAGGATCTAGAATCATTGGTTGAGTAGACCAGACACAAAATGATGAGCCAGTGAGCAGAATGGAAATGGAAATGAAGCATGAAGGAATGAATGCAAAATGAAAGCAAGATGGAAGTGAAATTTATGCAAAATGAAGGTGAACCACAACCCTCAACTACTATGCATGGAAAAGAAATTTAGAGAGGATAAGAAAGAGTTGTCCATGCATTGGCAACCCTTAATCCTCTGTGTTTTAACTTCACCTGTCTTGAGCTGTTACGATCTAAAAATTGAACCAAGCTTTCCCCTATCAAATACCTGATTTTTTCTTGAGTTCATCAAACTCTTCTTGAAGACATTCATGAAATCTTTCCTGTCACTATTAGTTTTCAGAGAATCATTATGCTCAGCTTGGCCCAAAATCCATACATCATTCTGCAATATATATTCTTCACCATTAGACAAATCTCTGTTATCTCCAACATATAAAATATACATATATTCAATGCAAAATTCCTCATTATCTTTCTCACTATTGTGTGTTATAAAACACTCACTCAGCTGTATTAAAAATTTACCCTCAGAGTGCTTCTCTTGAAAAACAAAAAATTATGTCAGACCAACATTGTCTAAAACAAACAAATCTAAAACCTTCTGCACCCCTTTGACACTACCATTTGGATACAACACTAGATTCTGATGTATATCTCCAATAGCATGCATGAACCAATCAAAGCTAAACCACTATCATTCTTGGTATGCAAACAAATGTCATCTTCACATGAATTAGAAATTTCAAAATCACATACCTCATCTTGAATGGAAACATATTTTTGATCAACATCAAAGGTTTCACCATCATTCCAAGAAATGCACAGGGAGTCATAAGAATCTTTACACAAAGATCTCTCACTGTCAAAAAAAATGTTAGCTGGACACAAATCTTCAAGATCATTTTCATGTGCACATCCCTGGTATTTAGGAGTTAACAAATCTGAAATCTGTTCACTACTGAATGAACAAGTCTCAACATTTTCATCACCATAGTTGCACTCTTCATTTTTATCATCCTCAAAAAGAATTCCAAGATCATCATAGAATGAAAAATCAGAAATTTTACCAGCATAGTCATTTATTTCATCACTTTGCATGTCTGAAAGTATCTCCTCTTTATCATAAAGTGGATTTGAAAATACCTGAAGTCCATTTATGGGCATACCTTTGCACAATATCCTCTGATCTTCATTTAAATCTTCATCATACAATGGGTTTAAAAAAATTTGGAAACCACTTTCAAATGTACAAACCTTTTCTTCATCAACTGTATCTATGTAGCTTTCAACTTGTTGTAGATCAAAATCCATAAATCCATCCTCACAATCTGAAAACTCACTAGATTCCTCACAACATGCACTGCTTTCCCCTTCACAATCTATTATGCAAGAGAAATCTCTTGCAGCATCATCCTCCTCATGCAAACTATCATAGGAATCATATTGACTTGCACATATCTCATCTTCTACCGGTTGCACCATCTGATCAATTTCTCTACACTCATCAGAAATATAACTATTGGATTCAACATTGGTGGTGTTCTCATACCTTATTCCCTGGGATAACACTTGCATGAAATCAAAAGAGGAACCTTCTGCCTTAGTCCTTCTCTTCTGATTAACAACAATTAGTCTCTCTATCTCTTCTTCAGTAAATCTCTTCATACTCTATTGAGCAGGCACCTCAGCAGAATGTGGCTTTGTATAATCTTTTTCATAGTCAGGAAGGACCTTCTATTCAACCATATGGTCATTGTACTTATGACTTGAAACATCATTTTGATAATATTCATTCTCCGAAGGTGAGTTCCTTTCCACAACATGGTGAAAGGTATTTGAAGTCAAGTATACTATATGATCTTCTCTATTATTTCCTATCAACATTCCCTCTTCTTGCATTCTTTGGGCTACAACACGATGATCTAGGGAATGTGGCCTATCACAAAATTCACAAAAGTAATTGTTACTTACCATGTAGGTTCCCCTCTTACTCAATGGATCAGAAGCATCTTTGTTTCCAGGCCTAGTTGTTATAGGTTTCTCATCCTTCCAGTTGGTATTATAAGGCATGTCATGCAACCTTAGCCTTTCATTCTTATAAGTGTTCTCTTGTTAGTACTGATAACTACTACTTTGCTGACGAACCTTAGGATTGTCTCTTTTATCCATTATCCCTGCAACCCTCCTATTGTTGTCAATTGTTTTAGCCATCTTCTGAGCTTCAGCCAAATCTCTTGGGAATCTATTTCTTAGTTCATACCCTGTTTTAGGATCAAAAGCATTCAAATAAACACTCAGTGCTATAGAATCTGGCAACTTTGATCCAGGAGGTATTTTATTCTACAACTTATTGAATCTCTAATTAAAATCATAAATGGTGTCATTTCGATCCTTCTAAATCCATATTAATTCATGAAGAGCATCATCTGGTGCACTTGGATTCCCATATTGCTCAAGGAATTGATCCTAAAACCCCTAGAGAGAATCAATAGAGACTACTGGCAAGCTATTGAACCAATCCCTAACGTCCTCAACAAGTGATATCATGAATAGCCTCATGCATACACTTCATATGGCACACCCAAATCTTGGATGAAAGCACTGAAACTTCTCAAATGCTCCTCAACAGTAATCATATTACTTCCTATAAACTTAGGCATCATACCTCTCCAACTACCATCCATTGGATAAGGGGATAATTGAATCCCTGCCAAATCAAACTGTCTAATCATTGTTGTGGATTGATGAGGGGGGATTCCAGGTGGATACTGATGCTAATATGGTGGACCATTCTATTGTGTATGATGATGTGGCACATACTGCTGACCATCAGGTGGTTGTGGTGCATATATATTCTGTTGTGCATGATATGCATTGCCTCCATTGTGAAAATTTCCATATACATTTGTGTAGTTATTCATTCCATATGCAAATTCCATTCTTCATCAAACTTTTTCAGAGTCGCCACCTACTTTTCCAAAAGTAGGAAAAATGATTAATTTCTGATTTTCTCCCTAGCGGAATCACTCTTTCTAAAACTTCTCAAATCACAACTTCTTCTTCAATGATTCTATGTGATGGTCTTCAACTGAATTTTTGATGTTATCCCTAGCAGAGTCACCAATTTGTTAGCTCTCAAAAATGCATGTTTTAACCATGAAAGGTTGCTAAGCTTTCACAACGTTTTAGGGTAACAGACAAGGTCAAGAGAACTCAACCTTCTACTCTTCAGGTGCTTCCAAACCTAGGCGGGTGTACCTATCTGAATGAAGTAGACCTGACTTATGATTATCTTTCTTGCACAATGATTTGTCCAAAATGGCAGATGGTAGTGAACAAACGAAACCAAACTTGATATCAATCTTCTAATCTAAATTATAAAATGCTTAATAAACAAATGTAAAGAAGCTGAATGAATTGAAATGATGAAATTGTAGAGACCAGTGCCTTGTTGGGTATGCAGAGTCAGATGAAACAAAAGTGAGCAACTTATTCTAGCAGAAAATCAAATTGATGGCATATGATCTATTCATAACTTGTATAAACATGCAAGATTATGACCACTAAGCTCAACTTTAATAATCCGGATGAATCTTCCTAATTACTGTGACCAACGAAAAATCATTTAATCTCTACTTAAGAGAACCAGTCAATTAATCACACAGATACAACAAATGTGCACTGATAAACTGAGAATAAACTTGTTATTTCAATTTAAAAAACTAGAAAGAATCAACTTGGAGACAACTTAGCAATGCTTTTCAATAAACTCAACATACAATTGACACCAAAAATAACTTGCCACACCAATTGACTTTCATTGGATTCACCATTTTAAAACATGCACATAGTCTCTGATAAGAGAAAATTATTCTACTGTAGCCATTCCTAATCTATTGTATATGATCTAAAATTTGATATCTCTCTCTCAATTACAAATAGGAGTCCATATTTATACACTAGCATCAAGAAAAAAAATCACTTTGAGATCCATGTCAGCCACCGTAGAATTCGGGCAAAGACATGTCGGCCATCAACAATATTTAGAAATTTTCAAATGTTGGCCCACAGTGCTCAAGTCTCCATTGATCATTCGTGAACAGTCACAAAGATATCTCAGCAGGTATGCCAAAGGCAACAATATCATCGATCGCTCCTATGTTCACTGTGTTTCGCCATGACCTTCCACTGTCGGAGAGACATCTCACAGACTGCCTTATGTTCTATCAACATGTACCTCATTCGTGCTATCCATTCGCTAAGACACAAGGAGATTTCACACTAAGCAACATTCCTTTTGTTTTGTTCTTAGTCACCATGACCTATTGAAATTGGAGAGACCTCACGTAGCACATATTGTGTTTCACCGAAAGCCCCTTATCTCATTACATGTCACTGTGACCCATCGTTATCGCAAAGACCCCATAGAGAATTCATTTTGTTCTGTCAAAAAACCACAAGATGCATATTAGTTGCTGTGACAATAGTACATTCTTACTGACAGAGTCCCCTTTGTATTCCATTGGCGAGGTTGAAGGTCACTCGCCAAGACCTCCTGCCGATATCGCTAATTCCTACCGATATATTCCTTTTCATCCTGTGCATCGTCATGACATTAGGTTTCTCTCACCGATGAGCAATCTTCTTTTCATTTGCTTCATCGTGACATAAGGGTATCGGAGAGACCTCATATCGGTACACAATGTCTTACCAAAAATCCAAGCACACATGATCACTGAGAGAAAAGCCAACCCTTTGCCAAAAGTTATTCATAAGTCATTGTTGGCAAGACCCGACGAGCTCACTGTGATATTATACCGAAGCAACATAAGTCATACCAAATTGGATCCTCCCGTCACCAGTTAGCAAGACAATGAACATCGCTATGACTATACTCTGATGTACATGTCTGGTCGAAATGAATCAAAAGCACTTGTTGGTAAGACCATGAGGGGTTGCTAAGACCCAATGCTGATAGCCCAACTCATGCCGAAACAACATGTGAAATTCTGATAACATGCCAATAGAAAACTTTGATCGCCATAACAATAGGAATGTCTCGCCGATAGGCAACAGATGTTGACAAGCAGAAAAACAAATCGGGGAGACCCCGATATTGTCACACCGACACAGACTAGAATGTGGAAAATGCATGACTCAATGAAAAAAATGGATCAACATGGGCAAAAAAGGAGAAAATATGCATGAAGAGAGGAAAAGTATTCAAGGTAGGACTTACTTGAAAAATTATGAATGTAGTCAACATGTAAAATCACCAGATTTTTACAGTTCCAACACCACCCTCAATCAAATGGGAAAAGTGAGGTTGTTAATAAGTGTTTGGAAGGATATCTATGTTGTTTCACTTCAGAGAAGCAGTATCAATGGGTAGATTCTCTACCACTTGCAGAATGGTGGTATAACACTTCTTTTCATAGCTCATAAAAAATGTGTCCATTTTTGGCACTTTATGGATATCATCCTCCTTCCATCACATCATCAATAAAGGTTTCACCAAGAGTTCAGGCAGTAGAAGACCACTTGCTTCATCAACAACAAGTACTTTCAAGACTCAAGGAGAATTTAGCCATGGCACAAAATCAAAAGAAACAACAGGCAGACCAACATAGTAGTGAAAGAAGTTTTGAAGTTGGGGATTGGGTCTTCTTGAGATTGCAGCCTTATAAGAAAATCTCACTAAAGCAACAAAGACAGAATAATAATTTCTCTCCAAGTTATTATGGTCTATACCAAATCATGCAAAAGATTGGTAGTGTTGGGTATGTGCAGGATCATGATGGGCCCAAAAGTGGCAATATGATGGGCATGTGGCTAATGACTATTTTTTAACCTAAAATTGATAAAACAAAAAAGGTTTTAAAAGGAGATTCTCAACTTTCTACCAATATAAATTATGCTTTATTTTGAATTTAATAAGTAATTATTATTCATTTTCTATTCAAATTATGACTAAAGTCTTGAGTGATAGGCTGATGGAAAAACATCTATAACTTTCAAACGATATCAAATTTTTTGAATCCAAAACATGCGTCACATTCTATGCTTCGTATAATATAGGATTATAAAAAAAAAATGAATTTCATGAAGTTTTGACCAAGTTAAGGTGGTTAGACATAAAAGTTTTTATATTTTTTAAAAATTTGTAATAAAAAATTGATAATTAATTATTTGCTTGGAAAAAAATTACAAAAAAATATGCATCACATTGAGGCATGAGTCCTTTACTTATATCTAAAATCTTATAAAAAAATATTATCATTTTATTGTGGTTAGGGTGGTCAGACAAACACCTACTTCTTATTTTTTCCCTAGAATTACATACCACTGCATTGAAATTTCAAATTTTCACCAAATAGATTTAAAAAAAAAAACAAAACCTTGTAGTTTAGAAACTACATTCAATTTTCTACAGATTCTATTCTTACATATTTTTGAAATAATATAGATAACTTATTCTAATTTTTACATCAAGTTGCCTAACTTTGATTTTTTTGAATTTTTTGCCACTTAAGGGCTTGTGTTTTCCATGATGATCCTGCACATACCCTTTTTTCTACAAGCTAGAGTTGCCACCAACAACAAAGATACATCCAATTTTTCATGTTTCTTATTTGAAGAAGGTAATTGGGAATAATATTCCCTCTCAAACAACACTACCAGAGTTTGATGAAGAAGGAAAAATCATTTTGGAACTAGAGTGCATTCATCAAACATGCACAAAGAAGTTGAGGAATAGAACTCTCACTGAGTATCTCATCCAATGGAATAATTCACTAATTGAAGATGCCACATGGGAGGATGTGGAGTTCATTCAAAAGAATCCAAACTTGATTAGCATTGAGGACAATGCTTCTTTGAAGAAGGGGGGAATGCTACACCCTTAATATTAGTGTACATTGGGCTATGAATAGTCGGCTTGTGGCTATCTTAACTCTCTATTAAGTCATATTATCATTAATATATTGTTATTTAATTCATTATTTTGGCCTAATACTTATATAGGTGTGTCTTATTTCATCATGAAGTTGTGAAGTGTGTTCTCATTAGAGATATTGGAGGTTTTCCCCCTCAAAGTGGCTTGTTGTTCTCTGTTATTATCAAGTATTTGCGGCATATTTCATATCATATTCTTCTATTTTTCAAGTTATTTCATAACAAGAATTGACTAAAAATGTTGACTGGGGCACTTACACCAAGCTAGGTGACTTTGTCCTAGTTTTGGGAAAAACTTGTCCGAACAAGAATTTTCCATATGGATATCCAAAAATGCATAAACTACTTTTTTAGGCCTAGCAGTGGGACTAATTTTCCACTGGTGGTGACTTAGTCCACTTGCAGATTTCAGGAATTTTGGGATAAGTCATGTAGCTTTGAGTCTGCACTTGCTTTCCTAACAGGTAATCGATCTTGATTTTTCAGAAAATAGGATAAAAAGAGTCTCCAAGCTTCAATTAGTTCTTTGTTGACTTGAATGACTTTGATTACTTTTTGACCACTTTTCAACCTATTTCTTTGATAAATATTCCTACAAAGTCTGCAAACACACATGTAAAGAGGGGAAAATGGTCAAGGGTTTGAGTATAGGGACTTGCCTTTGTCAAACCCATTTTGGTAATCAAACCCTCTAAAATGAAATGAAATGAGAAGAGAATGATAAATAGATAACAAGAAATGTCATAAACATACTAAACCCTGGATGTAGAAATTTGAAGATCTATGCAATGAAGTGCTCCAAAGGATGACTTGATTATGCTTGGATTGCTTGAACTCTTGAGAATGATTAAGTAAATTGCTTGAGTGAATGCTTGAATGAATGGAGGGGTTAAAATGAGAGGAAAAATCCTTATTTATAGTTGATTTTCCTAAATTTCCTAAAACTAACACATCACAAACCAACCTCAAGGGTTGGAGAATGAAATCCTACTAGAAATTTGAAATAATTTTGATTTTTGTGCCAAATAGGACTAAGTCGCCCCTATTGGCAATATAGTCCCACTTAAGCAATTTAAGTGGCTGTCAAGAATTAAAGGGAATTAAATGTTGTCTAATGGGAATATCCTAAAAAGCACACTTAAGAATGGCCAAAAAGTGCATTAAGGGGACATTTAAACATGAAAAAGGGTTGAATTATTGATGATGTAATTCTAGAAAAGAATGAGAGTTTGTTACAAATCTTTACAAAACTTTGAAATAAGACTTGGTAAGTGATAAAAAGTAGTTATTTAAGTGAATTATGATGAAAGGGTCCTAGAAAAGTGTAAAAGTGGGTTACAACACTTCATAACACCTTTACAAGACATCCTAGAAGTCTTAATTATTCACAAGGGTCTGAGACCTAATGTGAATGTGTTAGCCACATTACAACATTAAATCTAGGCAAAATCAAGCCAAAGTCCATAAGAAATACTCTCGTGAGCACAAAAATATTAACTATACATTTTTTGGCGACACAATTAAAAATGCACTAAGTTAGCCAATTCTAATGAAGTAGGTCCCCCACAATCAAACTCAACAATATGTGCACAAGAATAACACTATCATTTTCACAAAGAGTTTAACTAGTGTTTTTTCGTTCATTTAATTGTGGTGTTTTGCTTCACTCTATCTATTAATAAATATGCTATGAGAACTCAACCCTCTAGTTAATCTCAAAGTCCTTGAAGTGGTGAAGACTCATAGACAGGACAATTTAGCCACCAAAGTCACACATTTTAACTTAAAAATTATATTTGAATTTCAAACCAATGTCTACTCCTAGGTAATAAACTTGTAGTATTAGTATATGATAGCCAACATGAGGTCTCTACAAAGGATCATACTAAGTGCTATTTAATCATTAAGTTCACTTGCTAGAAAATTTCCTTTCTATTTAGCTTCTTTAGAATTAATTTAGTATGGTGGGTTCACTTGTGGATAATAAAATAATATTTCAAATATAGTAGTGTGAGACAATGTGAACTTAGGTTCCACATTAGGAACCATTTCTAGTTGTAGAAGTGTGTGTGAAATAAGTATAAATGATCAACAAATACAACTCAATAAGACATTATATCAAAGATTCAAACAACAATTAAAATTATTTAAAGCAAGAATCTGTTGAAAGTGCCATATTGCTCTCTATCTCCAAAGATTTATTAAGTCACAGGGCTCTCAAATTTTGTAAGCATTGTGACTATTAAAATGCCAATCTAGAGAATGAGAAGCTGCTAAATGCAAGAATCTAATCCTGTATTATGATTCCTAAATGATATGATATGATACTATGATTGAAAATGGCATGAAACTTGATCAAAGAAGCTAAACTAAACGATGATGCAGCTAAATGAGAAGCCATGATTTCTATTCTAAAATGATATGATTGTTATTGCTATTGCTAAAATGCTTGATTGCTCAATTGGTATTTATAAAGAGTGAGTTTGCACAAAGTTGGGATCCATTTCTTATGAAAAGAGGTTGTATTTATAGATTCTTGGTAGCACATTTGTGAAGGGGAAGTAGAGAAAAGGTCTGGATTTGATTTGAAGAATTGAATGGTGAAGAATGAAGAAGCTTGAGATGATTATGGAGATTGTTCCTCCCCATAAAAACACTCAGCCAAAAGATAGGAAGAATCAATGGAAGAAGATGAAGAAGCTTGCCTGCAAATTTGTCTCCAATTTGTCTCCAAATTTTTTGATGAAGGTTGAAATGAATTAAATTAGACATTTCATATCTAATTTGGTAGGTGGATATGATTAGTTGTAGAATATATTTCAATTCAATATTTAGATTTATTCAATTTAGAAAAAGAAGATATTTAATTCAATAAAACAAACTATAGAAGTCTATGTTTATTAAATAAATATGGAAGAAATATGATAATTAAATAAAAAAAAGTATGAAACTTGTTTATTTAATTTAGATGAAATGATGTGATTAAGATGAAAGATAAATATAGAAGAACTTGATAATAATAATTAAATAAAACAAAAAATGTAATTTGTTTATTTAATTAAGAGGAAATAAGATAATAACAATAGAAGAATTAAAAGTGAACTATATAAATAAATATTTCTATTTATTTAATAGTAGAGGAATTAAAGGTTAATTAATCAAATAAATCATATTTAATTAATTAATTATCTAGACCATTTTTAGATGTACATACATTTTTCCCCTCTTTCAAGTGATGTGTTTATGCATTGCTTCAGAGAAAATGTTGTTGCTGTTGCTAGTATTGACAAAAAAAATAAATAGTATGACCCAAATGTTGATTTTGAAGAGATGATGAATATATGCCCCCTTAGGAGATAATCGATGATTATTTGTTTTTCAATGTTTTTCTTTTTTCTTTTTATTTTTTTAAATTTTTATGATTTTTGTGATACTCTAATGAAATTATGAATATATGATGAAGTAGTGATTTATCTCCTGACAAATAATTATGTAAAATGCCCCTATGATGAATTTTGAATTAAGCCTCTTTGAAAAAAATTTAAATAAATCCCACCAAAATCCCTTTAATCACTCCATTAAAAAGCTAAAAAAGGTTGATTTTGAATTCATTTGTGCATTTGAGTTTTGAAATTTGAGAGAGTGATTTGGAGCCATTTGGAGCAAAAATTTCAATCCCCTACCACACTCATCATTTTGAGTGTGTGCATTGACACAACCGCTCGACCACCTATGGACCTCTAGTATGTACCCATGAACCTCCTCATTTTTCACATTTTTCATTTTTTGCGTGTAATATTTTGGTTTGAAAATTTTGAATTTCTTTTAGCACATACGTAGGCTAGAATAGCATATCCCATTGTTGTTTTAGTGCATTCCCTAGTTTAGCGCATAGGTAATCTATTATACCACATAGATAGGATGAAATAGTGCATCTGCAGATTTAGCGGATAGGTTAGATATTGTGGTGCATCCATAGGCTAAAGTAGCACATCCACATATTTAGCACATTGATGTCCTAAAATGGCACTTTGTCTTCTTAGAATGGCACATCTGATGAGTTAGTGAATTTACTACATGTTTTAGCGCATTAATTTCCTATTTTAGTGCATCCAAGCCAGAATGATGAAATTTTTCATTAACTCTCTAGTTTTGATGATTTTTTATCACGTCAACCTTTGATTTGTTGTTGATTGATGATCCGAATAATTTTGATGATGGTCAACCTCATGATAGATGAGGTTTGATGGTTGATTGATAATAATTATCCTCATGATAAGCGAGGAATAATTATAGTTGGATTGACAAAGCTCATGATAAGCAATGTACAATTTTAGATGATAATTGACCTCATGATAGGCAAGGTTGATTTGATTAATTGACTTCATGATAGGCAAGGTACAATTTTAGATTGATGATTGACCTCATGATAGGCGAGGTTCAATGATAATTTCTCACGAGATTTTAGTGAAGTCTCACCAGAGTTGATTAGATTTGATAGGCTAATTGATATTTATGATGGACAAAGATTTCTGAATTTTCATATTTTGTCATGATAGGATTCATTTACAAACTACAAATTAGACAATAGTTTCATAGGAAATTGTATTTGATACCGCATCTAGTGTAGCCTAAGACAACAATTATCATGAGATGTGGGTTGTCTTCTCTTTTATTCATGCCCTAGATTAGGATTAATTGGGGTCTCTTGACAGCCCTAGTAGAGAGATGGCATAGTGAGCATAATACCTTCCACCTTCCTACCAGTGAGATGATAGTGACTCATGAGGATGTGTGGCAGATTTTGTAGATACCTGTTGTTGGAGAGGTTGTTGTTTATGATTCTTCAAAGCAGGGTGGCACTGACGCTCTACATTGAGTTTTCTAGGATGATTCGATTTGTGGATATGAGATCCCATTGGGAGAGATGGTGGATGCCTATGATACCTTGCATTCAGTTCTCGCTGGTTTCATTGGAGGGCTTCTTTGTCCTAATCGTAGGTCAAAGGGACTTTCTATTGGGTTGGGCTACATTTTGGAGAGCATGATCATCCATGGTACCAGATATGCATGGGGTATGTGTATGTTCACTCATCTTTACCATGATTTGCATCAAGATCAGGTGGTCTACCTTTGAGCTCATAGTTTATCTTCTAGGGTTACATTAATTTAGGTGTGGGAATGGGAGCATATAGCTATTACATATCCAATAATAGTTAGACAAAGACTATCCATCAGGCCATATGTTCACAAATACACAAGTCATCTTACTCAACCCAGACTAGGTAAGTTGGAGGATTGAAAGATATTTTTGGATGATGTAGAGGTTGTTACATGGTGGCCTTATCTTGGTTGTGATCACTAGGATGAGGATGGTACAAAGATGCCATATCCTTGTCAGTCTATGTTTTTGATTGGTAGGATTCATTTTTTTATTGAGAGATCTTTGTTGAGGAGGGTGATTAGACAATATGGCATTGTACAAGGGATGCCCCAGGGTGTTGCACATTATGCCCAACTTTAGTTAGATTCTACTAAGTGGTGACCCATCCTATCATATGATACTGTTGTTCAGGAGTACCTGAATCTACAACCTTTGAATTGGGATATTCATCCTGATATTATCAAATCTCTGATTACTATAGATTATGCTAAGTACATTGCCTTACATCCATTTCCATAGATATTTTTTCCTAATGAGCTAGTGCCACTACCCATTGAGGAGGAGGTTGTAGTTGTACATGCTCTACAATGGAGGAGAGAGGGTGTGGAGGAGGAGTAGGATGTGGAGGGGAAGTAGGATGTGGAGGAGGAGGAGGATGTAGAGAGCAGTTATGAGGATGAGAGTAGTGATGATGAGGAGGTATACGAAGGTGGTGGGGATGGGGGTGGAGATGATGGAGGAGATGGTGGTGGAGGAGGTGGAGGATCATGTGGGGCTAGTGGATTAAGTGGAGGACCAAGTGGGGCTATTGGATTAGGTGGAGCAAGTGGATCAATTCCAATATTGGATGTCAGAGACATCATGGTGCATCGTATGAGGTGATCCCTAATAGCCCCTACAGAGCAGTGTGTTCAGATTGGGATACCTTCTCAGCATCAACAAACTTAGATTGCAAGTTTACAGGTGTAGGTACAGACCTTATAGGTTCAGCTGGTTTAGGCTCATGGATTATTAGTTTAGACATAGACTCAGATGCAGACATAGGCATAGGCCCATACATAGGCTCTTCCTCAAGTATAGACACATTTGGCAGCTGCACAAGCTTAGATAGCCTCATTGATAGCAACAAGAGATTTAGCTAGACAAACTATAGAGTAGGCATAGGTAGTGGCCAATAGGCTGCAGAGATTACCAGATGGTACTTTTGTGGTAGATTACATGAGAGAGGTTCTTCAAGTTGGTAGAGTGACTAAGTATTATAGGGGTCGATACCATGATGCAATACCTTCAGGGCAAAGAGTTAGCTATGCTTAATCTCAATTAGGTAGGACTCATTCTAGGACTATTAGTGTAGGTGTGACACAGCCTCTATAGAGAGATCCAAGAGATCTGGTACATCTGGTGGAGGAGGTATTGTTCCCGAGATGCTGACACCATCTGGGGATAGCACTACATAGCTCCTTGATTAGATTCTTTGATATATTTTGAGACCTGATGTATACTCTGATGGTTTGATTCACAGCCATTTGGATGTTGTATCCCTCTTATATTTTAGACATCATTGTAAACTTGACATTATTATTTTTGAGATTTATATGATATGTGGTGGATTGATTTATCTATATGTTCTTATATGGTTCTATTATGGATGCATTTAATTATCTATTTCTATATTCCATACGATGATTTATGTTATGATGTTATGGATGCAATTTATGATCATGATGACATGTTATGATTTACATATGATGTTATACATGATAATGCCTATAATGATTATGTATGTATGATGTATGATAGTTATATGATAATGGATATATGCAAATTATATGAAAATGCATCTATATGTTATGATTTTATGATAATGTTACGAAAATGCAATTATGTAGATGATTTGTTTTTGATATTTTCCTTATGCAATTTAGACGATGTGATGTTATTAAAAATATGATATGATGCCAAATATATGATGGAATGTTTGAATGATTTAAATGATATAATAATACTTTCTAATGTATGCAAATGAAAATCATTATGCATTATAGGATAATGATGATGTTTTTGTTAATGTCAAGTATACTCAATCCATTAATGAGAAAAGATAACATCGTTTTTGAATTCTTTACCAATATTTTTAACAAATACTCTACAAATGTAAAACTAACATGAGTTCCATCTAATTTTACTATGCAAATCTATATGCAAGCATTAGCATCTTAAAAATCCATTTATTTTTCTTTTTATCATCACTGATCTTTTAAAATGTTGAAAGTGGGTACACGCATCAATGGTATAATTTAGACCAATGATGACTGGGTACTACTTTCATGATTTTTGATATTGCAAGTTAACACAAGCATCTAGGTATAATTAAACTGAGATGACCTGAGAATTTCTTGTGTAAATAGATAATAATGAATCATTTTCTTATGTGAATCATGAATGTCATCAGTGATACTTTATAGAGCATGTCTCATGACAATTCACACAATAATAATGACCAATTCACAAATAACAGAAAAAGAAAAATCCATTCTCCTTCCTAGCTTCTGTAGTTCAATACATCATCGAGTTTCCCCAAATAATTGATAACAATAAACAAAGTAGAACATTTGAACATTCCAAATAAAGCCATAAAATCATAATTCAAAAGAGTATCATCCATCTAGAGTCATTTTGATTGGTTTGGTTTCAATTGTTTTGCTATGGATGGTTGATTTTCTAAAGTTTTTTGATGTTTGATGTATGTTCAATTTTGAGTTTCCCAATGATCATTGTGTTTTCTATGTTGTCATACTGTTGTTTTCCTTCTTTTTTTTCAGCTCAAGTTTATTTCCCCTAGTAGTGAGTTTAGGATTTTTTCCCCCAAGCTAGGGTGTGACATGACCACTTTTCCAAGATACATACATGATGTTCTTTTTTCAAATGATAGGCCAAAAAATGATGGCAAAAGTGAATGACTGAATCATGCATCTAATAGATAGAAAAGTTGGTTTAAATCACAAGTAGCACCTATTTCCAGGCTTTCACTACTTGTTTTTATTGCACTTTTTTAGACTTTATGATTTCTTTTTCTTTTTCTAAATTTTTTGTACATTTCTATTTTATTTTTTATTTTTTGTACTTTTCTATAAGCATGATGCTTGTTTGCCATGTTCTTATCAAGGTGACCATTTTAACCATGCACTAGATGATTTAGGTATAGAATTTCTTGAGATGGATACTATTGATAGGTTCCTCAAATGAATCCCCTTCAGACGTAAACAACTGAAAAAGCTCCAAATCCATAGACTGATGTGATGAAAAAGGGACCTAGCTAGTTAGGTTCAAACTTCCCTTTCTTTTCTCTATCTTGTTGATTCTGATGGTTTTATTTTAAGACCAAGTCACCAACCTAAAATGTTCTAGGTTTTACCTTGTGATTGTAGCTCTTGGACATTCTTTGTTGATATGCCTTCAAATGGTTCACAACTTGTTGATGAAGTTCATCCAACAGTTCCAACTCTTGAAGTCTAGAAACCCTATAATCCTCATCTGAAATAATCTCTTTCAGTGACACACAAAGTGATGGTATCTCAACCTCAATAGGTAGAATGGCCTCTGATCTATATACCAAGGAATATGGTGTAGCTCCTGTAGGTGTTATGATGTTGGTTTTGTATTCCCAAAGAGAAGGATTTAATTGAACCTTCCAATCACATCCAACATTGTTGGCAGTCTTCTTCAAGATTTTCAAAATAGTTTTTTTTTAGGCCTCTGCTTGGCCACCCTTGAGGATAGTATGGTGTTGAAAAATGATGTTGGATATGAAACCTCTCACACAATTCACGAACATCTTTATTCTTAAAAGGTCGATCATTGTTTATGACAATGGACTAAGGAATTCCATACCTACAAATGAGGTAATTCCATATGAAATAAGAGATCTATTTTCTTGTGATTGTTGTTAAGGGAATTGATTCTATCCACTTTGTAAAGTACTTTGTTGTTGTGATTATAAATTTGTGTCCATTGGATGAAGACATATTAATCTTTCCTACCAAGTCCACTCCCCACTGACAAAAAGGCCATGTTGAAGTGAATAGTTATAATTCTTGTGCCGATGCATGAATAAGATTACCATGTATTTGACATTTTTCACACTTCTTCATAAACTGAAAAGACTCCCTCTCCATGTTTGGCTAGTAATACCACAAACATAGGAGTTTCTTTGCTAAGGTTAGTCCACTTGAATTAGTTCCAAAAATACCTTCATGAACCTCACATAAAGTTTTCTCAGACTCATTATTTTCTAGACACCGAAGAAGAGTACCATCTAGACCTTGACAGTAAAGTCTATCAAAAATTAAGGTATGTCATGCAGTTTGGAAAATGAAGCTGTGTTTTTGGTTTTTGGAAAGATCGGGAGGAAGGATATTGCATTTCAAGTAAGCGTAGGCCTTTCCATAAATTGAGGATACAATGTCAACTAAATGGAAAATGTTCTGAGATTTTGTATTATCATAAGCAAGATTAGACACAGGTTCCACCATAAACTCATAATGACCTCATTTTTTTGGAAACTGCAAGAGAGAAGCAATTGTCACCATAGCATCCACAACTTTGTTTTCTACCTTTGGAATATGTTCAAACTTGATATCCATAAATTACTTTTTGAGATCATCCACCATTTTCTTATATGGCATCAATTTCTCATCTTTTGTTTGATATTCATCATTTACTTGATAAATGACTGGTTGTGAATCTCCATATACTTGTAGCTCTGTGATCTTCCATTCAACTACCACTTTGATGCCAATAATTAATGCCTCATACATAGCTACATTATTTGTACATGGAAACATGAGTCTATAGGACTTTGGGATGGTATGTCCTTGAGGTGTAACAAACAAAATTCCTGCACTAGACCCACGTTGTGTGTATGACCCATAAAAATAAAGTTTCCATTGTTGTGTTGTGACAATAAGAATGCATGCATCAGGAAACTCAATATTCATTGGGAAATCATCTGATAATGGAGCTTTAGCTAACTGATTGGTGATCACTTGACCTTTGATGGCTCTCCTATCCACATACTGGATATCAAATTCACTCAAGATCATGACCCACTTGGCTAGTCTTCTTGTCAAGGCAGCCTTGCTGAGTAAATACTTTAAGGGATCAATCTTTGATTTGAGTTTGACTGTGTGGGTTAACTTATAATGTCACAACTGATAGGTAGAAAATACCACTACCAAAAAAGCTTTCTCGATGAAGGTGTAATTAATCTCATAACCATTCAGAGTCCTACTGATATAATAGATAGCCTATTCCCGTTTCCTTGGGATCTTTTGTGCTAATAGAGCTCCTAAAGAAATGTCTCTTGTTGCAATGTATAGTAACAATGGTCTCTCTTCTGTAGGTGGCATTAATTTGGGTGGTGACCTCAGATATTACTTTATTTGGTTGAAATTTGTTTCACATCCTTCATCCCATTTAAAAGGGACATTCTTATGTAGCAAATGATTAAAGGGATGACTTTTGTCTGCTAATTGGGAGATAAATTTCCTGATTGATTGTAGCCTACCTTGTAGAGATATTAGTTGACTCATATTATTTGGTGGTGGCATTTCCATTATTTCCTTAACCTTGGCAGGATCCACTTTGATGCCATTTTTTAAAACTATGTAACCTAGAAGCCTTGTCGATGTCACACCAAACACACATTTCTTAGGATTTAATCTGACATTAAACTTCTCTAGTCTGGTAAAGATTTTCCTAGAATCTCTAGATGTCCTCTGGTATATGACTTTGCTAATATATCATCCATGTAATCTTCCATAAAAGTATGCACCATGTCATGGAAAATGTAGGGAAATTTTGGTCATCTCAAAAAAACCTCCAAGAACAGTAATGCCTTTGAGAACTTTTAAGTTCATTAAATTGCCTCAAAGGCATGTACAACTGTGCCACAAACCAGAATCATAAACAATGCATTTCCCACATTAATCCTTCTAAGAGAAGCACATACAAATTAATTTTTCAACAACTTACATAAATAGATTCAACAAATAGAACCACTAAATATGAAAGATGGAACAAAAGATTAGAACACACAGATTTACATGGGGAAAACCCTTTCAGGTAAAAAACCCCACACTCCAAAAACCCAGATCACCATTGTATTATCCATGCAATAGAATAGTTACAAATATAGCTCAAGCACTAAGCCTTTTCAAAGATTACACCATGTTTCATTGTGGAGACAAATTGGCAGAAACTCTATTCTATTTCCCTCTCTCCCCTTTTTACATTTCCCTAATCAACCTCTCAGTTCATTACAACCTTCACAATGTTACAATACTTTCACACAGTATACAGTGTAGATTAACAATGAAAAATCAATCAAGACATTCTATCAGGAGAGATTTCAGTAGCATAACCTTGCCTAGATCTTTCTCCCTTTTCCTTATTGTAGAACATTCAATTTTTATACCATTCATTCTCTACCGACAGGAAAAAGTTCAACTTCCTTTATAGATCAGTTCATTTTCCTTTTGTTGGACCAACCGTCAACCAATATTACACATCAAACAAACTTCTCCTACTCATTTGTGATCCCCCAATGAATATCAACCACATCAGTAGTCAACCAAGTTAGTGCCCTCCATCTAGCCAAATAAATGCAAACGCCCACCGCTCTACTATAGCCAAGAAACAACAACCTCACAGTGTGGCAGTGACTCCACCACACCACCACAGGAGGTATCCAACATAGCTATGAGTTGGAGGTAACCGTGCTACATCTAGATAGTTGATAGGCTTCCACAGTATGGTATTTTACACTACACTACCACTGCACATCTAGCAAACTCCTATGGTATGGCAGTAACTACACCACCGCTAACCATCTAGTGAACTCCTGTGGTATGGTGGTAACTACACCACCACTAACCATTAGCAAGCTCCTATGATATGGAAATAACCATGCCATTACTAACCATCCAACAAGCTCCTATAGTATGGTAGTATCCACCACAGTACCGCTCAACCACTAAGAGGCACCCGGAGTATGGTAGTAACCACCGCACTACCACTCCTCTCTCCAAAACACCTGGAAGTATAATGGTATACGCATGAAACACTTATGCAGTTTGGCCAGACTTCTCAGTGGTCATAGCAAGATTGCTCTCTCAGAGGTTCAGGCTAGTGGGATTGAGGCACAAAATTCCAACAATCTCCCACTTGAAAAAGATCACACTAGAACCTCTAGAGCACTCAGGAACTACTGAGATTACACTGACACTAATAGTTCAAACCCTACTCTGTCAAAGTCTCTAACTAGCAGTATTTAGGACACCTAATCAACAAGCTTCCATAGATACCAATCTACTAGACAATCTGCAACAAAAAAAAGTATCCAACTGGAACTAACTGTCCAACATTGCAACCAATCACAGTCTTTCATGAAACCACATAGATTTCAAATATGCTCTCATGCTTCGTCAAGACTTCTACAACAACATCTAAGATTTCCATCATTCAAGCAACAATTGCTATCATCTTCCAACATGCCACCTATGGAAGAAAGGTACAAGCCAAGGTGAATAAGCACCAATCTAATGAGCACAAGGGAAAAGATCCCAATGATATCAACAACAAGATACTACCATCACTTCAGAAAATAAGATAAAAACATTAGCTAGAATAATAATCATACTGACTGCTTCTATCCAACTAATAAACTCACTTGACTAAAAATAGCACCCACAGCAAGTGCTAGATCATCCAATCATCCATACCTTAAAGGTATCAAACATTAGTAAACTTATGCCACCAGCATAACCAACCCATGTGCTCCAGAAGAAAGCTCCATGTGCCAACCAATTGAAGAAGAAAAAAAAATTTAGGAGCTCCCACTACATGGGTAACACCAAATTTGAAAGATTGAAAGCATAACAAGTCACCAATGATAACACATAGAAAGTGTAACCATGTAGTACCAAGGAAACATCCACAATGATATGTACAACCTGCAATTTAATAACCTAGAAGAACAAATTCTCACCACAAGTCTACATAGCTCTCCCAAATTCTCCACACCCAACAAAGGAAAAAGATTAAGAACCTCCATGTCATTACCTAGGAACATAAGTGAAAACACATGACCACAAGCTAGTGATTAGTACAACTCTGACTAGACCTCAAACCAAAGTTATATGAAAAACAAACCCTTGGGAAGATAACTACGACCAAAGAGAGAAATATTGCACATCATGAACCTGTAGAACATCCTCCTACACACCTCTAAATACCAACTATGTCAAGTATGATCTCCTTCAAAACCCCAAGAGAAAATCCTTAACAAAACCCAATCATTCAATCTCTAAGATTAAACACAACATATGCATGTAAGCCTCTCAAAGAAGATCAAACCACTTCATTTCCCATATCAGGAAATTGGCCCATAAAGCATCTCCTACACATTCTCATTAGTAAATGATATAACACCAAAGCTCAGGGAGGTAAACCATTCTATACATCTTCCACTATGAATCCTCTAGAACCATTTAAACAACAATTCAAGAAATATATCATGAAAGAAAGCATAAAACACATATGAAAGATACAATGGGAAAAATACCTCTCAAATTATACTTCACTACTGAGCAAACCAAGAGTGGGGAAAGAGAATGCAAGGAAAGAGAATGCTCCTCCAGGATAACTGAGTCATCATGAATTCTCCAAGAGAAATATCCTCATTGGCCTCTATTGAACTCACGTCCAACCAAGGTGTAGGCTTCTCAGACTTTTTGTTGAAAACTTCATCAAGAGTAACCATCAACAGTTCACTCCTCTCAAGAGAAATATAGCCTCACTTTATTCTCCATGTATCCATGAGTACTGGAAACCGATCATCTCATGCTAAACTCCAAATGCATCACTAAACTATCATGAAGTATCAGGCAAATGATCAATACACCCAAAACACAAATAATTACTAGACCATTGTCAAAGCTCCAATCATCCAAATGAAGAATCTATCATGACATCATGATATTTCCATCCCCCTTGGGAGATACCATGCTCAAGTGAACATACCATGGTCTCAAGAGTAATGCACAATGTCAAAACTCCATAAGAGTATATAATGACATAAAGCAAACAAACTCAAAACCAACATCACCTATCAAGCACCACCAACACCTCAACCCAAAGACTCCAAGAATCCTCCATGGTTTTGAGATGTTGCACATCTTCAAATAGTTTCCATGCAAATACAAACGAACCCTTCTACAACAACATGATCTAAGAGTCCTTCCTAGCAAGATTTGCAACACCAAAGAAGATCATTCACCACCAAGTGATGAATCAACAGTCACTACTAAAGCTCCCACTGAACTATGACACCTGAGCTCTCCAAGTATCATGACCAAACATTTTCTAATCTAAAAATCCTTCAAGTCCATACATCAACATTTCCATCAAGTGGCACCAAGATCTCCAAAAAAAGAAAAGATTACCATCAATGTCAAAAGCTTACACAAAGTAGTGTATCCAAGCTATCCATGAAATTGTGATATACATTCTATAGGTCCCCATAGCTAACTATTCAAGTACTCTACATCATCCATCCTCTCATTTTGAAGTAAACACACCAATGCACAAGTGACCACAGAAAAGGCTAGCTAATAGATCTAGACCATCACATATTCAAACCTCATGGATATTGGCATTCCACTTCCAAGTTTTCCCTCTATAAACATGTAGGTAAAGATAGCCCACAACATTGCTCAACCTATAGTTTCAATCACTAAAGCATGCAAACTCATTATCACATTAGTAATCATAAACTGCGATATCAAAGAAGATAACCATGTAGACACCAAGACTCCAACACTAGATCATGACCAAATCCATTTTTTCAAACATGTCCATCATGAGCACCATAGTCTAGGAATCCATCAAGAAATCAACAAGTTTTCTTGATCATGTAAATCCTACAAAAAAATAAAACCTACAAGTACAACACATCCTTAAAATGAAATAGTAGTTCAAGAACTCCAAGCCCATATCAAGCCAACTCCAAAACCGCCTGCATGCACATGCATCTGATAAAGATATAGACTACTTCATAAACTTTCAATAAATCTAATGATTAACTCCATAGCCTTCATGCATTTGAGGTTAATGGAAAAAAATTCCTTCCAACATTAGAAAACACCACCTAGCATAAGCACTCTCTTCCATGGTTGAGAAACAACCCAAGCTTCTCCATATCACCAAGGAGCCTCTCACACAGACACCCAATATGAAAGCTTTACTACAACACAACCATGAAGTAGAAAAAATTCCACCTCATATATTAAGGTTATACCACTACCAACTAGGAGTCTCAAATCATAGCAATTCAACATGACCAACTCCACTATCTCAATCTTCACCATCCTTCAAGTTGCGTGTTGTCTTTTAATACCACAAGACTTCCACTCACCAAAGTATCATTTCATCATTCAATTCCTCCAGATTTCCTCAAGCTTAACTGACTAAGAAATCTTCAAAGAAGAAATATCAAGAACTAGCAATAAAAAGAAGGCTCTGATACCACTTGTAGGGAAATTTTGGTCATCTTGGAAAAACCTCCAAGAACAATAGTTCCTTCAATAACTTTTAATTTCATTAAATTGCCTCAAAGACACGTACAACAGTGCTACAAAGTAGAATTAGACACAGTGTATTTCCCACATTAATCCTTTTCAGAGAAGCACATGTAAATTCAGTTTCAACAACTTACATAAATAGATTCAATAAACAAAACCAATAAATATTAAAAATAGAACAAAAAAATAGAACACACAATTTTTTGTGGGGAAACCCCTTTCGAGTGAAAAACCCCACACTCCAAAAGCCCAGATCACCATTGTATTATTCATGCAATAGAACAGTTACAAATACAACTCAAGCACTAAGACTTTTCAAATATTACACCATGCTTCATTTTGGAGACAAATTGGCAGCAACTCTGTTCTATTTCCCTCTCTCCCCTTTTTACATTTCCTTGATCAACCTCTTAGATCATTACAACCTTCACATTGTTACAATACTCTCACATAGTATACAATGCAAATTAACAATGACAGATCGATCGAGACATTCTATTACGAGAGATTTCAGCAACATAACCTTGCCTAGATCTTCCCCCCTTTTCCTTATTTCAGAATGTTTAATGTTTATGCCATTTGTTCTCTACTAATAGGAAACAATTCAAATTCCTCTATAGATCAGTTTGTTTTCCTTTTGTTGGACCAATTGTCAACCGGTCTTGGACATCGAATATACTTATCCAACTCATTCATGATCCTCCAATCAACATCAACCACATCGACAGTCAACCAACTCAGCATCCTCCATCTAGCCAAATAAATCCAAACACCTACCACTCTTCCATAGCCAAGACGCAACACCCTCACGTTGTGGTGGTGACTACACTGCACCACTACAAGAGGTCTCCAACATAGCCATGGGGTGGCGGTAACTGCACTACCACTAGACAGTTGATAGGTTTCCATGGTATGGTGGTTTACACCACACTACCACTGCACATCTAGTGAACTCCTCTGGTATGGCAGTAACCGTTCCACAGCTAACCATCCAAAGAGCTCTTGCAGTATGGCAATAACTGCACCACTGCTAACCATCCAGTGAGCTCCTATGGTATGGCGGTATCCACTAGACTACTGCTCAACAACTAAGAGGCATCTATAATATGGTGGTAACCACCGCATTACTGCTCCTCTCTTCCAAACACCTGGCAGTAAAATGGTACAAGAATGAAATACTTATACAGTTTAGCCAGACTTCTTAGTGGTCACAGTGACATTGCTCTCTCAGAGGTTCAGGCCAGTGGGATTGAGGCACACCATTCCAATAGAAAATAGTGATCGTTTCACATTGATATGTTGCACCTACATTTTTCAACCCAAAGGGAATGACATTCCAACATAATGTGCCACAAGGACATGTGAATTTTTTCTTTTCTTGATCTTTGGGTGCTATCTTGATTTGGTTATACCCTGAGAATCCATCCATTAGTGACAACATGGCATGTCCCGCTGTTAATTCCACAATAATGTTAATGTTTGGTAAAGGAAAATCATCCTTTGGACATGCCTTATTTAGATGTTTGAAGTTAGTGCATATTCTGATACTATTATCTAGTTTAGATACAAGTACAATATTATAAGTCCACTCAGCATAATCAATAGACCTGATGAATCCTGCATCTAACAACTTTTTCAGCTCGACCTTTGCCATCAAGGTGATATGTGGATGCATTTTCCTTATTTTTTGTTTCACAAGTTTTATCCCAGATGGTAGAGATAAAAGATGCATTAGAAGATTTGGATCTAAACCTAGCATATCAAAGTAAGACCAAGCAAACTTAATGTGTCTTTCTTCAAAGAATTTGGTGAATTTTGGCTTTTCTTGTTCAATCATAGATGTTGCCAAATGTAAAGTCTTTGTTTTTTCTATCCTGCCACTATTAATAGACTATGTAGGCTCCACTAGTACTAATGATCTTTCATGATAGTGTTCTAGCAGGGTGTCAAATCTCCCATATTTTGGTGCCTTAGAGAGGTTTTCACCATTAGATGTGTTCTTTATTTTTACTTTTTTGAGATCTAATGCTACCATCAAATGGTTTTCACCATTAGATCCTTTATTCCTATTTTCAATTTTGCAACTAAAAGATTTGACACCCTCCTGACCTGGAGCATCGTTATGATATTTGTGTTTTATAAATTATTTCAGATTCATCACAACAAAGGAAATTTACAATAACATCATCATTCGCAAAGATAGGAATATTGATAGGTTCAATTGGTTCCCAATTGATAAGTTTAGTATGCATTAAAGGTAAAAGGTTATCAGACTGGCTAAGGTCAACGACAGTAAGGGTTTGGATAGGAATGTTGTCAAAGTTGTCAGTGGTGATGTCTAGGTCTATAATATTACTCTCCCCCATGTCATCTATCTTTGTCAATATCCATCCATACTCACTTGAGTCATTGATATTTTGTGATCCAAATACAAGGGGTCTAGTCCCTGAGCTTTGTCCCTCCTCATGTGTGGGTACATACTATTTTATGATTATCAATTTGTATGTCCTTGTATGATTTTTTTGATAAAGAATCCCACTCATACTCATTAGAATTAGTTTCAGAGCTATCTCACATTTGGAGGATTCTTTGAACAATTCTATGAGTGTTTTCTTCTTTTGTTTCCCTTGTATAACCCAGGCATTTTTTGTCTTTTAACTAAAGCATGAGAGGTTGAATGGGTTCTACAATTCCTTCTTTTCTTTTTCCAATAGGAACTTTTCCTTCATACCCCATTTTCTCTAATATTTTTTTTCCCTTTTCCATATTGATCTATCTTTATGCTAATGTTTGTTGATGTAGATGCTTCCTCATCTTTATAGAGCCAATTGAGAATGGCCTTATCTTTAGATTTTTCTTCTAAAGTACCTGCCTTTACAAATATATCATCCAAAACCATGGTAGGTGTTGATGATTGTTTTGTTGATGTTGATGGTTGTCCACATGTTCTTGGAGATGGCAGCAATTGTGAAAAACATAAAGATTGCTCAATGGAATACTCTCCCATTCCCTTGGCTTTTAACCAAATCTTATCTTTGAATTTTTCTGATAGAGAATCCAATTGAGCTTCATTGTTTGATGGAGTCGATTCAACAACAATTATTTCTTTTGACTAGTTCTTTTTTTCAACCCATTGAGATAAAACATTTAGTTTCCTTTCACCATTGGATGAACTAGAAGTTTTTTCTTCCCTATTATGGGGCACCAAAGTGTCTTGAGTTGTCTTAAGCATGCTACAAGTTTGGGGATTATTGTAGTCAGCTAAAATAGTGACTTCTTGTCCATTGATTGGAAACTTTAAACACTAATGATAGGTCAAAGGGACTTCTTGCATTTCATGAATCCATGGATGTCCCAAGAGTATATTATATGTCAGTTCTTTTTCTAACACTTGGAAAACTATATTCTTGAAAATTGGTCCTACTTGAATACACAACATAATCAACCCTCTGGAGTATCTCTCTTCTTCATCATAGGATTTTATTGTGATCTTCCTTCTGGCATCAATAGCATTATCAAAATATCCTAGTGCACAGATTAATTTTAAAGTGCAAATGTTTAAACCAACTCCACCATCTATTAAGACATGTTTTACCTGGTGTTTGTGGATTAATACCTCAATATGAAGGGTGACATTGTGTGGATGTGTAAGTGAAACATCATCTTGTTCAAAAAATGATAGGTAGTGAGGAATGATTAAGTGTCCCACCATAGCTTGAAATTGAAAAAAATCTAGATTATTGGGTACTATTGTGGCCACGAGAGCTTGTTCCAAAACCTCCTTATGAGATGGTGAGATTTTAAGGAGTTCCAAAATTCATATTTGTCCTAGTATTTTCTACAACTGATCAACTATGTTGTATTGATTTGAAGGGGTAGCAATGGTTTTAGATGAAACTCCTTTCAATATTACCTTGGATTGCCCCCTTGTTGTCATGTTGATTAGTTAATAATCTTTGCTTTCCCTAATTTTTATGACATTGATATGATTTTTGGATGTATCCATGATTGGGATTAGATCTATGGGTATGATGTCATTGATTTCAATGTTATTAGTTTGATTGTAAGCAACATCATTATTCTCAACTATAGAGATACAATGAATAGTGTTGTCATAAATATAGTTTACATTTTTACCTTTACTATTTGTAGAAGAAGATTCTACCTTTTCACAATTTGGTAAAGGATTTTTAAATGCACCATGATCATTGTTTGTTTGATGTCCTTCTACGAATACCTTCCTATTGTCAATCAAATATTGTACTAGTTGTTTTGACTGCATACAATCATTCGTTTTATGTCCTTTGTTTTTATGAAAGTCACAAAAAATGCATCATTCCACCAAGATGATTTTACTTTTGGTTCCCAATTTCTTGCTTCAGGTAATGTGATAAGTCCATGTGCAAGAAGTTCTCTCATTGTTGATTCTAGTGTTTGTCCCAATGTTGTGAATCTTCTTTGATTTGATGGTTTTGGATATGATTGTGGTTTATATTCTCCATTGTTTGCATTGTTATTTTGATTGACACTTTGATTGAGGTTTTGGTCATTGTTTTGATTGGTCTTTGCAGTAGTTGTCATCAAATTAAATACTAGTTTCATGTTTTGTGTTTCATTTGCAACATCATTGTTACCAGTATTTCTATTATTTTTCCAAAACTTGGGTTTATCATTGTTGTTGTAGTGATTTGAGGAGTTTCTATTATTTGGTCCTTCATTGTAATGTCTTATTATCCCTCTTTTGACCAAGGCTTCTTTGATCTTGTGCCCATTTTCAATGACTTTCTCAAATGTTGGTGGATATTGTAGATCAAGCCTATAGCTCATTTCATCAGTTAGATTGTCAATGTATAGTTCCATCTTTTCCTCTTCAAGTATGGAACGAGGATACCTAGTAGAAATCCTTCGCCATTGTTGTAAAAATGAGAAGAATGTTTCACCTTTCCTTTGTTTAGTATTGTAAAGATCCTTTATTGTTATCTCATGTTGAATATTATAGGAGAATTGTGAAATAAACCTGTTGAATAGTTCTTCAAAATATCAAATTCCTAGTTGTAGTTTAGAGAATCAGTCCATACATTGACCTCCTAAGCTTCTTGGAAACAACCTCATTAGATAAGTTTCCTATTGTGAAAATTCTAAACGCATGGTCCTAAATTCCCTCACATGATCAATTGGATCTGTTTTACTCTTGTACTTGTTGTATTTTGGGAATTCACAATGTTTAGGAAATGGTATCATGTCCACACTTGGATCAAAAGGATAAGGAAAAATGTCTTGTAATGAGTACCTTTTCATGGTTCCTTTTTGCATATATTGAAGTTTTTGTTGCAAGTTTTGGATTTGATGTGTTAGGGAAACCACTTGATCTTTTTTTTGTGTGTTATGTAGTTTAGTTTCAGTTGCTTTAGATATTTCTTTTAGTTGATTAATTTCAAAGTCCTTTGGAAGCTTTTCACCTAGTTCAACTAGCATCAAAAGGTATTTTTCCATATCTTGTTCCAAAAAATTTCCATATCTTGTTCCAAAACTTTTTCCATGAACTTGTGAAAATTAGGATCTTGTTGTGCAGTTTGGATATCCTCTTGGGTTATTTCATTTGTATCATTTTGGTGGAATCTGTGAAAGGAATTTTCTTCAGCCATGATATTTGGTGTTTCAATTTCTTTTTCTCTAAGGTTTTGTCTTTATAACCTTGTTAAAATTAGCATACAAGTATTTGTTATTCTCACTAAACTTTGATCTTTTGTGTTTGGATGAGTGTCAATGGATATTAACAAATTCAAATAGAATGATAGATTCTATTGATGAGACTAAGTTAATATTTGATTATTTTGTTTGTTTTCATGGTTGTAGGATGATAAAATCTTGATAATGAAACTTAACATAATAAAAAATATTTGTGTTTGACAATTGGACACTTTAAAGTTGTAAGATCTAAGTTTAACTTGAAAGAGTTTTTGACTTGTAATGTTCTATTTTCCAAGTTTAAGACACTGTTTGGACTAAGAAAATGTTTATGTTCTGACAAAGACCCAAGTTCTAATGTCAATAGTTTGACAGGGGTTTCAAATAGCTCTTTGTTTTCTTATTTTGTGGATGCACTATAACAGAGTGTAGAAACGCTAAAATAAACTATGGATGTGCTAGTAGCTATGGTGAATGCACTATTAAACAAGGTATTTGTGCTAAAACAGACTATGGATGTGCCAATATATTGGTAAATTATGGTGATAGACTATGAAGATGCACTGAAACATTGTTTGTATGTGCTATTTGGATAGCAGATGTGCTAAAATACTGGGTGTATGTGTTAAAACAAACTATGGATGTGCTATTTTGGAAGTTGTCGATATGTTCATAATATTGTCTACTATTTTTCTTAGAAACAAAATGATTAATTCTAGGGTATAATTTTCTAACCAGTGAATATTTTGGAGGTGTATTTGCTATGAAAATTTTGGAATTTGTGATCTAATTGGATGATACCTTTGAAAAATAACTTCACACACAAAATTTAGATTGTAAACAGTTGTTTCAGATTCTACATATTAAACATGTAGTGAGTGTTCTAGAATCAGGTTCGTTTCTTTCAATTTCCACATTTTTTGACACAAAAAAAAATAGTTCAAGCACTTTTCTATCTCAAGTAGGTCACTTAGAATATCACATCCCACAGCTTACAAATATATCAACTCACACAACCCTATCACCCCCTAGAAGGCGCCCATGTTTTTCCTTTCCCAAGTCTTCACCAAAGTTGAATCCTCCACTTTTGGCTAGGGTATTTGATAGTTATATGGTGAGTGTCTTGGGGGTAGATGCTTTCCTCCCCTTGCACCATGATATAAAAAGTGTTATGAAACTGACTCAGTGAGATACTAACTTAAAGTTTGTAGATAGGGTATCCGTTCGGAGTGGGAAATGATATACTCCCTCAAGAGACCTCCCAATCTTTAGAATAAAGATTTAGGGGATGGTTATCTTGTGCACTTCCATTGAATTGTGGGTTTTCAAAATTTCACTTTTGATTATAATGGGTTGGAAAACCTGGCTTTGGTTTTTCCCACTTAGGTCATTCTCGTAGGGTGAGTATTTTTTCTCGCTACGATAGGCCTTCTAAAGGATTTAATAAAGTAGGATAGCAAGTCTAGCATTTTGATCATCTAGTTAAGGGGAGAGCATATGCCTATTGCTTTCAAAACACAGTAAACATGGGGTTCAAACTACTTGATTAATTAATCTAGATTTACTATTTTAATCAAAAGAAAAAGAATAGTAACCAAATTAAAATCCCTGCAAACATTATTAGTAATTTGCAAGTTTTTTTCTTTGAGCGGCATAAGTTTGTCTCCCAATTGTCTTTGACCAGTGTGTTTGGTACGTGGATCACAAAAAATAATGATTAGATTTCAAATTTTTAAAATTCTTCAAAAGTAATCAGATGCACCAAAACAAAATTTAAAAGTGCTAAAACAGAAGGGTATGTGCAGGATCATGATGGGCAAAAAAGTGGCAATATGATGGTTATGTGGCTAATGACTTTTTTTTTTACCCAAAATTGATGAAACGAAAAGGGTTTTTAAAGGAGATTCTCAGATTTCCACCAATATAAATTACTCTTTACTTTGAATTTAATAAGTAATTATTATTCATGTTTTCTATTCAAATTACGACTAAAGTCTTGATTGATAGACTAATTGAAGAACATCTATAGATTTCAAACCGTATCACATTTTTTGAATCCAAAACATGTGTCACATTCTATGCTTTACATAATATAGGACTAAAGAATGAAAAATTGAATTTCATGAAGTTTTGACAAAGTTAAGGTGGTCAAACATACAAGTTTTTATATTTTTTTAAAATTTGTAATGAAAAATTCATAATTAATTATTTACTTGGAAAAAAATTACAAAAAAATATGCATCACATCGGGACATGAGTCCTCTACTTATATCTAAAATATTATAAAAAAATATTATCATTTTTTTGTGGTTAGATTACGACAGACACCTACTTCATATTTTTTCCCTAAAATTTAAGTACTCTTGCATTGAAATTTCAAATTTTCACCAAATAGATTTTTTTTTAAACAAACCTAGTAGTTTAGAAACTATATTCAATTTGCTACAAATTCTATTCTTACATAGTTTTGATATAATATAGATAACTTATTCAAATTTTTACATCAAATTGCCTAACTCTCATTTTTTTTTTTTGCCATTTAAGGCCTTTTTTTTTCCATAATGATCTTGCACATACCCAGAATGTATATGCGCTAAAAGAAAGGGTCAATGCACTAAAAGAAAACCCCCTATCTGGTAAAATAGAGTATTGGATGCATATGAACAATGGTCTTATGCATTGGAGAATTTGATGGATGTGTAGAAATAGTTCTCAAATTCTCTAAAGTACTTGTCGTATGCACTATAAAGACTCTTGATTGCGCTAAAAGGAAACACGTTAGAAGCTGCAAGTATACTTTTCAGAAAAATATGGTAAAAGTGTGGGTTAGAGCCCTACGGTGGGCACCAAATGTAGAAGTGTGTGTGAAATCAGTACAAATGATCAATAAACACAACTCAATGAGACATTATATCTAACATTCAAACAACAATTAAACTAATTTAAAGAAAGAATCTATTGAAATTGTCATATTGCTCTCTATCTCCAAAGATTTATTAAGTCACATGGCTCTTAGATTTTGTAAGCATTCTGACTATTAAAATTCCAATCTAGAGAATGAGATGTTGCCAAATGCAATAATCTAATCCTATATGATGATTCCTAAATGATATGATATGATACTGTGATTGAAAGTGGCATGAAACTTGATAAAAGAAGCTACAATAAACTATGATGCAACTAAATGAAAAGCCATGATTTCTATTCTAAAATGATATGATTGCTATTGCTAAAATGCTTGATTGCTCAATTGGTATTTCTATGGAGTAAGTTTGCACGAAGTTGGGATCCATTTCCTATGAAGAGGTTATATTTATAGATTCTCGGCAACACATTTGTGAAGGGACAGCAGAGGAAAGGTCAGGATTTGATCTAAAGAATTGAATGGTGAAGAATGAAGAAGCCTAAGATGATTATTGAGATTATTCCTCCCCACAAAAACACTTAGCCAGAAGATAGGAAGAATCAATGGAAGAAGATGAAGAAGATTCCCTGCAAATTTGTCTCCAAATTTAAACGTGAAGGTTGAGATGAATTAAATTAGACATTTCATATTAATTTGGTAGGTGGATATGATTAGCTATAGAATATATTTCAATTGAATATTTAGATTTATTCAATTTAGAAAAAGAAGATATTTAATTCAATAAAACAAACTATGGAAGTCTATGTTTATTAAATAAATATGGAAGAAATGTGATAATTAAATAAAAAAAAAGTATGAAACTTGTTTTTTTTTTAATTTAGATGATTTAATGATGTGATTAAGATGAAAGATAAATATAGAAGAATTTGATAATAATAATTAATGAAAACAAAAATTTAATTTGTTTATTTAAATAAGAGGAAATAATATAGTAAAGATAGAAGAATTAAAAGTGAACTATATAAATAAATATTTCTATTTGTTTAATAGTAGAGGAATTAAAGGTTAATTAATCAAATAAATCATATTTAATTAATTAAATTATTCAGACCATTTTTAGATGTATACACTAGTTATTAGGCCTATAGGTAGAAATTGAGAAATCATTTTTGAAAGGGTTCGAGTCTAAACTAAACACCTAAACTTATAACCCATATTTGTTAATTGTGACATCAAAAAGACCTTTTCCAAACATGAAAAGGAATTAGTATTTTTAGAAATTTAAATTGGCTTTCATCATATCCAAAATCAAGATTCCAAACTAGTGGGAAAGAATCATTACTAACTTGTGTGCTACAATGATTTATATGTTTGAATATATTATTTTTGTGATAACTTGCATATTATTGAAATCCCTATTTATCAAAAAAAAAAATTGTTTACTATTATTATCATAACTTTTTAGGTTGATTTCTATAGGATATTAATGCTACTTGATAAATTTAATTTTATCATGGTAACCAACTTCATTCAAACTTCCTTTCTTTAGAAACATACTAAGAATTATTAGGAACTTGGATATCCAACAACACATTAAAAAAATGAATCGAGGAAAGTACTATATCAAAGTATTTAAAAAATATAATTATAATCTAACTACAATGGACACACAAAAAGTAATTTTAAACAATTAAAAAAACACTCATGCCAGGAACTATAATCAAGGATGTATGTCTAGAATGTTTTAGATTGATGTGAAATTTTATGCAAATGTGAGTATGATTCAATTGAAAATCATCAAGTTTTCATCATTATTTTTCAATCACTTATTATTCAAATGAGTTAAAAGGGTAAGTACAAAAAGGGGGCTTAAGTGGCCACTTTTTTCTAAAATCAAGAAATACTAACCTTCAACGTCAAATTGAGGATAGTTACACTCAAAATTCTGAGATGCAACAAAAACAAGGATCGTAGTGCTCTGAGTCTACTTACTAAACTACTAATTTTTTAAAAAAATGTTAAGATTAAGGGGTTCAAAAGAGAGGGCCACAGAAATTGGTGTTGTTTTTGTCAAAATATATAACATAGCAACTTTTATGGCTCCCTCAAATGGCTAAAGTTGCTTATATTAAGTGTATTTTTGGGTCCTATCCTGACAAAGGACATTAAACACAACATTTTTCCAACACTTGGTTTTTGGTCCTAGGTCATACTCATTCACCAAAGGTGGCGAATGAGTCCCGCTTGGCCCCAAATTCAAAATATTTCGAATTTCTTTCAATATTTTACTAAAAATTCACTTCATGTCGGCCTGTGATGAGGTATGAACAGATAGTAAGGCACAATATTTGTATAAATAGGCATTTTAAACCTCATTTTACATATCCTACAACATATTCTCATTCAAGCATTCAATCATAGGTTATGTGCAGGATCATCATGGAAAAAATAAGGCCTTAAGTGGCAAAAACTTTAGAAAAATCAGAGTTAGGAAACTTGACGTATAAATTTGAATAAGTTATCTGTATTATTTCAAAAATATGTAAGAATATAATTTGTAGCAAATTGAATATACTTTCGAAACTACTAGGTTTATTTAAAATATAAAAAAATCTATGTGGTGAAAATTTGAAATTTCAATGCAGTAGTACTTCAATCTCAAGGGAAAAATAAGAAGTAGGTGTCTGTCTGACCACCCTAACCACAAAAAAATGATAATATTTTTTATAATATTTTAGATATAAGTAGAGGACTCATGTCCTGATGTGATGCATATTCTTTTGTAATTTTTTCCAAGTAAATAATTAATTATGATTTTTTTATTACAACTTTTAAAAAATATAAAAACTAGTACGTCTGACCACCTTAACTTGGCCAAAACTTCATGAAATTAAATTTTTTTTTTTTTTAATCCTATAGAATGAAAAGAATATAATGTGATGCATGTTTTGGATTCAAAAAATGTGATACCATTTGAAAGCTATAGATGTTTTTCAATCAACCTATCAATCAAGACTTTAGTTGTAATTCAAATAGAAAATTAACAATAATTATTTATTAAAGTCAAAGTAAAGAATAATTTATATCAGTGGAAAGTTGAGAATATCCTTTAAAAACCCTTTTCGTTTCATAAATTTTGGGTAAAGAAAAAGTTGTCAACCACATACCCTACAAATACCCATCATATTGCCACTTTTTGGCCCATCATGATCTTGCACATACCCCACACATTCACTCAAGCAATCAAGCATATTTTGCATCATCAATTCAAGCACTTTTGAGTAGCCATTGACATCACTTTAGATTTGCATATTCAAGGATTTGCCTTTGTTTGCAGATTTGAAAGGTTTAAAGGTGTTGAAAAGTGGAATTCAAGTCAACTAGGCTCTTCAAGTTTATTCATCATTTCAAGCATTTTGAGTGTTTTCAGCTCGTTTTCTATAGAGTTGACCCCGATAACCTAATATTCAGACTTTGTAGGATTTGGAGTAGTAGTATTGTCTTCTGATTTTATAGAAATCTTGGGGAGGATTGATTCGCCACCCTTGGTGAATGAGTCCCACTTGAAATTTAAAAATCTACATTTTTCCAAAAATCAATTCCTGACACTTTTTCAACAGTAGGAGGACTGATTCACCACCCTTGACGAATGAGTCCCACTGTGAAAAATTAGAAATTTTGATCAGCAACCCATACATTCCATAAAGCTCACACAACATCCAAGTGCACTCAAATTTGACCCTGTACTTTTTGTTCTGCATATTTCTTTCAATTTTTTCATATTTCATAGTTGTTTGTATATCATAGTGGGTTTTCAAGCATTGCATACATTACACTTTAGCATTCATTTTAGATCATTTTAATTAGTCAATTTCATTTATCTTAGTTCATTTACATAACATCGCATCACATATTTCCTAATTTGAATGTCACATAAGAATTTTAGGGTCTAATCTCTCTCCCTTTGGGTGAAAAGCCCTATAAGAGTTAGAGAGTCCATTGGGTCCTAAAATCTATGTTTCAATGTTTTTAATGTGTTTCAAATTATTGTAGAGAAATATGTGAGCTTTGGATCTAGATGTTATTCCATTTCTAATTTTCCTTGGATCATTGAAGAATAATTTAGTTCATGATTGAGCATGAAGTTAATAAAGTGGGAGGTCAAGATGCTACATAAAAAGGTAATGTGCTTTATTTATGGTCTATGATGAAATTTTTTCACAATATTGTTGACCCTTTAGTGAGGAGGATGCAAAATATATTAGTGTGAGTATGTATAAGGAATAAATAATTAAAATATTAAGTCCTTCAACAATGGCCAATCCCAAGGAATTTATATGCTCTCCATTCAATTCTACAAGGATAATTATTACTAGATTACAAAGGACTTGATGAAAATATATGAGGAATATTTTGGTATGGGTTATACTAGCTTATCTATCTTATTACATGATCTATATAGGAAAAACCAAGATATATCAACTTGTTTGAATCCATTTTATAAATTTTAGTGTTGTGTGTTTATTGTAATGGATTCTTTAGTTGCATAATAATATGATATCATTGGCTTATCTTCTAGGAATGTACAAGACTATGACATGTGTATAATATTGAATATAACTAAGGAGAATGAATATTTTCTAAACAGGACATTATATTGAATGGATAAGTATATAATTTACATCAGTTCTAGCCTATGACTTATCTTAGAACCCTCATCCTAACCCTACCCCTATTGAAATTCAATCTTAATTGAACCATATCCCTAACGGAAACTCTAACCTATTGAATTTCAACCCTAATTGAACCTAAAAAATAACCCTAACATTAGTCCTAACTATAATCCTAATTAAACCCTAACCTTAACCCTAATTAAAACCTAACCCTAAACTAACTTTAACTCTAACTATAGTTGAATCCCAATCTGAACCTTAGTTGAGCCCTGAACCTAATTGAATATGAATGGGCTAACCATTATTCTAATTGTATATCTTAACCCTAATTAAAGATGGACCCTAACCATAACCCTAATTAATTCCTAATTGAATCTTAACTCTTATAGTACTTGTAAGCCTAACCCTAATCCTAGTTCAATTCTAATGCCAACCCTAACCTTAACCAAAAACTTTATCCTAGAACCCTTACCCTAATTTAACATCAATTGAACCCTAACCTAAATATAATTGAATCTTAACCCAAATTATACCCTATCCCTAACACTAATTAATCCCCAACCCTAACCATGATACTTACTCTTGCCCTAACCTTAATCTTATCTTGGAAATCTTAACCTTAACCTTAATAGATATGTAACCTTAATTGAACGTAAAACCTAACCTTAGGATCTCTCTTAGAATCCTATCCCTAACCATAACCCTAATCTTGTTGAAATTCAACCATAATTAAACCAAATCCCTAATCCTGACCCACTGAAGTTCAATCCTAATTGAACCTAAACACTAACCCTAACCTTAATTTTAATTGTTACCCTAATTAAACCCTAAACTTAAGCCTAAATGAACTCTAAACCTAACATTACTTTAGCCCTAACTATAATTGAATATAATCCTAACCTTAGTTGAACCCTAAACCTAATTGAATATAAAGCATAACCATAGCCCTAATAAATTCCTAAGGGTATGTGCAGGGTCATGATGAGACAAAAAGTGGCAATGAGAAAAAAAGTATGTTTTTCATCAACCCAAAAACATGAAAATCCTGAGTTGACTTTTTTCTGGCTTGGATGTCAGTACATTGCTCAAAAGAAATTCCCAAACCAAGATTTACATATCAGATATCCGATTTGGATCAGATATCTGATTCAAATCGGATATCCAATCCAAATCGAATATCTGATTCAAATCGGATATCCGATCCAAATCAGATATCCAATTTGAGTTGCATATAAATACATAATTTCGGGCTTTTAAACTCATTTCACTCATTTTGATAGGCTACAGGTGCACAATGAGAACGAGTTGTGAATATCAAATATTCAATTTTAACACATATCCAATTTGAAAGGTAAGATTTTGGATTTTTTTGTTTTAATCAATTTTTCAATTAGATTTTTATAATTTTATGTAGGTTTTTATGGATTTATTTTAAAGTGGGGTTTTTGATTGATTTTTATTGAAAACTTGAGTTTACAATGGATTTTTATTAAAAATTAATGTTTTTTATGGATTATTATTAAAAATAGTGTTGTTTATGTATTTTTATTAAAAACTAGAGTTTGTTATAGATTTTTGTTTAAAAGTAGGGTTTTTTTTGGATTTTTATTAAAAACTAGGGTACTTTTACAACAATTTCATTTATATTATGTAATTTCAATTAGATATTTAGTTTTTAACTTTAATCAAGCATTATGGTTGCTGAGAATGAAAATGCAAAAATTCCAAATGATCCACCAGCTGAGAATGAAAATGCACAAATGCCAAACGCTCCACCACCTCCATAGCCTTCAATTGAAGACTTAATTGGTGAAAAATTACAGCAATTGAGGGGCATCTGTGATGTTTATAAGAGAATCCCCTGATTATCCAAGATGAAAAACACATTGAACAAAATAATTAAAAATATAGAGACCATCTCCACCCAACATAATGCCTTTCATTCGTGGCGAGAATACATGAGGGAATATTATGCATGTGTATTGTCTTACATTGAAGTGAAAGATCTCAAAATAACAAAAGCTCAGATAACCTCTTTATTTGTTAACCCCCACACTGGTTTGCTAGTTAATGTTAATAAACCAAAAATTTCTATAAAATGGTGCACGAATAGGGACATTGTAGATAACTTTTGGGATAGTTGGTGTATGGTTTTTGATAAACCACCAAACAACAATTGTGATATACCATTTTACTTTAATAAAAGATTATATGTTGAGTTTGTGTTAGGGCATCATGTCAATTACTTTGACATTAAACCCTTCCAGGGCGTCGGTGGAGGTATGCCCCAGGATAGACCAAGGGCAGTTAGAGTATTCATGTTCCCATATGTTCCCCCTCCTCCCCTTCCTCTACCACCTCTAGTATATCATCTAGATATTATGTAGGATGCAGCCACACAAACTATCTAGGCTATCCACTCTTTGAGTGGTCTTTTAGTTTTGCATGCTTATACAGTAGCTCAACCACATTTTGGTAATGTTGGTGATGGCTCGAGTGTTGTTGCATCATCCTCCTCAAGTCCACATACTTTCTCTATGTGCCGCCATATATGCTTGGGTCCTCTTGTACATCTTGCTGAGCATCCCTTGGACACTTATGATTATGACCTCCATGATGTAGAAATTATAGATCAGACATAGGGGAGTGAAGCACACCCTACAAAGTCCTCTCTTACTAGAGAGGGGGACGTTGGAATAGTGGCATGGGTAATATTTAAGTTGTAAATTCATAACTTGCATTTTTTTTAAATGAATATTAATAAGAGATAGTATAAAGTACTAATATTTATTTACATGGTCTATTTTTAACAGTTGATGTCTGAGGAGGAGCTCGCACAGGTGACTGATAGAACCCTTAGGGCCATTTCATTTGGCCTTGATGTGCACACAGTATATATTTTCACACTCACTCGTTTATATTTTTTTATAATATACTTTCTTGTCATTTGAATTGTCATTAATGAAATTATATAATAACTTATATGTTTATCTTATTTTCCTCTTGTAGGAAACACCTAGTGTAAGTGAGGTGCAGTGTTGTCTAGACTATGGAGGTGCATTGTTAGATAAGGGAAAGGTAATTGAGCTCAAATTCAATTGAATTAATATTTTTAAGATTTTTTTTTATTATAGATACATCAACATAGATTGGTAGTTTAATATGTACTTGTCATTTTTATGTATAGGCAGTTATGAGCTATACATAATTGTTGACAAGTGCCACAATGCTTGAAGGAGTAGGTATTGGAACAACTTAAGGAGTAGGTGTTGAAACACCTCACGGAGGAGGTTTTGAAACACCTAAAGGAGGTAAAGAAAAATATCAGCCTAAAGAGGTATGTGTTTATTTTATTTTGTGTTTGGTAAATATGTTCCTATTATTGACAATTGTATGCTAACTTGGATCAATTTTAATTGTTTTTTTTCACATATATAGATTGACATTACAAAAGTTTGTTTTTTTGGTCCTTTGAGAGGGGCATATTCTAGGACTCTTGACCCTTTGAAGAGATGTATATTTCAAGTAATCAAGATTTCATTTTTAGAGTTCAATTATAATTCAATGTATATTATTTTGATGTTAATTATTTGATTTTAAATTATATAGTACAACTAATCTCAATTTTGGTTTGAATTTTTCTTATATAGCTACCTTCAGAGCCAAAGAGTGCTTCAAAGAGGATCCATTTTGATGATCCACTAGTAGTTTAGGATGAGATAGACATTTTGGCATGTAAATTTTGAATAGATATCAAGGTGGCATCTGCCACATTTTGTAAAACTTTGTTTGAGTTGGCGTTGATGCCATTTTTGTATATGGACATACACTCAAGTTTATTGGATAATTTGATATATAGAAGTTGACAATCAAAATTTAATTTCTTCTTCATGTGCATGATTAAACTCTTTGAAAATTTAATCAACTGAGTAATGGTTAAATACCAATGTGCAATAGCATAAAAAAGAATGGTTATATTATTTAGTTTATATTCATATCGTTGATTACATTGCATTTCACATCTTTAAAACTCAAAGCATTACTTCACATTGCATAACTAAGAACTAGATGCTAATAGATGAAAAAAATTCAATTACAATATAGTTTTTACAAATTCAACCTAAGTAGTTATGTAATTACTTCACATTACATAACTAATAACTAGGAGTAGTTATCAATTGCATTTTCTTGTCATGGAATTTTATGAGACCACATTTGTTTGAGGCATTTTTCCAAAAAATTCACTGCCTTGTCTATACTACCACATTTTTCATACATGTGTACCAAAGCTTTTTATCAAACAATTCACCGGTTTGTTGCTATGGCTAAAAGCCTAAAACAAGTGTTTTAAAAAATGCTATGGATTGATGTAGAGTGGGGGTGGAAACCATTGAATCTACCAAACCAATGAGTATCAATCAAAATTTCAAAAACAAAATTAGATGATCTACTCAAAACTCCAAACCTTACTATGTTTTCGCTTATAGCACTGGCAACCCGGTTTAAAGGATTCCAAGACACCACATAAAAAATTAGTGAATTAGACACCACACAAAAAAATTAGTGAATTAGACACTCCTTTTAGAGTTACAACACATATGTGAAAACTACCATTGACTCCTTTGGACCAAATTTGAGAACCAATAGCATACCCCTGTCCTAGGCTAGTGAATCATCCCTCTTTTACAAAGTGAGTTCCCTTTAAAATATTGATCTTCATAAGATCACTCCAAAAATTCTTGAGTTGTGTCATGAAACAAAAAATTCTAAGATTATTCTACACATACATGTCCTTTAGCGGGTTGTCCCATGAAACCCTTCATTTACCATGCAAATGCATAGGGTTTATTGAAAGTCCCACTTGCACAACTCCCCTAACAATGCAATCAACTCAGAAACCTCTATTATGACCTCGGTATTCTTAAACATTAAAGATATTCCCCCACTCTCATTGATTTTAATAAACCCTAGGTTAAAAGCTCCATTTTCATGTAATTTAAGTAATGATTTACTTAGGACAACAACTCCAAGACTCACAAATCATTTCCCCTAACTTAAATGGACCTACACACATTCAAATCATATTGTACATAGCCTCTCCACCAAGCCACATGAAAGGTACAATAGGTGGAGGGCTTCAATAGTTCATAATTTACTCAAAATGCAAAATTTGGGTTCACTACCCGCCTTGAGAAAACTTGGCACAAAACTCACAAAAAATGAAAATAAAGCACTCAAACCAACTTTAAAGGGGTTTGAGGCCCGCTTCCCCCTCATTCCACATTCTATGTAGCCATTTACTTCTTGTGTAGGGGCCAAACAATGGAGAAAACACAAATTTCTTCTGTAGAAACCATAATTTTTGAAAAGTAACTCAATATTATCTTATTGATTCTTCACAAAATTACATTCATCAATCCCCAAAACAAGTTCCTCAACCTTTTTTAAGACTCTCCCCCACACAAAACAACCGACCAGATCCCAATAACTAACTTACAAACTAAGTTACCTATTTGGGTTCGGGTTCAAGGGTTCGGTTCACCGGTTCGGCTAAAAAAATTTTAGGGGTGGTTCGGTTCATTTTGGGTTCATTAGTACAAAAAACATGTAAAAATAATATATATATATACATAAATATATATATTTATTTATATATATGCATCCTAGAAGCATGAATTAGGATTAGAATATCATATAACATGAAATAAACAATAAACCACCATAAACTTGAATGCCATTTAAAACATGCATGATAAATATTCATTATTGAAACTTGAATTGTGGTAGCTTGATATACAAAGTCTATTGATTCCAAGGTTCAATTTGTATGATTTTAAAAAAATCTAAGCCAACTGAGTAGAGTTTTCAACATTCTTCAAAAATAATAAAAATTTGTTTAGTTCACTAGCCATTTGATGTCTTCTCACAATCTCAAATGTTATTTTGTATCATTGTTACATTGGTCTTGAAGGTGGTAGCTTAATATAGCTCCACAATACAAAATCTAGTTTACTTGTGCAATGTAATAGTGGCATAGGCAATTTTTTCTTGAAAGAACCAAATGGTGATTGTACAATTGAAGTTTATAAACACATATTTTTTTGTAAAATCAAGGATACTTTTTGAATCTTCCATGCATTTCTAATATAAAAGGAAAGGTCTTTTGCCTAATTTGTATGTAGCCATGCTTTTGACATTGTCAAAAAGAGAAAAACTTCCCTAATGATGCAAAGGCATGGCCAAGCAGTTCTAACTCTCCACATGAGAGAAGAGAGATGTTGGAGAGTACATAAAGTTAGTGCGAACAAAAGTGTAATGTGTTTTAGTTTGTAGTACTCCTTTGTTTCTCTACAAATGTGTGATAAATTCTTAGTTCAATGATGCAAAACAATTTTTGAAAAAAGTTGTCACAGTCTACTTTCACAAAGATGAATGAAATTAATTCAAACCAAGTTTGTGAAGAAGAGAACTCTTCTACTCACTAGTTTCCATTAAAAAGAAAGAAACAAGCTATGGTCTCATGGCTTTTTTTTTCACATGAAAATCAGCGTTGGATTTCGATTGGAGGCTAAAAACTACTTGTAAGTGCATAAATAAATCTTGTTCTACAAATTCATATGACCAAACCAACTATTACATCACATCCAGATGGTTACTTTTAGGTTAGGTATGGTCACCTTTCGCACCCAAATAGGCCGAAGTAGTTTAAGCTACGTTCAATCGTGAAAATCCCTTAAGAGTCCAAAGTGCAAAAGGGAAACAATCTTTGATGCACTGTTTCTCAGAAATTGTAATGCCTAAAAACTTTTGGTTTGATCCTATGATATTGTGTTGTGTCCCTCTACAATAACCTCTCTTGTTTTTTTCTATCTCAGAGGAGTTTTCCCATGGTGACAAGTTTTTAGTTGAGGGAAAAGTTATCAGATGCAAGCAATGTAAAGTTGCAAAGTGGTGCAACTTTCATTCAACAACTCGTACAACGAAACTGATTGTTCCAACATATCTAGATGGGTACATTTATGCTAGGGATGGTCCTCTTTTGTACCCAAATATGCCAAATCACTCTGAGCTACATTGAATTGGCGAATTCCCTTAAGAGTCCAAAGTGCTAAAAGACAACAATATTTGAAGGGCTATTTCTCAAAAACTGTGATGTTTATAGAATCTTCGCTTGAGGCTATAAGATTGTGTTGGGCCCATCTACAATAATATATCTCTATTTTTTCTATCTTGGAGGCATTTTCCTGTGGTAGCAAGTTTTTAACTAAGGGAAAAGTTGTCAAATGCAAGCAGTGTAAAGTTACAAAGTGGTGCAACTTTCATTCTACAACTTGTACAACCAAACAGACTATTGCAGCACATCTGGATGGGTACATTTACACTAGGGATGGTCCTCTTTTGCACCCAAATATGCCGAATCACTCCAAACTACATTGGACCAACGATTTCCCTTAAGAGTCCAAAGTGCTAAAAAGCAACAATCTTTGAAGGGCCATTTCTTGGAAACCATGACATTTATAGACTCTTTGTTTGAGGCTATAGGATACTGTTTGGCCCATATACAATAACCTCTCTTTCTTTTTTCTATATCGGAGACATTTTCCCATGGTGGCAAGTTTTTAGTTGAGAGAAAAGTTGTCAAATGCAAGTAGTGTAAAGTTGTAAAGTGATGTAGCTTTCATTCTACAACTTGTACGACCAAACAAACCATTCCAACACATCCATATGGGTACGTTTACACTAGGGATGGTCCTCTTTTGCACCCAAATATGTCAAATCACTTTGAGCTACATTGGACTCACGATTTCCCTTAAGAGTCCAAAGTGCTAAAAGGAAACAATCTTTGAAGGGCTATTTCTCAGTAATCATGATGTTTATGGACTCCTCGTTTGAGGCTATGGGATCATGTTTGGCCTATCTACAATAATCTCTCTCAATTTTTTCTATGTTAGAGGTGTTTTCCCTTGGTGACAAATTTTCAATTTAGGGAAAAGTTGTTAGATGCAAGCAGTGTAAAGTTGCAAAGTGGTGCAACATTCATTCTGCAATGCATACTACCAAAAGGATTGTTCCAACACATCTATATGGGTACGTTTATGCTAGGGATGGTCCTTTTTTTTCACCCAAATATTCCAAATCACTTTGAGCTATATTGGACCGACAATTTCCCTCAAGAATCCAAAGTGCTAAAAGGTAGCAATTTATGAAGGGATATTTCTTAGAAATAGTGATGTTTACAAACTCTCTGTTTGAGGCTATGGAATTATGTTTTTCTCATCTACAATAACCTCTCTCGGTTTTTGCTATCTCAGAGGCGTTTTCCTATGGTGACAAGTTTTCAATTGAGAAAAAAAAATTCAGATGCAAGTAGTGTAAAGTTGCAAAGTGTTGCAACTTTCATTTTGTAACTCGTACGACCAAATAGATTGTTCCAACATGTCTAGATGGGTATTTTTACACTAGGGATGGTCCTCTTTTGCACCCAAATACACTGAATCACTCTGAGCTACATTGGACTGACGATTTTCCTTAAGAGTCCAAAGTGCTAAAGGCAGCAATCTTTGAAGGGTTGTTTCTTAGAAACTGTGACATTTATAGACTCTCTCTTTGAGGGTATGGGATTTTTTTTTTCCCATCTACAATAACCTCTCTTGGTTTTAGCTATCTTGGAAGCATTTTCCCATGGTGACAAGTTTTGAGTTGCAGGAAAAGTTGTCAGATGCAAGCAGTGTAAAGTTGCAAAGTGGTACAACTTTCATTTTGCAACTCGTATGACAAAAAGAATGTTCCAACACATCTGGATGGGTAATTTTATGATAGGGATGGTCCTCTTTTGCACCCAAATATTCCAAATCACTATGAGCTATATTGGACTGGTGATTTCCCTTAAGAGTCAAAAGTGTTAAAAGGCCATACCATCTAGTGTATGGTTTGTAGCTAGATGGTATGGCCATGATAGATGTTATTAGGATTGTATAATGTGACTATGTGGGTTTAATGAGCTGGAAAGGTCTGTACTTGAGTTGGTGAGTTTCCATGCATAGAAAAAATGAGTGAAATTAGCTGAAAAATGGTGGTTACAACTTGCTAATGTCAATGAAACATAGGGGCAGCAAGATTTAAGGTTGGATCAAGGTTGTGCAAGTCCTAATAGACGTGTTTGATTAGTTTATAGGGTGTGGCAAGGTTGAAAACATTGATTTCCTTAAAAACCTTATGAAAGTTGCTAAAAATGAGGGTTTGTTGAAATTGAGCTTTAGAAAGTGTATCTCACCAAAAAAAATTGCACGGTTTTGGTAGTTTGGTAGGTTGTTTAATGCTGCCCCATTAAAATTTTAGGTTTGGAAAGTGTTTAAATATGAGTCTCTTTGTAAAATAGGCCTATTTTATTGAAGTTGCACCCAAGTTTGGATTTGAGGATCAAAATGGAGTTTGAATCATCTTTAATTGTAATTACATTGTTTAAAGCCACCTAGCTCTTGCATCAAAAAACTCTTACCCAATCAACTTGAACATCATGCACACCCTAATACCTTGTTTCCACTTTGCTAGATCAAAGACTCAATTACATTGGAAATGACTTTCACATGACCTTTTTACAATTTTTTTTGGAAAAAGTGGTAATCCACTGTAATTTATTATATATAAATAGGAGATATTACAAAACTTGGTTCAAATGGGCATACCAATAGGAAAGAATCAGGAAGAAAACCTTCGGTTGTAGCTTGATTAAGTACAAATAGTTATTACAAAATTGTCCCAATAACAGTAACAAAGCATACACTTGTATGACTAATTAAACCTATGTGTTTCCAAAATATAGACCCCTTTACATTTTAAACATACCCTTTATACAATGCCAGACATTTGACCCATATTTCAAAAAATATCACTAGATATAGATTATGCCTATACATAGTTATGACCCTTTTACATTGTTTCACATTTGAAAATTCAAATTTTACAAAATTTTCCTATTGGAGGCATTCAGGGCACAGTCTTCCACAATAGTAGTATGTTCACATTTTGGACTAAAAAGCACCTATACAAACTATCAAGGTAGTAGTTAAACTAATCTATATTATTCTAAATGACCTAATTGATGATGAGATGGTAATGCAAACTATAAAATATGCTTATAATTTAACCAATCTATATTATTGTAATTTTTTGCATACCTCTCTAAAAGGATTAGAGCTGGCTATTGTTGTAGCAGGTCCATGATCAATCGTGTCAGGAATATCACAAAAGTTATCAAATGAGAAATCTATATTGTCACAATAGAAAAGATGCTTAGACTAACAAATCTATATTAATCTAAACAACCTGAATGATGATGACTTGGTAATGCCAACTATAAAATATGCTTAGAATAACCAATCTATATCATTATAAATGACACGAAATATGATGAGATGGTAATGCAAACTATAAAAGACACTTAGAATAACCAATCTATATTATTATAATTTGTCGCATACCTCTTTGAAAGGATCAGAGCTAGCTATTGTTGCAGTAGGTCCATGATTAATCATGTCGGGAATATTACAAAAGTTGTCAAATGAGAAATCTATATTGTCACAATAGAAAATATGCTTAGACTAACAAATATATATTAATCTAAACAACCTGAATGATGATGAATTGGTAATGTAAACTATAAAAAATTATTAGAATAACCAATCTATATTATTCTAAATGACACAAAATATGATGAGATGGTAATGCAAACTATAAAAGACACTTAGAATAACCAATCTATATTATTACAATTTATCACATACCTCTCTGAAAGGATCAAAGTTGGCTATTGTTGTAGTAGGTCCATGATCAATTATGCTAGGAATATCACAAAAGTTGTCAAATGAGAAATCTATATTGTCACAATAGAAAAGATGCTTAGAATAACAAATCTATATTAATCTAAACAACCCAAATGATGATGAATTGGTAATGCAAACTATAAAAGATGCTTAGAATAACCAATCTATATTATTTTAAATGACACAAAATGTGGTGAGATAGTAATGCAAACTATAAAAGAATCTTAGAATAACCAATCTATATTATTGTAGTCTATCATATACCTCTCCAAAAGGATTAGATTTGGCTATTGTTGTAGCAAGTCCATGATCAATCATGCCAAAAGTATCACAAAATTTCTCAAATGAGAAATCTATATTGTCACAATATAAAAGATTCTTATACTAGCAAATCTATATTAGTCTAAACAACCTGAATGATGATGAATTGGTGATAAAAACTATAAAATACTCTTAAAATAACCAATCTATATTATTCTAAATGACTTAATTGATGATGAGATGGTAATGCAAACTATAAAAGACAATTAGAATAACCATTCTATATTATTGTAATCTGTCTCATACCTCTTTGAAAGGATCAGAGCTGGCTATTGTTGCAGTAAGTCCATGATCAATCATGCCAAAAATATCACAAAAATGCGTACAAAATATCACTATTAAAGAAAATTTCATTGCAATAGTATACAAAATATCAGTATTAAATAAAGAACAATAATTAACATAAGCATAATGAACATAATCATTGTACCTTCCATTCTTGAAAATGCTATTCAAGTGTGCCTGAAGGGTCATCTCTTTGCTTAAGAGTATTCAATATTGCTTCAAGATCAACATTACTAAGTGTCCATAGTTGTTTTGTCTTTGGTCTGGAATGATGCTTCAACAACTTAACATTTGTTGCTATAACAAGGTGCAAATACATAAGAATGGTTTTGTGTTTCTCATAGTCTTCAAATGTAGGTATGTCATTCTTTCTAATCATGTATGTTCATAACCAAGTTCCTACAACCACAACTAAACCTATAGGATACACGAAACCATCATCATCTTTCATCGGTTGTGTTAGCTTATGCTTTACTTGCACACCAATAGTTTGATCTCTCTTCATTCCCCTACAGTGCAACAACTGCAAAAACATGTCTTGGCTATTGTAGATCTGAAAGCCAGTCATAATCAACTAAAATTTCCATTATGTCATTTTGCATGGATATTGTTTGAGATAAAGGAGTTAGATACTATGGAACCCATGTATCCACCCACTCACTTGACTCGCCAGCTAATAGTTTGATCTCTCTTCATTCCCCTACAATGCAACAACTGCAAAAACATGTCCTTGCTATAGTAGATCTGAAAGCCAGTTGTAATCAACTGAACTTTCCATTATGTCATTTGTCATGGATATTGTTTGAGATAAAGGAGTTAGATACTGTGGAACCCATGTATCCACCCACTCACTTGACTCGTATTGATCCCACTCACACTGAATACAACTCTGACAAAAACAAGCCAACTCTTGAAATGGTCCATGTGCCTACATCTGAGCTTTGAAATAAATGCATTTTTGAAGAATATTTTATTGTATGACAATCTAATTTTCCTCCCACTATACCCTCCTCAACCAACCAAAAGAATCTATGCACTGTTGAATCAAGTGTCCCTCCTTGTGACAATGTTGAACTACACCAATCAACAATAGAATGTGCATTAATGAATTTTGCTTCTTAACTAGAGCTCTCTTTACACATGCACCTGCTCCATCATTCTCCCCTTCCCCATGCCCAGCTTCAAAAAGACTCCAAATATGAGGTACACCCCCCTCTACATGCATTCTACTCAACCAATAATACATATGAACATTCTTGAATTAACCTGTGCAATTATCTGACCAAATGAGATGTCGGCCTAGTTCTATATCATGCTCCTACAAGAACTCAAAAAAATTCTTGAAACAATGTTGGAAATAATTGGACAAGTGAGATATATCATCATTCATATAAAAATGATACTCTCTTATTATCTTTCGATCTTCCTCTGTATTATCAGGCTCATATCTAAATGTTATGTGGACAAAAACAACAATTTGAATGGAATTGTAATATTGAGATCATACCTCATTTTATGGTTGCAATGTGTAGTTTTCTACAAAATCAACCACTGATATAATAGTGCCAATTGGAAAAGATTCCATACACATCCTAAATTTTTGATCCAACCAAGCTGAGACCTATGACTATGCCTTCCATACTTGTAGAAAAGATTGTCCTTAAAATTTGAAATAAAATCAGCAACGCTACATTCTTTTGTAACCAACTCACATGTAGAACCTTCACCTCCACTCTACAAAGTATATTTGACTATCTCATATCTCTTTTTCTCAAAAATATTCTTTCCAAATTCATGTTTAGAACACTCATGAAAACATTGAACAAACTTTGACAAGCCACCACATTGTGAGCAATTCACATTTAAACAATCATTTCTATAGAAAAATCAACCATCATCTCTAGAACATAAAAATAGATCTAGCAAGCCCCTTGATGATTTCAGAAGATCCATTACACCACACTCCTACAACATTTCATTAGTATGTAAAGTAGAACGGATATAGCATAATAGTTTGTGGTACATTGAAAACTCCACATGATATTTGCAACAAGTATTAAACAAATCTTAAGAGGCACACAATAAAATGGTTTCAAACCTTCAAAAGTCCTCTGCGATATTTTTATATTTGGATGTGTTTCAATAATTTTTTTGAACAACATTGTTTGGCTTGATTCCAAGAAATGTTTAGGATGCGGTGCACAGTCTCGATTTCCAATTCTTAACTTTAAAACATCCTTTGCATTGGGTGATAATCTAGAGTTATCATGCCAAAATTGTTCAATTACCTGCTTTACATTATCGGTTAGCTTCTTACCAACAAGTGGAAGCCTCTTGACAAAAGCCCGTCTATCATTTTGAAGAGGATCATCTATTCTTTCTCTTCTTGTGAGTGCTCTATCCAAAGTTTTACAATTTATGTCAAAATCAATACAATTTTGTCTCATAAATCAAGCCTTTTTCAGTTGATGGCTTACTAGGGTGGTTGTAATGACTCTTTGAGTAACTCTCTTATCCTTTTCCTTGTTATTTTTTCCAATAGACTTGAGAGCATTAAAAAAAAAATTACAATAATAGAATTTTTTTCTGTCTTCTTGTTCACACGAATCTTCAATTTGGCTACAAAGGTCTCATATTTTGCATCTTTAGAAATTTTACAAAAAATTGGCATTGCTTGGTCAATGTCTTATCACTTAAATATTGATTGAAAAGTCTTGTATCCCACAACTGAATAGTTCGTGTTGACCTATTGCCTTCAAAATTGTTTATAATATTCTCATCAATTTCAATTAACCATTTAGGGGTTCTTGAAGGTCTTGAATTTGGAATATGTCTTTCTTCCACACAAGGTTCTTCATTTCTCATGTAATTTGGTGAAACATAATTTACACTTGCTTCAATATTATGTTCATAATATTTATTTTCAACATTTTCACCTTGAACATTTTCAATATCAATTTGAATAATTTCATTCCCAATTTCAATATCATGCTCAAAATCATCAATTCCAACATTTTCACATTGAATAATTTCATGATCAATTTCAATATTTTCATTCCCAATTTGAATATCATGTTCAACATCTTTAATTCCAACATTTTCACTTTGAACATTTTCATTATCAATTTCAATATTTTCATTCCCAATTTGAATATCATGTTCAACATCTTCAATTCCAACATTTTCACCTTAAACATTTTCACCTTGAAAATATTCAATTTCCTCTTCAGTTGAAACACCATAGGGCTCAGGTTCACCAATATTTCACATATCTTGTCTTCTCTTCCTATGATCTTCACTATTTCTTTTTCTAAATGCTTCAATTTATTCTTTTGTAAGTTTTCTCTTATGTTTTTGCTTTCGATGACTACTGCTCCCCATTAAATACCTCATAAAAGATGCTAAAAAATCATTTCTTATGACAAATTTGAGTAGAAGATGCTCCAAAAAGTTGATGTTTGTCTCTTCCTATCTGAAACCATGCATTTGTCACCTGCAAAGGCTACAAACAGAATGCAGGGTCTATTGGAATGCACAAAATGACCCACATAGGGTTTTTCTATGGCCCACAAATCTAATATCTGATATAATCTAATATTTGATACAATTTGATATTTGATTTGAAAAACATTTTAAAATGTTTTCTAACAGTATGATTTTAGTTCTACAAATCAGATATTTGATTCCAATCAAATATCCAATTTGAATTAGATATATGATTTGTGTACACATAGACCTAAGGGTTAAGGGTTAAGGGTTTAGGGTATAAGGTAAAGAGTTTAAGGGTTAAGGGTTTAGAATTTTGGGTCAAGGGTTAAGGGTATAGGGTTTAGGGTTTAAGGGTTAAGGGTATAGGGGAGAGAGATAGATGGAATGAGTGAGTGAGAAAGAGACCTGAGACAGTGGGAGGGGGTACTAGGAAGAGACTTGAGAGAGAGATAGATAGAGGGTGGGAGAGAGTGGGAGAGAGTGGTAGAGGGTGGGAGAGATGGTGGGAGAGAGTGGGAGAGAGGGAGGGAGAGAGAGGTGGGAGAAGAGTGGGAGGGTGGGAGAGAGTGGGAGGAGAGTGGGAGAGGGAGTGGGAGAGATTGGGAGAGAGAGAGGGTGGGAGTCTATGGGAGAAGGTGGGAGAGGGTGCGAGAGGTGGAAGAATGGAAAGTGGGAGGATAGGAGAGAGAGGAGAGAGGGGGAGATAGTGGGAGATTGGGAGAGAGAGGGGAGGGGAGGGAGAGGAGAGAGTGGGAGAGGGTGGGAGAGAGTGGCAATGATGATGAGGAGAGGTGGAAGAGTGGGAGAGGGAGGGAGAGAGGGAGGGAGAGAGTGGGAGAGGTTGGGAGAGAGGGTGGGAGAGTGAGGGAGAGAAGGTGGGAGAAAGTGGGAGAGTGGGAGAGAGTTGGAGGGAGAGAGTGGGAGAGAGTGGGAGAGGATCAGAGAGGGTGGCAAAGGGTGGTAGAGAGTGGGAAAGAGTGGGATGGAGTGGGAGAGGGTGGTATAGAGTGGGAGAGAGGGAGGGAGAGAGTGGGAGAGAGTTGGAGAGTGGGAGAGAAGGGGAGAGAGGGGGAGATATAGTAGGAGAGATTGTGAGAGGGTGGGAGAGAGTGGGAGAGAGTTGGATAAAGGGAGGAAGAGAACATGAGATAGTGGGAGAGGGTCAAAGAGAGGGTGGGAGAGGGGGAGTGAGGGTGAGAAAGAGTGGGAGAGGGTGGGAGAGAGTAGGAGAGAGGGTGGGAGAGGGTGGGAAGGAGTGGGAGAGAGTGGGAGAGAGGGTGGGAGAGAGTGGGAGAGAGATAGAGGGAGTGAGTGAGATTGAGATACTTTAGAGAGGGAGAGGGCTAGTAGGAGAGGGAGAGAGAGAGAAAGGGTAGAGGGTTTAAGGGCTTAAGGTTTAAGCATTAAGAGTATTTATGGGAAAGAGATAAAGGGAGTGACTATGAGAGAGAGAACTGACAGAGGGAGAGGGGGTAGGAGCGACTGACTTGAGAGAGAGAGAGAGGGAGTTGGAGAGAGATAGAGGGTATATATGGTTAATGGTAAAGGGTAGAGGGTTTAAGGGTTTGGTATTTAAAGATTAAGGGTTTATGGTTTAGGGTTAAGGGTAGAGGGAGAGATATAGAGTGAGAGAGAGAGAGACCTGAGAGAGGGTGAGGGGGTTAGGAGAGAGAGTTGAGAGAGAGATTTGAGAGAGAGAGTAAAGGGTAGAGGGTTTAGGGTTAAGGGTTAAGGGTAGAGGGGAGAGAGATAGAGGGAGTCAGTGAAAGAGATGGAGGGAGTTAGAGAGAGATAGAGGGAGTAACTAAAATATTGAAATAATATTTAAATATTATACATAATAATATAATATATTATATATTAAATACATAATTCAGTAAGAGATTATCATAAATTGTATATTATATATTACATTATAAACTATATTGTATATTATATATTAAATTATAAACTTTATTGCATTTTTTAAATCACATATTATAAATTCTATAAAAAAATTTAAACTCTATCTAAAACATATCAAATATCAGATTCAAATCGAATATCCAATTTTTCTAATAGAAAATTTAATGCCTAGGGATTAGCCTCGGGCTTGCTTTGAAATTTGGTTCAGACCTGCCAATCCTAAGAAGTCAACACAAAAACTGCATTTAACAACTTACCTTGCTTTTCTAGACTTCACCTATGTGGCTGATGACTTTTTTTACCCAAAATTGATGAAATAAAAAGGGTTTGTAAAGGAGCTTCTCAGCTTTCCACCAATATAAATTATACTTTACTTTGAATCTAATAAATTATTATTATTATTTTTCTATTAGAATTACGACTAAAGTCCTGATTGATAGCTTGATTGAAATACATCTATATCTTTCAAATGGTATCACATTTTTTGAATCTAAAACATGCATCACATTCTATGCTTCACATACTATAGGATTTAAAAAGAAAAAGAATTTTATTTCATAAAATTTTGACTAAGTTAAGGTGGTCAGACATACGAGTTTTTATATTTTTTAAAAGTTGTAATAAAAAATTCATAATTAACTATTTACTTGGAAAAAATTATAAAAAAATGCATCACATCAAGACATGAGTCCTCTACTTATATCTAAAATCTTATAAAAAATATTATCATTTTATTATGGTTAGGGTGGTCAAAAAGACACCTACTTATTTTTTCCTTGAAATTTAAGTACTATTGCATTGAAATTTCAATTTTTCACCAAATAGATTTTTTTTTAGAAAAAGGAACCTAGTCTAGTTTAGAAACTGCATTCAATTTTTCACAGATTCCATTCTTACATATTTTTAAAATAATATAGATAACTCATTCAATTTTTTACATCAAGTTTCCTAACTCTAATTTTTTTGAATTTTTATTGCCACTTAAAAGCCTATTTTTTCCATATGATCCCCTACATACCCCTAATTGAATCTTAATTGTTACCATAATTTTAACTCTAACTCTAATACTAATTGAATTCTAACCCCAACCCTAAGCCTAACGCCAAACTTTATCATAGAACCCTTACCCTAATTGAATATCAATTGAACCCTAACCCATCCTAATTGACTCTTAGCCCTAATTAAATCCTAACCCAAACACTAATTAATCATCTTAATTATAATTTAATCCTAATACTAACCCCAATTGAAACCTAATTCTTATTGATTCCTAAACCTAATTGAATTCTAATCCTAACTTAAACCTAACCCTAACTATAATTGAATTCTAACTTTAATTCCAACTCTAATGATAATTCTAACTCTAATACTAACCCTGATTCTAATATCAAGATTAATTATAACTATATTACTAATTGAAACCTAGCCCTAACGATAATTCAAACCTAACCCTAGGTGAACCATAACCCTAACATCAACCCTAACCCAAATCCTAATTATAATGCCTAACTCAAACTCTAGTTGGGTTATAACCCTAATTCCAATCCTAATCCCAACCCTAACCTTTACCCCAAGATTTATCCTACAACCTTAACCATAATTGAACCCTACCATAAGCCTAACCCTAATTAAATACTACCCTAATGCTAACCCTAACTGTAGTCTAACCTCAACCTTAATTAAACTATAATTGAATCCTAATTGGAGCTTAATCCTAATTGATCCCTAACCCTAATTTGGTCCTAATCATAATCATAACCAAATTGTAAATAATAAAAAATAAATAATAATGTTATATGAATTATTTTTAAATTATATGATAAAGTTAAGCAAAAATGTAATTCTTAATTACATCTATTTTTTAAAGATAGATTAGTTATTTTTAAATATACTTTTTAAAAACTTATTTTTATATATAATAATAAATTTATTATATTTTCTTTGCATTTAATTTTGTAATTTGAAATTGATTTTAGATGGGCACTTTTTATGAAAGATTTTTATATTAGATGTATATTTAAGATGTTATATTTTTGTACAATTAAATCTTTAGTAAAAACTTAAAATTATAATACTATATTGAATAAAATAGAATATCAATGATTTTTCCTTTGAAACATTTTCAATTTTTAAAAAGCATTGTTTTTAAAAAAAAATATATATATATATTAATTTAGAAACATATTTTAGAGTGGCTTTGCCACTTTTATCAAAAATAAAAAATAATAAATTTAGAATATTTTCTTTTTACTTAATTTTCATTTTTTTTAAATTTTACATACATTAACTTATTTAGAATTTTTTAAAAGATCAATTATTTTCATTCTTTATAATTGTATTTCTATTCTAATATTGAAAAATATTTTACAATGAATATTAATATTATTTTTTTCATAGATTTTTAATTTTTTTTAATTTTAAATATATTAATATAGAAACTTAGTTATATATATGTAATGGTAAATTTAAGAAATTACATACTCTATCTTATAAATTTTAGAAACTTCTTTTTTATGTGTAGTTCTTTATAAATAATAATTATTTTTATTAGAAAACATTACTTAAGTAAATCTCAAAAGATATGTTGTTTTAAAAAATTCTTGTATATTAATTTAGAAATTTACTTAAATGAAATAATAAATTTAGAATATTTGTTTTATATTTAAGTTTATAAATTTTAGAAACTTTTTTTATGTCTAATAATTTAACATACATTTTTTACACTTTATCTTTTTGAACATATTTGTTTGATACTTTATATTTATAATAATTATTTTAAAGAAATTTCTAAAAACAAAAAAATAACAACTCTTTTTATATAGACAGATTCTTGATGAATCGACTTTCTTTGTAAACACCTATCAGTGTAATTATATTCTTCACGAATTGTCCAAGGTAGAGAAGCCCAGGATTAGTATAGAAAGCGGGTTTTCAGTAGGACGAAAGATAAAGAAAATTTCTTTCATGCAGACTATGAGTATATATAAATTTACCCATTGCCCAAAATCAGTGTAAATTGGAGAGAAGCAATGGGTAGCAAGCTTGTTTGTGTCCTCCTGCTCTCTTTTATTGCAGCAACACTTTTGCCCGTTCTAGCACACAGAGATATGGGAGTGATAAAGCCGTATGTATTCATTTATATTTATTGGATTGAAATTCTTTGGTTTAATAAATATTAAATCTGCCACAAACTTCTTCTCGAATGCTGATGTAATATATCTTGAAATACAACAATAACAGATGCCCCTCTAACGATTGTTGCGAGTACTATCAGGGAAGATTGATAGAGCTGTGCTGCCCTCCCGCTGTAAGAAAATATCAATTCAGATTAGTATTGTGTTTTCTTTTTATAAAAACTTGTGCACAAATAGATTAGTTGCACTCTTATTTCAGTTTATTTTCTTTTGTTTGTGGCAGTCTAAGATAATACTAAAAAAGTTAGCTAGTGATATTGTTATACTTCATTTGTATTTCTTGGAAGTAATTTCAAGCTTGAAGATTTTAATTAAGTTGTGTTTGGCAGGAGGATGGGTCTGCAGAGTGCCACAGCGAATAATCCCGGCCAAAAAGATTTAGGGGCTGCCAATACACAGCCATAGAAGCATTTCTGCAACAAAACACGATGGCATCTGAAACTTGTGTTACTTATGGTTGTATTCTAATAATATGAATAAATATTTAGTAGTTCTTTCTATGCACATCATGCATATGAATAAAACATGATGGCATCTGAAATTGCAAGTTGTAACTCACAAGGACAGAGTGAGAAAATCAACAACTTTTAATATTTAGAAAAATCAAATCTTATGAAAAAATCAAAGGTTGAGACACCACATTTTTCCAACAATTAAGTATTATATAGTATTAATTAACATGTAACAAATAAAAGAATTTTTAAAATTATGCATGATATTGAAAAGTGTTTAGGTTTTATATGTTTTAACATATTTTAAAACAAGGATAGTCTCTTGCATTCAAAAACAAATACATTGCAAAAAGAAATGATTTTTTTTCTATTGTCAGGAAAATTTAAATATCAGGACAATGAAAAGAAGAAAAATGGAAAGGATTTTGACAATATTTTTGAAGTGCTAGAGAAATATGATCTTGTGCAGTGTTTCAAAGGCTATTAGTGTATGAGCTCATTTTTCCTATGTGATTTACTACGGGCAACTGAAATAAGAATATTTTTGTCACAACCCACATTTCAGTGAAATGGGAAATAAAATAAAATATCAAAAATATGATCAACGCCCCTAATAGGTAGAAGGCATTGATGGTGGAAATTTATCCATTCGACAATAGGGGACAACCTGAATTTAAGAGGAACGAGTATCGATAAAGTGGGGGTTGATTGCAGGGGATGGCGTCCCAGTTCTCTAAGCTAGCCATTAATGTGGGCCAGGTACGAGAGCTAGGAGAGTGAATGAAATGGTGGCCTTTGGGCAAGTCAGAGGGAACAAAATTTAATAAAATTTAGTACTTACAACTACTGTGCAACTTGTGAGGCGAAGGGAAGGAAAACCAAATCCGAGTGGATTGAAAATGATGGGTAGAGTATTACGGATAGGAATATGATGCAGACACATGACACTCTTGTTGTTCATGCAATCTTCACACACAAAACTTGAAAAAATTCACAGAAAATACCTAGATCAAAAATTCCATTTGAAACAACCATTTATTTTGTTAAGTTGACAATTGCATTTATGGATCAATTTCAATTCAAATTTCACAATAACCATATACTTTTCATCTTCATCTCCAAAGAAACATTCTTAATAACAATTTTTCATTCAATGGAGGCAGCACTCTTTCTAGGAATTTAAATAACTACTACAATTTCTTCAAATTCACAATTTTCATATTCATCAGCTTATATAATTACAAGACCCAAACTTGTTTCTTCCAAATTCCTCTTCTTGCGGTAACAAATTCTGTCATCAGGATCTCTTTTCCTACTGTGCCCAAATCTTACCCTACATTTCAATGACTCATTATATTGTTTGTTTTTATTTTTTTCTATGGTCTCATTGACCATTCACCACACCTTCCAATCACCTCTATGCAACTCTCTTCTCTCTACACCTCATGCAACCCCTACATATTCCACTTCAACCTTTCCATATATGCAACCCTCTCTATTCCTTGCTTCACCACCCACCAAGCTTTGAGCATTTTGGTTTTTAAATCATTTGCTTCAAGTAGCCCCCTTCATAAATTGATGTGGGCCATCTCCTCTCCCTTATTGGCTACGTGCGTCTTCTTCTTTTTTCCTTTTCTATCTCCTCCATTTCTACCTTTTTTGTCCCTTCACCTTTTAACGTGGATATGAGAATGTCTATGGTTTTATTTTACTTATTATTACTTTTATCTTCTTATGAAGTTGCCTCTCTACCTTTAAAATTTCATTCTCTTTTAAAATTTATTCTTCCCCTTCTTATACCACAGGCTCTTACTTTGCTTTAAAATGTATTTATCTCCCATAAAAAATGACATCTCATTTTTTGAAGCTACACAATTTAAAGAAAATTCATTATTTGACTTGGACATTGCCCAAAGTGTCATGGGTGCCAACAAGTGGAAAATATGTAAAGTGCTCTATTTTGTTCAAAAAAAATTCTAGACATGTGTTATGACCCCGTCAAGTCCTCTGAAAATATTTTTAGATGATGTCGATTGCAGCCCGCTCGAATGCTCATGCATCAGACACGTCGAGTAGAAATATTGTGAGCATAGGCTCACAATGGCGAAGTTGAGTAGTCAAATTACTCTTCTAGGTTGCAACCAACCTACAACGAACTCCCTCACTATCCAAGTGCTCAAGATCAATCTTTCTTCCACATTTTTAGCATCGTGCCAGAACACGCACCGCCTCCTTCCAACAACACCACATCTTCCTTCTTTCCCCCCTTGTGGACTCATGTCCACCAAAGCCTGACCTCCTCTGCCAAATACTCTACACTCTTTTCTCCTCCTTCATGGGTTCAAACCCACCTCTAACTGTCCACCTCCACCAAAAACAACCCACAACATCTTCTACCATTTTTACACACAACCACGTACCATCTACAACATGCTCTTGCTCTCTATCCATCTCTCCTTTTACTATTGCATCTGAAAATGAAATAACATCACAAAGCTAATTTACCTCATCTTCATTCGTAGCTGCAACATCGAATTTCACTAGGAAATCTTCTACATCCTCATCAGCTGTAAATTTTTTCTCTTCTTTCTTCGCTACAACAACAAGCTTCAATACCCCTTCTTTCTCAATCCTCAACATTTGTGCAAACAAATCTGCTTCATTTTTCCATTCACTATGACCTCTTCACTGCTCACTTCCTTCTTTTCTACCTTTTCCTTCATGCCTTCCTCATGGCATGTCTTGACTGCAACTTCATTGATAGGGGCTACATCTTCCTCTTTCCATCTTGGGTTGCTATCCTCACTCTTCCTTTTGCTCCTCTTTATCACTTTCCTCTCAATTTTTCTAACATTCTTTTCCAATTTCTCGAGCCTTCCCTTGATCTTTCCTACTTCTTCACAAACTATATATGTTTCATCTTTTTAAAAGTCTCATCCTCCACTTTCTCCCAAAACTACTCCCAAAACAGTATTCACATGGGTCTCCTCACAACCCAACCCATCTTCTTTTGTTGCAATTTCACCTTATGCAATCTATCCTCACACTCAATCTGCAAAACAAATTTCTTCACAAATTCAAGCCCCCCGCTATTCAGGACTCCTCTACTTGTAACAACCTCTCGAGCTCTCTACAACCACTTCACACACTTTCTTTTAGGTGCAAACTACCTCACAATTGGCGATTTGTTCACACTTCTACTTGCAGGTCCTGGTGGATCTTCTTCATGCTTAGGATTACCGAATTTGATACCAATTGAAGTAGACACATTGCATTCTTGTTTCTCACGCAATCTTCACACACACAACTTGAAAAAGTTCCCAAATCAGAAATTCCATTCAACACAACCATTCATTTTGTTAATTCAACAAAAAAAAAATGATTAATTTCAATCTAAATTTCATAATAACCATATCCCTTTCATATTCATATCCAAACAAATATTCTTAATCATAATTTTACATTCAACAAAGATAGCACTCTATTTCTTATAATTCAAATAACAACTACAATTTATTCAAATTCATAATTTTCATAATCAGCTTACATAATTTCAAGACCCAAACTTGTTTCTAGAAAATTCCTCTTCTTGTGGTCACAAATTCTATCATCATGATCTTTTTTCCTCATGTGCCCAAATCTTACCCTGCATTTTAGTGACTCATTCTCCTCTTTTTTTTTTATCTATGGTCTCATTGACCATTCACCACAATTTCCACTTGCAATCACCTCTATACAACTCTCTTCTCTCTACACCTCATGTAGCCCCTACTGCCATATATGCAACCATTTCCATTCCCTGCTCTATTGCCCGCCAAACTCTGACGATTTTGGTTTTAAAATAATTTAATTTACTTCTTTTATTCCTCCAGTGGCTCAATTTTCCTAGTGTAGACCCTTCTCTATTTGCCTAATTGTAGATTTAAAATGTTTCACCCATATTAACTTCAAGCAGCCCCCTTTAGAAATTTGTTTCCCTCTCCTCTCCCTTCATGGCTACATGCCTCATCTTTTTGTTTTTTTGTCTCTTCCACTTTTTCCTTTTGTGTCCCTTCACCTTTCTACATGGACATGAGAATGTCTATGTTTTTTATTTTATTTTTTAATTCTTTTCTTTTCTTATGAAGTTGCTTCTCTACCTTTAAAATTTCATTCTCTTTTAAAATTTATTCTTCCCCTTCTTATACCATGGGCTCTTACATTGTTTTCATATGCATTTATCTCTCATAAAAATGATATCTCATTCTCTGAAGATACACAATTTATAGAAAACTCGTTATTTGACATGGACATTGCCCAGAGTGTCATGGGTGTCGACAAGCGAAAAATGAAAAGTACTCCATTTTGTCCAAAAATTTGTCCAAATGTGTGTTATGACCTCCTCAAGTCCTCTAAAAAATTTTTTTGGTGATGCCAATTGCCAGCCCGTTCGGATGCTCCTACATCAGAATATCAAAGAAGTAGAACTTTCCTTCATGGAGAGATCAACTAACCTATCGTGGGCTAGTTGTAGTTGTAACACCAAGAAAGTGCACAAAGAAGATCAAAAGCAAACATGCAATAAACATCTAAATGCAATCTAATGTTAAGCAACAAAGAACAAAGGAAGTCAAAAACGTAAATAAAACTTGAACAACCTCACCAAATTTGTACGCATTTCCATGATTCATCTCGATTGCCCTTCTCCATTTTGCTGTTGTAGTATAATTGCCCTCAAATTTTTCGTAAGTTCGTGCAAGTATAGCCTAAGATAGTGATTAGCAAAACATTGAAGATTCAAGATTAAGTTCTCTCAAAAGTCATAAGATTTCGTGAGAGAGATTGGAATGAAGAATGACAAATCAATTTATAGAAAATTGATTATTCGAACGACAGGCCAAGATTGAAAGATCAACAGACAGTTGAGATCGACAGATTAGACATGCATTCTGATAACTGTCAGTAATGACATGAGTGATACAAATTAGAAATAGAATTAAAGATTAAATAAATGATTTAATCTTCAAGTTTGGTATTTGAAAACAGAAAAATTATCTTTGCATGACAAAGATAAAGATTGATTAAAGCAACTCTTATTCGAATGCATGCACAAGGTTTAATTAATTAAATAGGAATATTTAATTAATATGCATGTACATGCAATTGAGTTAGCACTAAATGATTGAATGATTTGACGAAGAGATTACTCGAGAACGCCACTCAGACATTAAATCAAGAGTTAACTGAGCGATTTGAATATATGTTGAGTCAAGTCAAAGTGAATACTTAGATAACTCACACAATTATCTAAATATAGAGGAATGCGTTAAAATAGAATTAATGAATTAAATAATTCATTTAATTCAAGATTTGATATTTGAAGAATAATTAAATAAATAAGATTTATTTAATTAAGTGATGAAGGGATTTAAATGAATAATTAAATAAATAAAGAATTTATTTAATTATAGTTGAAGTATGATAAAGAGTAAATTAAATAAGAATTTATTTAATTTAACAAGAAAGATACAGTTAATTAGTAATATAAGTAAATAAAAAGCGTTTATTTAATTAATGAGATAGAATAAAGAAAAGTGTGAATTAATCAAATAATTAAGATTATTTAATTAATAGAAGAAATAAAAGAATATGAATTAATTAAATAATTAAGATTATTTAATCAATAGAAGAATTAATGTTAAGGTGAATTAATTAAATAATTGACATTATTTCATCATGACCATGAAGAATAGGAATTATGAAGAATATAGAAGTCACAGGCTTAAACCAAATTTTGGTGTCTACATTTGCCCCTCTTTGATACAATGTCATTTAGGCGTTGTGTCAAAGAAAATCGATAACAAATACGTCCCAGTAATGCCCCAGTGTAAAAAGGTGAAGGTATGCCCCCTCAGGAGGACAGGCAGGTTCAAAGAACATGAGTGTGCTCTCGAAATCGATGAGAGAACTAGAAGATGAAAGAAAAAAATGATAGAGGAAAATAGATAATGGTGGTGAAGATGTAGAAAAGAAGAAATGTTAGTGCAAAAAGAAAGATGAATAATAAAAGACCGTGATGTTAGTATTAGCAATCTTCGATGTTTCACTGTATCACAAAAGATATTGCACTTTATCATCATTGGGCAAGACTAATACAAATGGAGACAAACACCATGATATGAGATAGATCAAGGTGTGCAAGGTCATCCACTTGCTAACAACAGATAGTCGCAGACAAGGAGTGTCGTTAACTCATACTAAGGGCACAATTTGCCCCAATCTTTTTGTTAGGACAAACCACAAATAGCAAACAAAGTAAAAGACGGGTCATGAAACGTCATTGCTCCTCTAAATCCTTCATGGGACATCCTTGAGGAAACTAGTAACATGACTCATTTAAAAGACAATCGACAGACAGCAATCAAAGAAAAGAGAATTTGGATACATCGTTGCTTCTCTAAATCCCTCATGGGACATCCTTGAGAAAGCTAGTAACATAGTTCTCATCATAAATTCAACTAAAAAGATAAGATAAATAAGTCAAAAAGTCAAAAAGCCAATAAAATATTTGCCAAAACTTGATTTGTTTGTTTGATTTGTTTTGATTGATAAAAGGTTTGATTGGTAGAGCCTAATATTAGGAGATACACATACCGGATAAGACTGTGAGTCTGGTTTCGATTGTATGACTATCTGTATAAGGCATGACAAAGCCTGGTTTCAGAAAGACATGTATTGTATAAGACGTTGAGTCAGATGTCGTTGATGTGATAACCTATGTAAGGCCATGTTTGATTGTTTGACCTTATCGATTATGCAGGAAGGACTCATCCTATATAAGACATAGATTGTTTTGCCGATATCAGTATTCAGGAAGGACCCATCCTGAATAAGATACAGGTTGATTGCTATGATGATGTTTGTTTCCAGGAAGGACACATCCTGTAGCAGACATTAGTTGATTTGTTTTGGTTGTTTTGTTTGGCAAGTTGTTTGATTTGACTTAGAGACATTGCTGACTTGTTCACCAAATTGATACATGACTTGAGATGATGCATTGACCATTGACTATGTGTGATGACAAAACCCTAAAGGACTGACCTAGTGCGGCCTCGGGGGCTCATCGATTGATGGCCTTGCCTACGTTATACACGTAGAGACCTTGTAGTTCGACTTGACCTTGACTAACAATACTGACCACAAATAGAAGACGTGTGTGAAAGTGAATATGACAAACCCTAGTGGACTGAACTAGTGCGGCCTCAGGGGCTCATTGATTGATGGCCTTGCCTACATTATACACGCAAAGACCTCGTAGTTCGACACGACCCATGACCTTGTCATATAGACAAATGGATTGAATCATGATTTTATACAGATCAACCTAAACGGACTAACCTAATGCCTCGGGGGCACATCGAAAGATGGCCTTGCCTACGTCCAGTCACAGAGGCAACATAGTTTGACAAACGACCAAGACTGACAAGTGCGACTGACTTTGACTCTGTTTTTTATTTTATTTTTTAAAATGTTTTGATTTTTTTGTGTTTTTGAAGTTTTCTGATGTTTTTGTATTTTCTTAGGACATTTTGCAATGTTTTTGGATGTTTCTATGGTTTTACATCTTCAACACAACCAATGTAAGAACCAATATGATGCATGTCAAGTGTTTGCCCCCAGTCGAGTATAAGACCAATGGATTATGAATAGGGTAAAATTGGGGATATGAACTACACTTGATGTCAATCGTTCCAAGCTATGGGAAAGACTACCACTTATTATGGATGGTATTTACATGCGATGGATACGAAAGATAAGGGATATGTACAGGGATAGGTAGTATGTACATAGTCCACTACCCTGTACAAAGAAGATCAAAAGCAAACATGCAATACACATCTAAATGCAATCTAATGTTAAGCAACAAAGAACAAAGGAAGTCAAAAACGTAAATAAAACTTGAACAATCTCACCAAATTTGTACGTATTTCCATGATTCATCTCGATTGCCCTTCTCCATTTTGCTGTTGTAGTATAATTGCCCTCAGATTTTTCATAAGTTCATGCAAGTATAGCCTAAGATAGTGATTAGCAAAACATCGAAGATTCAAGATTAAGCGCTCTCAAAATTCATGAGATTTCGTGAGAGAGATTGGAATGAAGAATGACAGATCAATTTATAGAAAATTGATTATTCGAACGACAGCTAAGATCGACAGATTAGACATGCATTCTGATAACTCCAATGATGACATGAGTGATACAAATTAGAAATAGAATTAAAGATTAAATAAATGATTTAATCTTCAAGTTTAGTATTCGAAAACAAAGAATTATCTTTGCATGACAAAGATAAAGATTGATTAAAGCAACTCTTGTTCGAATGCATGCACAAGGTTTAATTAATTAAATAGGAATATTTAATTAATATGCATGTACATGCAATTGAGTTAACACTGAATGATTGAATGATTTGACGAAGAGATTACTCGAGAATGCCACTCACATTAAATCAAGAGTTAACTGAGCGATTTGAATATATGTTGAGTCAAGTCAAAGTGAATACTTAGATAACTCACACAATTATCTAAATATAGAGGAATGTGTTAAAATAGAATTAATTAATTAAATAATTCATTTAATTCAAGATTTGATATTTGAAGAATAATTAAATAAATAAGATTTATTTAATTAAGTGGTGAAGGGATTTAAATGAATAATTAAATAAATAAAGAATTTATTTAATTATAGTTGAAGTATGATAAAGAGTAAATTAAATAAGAATTTATTTAATTTAACAAGAAAGATACGGTTAATTAGTAATATAATTAAATAAAAAGCGTTTATTTAATTAATGAGATAGAATAAAGAAAAGTGTGAATTAATCAAATAATTAAGATTATTTAATTAATAGAAGAAATAAAAGAAGATGAATTAATTAAATAATTAAGATTATTTAATCAATAGAAGAATTAATGTTAAGGTGAATTAATTAAATAATTGACATTATTTAATCATGACCATGAAGAATAGGAATTATGAAGAATATAGAAGTCGCAGGCTTAAACCAAATTTCGGTGTCTACAGTAGGCTTGTGGGTCAAAACTCTTTTTAGTGTTATTGTTGTGAATCTGAACCTCACTAGGGGAAAGGACTCGGTAGTGAGCATGTTTCAATAGTTGTAATAGCATTTTTTGATTTAATGACCAATATTTTTAACAATATCGAACCAATAGTTGTGACTTTAAAGTTATTAGTGTTGATGATAACTACCAATAATTGAATAATATATATTCCTTAGATCGCAAAAGCAACAAAGCATGTGATACCACATCAACACACCAATAGAACATGATTCAGTGCACAAGTATTGGTCTCACTTGTTTTTTGGACCTTTTCTGACACCTTGACAAAAACATGTTGATATGGCATCATATTTGATGATGTGGCCCTAAAACCTTAGTTATAAGTAGGGGCATTGCCAAGCAAGATGTTATAAAAAATGAGATTTTTTTGAAATTTCCATGTAAGATTTTGAGAAGCACAAAAATAAGGTGCTCAACTACCAAGTCTTCTCCCCTATTGCAAAGATTAATGTTAGGGTTCAGACATATTAGAGCAATAAAAATTAACAAGTATATGCAGATTAGATAACCCAAAAATAACAATGAAGAATAAAACAAAAGAGATCAACACAAAATTTTAACGTGGTTCACCCAATATGGGCTACATCCACAAAAATTCAACCATCCAATGATTTTATTATCCAATGCAAAAGAATTTACAATCTTGTGAATACCATATCGCAACTTACATCCCATCCGCTTATAACAAGCTTTTTGGAAGCTTCTAGAATTAGGGTTTTACAAAGTCATTTTCCATTTGTCAGTTAACAAAAAATTAACTATCGACCCCTTGACATGCAAAAAAGCAAAAAAAAATCAAGGGCTATGCCCCTAAACCCCCACTCGGTGCCCAACCTAGCCCCAAACCCCAGCAAGGATACACAAAGAGTGTACAATATTTGCATGATCAATCATCACATACCAACAATTAACATGTACCTGAATGAGCTAGGAAATTGAATAATACATGATGGATATCTGAAAATCAATGTGCAAGTGACAAAGTATTGGGAAGAGTTGGCAGAAGTCTACTGTAATGGCGGCTATGTGGCCGACTGAATAGGGAAGTTGAGTGATAGATGGTGGAAATTTGGTTGTCAAGATATAATGGACATATAGGTATGTGATGATTGGAGCTTTAATCTATTTGAAAGTTCATTTACAACCATTTTTTTTATATTTCCATTTACATGAATATTTTGAATGAATGAAGATATTCTCAAACTTGGACTATTTATCTTATTGTTTTATTTGTTTGGGATTCTATGGATGTTTCCATTAGAGGAGATAAAATGGACTTATGGATAAAACATTAGAAACTTTAAAATACATGTGCTCAATTAGTGTTAAATAATTCCCATAGTCTACCATGATTCTCATGCCTATGTGGAAGCTTTAGAATGGGGTATCACCATCCACCAAAGCATAAAATGCTATACATTTTATTTTCCTTTTTCATTTCCTAAATGAGAAGATATTTAACTGGAAACTATGTTACCAACAATACCATGTTCATATTTCATTTCTTATTTTAATAGACAAAACACCATTTTCATTTTATCTGCAATGGAAAAAAATTGCACAATTTTTTTTGTTTTTCTGGCATCTACTATGAAATGCTCATGTTTATAAGAAAATGTTTCATAGGAAATGTAACAAAATAAGAGGAAAATCATGGAGTTCATTTTCACCTATAATTTTTTTAGGTATATAGCATTTATTTCCTTTTTTACTTTTTATTCTATTTGCACATGGTGGACTACACTATCTAAGTTTATTTCCATCTTTTATGTGATATTCAAGAACTTATCATCAATGTTATGAATCTATATTTAAGAAGCATCAAATTAAAAATAAAATTTGAGGAAACCCTTTTTATTTTAAAGACCTTGCATCTATATCGTTGTTACATTTAGTTTCTTTCTAGTTGCAAGATGGGGGAGTACTAAAGAGTTGTGATTTTGTGATCAATGTTTCTACATATATTGAAATATGCTTTTATAGGGTGGAGTGGAACACTTATTACTACAATGTGAAATCAATTATTATTATCTGTTGAGATCTTATTTATTCATTAGTGACAAGTATAAACAAAAATGTTATGAAAATATTGGGTTACACCGTAGTACAAACAAAACAAAAAAAGGGTTTCAAATGTTATTATTGTTATGAGAAGTGTTCATCCTGATACCTCGACTTGATAAATTTAGCTTGATTCGAGTTGAGAATTGTTCATACTAGAAGCAAGATTATAATATGAATAAGATTCATCTGAAGAATGTCATAGTATGTTATGATTATGATATTGATATTGCTGAATCATGTTCTAGTAAGACATCTCCATATATCCATTTGAGGCGTTGCATAATTGTTGCATTAAAATCATATTTTGATTTCTTATGTCTTGTGTTTGAATAATTTCGAACTTATGTTGATTATGATGTTATTCATATTCTTATGTATGATTTGGTTATGATAGTGTTAGCTAATTATTTAGTATGAATTGGGTGACAATCGGTTTGACTTTTATTTGATAAATTGAATATAATATGGAATTAAGGGAAATTGATTTAAATGTATATACATATTCAACTCCATATAGATTATTAGTATTCACATGAGATGAAAGGTAATTATCATATATGTTGGTGTCAATAAATGTTGTGTTTCATTCCTTGAGGGAACATCTTAATGGTTGTGTACTCCCACATTGGGGTATATGTGAATACAAATATTTTTCAAGCTGGGAAATTACTATAGGCATAATTATGTTAGGAAACTAAGCATGTGAAATTGGGAATATGTCCTTAAAACTATTATATCTATCAATATTATTATGGCTTTTCATTTTTAGCTAAAAATTGTAGAGATGTTATAAAGAACTAGTTGACCCCTTACTCTTCTTAACCTCTGTCTGTGAGGACTTGAATAGGAAATTATTTTGACAATCTAAGTAGGAAGATTTATACCTTATTATACCAATAAAATGGTGGTTGAAAAAAATATTGGAGACATGTTAGGTTGAATGCAAAGGTATAGGAATTTGTTCTCATTTTCTTATGAATGTAGATATTTATTTAGTGATGCTTTATGTGATTGATATTTATAATATAATGATATGATTTTTATTTACAGGATTCAAATTTCGTAGGTAGCCATCTTTTCTGTAAACACCCTATCATTGAAATTTGAATATTTTGTACACATTCTAGAATAAGGACTACTTGGTAGTTATGCCTTGGGATGGTAAACAAATTAGAAAGTATCAAATCAAGAGAGATAAACCTAGGTTATAAGTAAAAATTGAATTTTTTGTTCTCTTGCAAACTTAACATTCAAAAAACCCCCTTGGAGTGTGTTGCATAGTATATCCCTAAGTAGGTTTCCTTTCCTTGATTTACCAAAGTGGGTGGTAGTCAACAGTGAAACTTTCTAGGAAAATGGACCCTAGAAAGGGTTGTGTACCCACTTACATAGCTTTATAACTCTTAGAATAGAGGGAATGTAGTGCATTTGAGTAGGGAGTTGATTTAAGCATATATCAGTGTTATAAGGTTTATAATGGAGCAAAGTTATATTTTGAACCCAAAGGGAGATACCCTTATTGTGAGTAATCAGGTATGAGAATGGAAAATTTGAAGCCCCTGATGCATAGGTCTAACCCTTAGGTACCTTATTTCTAAAGTTTACTTTGAACTTACTGTTCCTTCCCAATGTTATGCATACTATGTTCCTCTTTGTAAATCCAATTGTAAACCACTATTTGGTTTATCTAGCTTAAGTAACAATATGGCTTATCTTGATGATCCTATAACTAAGCATACATTGATCTTATGTTGTGTATCTAGTTGTGTGGAAACCTTGCAAGTATAGCTATTGGGGGAAAAGAAAAATATGACATAATGAGTCACAAGTGAAACTTGAGTAAGTAGGAGGTATGACATGTTACTAACTAAAAGAAGTAGTCACTTATTGCTTTAGAAATTGAATCATTATTAACTCAACTCATATCTAATGTTACCATCAATTGTAGCCTTAAATTAATGTATTATGTTATTGTTTTAATATATATATATATACTTATAAATTAGTCAAGTTTGAAGTAGATCATCTAGGTTGTGGGTGTCCACTAAGTTCCTGAAAGGTGGCAGGACATAATGTTAATAATAATGAATATAAAACTAATAATAATGCTAAGAAGTAATATTAAAGTTAATGGTAAGAAATAAAAGTGGTATTAATTAAGATGTTAATAATAGAGTACATAATATGGTATAGTCAATAAAAGATTAATATTACTAATTATTGTCATGGAATATGAGTATCCACATCAATAATGTTGTTAATGATATTCTAATAACAATGCTCTTAACACTATAGATATTATTATTATAATTGATATTCATAGTGATAAGTAGTAATGTGGGCACGGATTTTGGGTATCCAAGGGTTTCTCTAACTCTTCTAGGGGTTTTCACCTAAAAGGAGAGAAATGGACCAAAAATGCTAATGTCTACACTCAAAATTAATATAATGATGCATGCAATATGCCTAAATATGATGCCTAAATGCAAAAAACTAAAAAAGAAAGGTGATTATTAATGCTAAACCTAAGAAATATAAAATGTTTGAAAACAATGATGTATGTAAAAACACCTAAGAATGCAAGTAAATGATAATGGAATTAAACAAAATTGGAGAGGTGCACCTGGAATCTAAAGTCTAATGCAAAGAGGCTCTAAAATCCTATATAATTGACTAGAAATACTAATTGGGACACTTGTCCCAAGCTAGGCGACTTAGTCCACTTTTAAGGAAAATATGTCAAAATAGGAATCTGCCAAATGGGTATCCAAAACTGTAGAAACCACTTTTTAGGCCTGGTAGTGGGACTAATTCGCTACAGATGGTGACTTAGTCCACTTGGGAATTTTGAGAATTTTGGGGTAGAATTTTATAGCTTTCGGTCTGTAGTTCCTTTTTTGATAGGTGTTTGATTCAATTTTTTTAGAAAACGGATTGAAATTGGTCTCCAAACTTCAATTAGGTCTTTTTTTTACTTTGATGACTTTGATGGATTGAAAAAACCTTTTTAACACTTTTCTCTTTGATAAATTTGCATTCAATACTTGCAAACACACATGCAAAGAGGGGAAAAGGGGTTAAGGTTAGAGTATAGGGGTTTTCCTTAGTCAAACTCTACTTTGGTAATCAAACCCTATGAAATGAAATGAAATAGAAAGAGAATGATGAATAAACAACATGCAATGTGACAAACTCACCAAACCCTTGATGTATAAATTTGAAGATATGCAATGAACTGCTCCAATGGACGACTTGATAATGCTTAGAGTGCTTAGAATGCTTTAGAATGATTAAGTAAATGGATGAATTGGTTGAGTAATGAATGGGGGTTCAAAATAAGGGAAAAACCCTTTTATTTATACTTTATTTTATAATAATTCCCAAAACTAACACATCACAGGCTGATCTCAATGGTAAGAGAATAAAGTCCTACCAAAAAATTGAAATTATTTTGATTTTTGTGCCTAGTGAGACTAAATTTCCCCCAGTGGCAACTTAGTCCCACCAGGACAATTTCACTAGGTGTCGGGAATTAAAGTGCATTTAATAAGGTTTAACAAGAATATTCTCAAAAATAAACTTAAGTATGTTCAAAAAGTGCATTAAGGGGTCATTTAAACATAAGAAAGGGTTGAATTAGTGATGATAAGTCTAGAAAAGCATTAGAATTTGTTAAAAATATTTACAACACTTTGAAATAAGACTTGGCAAGTGATAAAAAGAGGTTACTTAGGTCAATTATAATGAAAAGGTCCTAGAAAAGTGTGAAAGTGGGTTGCAACACTTCACAATACTTTTATAAGACATCCTAGAATTCTTAATGATTCACAAGGGTCCAAGACCTAATGTGAATGTCTTGACCACATTACAACATTAAATCTAGGAAAAATCAAGCCAAATTCCATAAGAGAGACTCAAGTGAGCATAAAAATGTCCAAATATACATTTTTTGGTGACACATTAAGCCCCCACATTAGTCAGAGGATGAGCTCACTTCAAACTCGCACTAAAGTAGCCCAACATGCACATTGAGAGGGATCCAAATGCACTTATGCATAGTGAGATGAGAGAACAATAATCAAGAGGGATTATCAAGCCCCCGGGATCAAGATCCCATGGAAAACCAAACATAAATGCAAAGGAACACACATGAAGATGATGAAAATGAATGAAAGAAAGAAATTGAAAGAAAGGAAGCTTCAATCATTTTTCCATCTTGTTGTAGATCAGATCTAGGATTGTTTGTTCAAAAAAAGGAATGTGTGCTCACTCTGGAGTGACAGAACTCATGGTTTTCCATTGGGTGAGAAGGCCCAAAAGATGAGAAACATACACTCATGGCTGGTATGCACTCTCACACACACAGGTGGCTATGGGGAAAAGTCATGCCTCAGAATGGGCTTCCCACTCAACCATACCAAAATTATACCTCCTAATAACTTTAATAAGGTTCCATAAAGGAAAATTTCATTTCATGCTTCATGAGGCAAGCAAATCTTTGTATGCTTAGAACTCATGAACAAATGCAATGGCACTACATGCATGCAAGTTGTGTTATTTAAGGTGGCCATATAAATGCAAAATACAAAATGCAAAAGATTGTTCAAAGGAGTCTTGCTTAGTTCATGTGAGGTCTTTAACTTAGGGAACATTGTGCCTAATGTCTCCAAGAGAATACCAATCAAAGAATATAAAACTCACAACTTAGGGGATGTGGTGCATCACATCAGGCCACCAAGAGAGATGCAATATGCTAAGATAGATCATGCTCATGAAGGAAATCACACCCAATAACGTCCACAAAGTGAAAAACACATCATATAAAGTAACAAGCCAGCACTAAGAACCAAGAAAAGAAGAAAATGAAAAATGATAATGCCAATGTATGCCCCCACTTTAAAGGAATTTCTACGCACCGTTCTGTGAGAAATTATGTTAAACTTGTAGCAAATGAAAAATTAAAATAAGAAAGAAGACATGAAAGACAAGTTGGAAAGCCCCTATTCCAAGTCATATGTTTCCAAGTAAGGCTACATCATGTGAGAAAAAAATAAAAGAAAGAGAAGGGGTTGCCCCCAAAATGAGAACACCAAACACATAAGGAATCTATGGATTTGGGGTCGATATGTTCTTTTCTGCAATGTTTTGTGAGGAGCTTGGAACTATGTCTGGGTCAGGGCTGAAAGTTGAACTAACAAAGTCCTACAAGATCAAAATTAAAGCATGTACAATTGAATTAGGTTAATATATATATATATATATATATATATATATATATATATATATATATTCAAGTTTGCACATTTTGTGTAGAAAGTTTTGTAAACAACCTGGAAATCAGTGGCCTCACGAGTAACTGCAACATCAAATGTTTTCCCAATTCCCATTCTTATTGTGGCATCAACCTAGACATACATGTACATAGACATTTAACGCTTATAATATTTACAAGTGTACATGCATGCGTTTCATATATCTAGAGAATTCAAAACTCATAAAATTGTAACTATACTAATGTAAACTTTAAAAAAATTTACAATATGAATGTACCTACCCCTGATCTATGATGCCCGATAGTGGAGGAGTGCTTGACAATCCCTCAAGAGGAATCGACATGGATGCCGATTGACTCAGCTAAACCAACATAAATATTTCAAACATATATGTGATTCAATTATAAATTTAAAACTCAATTTAAATAATTTATGATTTCATATATAATTTTAAAAATTGAAATCAAAATACCCCATAAGGGTTGCCGAGTATGACCGGTGTCGATGTATGTACTCGTGGAACAAATGATTGCCCTTGCATCGTTAGTGTCATTTTTACACCAAACAATTTGATTGTTAAAATGTATTGCAAACTTTTCTTTGATATATACAACCATCAAAATTCTTATAAAATGAATGTACATCTAGATGCATATTTATTCCTGTGGCATAGTGTCCTCAGGGTGATGGTCTACTATGAGGAACTCTACAAATGAACTGATGCGACCAGATGAACCACCAAAATCTCCCCGTCCACCTGAACTAGGTGTGGCCTGATTAGGTCCATAGCATACTTGATGAAAACTAGTACATATATGGGGGATGGGCCTCGACACTCCTGGAGCGGTACTTGGACCAGCTCCATAAAAAAATCCTCCATCATCATCATCGTCTCTATGCTCCCCACTAGCTATCACATAAGCATGTTGATCAAGGTCTCTTGTGAGTGTACTAAGGGAACCTAATGTTGAGACCAAAGCTTGATGATGTACAGGTGCAGGAATGGGAGGACCAGGAGCAACAACAAGGGGTTGCACATGCATGAGGCATCAGGGATCAACCCTTGCCCCTAATCTATGTTGTGGCATGCCACCACCAATACCCTAAAATGATCTAAAATCAAAATAATTGGGCTTTTGCCCCAAAACAAACTCTACATATAGTTTTCTCAAAAAATACAATGGGCACTCCCAATTAGCATGTGGGGGACTATCAAAAACCATATACCATCGATCCCAAAAATGTGCACTCATTTGCGGATGTATGCACCACCTCATGGATATTCTAGATTTGTTGGGTGGAATGGGTTGTCGAGTAACAGAGTCAAGAAAGTAGGGGGCTAGATGGGCTTTCGTTATTTTAAGGTCTAATATTTTTTTATAAGAGAGACCACCAGAATAAAATTGTCTCATTTTTTCTTTGTCTCATCAATGCCTATCAAGATCAAAATTGATCATCCTAATGGCATCAATAATGTTTTGCATCGCAAATGCAAAATGTCTCACATGTGGAGGAATCAATGCTTGATTCTGCATAGCATTGATTTGATTTTGTAAGGATGCAACTTGATCATTTATTCATGCTCTCAAGCGAGCCTCGTCAGATGTGATAGGTGTTGGATGTGGCATATTAGGTGGAGGGGGAGGGGGAGGGGGAGGGAGGTGGATGTGGTTGTGGCTGAGGTGGTGGATTGATGATATCATCAATGTTAAAATCATCCATGATATGCTCGATATAAATGTGCACCTGCATTAAATCATACAAAATAGTCCATGTGCATACATATATTAAGATCATATATTTAATTGAAATAGGATGAGCAACATATATATTAAGATCATATATTTAATTGAAATGCACATATATATACATTGATTGTTCAACTCAAGAGCATGTCCATACAAAATTCAAAATTAAATGTATGTACATGTACATTTAAAATAAAAAATATGATGCATAATTTGCATGCGTACAAATCATTAAACTAAACTAAGTACATACATACAAATTTCAAAATTTAAGAACTATATATGCAAATTTTAATACAAGCACATACATACTAAACAATAAACTTGAAAAATTCACAAAAGCTCATTTTATGTCTAACACACACACACACATATATTACAATTTTTCAGCAGGAGAAATCATGATCTAGTAGATAGTCATAAAATATATACTATTATATATTATTCATTATAAGTTCATAAATTCCACCAAATTCATAAATCCATGTCACTAAAAATATCCATCTAGAACCAAAATCATAAATTCATGTCACTAAAAATATCCATTTGGAACCAAATTTATAAATTCATCACACAAAATATCCATTGTTCACCAAATTTATAAATTCATAACTATTTAAGATCATTGTTTTAATATATAAGCTCTCTACTACATAGATCTTCATTTCTTTGTGTTTTCCTTTTCAAAATCGGGAGTTCTCCTCTCCTCTAGCCATTGTTGATGCTCATCTACGATCCCATCCATAGCCCTAATAGCATCAACAAGGGTTTGCATCCTAGATGCAAACATCATCACAGGAGGTGTGACACATTCTTCATTTTGAATAATGTTGATTTGATCTTGGATGGTTCTAGCAGAAGCATTGATTTGTGCTTGAAAACGAGCATGTTCATTGATTTCAGGTGGTGGAGGTGGGGGGTTATGAGGTGGAGTGGGTGGAGGTGGAGGTGAAGGTGTTGGAGATGGATGGCGTGGAGGTGGATTGCGACATATTATTGAATGGATCCATGTGATCTTTAAGATATGAGTGAACCTCGCATTTTGAATTTCAAGATGTAAGATACATGTTTAGGAAATACCTTTAAACCGTTCAATATAAATGGCCTTAAATAATTGAATACAAATGATAAAATTATATGTAAGCCCATTTATATGTCTAAGGCACATGTTACTTGAATGAAAATACAATTAACTATTGATATTGTATAATCTTGCAGGATCTTATTATTGTTAAATTTGGTTGGGCCTTGGGAAACTTTGATCACCAAATTTTAAGAACTTCTTTGATCCCCTTAAGAAATGTCATATTGGAACCCCTTAAGAAAATCGAATTACAATTTAGGGTGACAGGATGGCTTAAGGATCTACGCCTAGTGAGGTCCTAGGAGAAATGACATGAGCCTCAAGTGAATAAAATTTGGTGAAGTTAGTCTAAGGCAAACCAAATTTCATTAAGAGCCTTTTAAAGAAAAATGATTGCCTTTAGAGTTTAGGGTTTAGGACTATAGAGTTTAGGGTTTAGGGTAATAGATTAGCTTAAAGGATCTAATGCAGTAGTGGGTGATCCTAGGAAAATTACATGAAAGATAAGGGAATGAATTAGTGGAGTTGCTCTGGCAACCAAATTTCACAAGTTTCCAAGAAAATGATGGCTTTTAGGGTTTGTGGGTTTAGACTTCAGAGTTTAGGGTTTAAGGTAATAGGATAACTTAAGGGGATATATGTAGTAAGATCCTAGGACAAAATTACATGGCATAAGGGAATGAAATTTGGTGGATTTTCCTAAGACAACCAAATTTCACTTTAAGATCCTGGGTAGGACAAAATGAATGGTTTAGTGTTTAGGGTTTAGAATTTAGAGTTTAGGGTTTAGGGTTTAGAATTTGGAATATTTAATGAACTTGCAAGTTAGTGAAGAACATTTTCTTGTGGAATAGTTGATTTAGATCTACTCTTGTTTCAACTGACCAACCTAGATCATGATATCTCATTCATATTATAATCTTGCAGGATCTTATTATTGTTAAATTTGGTTGCCTTGGGCAACTTTGATCACCAAATTTTAAGAACTTCTTTGATCCCCTTAAGAAATCGAATTACGATTTAGGGTGACAGGATGGCTTAAGGGGATTTACGTCTAGTGAGGTCCTAGGAGAAAATGACATGGCTCAAGTGAATAAAATTTGATGAAGTTGCCCAAGGCAACCAAATTTCATTAAGAGCCTTTAAAGAAAAAAAAAATGATGGCTTTAGGTTTTAGGGTTTAGACTTTAGAGTTCAAGGTTTAGGGTAATAGGATAACTTAAGGGGATGTACATGTAGTAAGACCCTAGGACAAAATTATATGGCATAAGGGAATGAAATATGGTGGATTTTCCTAAGACAACCAAATTTCACTTTAAGGTGCTGGGTAGGACAAAAT
>VDFB02281492.1:252304733-252328554 GCA_007258455.2 Sequoia sempervirens
CTTTTTGGCCCATCATGATCTTACACATACCCAGGTCTAAATCAAGTAGTTTTTATTGCTAAGGTGGACCACTCCTTTCTTCAAAGGCCATACACTTATGATTGGGTCAAGTACTATTTTCTTTAGAAAATTCCTATTGCCTTTTTGATAGGTTAATTATGATTTGATTAGATGGGTTATGAAGCATGTATTTCAAACAAATCTCTTTCTAAAAGAAGTATACTGGCATGAAATTAAATATGATTTGTATTCCAATGTAGAAACTACAAAGAATGGAAACAATCCTTTCAACATATAAACTATTATGTAGTAGTCAATTAAAATGAAAAATCTTACTGTATATTAGTTAGGATACACAACTAAGAAAATGATCTAAAGTGACTTATTTATTCTAGAGGAACTAAGTATATAGTATACAAAGAAAACCAACAAACCCACAACTACCCCTATTTTGAATGAGTTTAGTTTTCTCCCCTTCTTGATCTCGCTAATATTATCCAATTATTTAAAAGAGATGAAGGGTCATAACACAAATTTATTCAACCCAGTAAATAGCTTGGTTAATGAAACTTGACAAAAGCAACAAAACAATTGCTATATTTGGCATTTCATGTTGAATGAAGAGTGGTGACAATAATCTACTTATAGTTTAATAAAACACTATTTTTATAAGAAGGCTTGACATTAGAAAGATAAGTGTTACTTATAGTTTAATAAAACACTATTATAGTTTTACCAACATATACTATTGTATGCTTGCATGGCTTCTAGTTAATATATGTAGATAGAGATAGATGTGAGAGAAAGAGAGAGAGATAGAGATATTGAAGAGAAAGGAAGAGAGGTGGAGATAGAGAGTTGATGGATAGGGATAGGAGGGAGATGGTGAGAGATAGAGAGGGGAGATATAGAGGGCAGGGAGAGAAAGGATAAGTGATAGAAAGAGATAGAGAGAGGATTGAGAGGGAGATAAAAAGAGAAATAGAGATATAGAGATATAGAGTAGGAGAGATGGAGGGAGAGATGGAGTGAATGAGAGAGAAAGGGGGGAGAGGGAGAGCTAACTCAATAGATAGAGGGGGGAAGAGGGAGTGACATAGATAGTGGGATATATAGAGATATAGAGTGACAGGGAGAGATATATCAATCACCCTCCCTATATCTCTATCTATTCATCCTTATCTCTTTATCTCTCTACCTCTCTCTATCTCTTTGTCTCCCTTTCTATTTGTATGTTTTTCATTATCTCCCTCTCTCTCTATATTTTCTTCCCTATATTTATCTTTGTCTCCTTAAGTCTGCAATGGGTACATTAAAGAGGTCCTAAAGGAGAATTATCATATCTTTAGTCAAATGGCATGCTACCTTGAGCATAACTCCCCAAGGACACATGCCATCCTTGGATTGTTAACATGAAACAACCAATCAAAATTTAGTTTCTCTCTCTCATATTAATATATATTACTATTATATTAAATATATATTATACTAATTATATCTCGTATTATATAAAAATATACTTATTATTAATTATTAATTATAATAATTGTATACGTATTTAATAATTTTGTTAAAGAACATAATATATAATTATAATAAGTTGAATAATTATATATATATTAACTATATTGTAGAATATTAAAACCTAGCTAAATGGCGCCAAAATTTTCAATTTAATTAACATACTATAAAACCTAATGAAACTAGTTTGTAGCTTGTCAAATTGGAGAAGTGAAAGGTCAATACCAATGCCGAGGAAGAGTTTGAAGTATTGAAAACAAGTTCAATTCCAGTGCCGAGGAAGAGTTTGGAGTTAAAACAAGGTCAATACCAATGTCGATGAAGAGTTTGGAGGAGTGAAAATAAGGTCAATATCAGTGTTGAGGAAGAGTTTGGAGGAGTGAAAACAAGGTCCATACTAGCGCCAAGGATGAGGTTGAGGGCACTCAGGGAAAATTGATGACCAAGGGGCAATGAGTACTGTAAGTTTGGCACCCCCATTCTCATAAAATGGTATAAGATAAGACAAAAAAAAAATAGCTTAGTCTTTCACATTTTTATCGACCAGCCTCAGGTCTTGGAAAAACTCCCATAATCTACCTTCAACTTGGTTGAGGTCTAGGATTTCATCATGCATAGCCTTCATCACATGAGTCTGAAGCAATTGTAGACTTAGCCCAAGTATATGCTAGGCTAAGGTAGATCTAATGAATGGAAACAGAGGCATACAATTATTCTTTAATACCTCCACAACAAACATATGCAAGGTGTTGGTTGTTTTTACGGTAAGCAGGTTGATCTTCTAATCTACCTATGGAATTTCAAATTCCAATAAAGGGTAGCTTGAACGACCTAGACCAACTGATGAGGATTTTAAATACCTCCTACACTTTGGGCTTTGTAAGACCCAGGAGGGTGATCTCTTAATGCATTTTCAACCTCTCCACCATCATCATAAACACCATTAACAACAACAGATAATCTCATTTAATAGCTCAAGATAATAGGATAATATTGAATAGAATTGGTTGTTTATCAATAATATCAACTATTTGGCATAAGATAACTACAACATTTCATAGTATAAGATAGTCATTAATTTGCAATTTGTGGCAAGCTCTAGGTAAAGGAAAACAAATATTGAACCATATGAATAAGTACAACTTAGATCAGTGCCATCTATCTGTTGGAGGAGTCAAATTTATAAGCATCTAAGGGTTTATGATAGATTTAACACATAACATATAAGATCCTTGATAACATTACTTTACAATCTCATCAATATGTATTATAACCCAATACTACTTATCAAATACTTATACAAAACATATCCACCTACAATCCCATTCAAGCATTTTAATTAATTCATTGAATTAAAGCTAAAAAAAGAATCATACACACCACAATAGTGAGATGAACGAAACAACCCTTGATAATTTTATTTGAAATTCAGATATGCTTGTACAATGGAGAGATATGAGTTTGAATTAATCATATCAATTCAAATGCCAGTACTGTCATAAAACATTAAATCTTCATGAATTCAAAACCTCCTACAGAATGACTCAAAACCTAAATTGCATTTTCCCTAAAACCATTAGAATTTACAATTTTCTCTGCAACTTCATCTAAACTCAACCAAAAATATCTAACTTGCTAACCCATAATTCTGGCCTTGAAATCCTTCTTATAGAAAAAGAAGGAGAAAACAATCATTGGGCCATAAAGCACACGTGTCACTAGCCAATTGGATAGCCTTGTGATATTCCAAAAAGTAACCACCCAAAAGTTCCCACCCAAGGCATAAGATAAACACTAGGGTTTTACATGAAGACAAAGGTAAAACCCCAACCTTAGGCTTTTCCCAAACATGATAGATGACCAGAGACATAAGGCAAGATAAAAATGGAACACAAAGAGAAATTTTTTGAAGTTCCATCACAAGGAAAGGTCTCCTCCATTCTTGGTAGTGATAACCTCCTCCACATACAACCCTTAAAAATTATGAATAGAGGAATATAATCTTTGAAGAACTCAAAGTTGATTCTCTCCTACCTGATGCAATTAGTCATTTTATCCTTACAAACATTTATAGTGATTACTAGAGGCACATAGACCAATTCTTCATAATAGAATAATTTGATCATACTTTTCCAATGATGGCATTATGAGAAAACCTTAGGTTAAATTAATAATTCCTAGCTAAGTTCTTTAAATCATGCCCAACTGTATAAGAGAAGACCATTGCTATGTGTACGTAGATACCATGGAGAAAGGCTCTTTGGGCTCTTTCATCAATCATCCTACCTTAAAACATACCAAAAGTCTCCTAGCAATTAGACATAGGAAGATTTAAGATGACTTAAAAAAAAAAATTGCCAAAGCATAAAATTATGATGACTTAACCAGGCCTAGTACACACTCCCTCCCCATTAACCACTTAGACATATGGAAATTAAATGTAAATTTTCTGCCATTTTTATTTATGTAGGTGTCCAATAAACCACTTGGTGGTGTTTCCCTTCAAGTTTATTTACTTCAATGAAGAGAAAAAGTCCTTTGATTACAATTAGAGAATACATTTGAGGCCTTGGTTGTGTAACTGGTGGACCATAGTCACATTTAACACTTGTTACAAAGTTTGGGAGTTAAAATGTTAAGTAGATTGGATTTGTGATGGACACATTTGGACGGTAGTAACAATAACTTGCAATCTATCAAGACTTGATTACCTTATAACCTGCAAAATTCTAGTGATGAAATGATAGATTAATCATAATGTCACCTTAGGATCACATCACCATGAAAGAACTTCATCCAACATCCTTATGAGTGCAGGTACCACCAAATAGGTATTTGTCAGATCTTTCATCCTCAAGCAAGGGGAATTCAAGAAGAGAAGAGGAAAGTGAGATATGTAGTATGTCTAAAAGAGGGAGTGTTTGTTGTTTTTCTTGTAAACCAGGTTGGTCTCCTATTCTACCTATGGAGTAGCCATCTCCAATCAAGGGAAGCTCGGAGGACCTGGACCAACTAACAAGATCAAAAGATCTTCTGCACTTTAGGCTCTGTAGAACTAGGGCAGGTATACCCACACAATGCCTCAAATAAGACCTGACATTGCTTTTTAGAGCAGATAAATCCTGATGCCAAGTATTGAGGACCTCAAATGGGGCTAGATTCTAAGTAACACAATACTTGCAGCAACCAGGAGGTAGGGCAAGACATCAAACAAGATTGATTAAATAAAATGATTGATCTTGAGCAAGAAGGCTAGAACCCAAAAGACATACAACAAATATCAGATTAGTGCCATATCTATTGGGCTAGGAGTCAAGATAATTTGCAAACAGAGGGAATTATTACTTGGACAAATAAAGCCTATGTGAAACTAACCTTATTAATCCCATAGCTAGTGATCAGATCTTGAAGACTACTTATCAAATCCTCTAATCATACATATAAATTTTTGAGATGATGAAAGCAATTTAACCTATTCCTTGAACATGAGCTATTATCAAAATAGACAATGCAAGAAATTATTACAAAGGCTAATGGAATGATCCTTGATCAATTTCATTAACAATTCAAATGTACAATCCAAAGGAGAGACTCAAATACCTAAACAAATACATTCGGGTTCTGGTATGCATCCAAGAACCTTACAATTTACAGATTATAACCCTAGACCTCAAAATCTAGTAAAAACCTGACTCTGTGACTCGGTGCCCTTCTCTTCAGATTTTTGTTCTAACTTCTGGCTGAAGACCCTTGTAAAAATAAATCCCAATTCCTTTATACCCATCCAGGAAAAAGCCATCCAGCTTAGGGCCACATCAGTGCCATGTCAAGCCCTAATCGCCATGTTCTTCAACTACTTCTCTAGTCTCATAAATGCCACTAGTAAGATCTCTGTTAGGAGAGACATTCCCACACAAACAAAGGCAGGCAATCAATGTCAAATCTACCACTGAAATTGGGCGCCCATACTCGAGCCATGCTGTCCTTGTCCCAAATCCATCGCCATGAATGTTGGCTTGGGGAATCCAACAACCTTCCATTTGTTGCCATGAATGTTCCAAGTCTTCACGTGTGAACATAACAAAAACCCTGAAAACATGTGAAATTGAATCTCCACCGTCGATCAACTAAGATCAGATGGCTATCATTTAAATATCATTGGACCGTTGAAACAAGCCACCACCGTCGGCAAGACATAAAGAGGTCGGGGAGACCATAGGTTGAGAAGGTGGTGTCACATCAAACACCCAACGTAGTCGGGAAGACCTCACAAAGTTAGCAAAATCTCATAACAAAGTCTGCATGTGACACCGAATGCACCATAAGGTCGGGGGACATGGCCAAGTCAGCCAAACATCCTGGCGAAGATACCGCGGCCGAAGGGAGTCACACCGAAAGCACCAAAGGGAGCACCAAAGTTGACAAAACAAGCAGGGGTCGGGGAGACATCTCCCCAAAGAAGATAATTCTCACTAAAGAGCCTTTAAAAAGAAACCCCCATGCGATGTCGCTGTGACTTTATGTTTCTTTCACCGATGCAACAATCTCCCTTATGAATGTCGCTATAGCAAACTGTCATCAGGGAAACCTCTTGTAGAATATATTGTGTCATATCGAGAGCCCTTCATTCACTCAGAGTCACTGAGACATCTCAAAGCCTATGCCGACTAAGACCTCTTATGTTCCATCAGCGAGACTGAAGGTCACTCGTCAAGACCTCTTGCCGAAAACCCTAGCTCTTACTGAAGAGATTACCTTTATGTTTTTGGTCGGTGTAACAAATTGTATTCGCCAATACCTCCTGCCATAGATCATAACTTATGCTGATGGGATCCCAAAGTGCATCTATTGTCGAGACATCTTGAATGTTACCCTGACCATCTGATTCACGCCGGTGAATCAATCCATGTGCACAAGCCAGGGAGACATATAGAACTTGGTGAGACACCACCCTGAGTGGACATCAACACACTGATGGGAAAAAGCCCATCGGTGAGACACAAAGAAGTCAGGGAAACATCTCCCCGACCTCAACCAACATAGGTCGATGGAAAGAGACCTCGGGGAGACATCACAGGGTCACCGAGAGGTTATCCCAAGCGCCAAAGGTCACAACGAAGGCAACGCGGGGCCGATGAAAGTGGTAACAAGGGGCCGGTGATGAACGAGAGACAAGGCTCAGGGAGGAACTTAAGTGAGACACACACCGGCCACACCAGTCACCATGGAAATAGAACAAGTGACCAAGATGGAAAAGGAAACCCTAACTAGGGTTTAAGCCCCGAAACCCTGATAGCAAACCAAGACCAAGGAAACAGATGAAAAACTGATCCAACAGGGAGATCAACTAGAGGTCAAAATATTAGAAGAAAATTATGTAAATGCATGGAATTTTTTCTTCCTAAAGGGGGGTCAGGTTTTTATGATGATGAAAGCATAGGCGACATCGAGGTTCCCTTGAGGTACAAAAATCTATGGAAAAAATGGGTACCCAAGGAACTTCCTCCAATAAACACTAATTTTTGTGTCAACGAGAGGATATGTTGCATAGCACCATCGTCATTACATGGTTTGGGCCTATTTTGCATGGACGATATAAATGTTTGTTATGAAAAAGTTACTGAATTGATGAAGTATGTCAGACCCTATTACAATTACAAAGATTGGATGCAACTAGTTTGATATACACGAAGTATGCATAGGTATGCACTGTCAACAAATTATATACAACTAAAAGATAAGGATCAAAATAAAGGAGTGGCTATGTACATTGATGGAAGGCCAGAAGCATCAGGGAATATTGTAGGGTTTATAAATAATACATGACCTAGGTCAACAAATAAGCAACGCAATTGCATATTCAAGGCGTGCGAGGGAAACCATGTATTTGTATGTGTGATAAAATCAATAACTGCGGGGGAAGAGTTGCTAATCGATTGCAATTTGAATCACTTAGTTACAAATATAGTTACTATGGGGGTGGTATGTACTATGTACTATTTTACCCAACCTCTAATTAATGACTCCAATATACCATTTTATTCGTATGTTTTTTTTTGTCATTCTATTGGTTTCATTTCAGTAATTTTTTTTAAATTTAATTTTTGTCATAGTGGGACATTGATCATATGAAGAAGGATTTGGCTCAGAGCACAGATCACAATCTATCTTCAGGCACTTCTACCCGACAGGTTTACCTCATTGTAATTGTATAATCTATCTTGGGTTAATTTTGATAATGTTATTAATATTCTTGTTGCAGTCGACTGATCAAGGAAAGGCGCCAGGAGTAGACGAGAGCATCCATAGGGAGGTGCGGTCAATATTATGTGATGATTACATCATTTATTCAAAAAACCCTCTCGATATGATAAGGAAGACCCAAAAAAATGCAATGAAGAAATCCTTAAGTTTTTATTCATAGTGCCTCAAATAGATGAGATAAGAGAGAGGGTTAAAATATTGACTGAGAGATCACAAAACTTGCAAGTAAGCTATCATGAGGTCTTTAATTATAATATAAGTTCATTCATGGTTTTATATTTTGTACTCTTTTATGTCATGAACTAAAATATGTGTTTTTTTTACAGGATTTTTTGCATCCTAATGATGCTCCTGGCCATGATTAGGGTATTACAAATGTTGCCCAAGGAGTAGGGGTTGGTACAACTATCCATCTTGATCTTCCTGCACATACATCACATCATCTGACCCCATCATTCGTGCCTATATTGTCATCTAAAATGTCAGAAAGACATACCATATAGGCATATGTTAGTGCACCCTCTGGCAGTGAACACATGCCAGAACATATGCCAAGAGATGTACCTGGGGATGTAGAGGCCACTAGTATTGGTGATATTTTAGCAGCATTTCCTGGATCTTCCCATACTACTAGTACGAGAACATTTCTGGTCACATTTGTGGTGACCGAGGATTTCATTCCCATAAAGATAGAGAAGGTCTCAGGTACTTTAAAATGTTTTAATTATTATTATATATAATACAATTGAAATTTACTTATTGATCGCTCTTTTTAGACTATTGATCCCATGATCATTTTGGAGGAAATGATGTCTTTTATAAACATCTAAGTGATATTACATTGGATCTCTTCGGGCCCACCATATGTACATGGTGGAATGCCCAAAATAAAGATTTAAAAGATAAGCTCATTAACCATTTAGTTGTGCTCTTCAATGATAAAACATTCAACCGAACCAAGGTCCTTAAGAAAGATGGTACCTATCTAAAGTATGTGAGGGACCAATATAGGTCACATTTAGAGAATAAAAAAAAGTACAAGCGTCCCCCCATGATTTTGGAGAGGGAGTGGAAGAACCTGGTGTCGGATGGAAAGGAGAAGGCTGAAAAGAAAAAATGAAAGACACCACCGGGCCAAGGAAGGTATGTGATACTATCAACAATGTAATTATATACTGATTATTCTTTCTTTTTACATAATCTAATGTATTTCAAACTTTTCATAGGCTACCTGACACATTGAAGGAAACAAAGGCAAGACTAGAAAAACAAGGGCATCACAGACTTGGCTCTGGTGGTTATATGAAATTAGCCGCACAAATTGTAAGTATCAATAAATGAAATATTGTATCCAAATAATAAATTGAAAGCAATTTTGGTTTTATCACACCATAGAAGAAAAATTCATGATCTTATGCAAAAATGTAGGGCTCTGAATTCAACAGAGTTCCCACACAAGAGGACCTGAAGATTTCCTTCCAGCAAGGATAAGGAGCCATGGCTGAATGCCTAACATTCTTGACTAGGAAAACACAATCTTCCACTGCATCTGACACACAGGTAAATAAACTCAATAAAGTTTATTTAAAATTGAATACTTGTACAATCTATTCAATATTAATTTCTACCATAAAGTAATTACATGCCTATTTGTTTTAAATATTCAAGCAATGATAATACTACACATGACAGTGGAATGCATCCTGGTGAGGGTGGAGCACAACCTGTAGATGAAGGTCATGGTGTGCATCCCGGTACTTTAGATCATGTAGAGCGTGATCAACATGTTGAGCATGATTAGGCTAGAGAAGATCAGGAACATGATGTGGCCCCATCAGGTAAAGAGGACCACTCTAAAGTTCTTTTAAACATATTTAATTACAATTGTTGTATTAATTAATGTAACCTTTCGTGTTTCAACTTTATAGCATGTAGAGTGTGATCAACATGTTGAGCATGATCAGGCTAGAGAAGATTAGGAACATGATGTGTCCCCATTAGGTAAAGAGGACCACTCTCATGTTCTTTTAAACATATTTAATTTCAATTGGTGTATTAATTAATGTAACCTTTTGTGTTTCAATTGTAGATCAGGATTTAGAGGGTGTTCAACATGTTGAGCATGAGTCTATAACAGAAGTTTAGGAACATGATGTGGACCCATCAGGTAAAGAGAACCACTCTAATGTTTTTTTAATTGATGAAATACTTGTAACAATAATAATAAAACATATCAGTTTAAAATTTATTTGTTATTGCAGTAGACCCCCCTTGTAGCAGCATCCACATCGTGAGCAGATGACTAGCTATACATTAAGATCACAAGCAAAGGGAACAACAACTAAATGGGGGATATATGATTTAGAAAACGATACTCCACTTCATATTTTTTTAGCTTTAAAAAAGAAACCAAAAAAAAGTGATTGTAATCATATCATGACAACCATATTTTTGATAATATGTAAAAACTGAAAGAATGAATATTATATGTTAATGAATGAGTGTGAATATGTTAATTAATGAATGTTATATGCTAATGAATGAATGTTTTATGTTATTAATGGATGAATGAATGAATGTTATATGTTATTAATGGATGAATGAATGATTAATGTTATATGATTGGGTATGGGGAATTGAGAGTGATGTGAGGGGGGGTAGGGGCCAAATAAGCTTCCACCATCACGTGGTTGGCCCTGTTAAGTAGAGAATATTAAACTATTCTTGAAACAAAGAGAAGCTCAATAAGGTAATGCACTTTTCAATATAAGAAATGCATCGTTTGAAGCATCAAACCAATATGCAAAGATGAAAGAAAGTGCTAACTTTTCACTATGGTGGAAAAAAATGATTCTTTATACCCTGAATCCATGCTCTACATCATAATTTGAAGTTGTTTCCATTCCAATGTTCTGAGTTTAGTTTGTTTGTATGGATTTGTAGAATACCACATTTTGTTGTGTGTGGATTTTTTTTCAAAGCTCTATTTCTTTTGTTTTTAGTGGTGACATAACTCTAAAATTTGACTTTTGTGCATAATAGGTTAGTGAAAAAATTGATAGCTCTGAAGGGTTTAGAGGCTCAATTGAGATAGAAACATGGATATTTGGATCTTGTTGTTGATGGGAGGCTTCCACTTAACCATGAAATTTTGTACCATCTTTAGGTATGCAAAAGCTTGTCTACTTACATTCATTCTTGATCATAAATGTTGTAAATGATATTAATGCTTCAAACTTAATATTCATTTCATTGTTATAATGATCAAAATGTTATACTTTGCTATACATTCAAGCATTCTCTTGCCCTCTACCTTTTTCTCTCTCCCCCTCCTTTTAAGAATTTTCTGTCATAAAAGATTCACATTTCTGTCTCATTTACACAAATTTATCTAAAGCGCTAGGAGTGAATAAAGATATGTAAAAGATGATGTATTGTGTCTAAACAACAAATTTCCATCTTATAGCTAATTAAATCCTTAATATTTGAATAGTTTAGAGCTCGAATAATGCTTGTATATGCATGTGTAGCAATAAGGGAGCCTATGTGAAGATGGAAATTTAAAACATCATTTTGGTATTTTTCCTTAGGAAGTGAAATGATATTTTGAGTAATACAAACCTATACGCAAATTGATATTTTTTGGCATTGCATTGAGGAATTTTTTTTCTCTTATACCTACCCTTGGCTAGACATGGAGGTATATAATATTGGTTTCTGGGTTTTTTTTGTAAGTAGTTAATTTCATAGAGGAAGACTAAAATCTTCTTAATGTCCTGTCAGGTGTGAAAGCATATGAATCACTTGCTGAAGGCACCATTTTGTATTCATCCAAAAATTGGTTTGTTATTTTTTTTTATGTTTCTTGAATGTGTTTTTTTTAGGATCTAGAGATGTAGCTCAGCTCTTTCCTTTGCACTTTTCATCTATTTTGATGATTACAGTAGTTTTTCCTCATACTTTTTTATGTAGATCTATTTGTAACCTTATTTTCACCAATCAATTTGCAAACCAGTCACATATTAAGGACCATTTCACTAACTTGTAGTCATCCATTACTTCATATGTTGCAGGTTGTGTTTGTGTGCCAATAAATCCTAATGATTGTGAGAACTTTAATCCTACAAGTGTACCAAATCTTTCTCAAGTAAAAGTATTACCTTATTTTATAGTACTTTAAATGGTTAATTGAAGGTGCTTCTTTAGATTTGAGATAGTTGAACCTTGGATTAAAATATGGTATTAGATGGGTAGTATAATGATAAAACTGGGGTCCATTGAACACAAATTACGAACATAATTTACTAGACTATGAATAGTGTTACTGTTATCTCTAAAAATTACACCCTATGCAAAGTTACAAAAAATTGAGCTTCTTAGAGAAACATGGGATCATTTCAAGGCTGTGGGTCACCTAAAGTTGAAATGAACCTCCAGAGAAGGCCGGCTTCCTTGTTGGGTAATCACCTAAACTGCTGACTTTGTAAAGGGAAAGGGAGAAGGAATGCATAAAAATTAAACTAACTCTATGTTGATGCACCAAACTGATAAGAGAAATGGAATACTTAGGTTACACTTGAATAATGATGATGGACATGGGGCCACACAACAAGATTCTATAGATTATGCATACAAACAGGTTTGACATGCACACATTTCAAGAAGGAAAAGCAGATTTTTGACAAATTAAAAGCTCATGTGCAATTGAGTAAACACAGTTTATAACCTAAATGATACTACTTTTGCAAAGAAAGGCATGCTAACATGAAACAAAGCTATAAGGAAAAAAATATTTCACTAAGTAGCTTGATGAATCACTTAAAAATGCACAATACTTCACAAGAACCACAAGGGAAAAAATGAACCATCAATGGTAACCAAGGTAAATTATATAACATGCTCCAAAATGAGTTACAGAAGTCTGCTAATCTGAGAAAGGACTACAAAAAGTCACAGACTTTCAAAAAGCATCTGGATAACTCCCTTACAAAGAGGCAAAAATTCCTTATATACAAAAGTAAGGTCAGCCCCTCAGGGCTTTACAAAAATATCTCCTTTAGAAAAATCTTCCTTTAGATCTTTTCATGTGGTTAATGTTGTGTTCGATTGCATCCCTGCTGTCTATGTCAGTGTGAAAGATTGTCCCAGGAATGGCCTCCTTGATCTTTTGCAACCACAACATTAAATGTGCCAACCTCTGGCCCTGTGTTCACTTCGAACCTTTCTAAAGAACCGTCTCTAAACCATTGGAGCACTATCATTAATGTCTATCTGCCCTTAGATCCTTAGCAATCTGAGTTATCACTGTGACTCATGGCTCTTCTGCTTCCCGATGACACCTCCTAGATATCAAACTAATTCATCACTTGATCCTCAAAGCAGGTCCACATTGCTTATGTTCTGCTGATCTTCTTCACAGGAGTAGTCACGATAGTCAAATTGTTAATGGTTCATCTTTGGCTCCCTCCGATTGGTCGAACAAATGCCACATGGTATCGCCAGATGGTCAAAGGTCCCCTAGACGAAAATTGCATGTCGGTGAGACACTAATCGTGTCTCCCCGATGTGATTATGCTCTTATAGCAGCCATCAGCATAGCTTACAACCATCGGCAAGAGTTCATGTCGAGCTTCTAAAGTCATACCGATACCCCTGAAACCATCGACAAGACCATCGCTTTCGCTAGATATCATGGAAAACCCTTAGGAGTCACACCGATATCCCTTTCCATCACTGAGACCTTTCAGTATCGGAAAGACTTCACAGTGAATACAAAATATTATACCAAAGGAACCCCACCGTCGGCAAGACTCCACCCATTCGGCCAGACCTTATGCCGAAGGAAAACTCTCGGAGATCCCATTTCATCTTGGCAAGACCCTCTCAAGTCAGCAAGACTTCTTATCAAACTCCTCTCGGCGAGATCTTATTTCATTTCAGCTAGACTGCGGTTGATCGGCAAGACCTCACACCGATGATATCTCCTTTCACCAAGACATCATCTCCTATCAATGAGACATTACCCTATTGGTGAGACTTCTCCCCTTCACTAGCCCTTGTCGCCAAGACTTCAGCCTTTTGGCAAGATGCTATATCGAAGCCCCTAGATTACACCGAAGGCATTCTATTTTGGCGAGACTTTGTTCAGTCATCGAGATGTTACAGCGAGGCCCCTTTCTTTCTTCATGATGACACTTCTTTTCACTGAGACCTCTTAGCGAATGTGAACCCCTTTGCCTGACACCAACCTTGGTGAACAACTTTTAGCGTGACTCCCACTGGTTGGGAAGACCTCATGCCGAAGCCTCTATCTCTTGGCGAGCTCAAACCCTCTTTTGGGGAGAGCTTATTCTTGTCGAGGAGATGTCATGTAGTCGCCGGGACTTTTCACCAAGCTCCAATCATCTTTTCATTTCAGCAAGACTCCCTTGTTTCGGCAAGACCTCTCGTTGAGCTTGCGTCCTTTGCCGAGACCGCATCACTTTGGCGAGACCTCACCCCAACGGTGAGACCTTATAGCGAATCCACCCCCATATCATCGCCGAGACCTTGGCATGTCGGCCAGACATTTTCCTGCGATGACCATCCTACACCAAAAGCATTTCGTTTCAGTATGACTTTGCTTGATCAGCCAGACCTCATGCCGAGGCCTTCATCTTGTTGATACTTCTTTAGTCACCAAGAGGTCCTGTTGAACACAAACCAATCTCCCTGAGCTAATCATTTCGGCATGAATCCCATCAGTCAAGAAGAATTCTTTCTGAAGTCACAACATTATACCGAAGCCATTCCACTTTGGTAAGACCCGTGTTTGGTCGCCGAGACGTCATATTGAGCTCTCCATTTCCTAGCAAAGGCATTCTATTTTGGTGTGACTTCATCTCCTTGGGCAGACCCTTCGCTGAAGGAATAAATTATGCCGAGAGCTCCCTGGTGAACCAAAGTCGGCATGACCCTTGCTAGTTGCCGAAACATCATAGCGAGAGCCCCAACTTTCGCTGAGACCCTCTGTTAGTTGCACTTTTTCTTGTCGGGGAGATACATGAAGACTCATGGCGACCCGAAAGTCCTGGTGACTGGCACACTCAGCCAAATGGAATGCACTACTAGTCTGCAAGACAATGAGAGGGTCTTGCCAACTTTCTTCTCTGGGGATTTTTATTCTAGACTAACTGAGTGATCACTTTCAAATGAGCTCCTTGTGAAATGGCATCAAATGCATGACCTAACCCTTGATGCAAATATCCCCATTTTGCCTTCAAGAACATCTGAAACACAATTTATCTTGCCTGATTGAGCCTGTAGGTGAAAATTGAGCAACAATTACAATTATAATTATTTCTCATTTACCTACCTCTGCATTAATGAAAAAGTAGATATTGGAATTTCATTACATGTCTCATGTATATGTTAGTATTTTAATTTTGTTTAAGTTGTTCAAGAACTTGATTAGGTCAAGAATATGTTCTACAAGCTCTATTCTCTTAACATTGCTCAACATTTTCCCTACACATTTTCTCTTCAATCCAAACGTTTCTTAACTCCTTCCCTTGTTAGCCCTTGGTTCTCAAGTGTAATGCTTTTTCTATGTATCTTGCATTTTTTTATGTATGATCATTCATCTCTTATGAAGCATGGATAACCTTTCATGGAATTGTTGTTGTGATTAGACAATTTCCATTGTGAGAATAATCATTTAATTTGTATGGAAGTAAGCCTTTTTCATATTATTTGACTTGGTATTATAAACTTATCTTTGCAGGATTCTCTAGGGGGAACAACAAAATTGTGATGATAGGTAGAGTTGTACAACACCATAAATCATCTGGCATTATCAATATATTGCTTATAGAATACTCTGTGCAAGTAAAATGGAATGTGCGATGACAATTGGTCTCAAATTCAAATATGAATTTAAGTACATTATACACAAGAAGATGGTATCTATTCTATGATTTAAAGAACCCCAAAATAATAAAATTAATAGGTTTCATCTGTTTACTTGCTCTTAGACACTTGTTTAATCGGCGAGACACTTAGAATGTCTTGCTGATAACCAACAATGTTCTAAACTCCTAAAGAGGTCAGATCAGTGTGACATTGGATCTATCTTGCTGATGGAAGTCATCGGTAAGACATGGACTATTGAATTGAGTTTTCTATCCTGTGCCGATGATTGATCTCTCACTGATGGGTTGGCTTCAGTGGTCATCACCAAGAGTCTCTGTGATGACATGGTGTAGGTCTATTTAAAACTCCTGAAGAGGTTAGATCGGTGTGACATTGGATCTGTCTTGCCGACGGAAGTCATCGGTAAGACATGGACTATTGGAGTGAGTTTTCTATCTTGTGTCGAAGATTGATCTCTCACCGATGTGTTGGATTTGGTGATCATTTCCAAGAGTCTCCACGATGACATGGTGTAGGTCTATTTAAAACTCTTGAAGAGGTTAGATCAGTGTGACATTATATCTATCTTGCCAATGGAAGTTATTGGCAAGCCATGGATTATTAGAGTGAGTTTTCTATCTTGTGCCAATGATTGATCTCTCACCGATGGGTTGGCCTCGGTGGTCATTTCTAAGAGTCTCCATGATGACATGGTGTAGGTCTATTTAAAACTCATGAAGATTTCAGATCGGTGTGACATTGGATCTATCTTGCCGAAAGAAGTCATTGGCGAGACATGGACTATCAAAGTGAGTTTTCTATCCTATTCCAATGATTGATATCTCTCAATGGGTTGGCTTCGGTGGTCATCGCCAAGAGTCTCCACGATGGTACATTTTAACGAATATTATTTAAAAAAATTGCATTATTTTGTCATAATTTTGATGAAGTCCACTGAAAAATCACCAAAAAGGTCCAACGAAGTTGCTATAGCTGCAATGAAGGCTTCATTGTAACTCCTTTCCCATTTTGTTGAAATGGCGATGAACTTCTAGTGTTGTTTCAATGCTTTAGAAGAGCCATTGCAATTGCATTTTGGTTGTAATTCATCAATGGATACATGAAGTTTTCATCAATATTCTGACGAACATTTGAGTCATTTTATGATGTCTATGACCAATGAATCTACGCCATTATTTCGACGTTTAATTCATCATTAGAATTTTGAAAAAAAAATGGCGACAATTTTTTTTCATCAATTCGTCGATTTTCCAACAAATGTTTGTCGAACGATCGGCGAACATTTTTCAAAAAATGGAGTCAAATTCAGTAGTGGTACATTTCAGAATATAGGTGCCCCAAGTACTTCAAAATTACCTCATATTACAGGTGGAAACCCAAGACAATGCACCTAACATAATATACCACCACAAAGGCCCCAGCCTCCAAATGCTGGCAATATTCCCTAGCACTATCCACCACTAGGTCAATAGTATGCCCCACAACATTAGCAACATGTACCACATCAAAATGTCTACCATCAGCCTTAGTATGGATACCAATACTACCCCAATCCAGCACCTATGAATTTGCATCCACAAAACCCTATGAGCATAAGTAGACAATTTAATTTAATAGGATACCAATTATATCCATACCCAATTGATAGTAGTTGGTGAAACATGGTTCCCAAATTCACTGGGAATAATGTAATATCAGCCGAAGAACATATCAAAAATTTCAATGCCTTTATATAGGATATTGGTATGGAATATGAGGATGCAAATATGATATTATTTATGATGTCCCTAACTGAAGAAGCAAGGGATTGGTTCAATGGTCTACCTGATGCCTCAATTGATTCTATAGTAGACTTTCAGAATCAATTTCTAGAACAATATGGGAATTAGTGTTCCCTTGAATTTTCCCTTCATGAATTGATAAGTATTCAAAAATACCAAAATGAGTCAGTTTGTGATTTCAATCAAAGGTTCTCCAAACTATACAATAAAATACCACATGGATCCAAACTGAGTAATCTGACAGCCCTAAGTATTTATCTAAAGGCCTTTGATCCAAAAATAGGGTATGAACTCAGAAATAGATACTCTAGAAGTTTAACTAAAGCACTAAAAACAATATTAACCATTGATAATAATAGAAAAGTTGTAGGATGATTGGAAAAAGGGACAACCTTAGAGTTCCCAAAAACTCTAAAAACCCCCAGAATAAGGAGGAGAATTCATATAGAAATGAAAAACCAAGATTACAAGACATGCCCTATAATACTACTTGGAAAGATGGAAAGCCAATAACAAGACCAAATTGGAAAGAAACCCTAGACCCATTGAAAAGAAATGGAGCACATACACTTGATACTACACCATGGTGCTCAATTTTCCACAGACCTCATAATCCTAAATATTGTACAGTGGCTCAGGCTTGTCAAGCTGAATGGTAGTAGGAAAAAAATAGGGATGACCATACTGTGAATAGGCTTAGATGGAGGTATTATTAGAAAAAGGAAGGATTCTCTTCTTCAGAAGAAGGATACAAATATAACATTGATAATAAGTACAATGTGAATGCAAAACAAGAGGTATTTTCTAACTTGGAAGAAAACTCATACAAGGTAGAATATGCATACAATACAACACCCCAGTTCCAACTTAGAACACCAATAGAAGAAGAAAAGAAGGCCATCACAACAAAAGTAATGGCTGAGGCCAAAGGGAGAAAATACAATTTGAGAAGCAGGCCCACAGAGGGAGATCAAGGAACCCCCAAGAGTATGTTCATTAAAGAACAAAAAAACAAGGAGAACGTCCCATCTAAACAAAAGAAAGATGAAGAAAAGAAACCACAAAAATACATCCAAAATGAGACTATTGATGCTAAGCCAAAAAAAACACAAAAGGATGACAAAACTCAACATGAAGTGAAGAAAGTTACTAAAACTGAAAAGGGAGAACAAGGAATCACTACCCCTTCATTTGACATGGCCCAAGCATTAGCACAAATGAAAATGATAGTTCCTTTAATGGATTTGATGAAAGTTGAATATTTTAGAGATACAACTCTCAAAATTATTACCAACACATCTCAGAAACATGAAGATCGGAAGAAAGAAGCACATGTTGTGGAAAGGGAAGTCACAAAAGAACTAGAGGTATATTTGGGAGAAACACTCACAAAGAATCCATCCCAAGTAGATCCATTTTATACTACGTTAGTCATCAAAAATAAGAAGGTGAAGAATTGAATGATTGACTTAGGGGCAGCAATCAATATCATGCCCTTAGCAGTCATGAAGGAGCTGGGTCTATGGGTAAATACTATGTATGGAAAATGTTATGTCATGGATAATAGATTAGTTCCTATGGTAGGAGTAATATGGGATATAGAATTGAGACTTGCATCATATCCTGAAGCAACATATAAAATAGAAATTACTGTGGTTGATATTCCTTACTATGGGATACTACTATCAAGGAAATGGACAACAACTATAGGAGGGAATGTTCAGTTGGATTTGTCCTATGCTACTATCCTTATGAATGGAAAAGAGGTTAGGATACATAGGGAGCCTAGATTTGAACATTTCATTGGGATTTTTGATCCCAATCAAATGAATTACTTATGTGATGTGGACTTAGGACAATTTAGAATAGAACATTTAAAACATGAATTATTGAACACTGATCCAATTGATAGGGATGTTTCCAATAATGAGCATCGCCTATGGTGAATGTATTTTGATGAAGCATGCAGTAAAGAAGGTAATGGAGCATGAATGGTTTTCATTTCACCTGAGGGCACAAAATTCAAATATTCATTCTTGTTAACATTTGAATGCACAAATAACATAGTGGAGTATGAGGCCCTGGTAATAGGATTGCAAATGGCTGCCAAACACAAAATTAAACTACTCATTGTTTTTGGAGATTTTGAGTTGGTTACTTCGCAAGTGAGATCAAAGTATTCTACAAAAAACAAAAGGCTAAAACAGTATAGAAATGTTGCATGGGACACCATTGAGTTGTTTGATGCTTTCTCTATTGTGTGGATAGATAGATCCAAGAGTTTAATGGAAGATTTCTTGGCGAATGTGGCTTTGAAGAAATATGATGTTACTCTAGTAGGAATTTCACAAGTTGATCTCAAAACAAGACCTGTAATCCTAGATAACATCTATAGTTGGCAGGTTTTTAATGATGATATTGATTTGATTAAGTTATTACATTGCATTGATCAGTATGAAGCCCAAGAAATTGATTTTAATGCATTTTTGGAACAAGGAGATGGCAAGAAAACTATATTTGGAAAGGAGGTTGTCCAGCTTAAGACTAACAAGATTCCTAAGGGACTTGTGGCATTGGAGAGTGTGTTTGATGGAAATGATTGAGCCCTTATGAAGCAAACACCAGTAAAAAGGGAAGACATTAAAGAAATTAACTTAGGCACTAAATTAGCACCAAAAAGGGTATACATTGGGAAAAAGATAAGCCCATCCATCAGGAAGATGTTAATTGCATAGTTGAGAAAATACAAACACATCTTTGCATGGTCTTATGATGATCTTAAGGCATAAAGAGAAGATTTGTTCCAACATGAGATTCTAATAAAACTAGATGAAAAACCTTTCAGACAAAAACAAAGACCCATAATTCTACCTTAGAACCTAAAATGCATGAGGAACTTATGAAGCTTAGGGAAGGGGGTATCATCAAGCCTATCAGACATTCATCTTGGGTCTCTAATTTATTTCCTGTCAGAAAGAAAAATGGAGACATAAGGCTCTGTGTAGACTTCCAAAACTTGAATGTATCCACTCTTAAGGATAACTACCCACTCCCAAACATGGATGTTATGTTGTAGAGGGTCACAGGATGTGAGCTCCTATCTATGATGGATGGATTTTCAGGTTATAACCAAGTGAAGGTTAAGGAATCAAAACAATACAAAAAAACCTTCACCACACCATGGGGAACATATGTATATGTCAGAATGTTGTTGTTTGGACTCACAAATACTAGTCCAACTTTCCAGAGAGTCATGGATGTTGCTTTTGTTGATCTAATTAACACAATAATGGTGGTATACCAGGATGACCTAACTGCATATTCAAAGAAATTAGAGGACCATGTTGAGCATCTAGAAAAAAAATTCATCAAATCCATTGAATATGGCATCTCTTTAAATCCTAAAAAGTGCCACTTTGCAGTCACAGAAGGGAAGCTATTAGGGCACATAGTTTCCAAAGAATGGGTAAGGATTGACCCTGAGAGGGTAGAAGGTATTGATAAAATCCAAATTCATAAGAAAATTAAGGCTATCCAATCCTTCTTTGGGAAAATTAATTTTGTGAGAAGATTTATAACAAACTTTGTTGAGATAGTGATACCATTATCAAAGATGTTAAAGAAGGGTGCAAAGATTGACTGGACAACTAAGGCCATAGATGCATTCATATCGATCAAAAGAGAAATTAAAGAAGCCCCAATATTAAAATCCCCTGATTTTAATAAACCATTCCAGATCTTTTCATTTGTGTCTTATCACACAATTGCAATAGTAATGCTAGAAAAAATGATGAGGGGTATGAGCAGCCTATTTATTTCTTCAACAAATCCCTTCAAAATGCATAATTAAAATATGACATTGTAGAAAAATAGGCATATGCAGTGATAAAATATATCAAAGCATTTAGATCATATCTGGTGGGAGAAAAAGTAATATCTTATGTACCTAATGCTACAATAAAATATGTGTTTGTACAAAGTGAAGTAACAGGCCATAGGTGCAGATGGATAAATAGAATCCAAGAATTTGACATTGATTTTCAAATCACCAAACTTGTAAGAGGACAAGGATTAGCCAAATTAATGGATGAAACAAATATTACTAGTATTGAGCACACACCTTGGTACACTAATATCGTGTATTATCTTAAACATATGAAATTTCCTAAAGGATTTAATGATAACAAGAAAATGACACTTAAACTACAAGCTTCAAAGTATGTATTCATGAAAGGGGACCTCTATTGGAAAAATAGGGATGGTGTTCTATTGTTGTGCCTAGATGAAAATCCAGCAAGGCATGTTTTAAAGGAAATGCATGAAGGAGTTGTGGAGTGAATTTCACAGTGAAAACTATTGCACATAAGGTGTTAAGGGTAGGTTACTATTGGACTATAGTTTTCAATGATTCCTATGGTTATACTAGGAAACGTGAAGCATGTCAAAAAATTTCTAGGAAATTGAAGTATCAAGGGACATTGCCTTTAAGACCTTTGCAAGTTGAGGCTCCATTTCACTAATGGGGGATTGATTTCATAGGAGATATTGTAGAAAAATCTAGTGGAGGACACAGATGGATATTAGTAGCCATAGACTACTTCACAAAATGGGTAGAAGCTATACCTACCAAACAAGCAACTAGTAAGGTTGTAACAAACTTTTTATTGGAAAATATCGTCACTTGATTTAGAGTGCCAAAAATAATTATAACTAATAATGGGATGTGCTTTAGGTCAGATGAATTCAAGGGATTTTTCCAATCCTATGGTATAGTAATATCATATTCTTCACCATATCATCCATAGGAAAAGACAGGTTGAATCTAGCAACAAGAGCATCCTAAAGATCATAAAAATAATGTTGGATAATAACAAAAAGGCTTGGGATTCCAAGTTTAGACTAGCCTTATCGATAGATAGAATCACTGTAAAGAAGGCCATCGAAAAATCACCTTTTGAACTTGTGTATGGGACTCAAGCTAGGATCCTTTTGCATAATTTATTACCAGTATGTAAGTTCATCTTGCAAGAAGATTTAGACATTCTTGAACCTATGGAGGAGAGGATGGAAGAGTTAATGGAACTTGATGAGGTCAGGAACCAAGATTAGCAACACAATAAGAAGAAGCAATTACAAATAAAATACCTATAAGTCAAAAGGGATAAAAATATAAAATTTGAAGTAAATGACATGGTTCTCATGTGGAATTCCAAGAGTCAAGACAAAGGGAAGCATGGGAAATTTGAAGCTCTATGGTTAGGACCATTTTCCATTTTTGGCAAGGGTGGTGAAGATTCATATTACCTCCAAAACATGATAGGAGAAGAACAAGAATTGCTAGTACATGGACAGTTCTTAAAGAACTTCTTTTCTTGAAGACCATAAAGAGGATTAAGAATTGCTATTGCATGGAAAATTCTTGAGAAACCTCTTAAAATATTTTTTTCCATGCATAGTAGTATAGGATTCAACTCTACTTCCATTGCTCACCCATTTCTAAAATCACTTCAACTTCCATACTAGATAAATAAGACATTTGGTCTACTTCTCCAGAGACCTAGATTCTTACTATAACCAAAAGGGTTATACATCCCCAATTGGATCCGTTGTTAGGACTAACAATCCTATTCACTATTTGTTAAATTTGATTTCATAAATTACATAAATTCATGTGACTAGATCCATTTTATAACCCATGATAACTATTTATCCCATGAATATGGCCTTTGGCATACAAGAGTCTCCCTTATCATAGTTGAGCAAAAACTTTAAGAGCAATTGATCTTTATTAGGAAGATCATGTGCATATCTTTCCGATCAACAAGTCATAACCCTTTATTGAATATTTTCTACATATCGAGAAGAGATGAATGAATTTACAATGATCAAAGATCCCAAAGATAATAGGTGTGCATAATTGGGAAGAAAATTCATAACATTTCATCGATCAAAAACTTATCGACAAAAGAAAGCTAGTTGTCGGGAAATTTTCAAATCACATCGAGCTCATGCGTCACATCGATGGAGACATTTATCAAGGAGAAACATACATACTTTCACAGATAAAATAGGAGAACAATTGTATCAGAGAGACATGTATGATCGGAGTGGGTTCCTCAGATCTCTCTGACTATGTGGGTTACTTTGATGAGGGAAACTGAATTTTTTTTGGGGAAAGTCCCACCGACTTATCCCAACAAACAAAGTGGTAGAGGAAACATATCAAGGAGACCAAGTATATTGTAAAGGAATCTTATTCTCTTACCGATGATACATGTCAGATCAATAATAATATGGAATGAACACTATTTTTCAGAGATACCGAGCAATGCTTAAAAGGATTT
>VDFB02281492.1:252328654-252361154 GCA_007258455.2 Sequoia sempervirens
CTATTATTGAGCATGATAATGGATTTACCATGGTTAATACAAGGTTGATTGAGAGAGCTAGAAATGCGCCCTATGTTCTTCCAAGCCAATGTGAGCAGGTATTTTACTCAGAGGTTCCAGGTAAACCGGGTTGGTCATTTGTTGTTAGACATGATCTAAGAGGAAGGCTAGTAAAGTATAATGTGGTGGAAGAAGAAGATACCAAAGAACTAGAAAATGATGTAGATGATGACTAGGATCAACAGTTAGTTGATTATGTCCCTGACGAAGATGTCGAAGAGGAGGAACTAGATCATGATAATGTAGGAGTTAATGTTCATGAAGATGATATCCATGTGGATGATGACATTATTGAAACTAATATCGATGAAAAAGATGATGATATGACCAATCCTTACAATTCTGAATCTGGATCGGATGATACAGACAAAGAGTTAGATGAAGAAGAAGATCAATGACATTGAAATGTATAAGTTATGCGATTATATTATCTATTTGATATTAATTTCTTGGTAGAATTATATTTGACTTATGTGGTTACATAATTAATTCATGATGTTTTTAATTTTTATGCCATTACATAATTAATTTAATGATGTACTTTTTAATATTTGAAAGGTTAAAAAATTAAAACATTTCAATAGTGATGTTAACAAACTTTCAAAATTAGTGTGTTTTATGTTTCATGTGATCATAAAAGATTAAAAAGTTAGTTGTAGAGGTGGTTTTTCAGTGGTTGACCTGTATGTTGGTTCTTTTTACAATGTTACCAGGTTTTTTTTCTAATATACCTATGGAATTGCCAATTCCAATCGAAGGTAGCTCAAAGGACTTGGACCAACTGACAAGGACTTTAAAAGCCTCCTACACTTCGGGCTCTGCAAGACCTGGGAGGGTGATCCCTTTATGTGTTTACAACCTCTACACCATTATTATAAATAATATTAACAATAGCAGATGATCTCACTTAATAGCTCAACACGATAAGATAATATCAACTAGAATTGGCTGTTCATAGACAATATCAACTATCTAGAGTGTGAGATAACTAAACACAATCCATTGTGTAAGATAGTGAATGATTTGCAATTTGTAGCAAGCTCTAGGAAAAGAAAAACAAATACTGAACTACACTAATAATTACAACTTAGATCAGTGCCATATATCCATTGCAGGATTCAAATTCATAAGCATCTAGAGGTTTATAACAGATTTAATACATCACATATAAGATCCCTGACAATATTGCATTACAATTTCATCAGTATGCATTCTAACCTAGGAGTACTTATCAAATCCTTATACAACACATATCCGCCTATAATCCCATTCAAACTTTTTGATTAATTCCTTGAATTAAAGCTAAAATAGAATCATACACACCACAACAGTGAGATGGATAAAACAACCCTTAGTTATTTCATTCAAAGTTCAGATATGCATGTACAATGCAGAGACATGAGCTCAAATTTTCATTTCAACTCAAATGCTAGTACTATTATACAACATTAAATCTCTATGAACTGAAAACCTAAATTGCATTTCTCTAAAACCATCAAACTTTACAATTCACTCTGCAACTTCACCTAGACTCGACAAAAATTATCTAACTTGCTAACCCGTACTTCTGGCCTTGAAATCCTTCTTATAGAAAATGAAGGAGCAAATAAGCACCGGGCCAGAAAGTACACCTGTCACCAGTCAATTGGAGCACCTAGTGATATTCCAAAATTTGTCACAAAATCCACCACCTTGAAAAATATTCTTGTTCATCATATTAGTTGAGGAATATTGATGCAAAAAACCACAAGAAAACCACACTGAGAAAGTCGTCAACACAAAATTGGAACCGTTACAACTGCAACATCTAATCTGCCACCTGTTAGTATTTCACTCCTTTTACTCCTCCTTAGTCAAATATTTTACTACCCAATTATGGTACTCATCATCAATCGGCCAGTCAAAATTAATTACCTCATCCACCTTGGTATTATAAGGTGTTTATTTTACTGCTACCTGATTCGCATCCCTTTCAAAAGATTAAAAAAATGAGCTGGTACTAATGATTTTGTCCATACAGCTACCCAACAAATCATAGTCTGACTCATCACAAATTGAATTGATTTGATCATTGACAACCTCACTTGTTTGAGCCTGCCATTGTTGAAATGACCTGATTTTCCCCTGGTCATCAATTATATCAGGTAACAATGTGTTACCCCAATCATTGAAATTCTTCACTAGCTCCCTAATCTTCCTACTCAAGTCATCTGGTAAGGTCTAAAAACCTTGCAATTATTTTACTAACACATGAGTAGGCTCTAATGATTGGGGCCTATTATTTATATCAAACCTTGAGGCCTTATACATGATATCTAGATCACTGGCCTTAGGCATCCAATTTTCAATTATTGGTATTGCTAATTCCTGATCCCTATCAATATTCTTTATTGCTGCTAACAACAAAGAATATAAAGAATCTATAGATAGTAATTTTCTATCAACCTTTTCATTTAAATGCCTCAAAACAGTAGTAAAAATTTCCTTTTTCTTTAAGAGAGATCCCTCCTCACTTTTGTTTAATGATGCCTGTAATTCATCAATTTTTTGCAAGAGCTGCTTCTTTGTAGGATCGACAGAGCACTCTATTTCTTCTTCAACTTCCTCTAAAGAAAGGGTGAGGACAGGATTCTAACTGGGAGATCCTATTGTGGAAACAATTGGAGAAGCAGGAGGCACTGAACCTACTATGGAAGGTAATGTACTAGTTCTTGTAGCACTTGATGTCTCCCCAATCTGCTTATACCTAAACCTCTCCACTTCAGTTTGCAACTCAATATTTTTCTGCTGCATCTTGTTGTACTCCTCAATCAAAAGGTTATATTTTTCCATTAAGTTCTTCCTTTCAGCTTCCTCCCTTTCAGCAGTCTTTTGGGCCAATTTGGCCACATTCATAGTCAAATTAGTGGCCTCAATGGTTGAGGTCTTTGAATCTCTCTTTATTATCAATCCTCCCTTGAAATTTGGATTAATATCAGAAACATCTATTTTTCTCCCTTGTGGGGCCAATGCCCAAATTGCCAGAGTTTCATATTCCTCACTGAAAGCAGAGTTTTGCAATGCTTCCTTGACCTATTCTTTAGAGTCTTGAAAGGGATTCTTAGACTTCATAATAGCATTAAAGGCTACTGCATCTGCAATGTCCCATTCAGGGAGAATTAATACACCAGCCTGACTCATCAGTTTTCTTCCTTCTTTAGGAGTGATGTTCTTGAATTCTTCCATTAATTCAACTTTTACGTCCTCATCATTCTCTTGGTCTGACTTGTCAGGCCTTAGTTCTCTTCTCTACCTACATTTATCTTAATACTCTTCAAACTTCATCCTCCATACCAATTGCAAGAATACAAGAGTTTTTACAAATGTATTGTCATCTAGAAACTCCTTGCATGCCTCCATTCTTGCATCTTGTACACTTTTACCTTTCATATCTAAATTAGATAAAACTAATTCAACTAGCCTAAGAGGGGAAGGCATACCAACTTCCATGTCTTGATCAGTAACAATAATCTCATCCATCAGATCCTCCGGTGGTTGATCAATTCTTTGCCTCTTAGGGCTTGGATTGGATGGTGGTGATGAGGGATTGTCTTCTGGTGATGATTCTAAATCAATAATTTTGATTTCCCTAGGCACTTTGAATTTTGGACTTGGTTGTGGAGGCACTTTCATAATATGTTTTTCTTTTCTATCCACTTCTCCTTCATCACTGCTACTATCATTTTTCCTCCTATAAATGGGCCACATTTTCGTAGGTTGGTATGTTGGCCTTGTTTCAATTGGTCTGGCACCTTGCTCTTGTACACCCAGACTCAATTCTAAATTTTTTTTTTTTTCCTCAATGTGCCCATAATTTCCTTGAAGTTTCCCATCAGAAAATAAATTTTCTTATGGTGGGGACTGAACTCCAACAATGGATCATATTTTAGATCCATTTTTTGCACAAAATCTAGTAGCTTACCATAAACTATCCATTTATCCTTGTTTAACTCCTGTCTATTCAAATCAAATTCATTTCTAATCAAGTTTTCAGGGAAATTGAACTCATGCACAAATTTTCCAACTTTTATTCTGTCTGAAAAGAGAAAAGAAACCCTCAGGATCATGTTGCCAATTTATTCCACACCTCAAATGGTAATCATTAAAGAAATTATCAAAATGCATCCAGCCTCCCTTTGAAAATACAAAATCAGGCACCACTGTATAATATGGGAAAAATGTTTCCTTACCCCTTCCAGTGAGGTTTTCCTCATGAATACAACCTATCTGCCACATAACTTCTACAAATCCCACTCTTGGCTGCACATTGTATGGCAGTATATGAGGGGCTCCCTAAAAACCATATAATCTCAAGACAGTGTTGACTGGGTATAGGATAATGTCACCCCAGTTATGGTAAACCTTCAATTCTAGCTTCCTCTCCTTTGGCATGAGGAAATCATGTAATTCCTCAGGGGTCCTAGGTATATTCACCATTAATCTAGCCCTTAATCTGGAAGCAAAACAATTATCAAATTGCACATAGCTAGTGATTTCCTTATTACAAGATAAATTTGCAGCCCATATCTATATTGGCAATCTTTCTTCATCAACTGATTGCCTTAATTTCATCCTCTCAGAGAAAAATTCAGCATTCTTAAACAAAAACATATGCATTAGCATAAAATACCAAAAGAATTGAGTACCGGTATCATTTTTTTTCAGATTTGATATCCCTTCATGCACCCTCTCAGCCAAGAAAGAAACAAAGTCATAGGTCATAGAGAAGTTAGGGTGTTGTATTTGCACCCCCATGAATATATAAGCAATGGGCATTACTGTACCAGGACTGAAATCCAAAATCTGACATAAAGAATAGAAAGTGGCCAAGAAATGGTTTGCAAAACAATTTAATTGGAAAGGTTCCTGGTCACTGGGGTTGATATGAAATTTTGAACCTCCTACCTTAGCCAAATGAGGTGGAAGCAACCTTGCTCTAAAAAGATATTTCAGCTTTGCATACTCCTGCTTCATTTCCTCAAGGTTGATAGGAACCAAGTATTCGCTTGGTTCACTCAAGTCAAAAATATGTTGGACCTCTTCTCCGTTAATGCTCAATAGAACATTTCCATCATTGTCCCTAATTATCCGTGTAACAGGGTCATATCTTGCAACCACTGTCCTAAGCAAGTCTACATTAGGGAATACATTTGGTACCACCAACATCCCCATATCATACATCCGTCCATTTGAAAAAGGGTGTAGAAAATTCCTCTATCTGTACCACAATCTGAACAATTCCAAGATAGTGAGGGGAACCCTAGCATCAGCAATGTTGGAGCAATTATGCACTAACCCTTCCCCTAGGATTTTCCCTCACATTAGGACCAATCCCTTCTTCCTATCATTCGTTGACAAGGGAAATTGATCCAGAAAATCATCATACATGTTTCATTTCAAATATTTAGTGAGGTGAGAATGTTGCTTGGGCGGTGCCATCTTGAACAAACTAGGGCTTCTTTACAACATTATAATTTAGATAGCTAGGACTAACCAGAGATAGAAAATTACAAGACAAAACACTACAATTTCTCACAACTATAATTAAAATATAGCCCTAACACATTCATCAACAAGCTCACAGCACATCCAGCTAATTCTTTCCCAAATTCAAATGCAAAATGACTGGGAGACACAAAAAATAAACTCACGACTTTTTTCGTAAAACTTGCAATTCTACCTTCGGCTCTAAAACTACTCTGCAAAATAGTTGAATGCTTTGTGATATAGACCAAGTAGGAAAATTGATTTTATTGTTGATCAAATTACGCCAACAAGTGTCTCATCCGCCATTAAAGCTCAATTTCATGTTGCACAAACGACTCCAACCATATTTGATGTAGATTTAAATTCAAGTCATCAATTCTTCAGCTTGATCAAATCATCGATGGCCACCTTCAAAAAAAGCTAACACAATTGCCAACACGGTGATAAGGGGCCCACCTTACCATACACTATGAAGGAAGTCCACGTGGCGGTTACCTGCTGTATCACAATCCTAAAACTTATGATCACACGATGGTGGAAAACCGTTGATCCTGAGCATCAATGATCCCATTCCCTTAACATAGTTGTCAACAATGTCATTAACCTTTGAGTAGCTTTTCTAGCTAGATTATAACATATCCGTCAATTTAGAACATGTGCGTCTCGATAACACTTTAATAATCCGCCCCTTAATACATTTAAAGTTGGCTAGTGTTTCCTTTACTCTTTAGGCTTCATCGGATGAGACACATGGCACCCGCTCATGATTTTGCAATCAACCCAAGCACCATCACGGAATGGCAGGGAATGGCTCAGATCAAATGGCAGTTGGTCAGTGATAGCGCAAATTTGATCCCCCGAATAGGACACGTGGCACCTGCCCGTGATTTTGCGATCCTTCAATTCCTGATCATGGGATGGTGGGCATCATTGATATCTGCAGGAAATAGGTCAATGACATCACTAAATGAACCCTTGCAAAATAAAACATTCATTAAAAGGAGAAGTGGGCATTAAGTTGTACTTTTTTTACAATCACATTTTTATTTTAGATGTTTGTTTATAAAATATAAAAGATGCATTAAAAATATATTAGAAATATTTTTCTTTATATTATATAGCATTCATAACATTAAATTAACATAGAATAATTTCACAATACCACTTAACCAATCAAGAAAAAATTAATCATTACTATGCAACATTATTCTCACATCAAACTAACAAATAAACATTGAAAACAATTTTTTTTTTATATTAAACATTCATAACTTAAACCTTTTATACACAATATCAAGTTAATTATAAAAAACACATAAAATTATTTATAAGCAACTTAAATTTTTAACAATTTAATAAAATATAATTTAATATAATTAAGAAAAATTTAATAAGAATTATAGATAAATTTATGAAATATTGATTTACTTATCAAGAAAAAAACAATGATAAATTTACTTATTATAGATAAATTTACTTACCAATCTATTTTTAACTATCAAGAAAAAATTAATCATTAGTGATTGCAACATTATTGGCACATCTTTTAAATTGACAAATAAACATTGAAAACACATTTATTTTTTATATTATAACATTCATAACTTAAACCTTTTTATACACAATGTCAAGTTAATTATAAAAATACATAAAATTATTTATAAGCAACTTAAATTTTTTAACAACATATAATAGAGTTTAGATTTGTTATATCTCTCATATATCAACATAGGTAAATTTAAAAATATTTTAAATTATATAATTTCAAAACAAAATGAATGAATTTATAGAAGATTATTTTTATTAAAGTGATAGAATTTAACCCCAATACTAACACTAATTATAAGTCTAACCATAACCCCAACCCTAAAACTAACATTAATTAAATTCAAACCAAACTCTAATTTTATATCCAACCCTAAACATAACTATGATTCTAAAACTAACATTAATAAAATTGTAATTGATCCATAACCCTAACCCTAATACTAAGCCCTGCCCCAATTGAACCATAACACTAACCCCAAGCTTTATTATAGAACCTTAATCTTTACCCCAACCCTAATCCTAATTCAACCCTATACCTAATTTTAATTAAATTCTAACCCTAATTGAACCTTTTAACTAACAAATAAACATTGAAAACAAATTTATTTTGTATATTATAACATTCATAACTTAAACCTTTTATACACAATGTCAAGTTAATTATAAGAACACAAAATTATTTATAAGCAACTTAAATTTTTTAACAATTTAATAAAATATAATTTAAATTTAACTATAAATGGTATAGAGTTTAGATTTGCTATATCTCTCATATATCAACATAGGTAAATTTGAAAATATTTTAAATTATATAATTTCAAAAAAAAATTGAATGAATTTATAGAAGATTATTTTTATTAAAGTGATAGAATCTAATCCCAATACTAACATTAATTATAAGTCTAACCATAACCCCAACCCTAAAACTAACACTAATTAACTTCAAACCTAACTCTAATTTTATATCCAACCCTAAACATAACTATGATTCTAAAACTAGCATTAATGAAACCCTAATTGAACCATAACCCTAACCCTAATACTAACCCTTGCCCCAATTGAACCCTAACACTAACCCCAAGCTCTATCATAGAACCTTAATCTTTACCCCCAACCCCAACCCTAATCCTAATTGAATCCTATACCTAATTTTAATTAAGTCTAACCCTATTTGAACCTTAAGCTTAATTGAACTCATGTTTAGGGTTAGGGTTCAATTAAGGTTAGGGTTGAGTTATGGTTATGATTAGGGTCAAAATTCAAATAGGATTATGGTTGGAGTTTAATTAAGGTTGCTATTCACTTAGGGTTAAGGTTCAATTAGTATTCAATTTGGGTTAGGGATCAATTAGGGTTATAATTCAATAAGGGTTTAATTAAGGTCAGGTTTAAGGTTAGTCTTAAATTAGGGCTAGGATTGGAGTTAGGGTTCAATTAAGGTAAGGGTTATTGTGTATTTTAGGGTTAGGGTTCAATTAGAGTTCTCTAGGGTTTTGATACAATTAGGGTTAGGTTTCAACAATACCTAGGGTTATGATTATAGTTCAATTAGTGTTAGAGTTAGGGTTATAATACGAGTTCAATCAGGTTAGGGTCAAGGTTTAATTAGTGTTAGAGTTAGGGTTGCAATAATAAAATTTTCCATAATGATATGGAAAGGCATTCAATTGGATTCATATACAAATGCAAAAATAAGAATTGGTAATTAAGAATTCTCTAGAACTAAAGTTATAACAACAAATACAATCCTTAGCTTAATCATTTGTTCTTGTTAGGGTTGGGATAAGAATTTAACGGGGCCAACCGAGACTTAGGAAATAAAACCCTGCAGAGGAAATAAAGTATTAAAATCAAAGTTGGGTTTTAATTTTAATCCGGTGACGTAGGCTTAAGCCATTAACTCCAGTGGTCATGTCCCTGACGGCTTAGCCAAAGCCTTTCATTAAATACTAACTGTGCAATGTGTAGGTTTTCTAGATTCGAAGATATGGGAGAAGATCTCAATCGTACCCCGCCAACTCGTAGACCTAAGGTGTCGCCTTGTTATTTGGTGTGAGGTCAGCGAAAGGAAGATGTGTGTCCTATATGAAATGTGGGGCCCAATCTCCACTATTGAGCTCATAACCCATGGTTTTAGATCAACAACCAAGATCAAAAGCTAATGTAAATCTCTGTTGTTCTCTGCTAGCTTGTAGGAGGAAGATGAAGGTTGGTTAAAAGCCATGAGTTCAACAAGATTGCGATGCGTATCTCTAGTCGTTCAATTTACAAAGTGCATAGGACCTATTGACATGGTAGTTGGTTTCCAAGATGGATTAATGTTATTGGTCATGAGGAAGGTGAATGATGCTTCGTTGGATGTCAAACTGAGTTAGCCCGAGATAAACCGTTTGATCTGCCAACTCTTCAAAAGATCAATGAGTAGTATTCAAAGTTGGAAAATGGCACATGGTGGTCATTTTATCATACAACTAGTGAAGCATTAATGAATTATTCCTTGCTTGTGTAGTCATGTCAATCTTAATTTGTGTGAAGATGTTGTTGTTGGCAATCATGAAGGGTGATCTTTGGATTCTCATGTAGCTCTAATTAAATGGTGATAGTACATATGCCACCAAATTTCCATGTTTGTACCTGCATATTTACTAAGCATTAATGAAGGTTTCCATTACCTCGCACAATAAATACAAGAGGAATTAACTGTTAATAGTGTCATTCTTGTAGCAGTTAGAGTACTTTGTGGGCTAAGTCTAATCAAGTTTGAGTGCTTGTCTGAGAAGAGAAAATGAGTAAGTTAGTAAGGAGGTCTATTCGTTTGAGCTCACAAAAGCTTGGTCCTACTATTTAGGAAGGTGCTTTGGTTGACAAGCCCAGGCTTGTGCCCACTAGATGCAGTAGAAGGCTACAATTCCAAGACATTGCTGCTCAATTGGTAGATGACAAAGGCAAGTAGTCGGTGTGCTCTATTACTAGTGTTGGTAGGAAAAGAAGGTATGGCTCCTCTAGATGCCAACACTCGCCCATTGACCTTACAAGCAACACTTCTGATGATGTAACCGAGATCAAATCTGACTACTGTCAATATTTACCTCACTTCAATCATGGTCTGCCCTCTGATGAGAATGTGATATCTATGGTTCCATTGGCTGTTAAAACCCCAATCGGACGAACTAGAAATATATTGGGCAAGGAAAAGAAAGAAGAGAAGGCTAAGGGTCTACCATATTGGGAAACAACTAGAAGCAGGTGTGTATACCAAGGTCTAAGTGTTGGCAAGGGCAGGGTGGCGGGTAAATAAGAAGTTGATGCAATGCCTTCGTGGCAATTTGGTTGCCTAGTTTTTTTGCATGGATAGCGAGAAGGGGATTTTGATGACAATTTTTGTTCCCTTTTCTTTTAGCTTTCCCCCAGTTTGTGTGCCACTATTTTTTGTAGATTCAACATGTGGGAAGTTTTGAAATGAAAGTAAAATGCAACGGAGATTTTTTTCAAATGAAAATTTGTGGTGAAATTAAATTTGAGCCCAAAGCTTGTTGCTCCCTTGTCATATAAAATGGAATTGAAGGCTCATTTGTAGGGAGATAACTGATGAAAGCTCTAGCTAGGTTTTGAGTTGAATATATGGGTAGAAAGATATCTATCCTTTGATGAGGAAGTGATATATGTGGTGCCATTGGCTGTTAAAACCCCAAGCGAATGGAATAGAATAGATAGCCTGTTTTGAGTTTTGGATGAATATATGCAAATTATCTTAAATTGTATGTAGATATGACTTGTAAGCATGAATAAACATATAATTCTAATATATTCTCTCCTTATGTGGATTTGAGTGAATTTTGAATGAAATGTTAATGATGTTGTCATTCTTCTTTTGAGAATTTGTTCAATTGTGTGTCTATGTTTTTGCTTTGATTCAAGAAAATCAATTAAATGCTTAAATGGAGTCATAAGTTTACAATTATTTACAAAGGATTTGATAAGTAGTAATATATCTGAGAATTGAGCTCCATAATGCAAGGTATATATGAGTAGTCCATTCTATTAAATTCTTGGGCCATTTCTGCTAACAATAAATGGGTAACTAAATATTTAACTGACGAAGAATAAAAGAATAATATGTAAATGGGTCACTCACTTACTCCCTCTATCTCTCTCCCCTTAACCCTAAACCCTTAACCCTTAAACTATAAACCCTTAATAGTAGGTGTGTATTAAAACATTATAAAAGTATAATTTTTTGGAGTTCTATTTGGAATTGAATGATAAATGATGATGAATGGGAAAATATAAGGCACTTTAATATTTTCAACTAAAAAGTTAGAGTTCAATTAGGATTAGTGTTCACTTAGGGTTAGGTTTAGGGTTCAATTAATGTTTAATTTGGGTTGGGATTGAGGATGAGGTTGGGGTTTAATTAAGGTTATGAATTCAATAAGAGTTCAAAGTTAGGGTTGTGGTACAATTAGGACTACTATTCAATAAGTGTTCCCTTAGGGTTATGATTAGAGTTAGGAATCTACAATTAGGGTTCAATTAGGGTTATGATTAGATTTATGAATCTACAATTAGGGTTCAATTAATGTTCACTTAGGGTTTCTTTCTTGGGAGAAGTTTGTTGAATGGTAAGTGTATTTTATAAAATTAATATGTCAAGAATTAATTTTAGATAATACTACATGTGATTTTTCATATGGTATTAAATTGTAGATTAAAATTGATAATAGATTTCCCTCCTTCTTTTGCATTGTAAGCTACCATAATACATGGCCTTAAAATCCTATTCATATTTTGAGCTTTTCTAAACTATACAACATGTCATCCAACAAAAAAAATTGTTATGCATTTTTTCCAAGCACAAATCCTTAGAATTCTTAATGTGTTACTTAGGTTAATTCTTTATTGCAATAAATAAATACACACTAATATATATATATTATGGATTTGAGGGAAAATATTAAAATATTTATATATATAGAAAATTTAAATGCAAGGGATTCAAGCACATACCTTTGCTTTTGTTAATGTTGATGAAGATACAAATCTTGATGAAGTGCCAAATTTGATGACATGATGATATAAAAATTGGAATATCTTTGCTCTATGTGGCACTTGAAATTTTGTACAAAACTATAACTAACTCTACATCAAATTTTGTGACTTTGGACCTATTTTGCATCAATAAATATGAGCTTGGACACATGCCTCCTAATCTAGCATACAATATGTACTTAAATGCTCAAAATAGTTGGGAGTAATGTTGAGATTGGTGGATCTTTGGGAAGGTCCAATGCTTATCACCTTTGTATCTCTCCTATAGATAGAGGTAGAGATGAATATAGAATGAGAGAGGCAAAGGGATAAAAATAGATAGAGATATAGAGAGAGATAGAGGGAGAAATAAATATATAGAGAGATAGGGAGATAGAGGGGGATATAGTATATATGAGACGCAAGATAGAGATATAGAGAGAGGGGGGAGAGAGAGAGAGAGAGATAAGTAGAGAAAGACAAATAGAGATGGAGAGGAGATAGAAATAGGGGGAGATATAGAGGAGAAAGAGAGAGGGAGAGATAGATAAATGAGAAGAGAAAGACATAGATATAGAGATATATGGGAAGATAAAGGGACAAATAGGTTGAGATATGAAGATAGATAGGGGTATAGGGAGGGAGCAAGAGATGAGGGAGAGATGGGGAGAGATAGAGAGTGGGACGGAGAAAGGGAGAGAGATATGTAGAGGAGGAGAGATAGAAGATGGGGAAGAGGGAGATATATGTAGAGAGGGGAGAGAGTGAGAGCGAGAGGGGGAGGCTAATTTTTTAGTTTAAATTCTATAAATTATTCAATAAATAATAATATAATATTATAAGAATTATATAATTTGTATTTTAAATTACACACTATATTTTATTTTTGAAAAATATGTAATTTTTTAACCATTTTCCTATATATTTAGTATTAAAAAATTTTACATCTTTTAACAATTAAATATATAATACAAATAAAATATAGTTAATAATTTAATTAACTAGCATAGCTATATTAATTAATAATATATGTAAAACATGCCGAGAGTTATCTTTATCAAGATGCCTATTGACTTGAAAAAATGCTTACATTTTCATGAATATGAATTTGGAAAGCAATCAATTTGATTTCATTATTGTTTGTGTCATTGTTTATCTCAATTCCTATATATAAGGGTACACATTCAAATTTGAAATCATACCAACTTGTCTATAACAATAATCAACCAAGAACAATAAATTTGAAAACAAAAATATTCATCAATCATTAGATTTAGTATTGACAACATCAAAGAAGTATATCATGAAAAAATGGCATTAACTAACTTAGATATATCCACTATGTTTTTTTTCAAATGTTTGAATACATTGTTAATGTATACACATAAAAATGGTCGTCTATAATCCTGGCAATTAATTAAATATTTATTATTTAATTAATTTATCTAAAAGTCCTCTACATATGATTAAATTTAATTAATTTAATTATATTGTTCATTCATCTTATTCTTCTTTCGTAATTAAATAAATTTATTTTATTTAATTATTTTCATATGTCCACTTAATTAATTAAATAAATACATTTTATTTGTTTAAATTAATTATCACTGTTTGAATTTAAATTAAATCTTTCGATTTAATTAAGTTTAAATATTCCTATTTCTTCTAATTAATTAAATATTTCATTTAATTAATTTCATAAAAAGTGATTTAATTAAATAGACCTTATTTAATTAAAGGATCTTGTGCTTTCTTTCTAAACCACAATTAGATATTTTATTTAATTGTGAAATCTTCTGTTTTCTTCTCATATCATAATTAAATATTTTATTTAAATATGAGATCTTCTGCTTTTTTTTTTAAAATCCTGATTAAAGCTTTCTTCTTATCACAAACTTTCTTCTGCTTTAAAAGCTTAATTAAATATTTCATTTAATTAAGAAAAAGCTGAATATCCTCCACAAATAAATAATTGAATCTTTAATTCATTATTTATCAGCTTTTAAATCTTTCTTTTATCTTTTTAAAGAAAGATGATTTCTTATCTTCTTATCTTCTTCTCTTTCATAAAAATAGAAAAATCTTGTTTTCAAGTTTTCTTCTATTTTCTCTTCAGTCTCATCCTTCTTCAGCCATTTGATCTGCCAGGAATTATCACAACCATCAATCAAGACAGCCAATTAGAATCATTCGAAAAACTCTATAAATACCTGTGTGAATCCAAGCATTGGTAATAGGCAATTAATGAGAATTCATGCATTTAATTCATTTAGTATTCTCATATCATAGCATCATGTTTACTTCAATCATTTTAGTCTTATGCCATATCATAGCTTAATATTGCATCATGCATCATATTTAAATCTCGTTCTTTAGGAAGACAGTTTGTTGAGCCTAGCCTACAAATCTGAGAGCAAAAGCTAGAATCAACAAAAACACTGAAGATAGAGGACAATAGGACAACAATCGAAGCAGAATATTGAGTTTGCATTTACTTACCTTTTATGTTCTGTTTTGATACAATGTCTTATTGATGTGCTTGAATAGTATTTATTTCAAATCATCTATGCATATTATTTTCAGTCACACATTTCTGGCGCCCACCGTGGGGCCTATGCCCCCATTTTAGACTTCTTTCTTGTAGGTTTTCTTGCAGGTTTTCTTGCAAGTTTTCTTGCAAGTTTTCTGACATTTGGCAGCGCATCTGGGAGATCCAAATTTTTTGTTGTTTTGCAGGTACTTTAGCGCATCTGAGGACTGTTTCGACGCATATGGGCATTTCTGAAGAGCATTTAGGAAACAGAGTGGCGCATCTGGGATTTTTTGAAGAGCACATAGGAGTTTAATTACCGCATATAGGACATCATTTAGTGCATTCAAATCTGTTTCAAAAAAAAAAAAAAATTGCATTTTAGTTTAGTGCATCTATTGTCTTTTCTTGCGCATCCGGGTTCTATTCTCGCGCATCCGGGTTCTATTTTTGTGCATATAGGTTCTGTTGTTGCACATCTGGGTTCTGTTCTTGTGCATCCGACTTCTGTTTTTGTGCATTTGGGTTATGTCATTGCACATCTAGGTTCTGTTTCTACGCATCTAGGTAACAGAGTCGTGCATCTGGGTTGTAACAGAGATTTTGAGTCTGACGCCTTCTGCAAATAGAATTTCTTTCCTTTTTCTTGTTGGATTTAAAATGAATCAATCTAGGGTAGCCACCACATCTTTATCATGCAGTTAAAATGAACCCCATGTCTATTGTGAAGAAAAATCTTCACTTAGATTAAATCATTTTGATTTTGGTGCACCTAAAATGAATCTGTCTACTCTTCTTGACTATGTTTGAAAGTGGTAGGTGACTATGCTCTCACCCTGTGCAAACTAGGTGATCAAAAAACTATACCCACTTTTCCCTATGTAACCTTGACTTGATAATCGAAGTATCCTCTCCCCTTGTGCACTTGTGTGATCCTGGGTGTAAGAGAAACAGTTATTGACTATAGAAATTGGGCCTACCTGGGGATTTCATCACCTCAACGTGACTCAAACCGGCAATGGAGCTAAGGCCAAGCTACCCCCAACCGGTATATAAATGTAAACCTTAAGGGAAAACCTAAGGTTGCTTGTGCAGATGTGTCATATGGACGGAGTTGTACTCCCTTAAACCCTGTTGAGCTTAACCTCTTCAGGCTGGAGTGCCACCTTAATGGTGATTAATCTCTTGCCCCATGTATGGCCACTCGAACGGGGGTCCCAAATTAAATACCATTGTTTAGAAAGCCAAAAACCTTCTATCTGCTAGTCCAACACTGGTCGGTGTGAAGCCTTCCACACTTTCGTAGTCTATAGGAGAGGTGATCAATCTGCCATGGGAGTTTCATGGGGGTTGGAAGCTTGGTTGGCCTGAGAAGAGAGTGCACTGTAAGGGGGAGCCCGTGCAGCCAAGCTTCTGAATTCACACGCTACTGATATGCGGTTGGGGAAACCCACGTGGAATCTAGCGGATATTGTCCTGGCCTAAATTAGGTTGTGCTTGTCTTATTCTATGCTTGGTTACGATCAACTTAAATTAGACTGTTTGCTATGTTTTCAAGAACATTAATTCAGATAAAGGATCATCCAAAATGAACATGAAAAAATTCAGCTGAAAATTTTCAAAACTGGTCAAAAACTGTCTTTGGAGAACTGTTTTAGCGCATCTAGGCAAAACTGTAGTGCATATACAAATTGTTCTGGCGCATTCACTGGCTGGTTTGGCGCATCTGAGTCATTTTCTAGTGCATTTAGGGACTGTTTTAGCACATATGATTCTTGGTTTAGTGCATCTAAGCTCTATTTCTGCGCATTCAAGGTATTCTGCAGCGCATTTAACTCTTTCTCCAGTGCATATACCTCTTTCTGCAGCACATTTAGGGAACAAAATAACACTTTTGGTTGATGTCAAAATTTTTATACAGACCCGAATTTCTGATATTTTTCTCCCATGTTGAGGAAGTGGAAATCAACCAATTTCGTCAAGAAATCAGTCTTCAATAGGATCAAGAAGCCCAAAATGAACTTAAGTTACAAGAAAACTTTAGACTGCAGAGAATTATTGTATAAGAGTCGACACGTCTTGCTCCATTATTGGAAATTTCTCCATAGATACCAAGACTACATTAGAGGATTCACTGACGATTACGCTGTAGAACCTTTAGCTACTCAAGCTTATTATCAAAGATTAGCGTTATCTCAACATCACAATCTTAATCAACCTCTTGAGTTTGAGAATATACCACAACCTTTGATTGAATATTCAACGCATCCTAGTCAAATCCTTCAGTGACCTTTGATCATATCATAGGATTCCTTTCATATGCCTATTTTTACAAGATCTCAATACAACAAACTAGGAGAAAATTCTCAACGAGAAACTTCTACCCATAACATTCGAGAAGAAGGTGAATGTGGTAATCCTCATTTTAGTGTGAATCGCAATCCTCTTTTTAGTGACGACAATATGGATGATAGAGAAGAAAATCCATTTCATAAGTACAAATACATGAACAAAACTCCAGTAGATAGTGACGATGAGCAAGAGGAAGAAATTCACATTAGAGAGGTTGAACAAGACCCCAAGTTTCTTAAAGCCATAGAAAAGATCCTACAATGTGACAAAGAAAATTATTTTCTCTTCCTAGTCGATCAAGGAGCTAAACTGCCTAAGGATTTTGATACTGAGAAATTAAAGAGCAAAGAAGAAGAAACATCCCCATCTGATCTTACTTCTCTTACTCAACAATTTAAGGCACTCCAAGGATAAATCAAAGAGTTACAAGGGGGGACCACAACAAAAAAATACACTCTTGATGACATATGTCCTTATCCTTTTGATAGAAGTCTCAATATGATTCCATTTCCTAAACATTGTGAAATTCCCAAATTTGATCGTTATAATGAGAAATCGGATCCAATTGATCACGTTAGAGACTTCCAAAACATGACATTGGAATTCACTCACGAAGATACTTATTTATTGCGATTGTTTCCTAGGAGCCTTGGAGTTAACTCTATGGAATGGTTATCTAAGATTACACCTCCTGTTCAAACATTTGAGGAATTGATCAATTTGTTCATAACACAATACGCCTACAACATCCAACACCAAATCACCATGATTGATCTTTGCAAAGTTGCACAAAAACCTAGTGAACCTTTCACTACCTTTCTTCAAAGATGGAGAAGAATGTTCGCTAGGTATCCACGTCATGTTCCCAAAAAGGAAAAAATGGTTACTTTCATCAACAACCTAAATTCAGAAATGAGCTATCATTTAAATCTACATTGTCCACCTTCCTTTGAGAAATTGATTGAGGATGCCATCACCATTGAAGGTTCTTTGGTCAAAAGAGAGACAATAAAACTTGACAAAGACAATCCTAGCTCATCCAACCATTACAACAACTAGGACAAGTCTAAGTTTTGGACTTGCAACAAAAACATTGTAAACGATGGTGTGGTCGATGCAAACCATGTCTCGACTAAGCCATTTGTTTTGAGTACTACAAATACTCCTCGTAACAATAATTACAACAATATCAATTCTATCACAAATCAAGGAAACAATCCTCCCCCCCAAGGAACAACATGAATCAAAATCCTACTCTCAATCAAGGGACTGTCAGCAATCAAAATTACCGTGGAAACAACAACAACAGCAACACCTTAGGGAATGCCTCAAACACGAACCCACAATGCTTTTCATTCTTCTCTAGTAGAAGGACTTTCACTCCACTAGGACAATCCTTGGAATCTGCTTTCAAAGAGGTTATGGAAAAAAATGTCCTTACTTTACCACCTTAACACAATTATGAACCTAGTGTAAAACCTCCATCATGGAACGAGGCTTATTATTGTGACTATCATAGGTGCAGAGGTCATCGTACAAACAACTGTCAAGCCTTGAAGCATGCTATTCAAGACCTCATTAACAATGGCACTATCATAGTAGAAGGACAACAAAAATCCAATGAAGATCACCAAGCATTTTGCAATCCTTTGCCAAATTATCAAAAGGGAGAGGCTTCTGATAAAAATGTGAATCAAATCGATGACACGGTAATCCGTCACCTCTATACAGACGATGAGCGGATCAACGTTATAAAAATCAAGGAGAAGATAGACTATGGGCAATTTATTGTCACAACAAGAGCACAAGCTAAAGTTGTCTTGAAAGGTACCTCTTCAAAATCCACTGAGCTCGTCCCTCAACATCAATATGACTTAGTTAACCAACTTCAAAAAACTCCGGCCCAAATTTCCATTTTAGAACTCCTGAAGATTTCTATAGCACATAAGGAAATTTTAGAGAAAGCCCTTTTTGAAAGAACTGTATCCACAGATTTGGATGTGAACCGATTTCAAGCCATGGTAGGACATTTGTCCTCACCTACATGTCTTTCATTTTTTGACAAAGATGATGTTTCCATGACTCATCCCCACAATTCGTCATTATACTTAGAGGTCATGATCCATAAGTTATGTGTTAAACGTGTCCTAATAGATGGAGGGGCTGGTTTAAATATATGTACCTTGAAGGTGGTTCAAGCTTTAGGATTTTCAGAGGACTCCATTGATCCTAGAAGGAAGATTACTATAAAAGCCTATGATGATGAGGAAAGAACGTCTAAAGGTCTAATCATGCTACCAATCAGAGTGGGACCTGTTATCAAAAATACCTTTTGTCAAGTTTTAGACCGGGATCTTGCATACATCTTGTTGGGTCGTCCTTGGATTCATGAAATGCAAGTTGTTCATCCACTTACCATCAATGTCTTAAGTTTCCATATGACGGACAGGAAATCACTATATCAGCTGATAATTCAAACATCCAAACTTGTGCCAATGTCAAAGCTAATCAGGATACTTTGGTTCCAAACAATCGAGAAGCGCTTGCTAATACTTCTCCTAAGAATGATACACAAATCAGTCAATTAGCCAAAAGCTTTGACAAGAAACTATAGTTCAAGGAAAATGGAGTTGGGGAATATTCTCTTTGTCTTGCTAATCTACCTACATCTCCTCGATCACATGGACAACCTTCTATTACACAACAACAGATATCAGTAGCATCAACATCAACACAAATACAAACAAAGCCAACTACCAAGTTCAATGGACAATTTATCAAAGAAAAATTCCCCATGGGAGATCTGAGGATACAACAATTCTGAATTGGCTTTATAAGGATGAAGATGAAACAGTTCTAAATGTCACCTTACCAATGGATCGATATGGAAAAGGGTATTACATCATGCAAAAGATGGGCTATGACAATGGGCCTATTGGAAAAAGAAAAGAAGGCGTAGTTGAGCCTATCCATCTTCCAGGGCTTGCTGCATATGATAAAATTGGACTAGGCTATGACTCTACCCCATCCAACCAATCACAGGGTAATGCCTTTAGATTGCAAGAAGGTTCTGATAAAAAGGAGGCATGTTTGGCATCAATCCTAAATTTCATAGAAAATAACTCTGATACAGATTATGTTGAATATGAATGGGATACCATCCATGATGAGGAATTTTGGAGAGACAAAAAGGTAGATGTCATAAACAAGTATACACCAACTTTAATCAAAGGAGAAGGTTCAGGGTCCCAACCACAAGAATCTGAACTACAAAGTAACTATGAGTCTAGTGATACTGAGTCAGATTTTAACGAACAAGACTATCAGGAGAATAGTGCCATCATTGATCTACCTCATACCTCAGATCCTACCGATAACTCTGTTTTGACTCAAACCATCGCCGATTTCACACGACCAAATGACTTGTTACCTTTGATCCATCCTGATCTCATTGATTGGGATCTAACTGAACCTATTGATTTACCTATTTTTCCAAACGATGAAGCTATCATAAACTTCTTTTCTGTAGATGATGTAAATGATTGTTCCACTAGTGATTTTCAGTACAAAGTCTTTAATCAGGAGAGTGTCAAGTCTCCTAGCTGCAAAAATGAAAATAAAGAAAAATGATCTAGTGGTGAAAACCAGAATCTGGCAGTACTAGATCAAACAAAAGATAAAACAAAGAGCGTATCAGATGGCAAAAACCTTTTCAAGGCACCAACTGATGGGAAACTTGACACTCTCCCGGAGCACTATCATGAGCGATCGCCCATTTTGATCGAGCCTACAAAGGAAATAAATATTGAAACTATAGATAAACTAAGGATTCTACAGGTAGCTGAATCAATGACAGATAATGAAATCCCAGGATTCATGAAATTTCTCAAAGAAAATCAAGTCAATTTTGCTTGGTCATATGCAGACATGCCAGGTCTTGATCTTGATCTCATAATGCATCATTTGTCTATCAAACCAGGAGCTAAACCAGTGAAACAAAAACTCAGAAAGATGCATCCTCACATTGCACTACTAGTTAAGGAGGAACTCAAGAAACTCCTAGATGCAGGATTTATAAGATCAATTGCCTATGTAGAATGGATCTCCAATATTGTCCCAGTAGAAAATCTAGATAAACGCATTAGGGTGTGCACTGATTTTAGAGATCTTAACAAGGCCTGCCCTAAGGATGACTTTCCACTTCCAAGAATTGACACTATAGTTGATTTAATAGCTGGCCATGCTATGTATTTATTAATGGATAGTTTCTCTAGTTACAACCAAATCAAGATTGCACCAGAAGACCAAGAGAAAACAACTTTCACTTGTCCGTGGGGAACGTACTATTGGAATGTCATGCCTTTTGTCCTAAAGAATGCTGGGGCTACTTATCAAAGAGCTATGACTACGATCTTTCATGACATGATGCACACATTCATGGAAGGTTATGTAGATGACATGTTGGCAAAATCATACACCAGAGAAGGACACCTGGAGGTACTGTCTAAAATATTTACCAGATTGGAAAAATTCAAAGTTCGCCTAAATCCCAAGAAATGTGTTTTTGGGGTCACATATGGAAAACTTTTAGGATATATTGTTTCAGAAAAGGGAATTGAAGTAGATCCTGCTAAAGTTCAGGCAATCATGGAGATGCCTCCCCCAAAGAACATCAGTCAATTGAGATCATTACAAGGGCGACTTCAATCCATAAGAAGATTCATTGTGCAATTGGTCGACAAAAGTCTACCGTTTACACATCTCCTGCATAAGAATGTTCCTTTTTAGTGGGATGACAAATGTGACATGGCATTTCAACAAATCAAGCAGTACCTGATGAACCCACCAGTTCTAGTACCACCAAATCCAGACAAACCATTGATTCTATATATTGCCGCAACCGAGACATCTTTGGGGGCATTATTAGCACAAGAAGACCATGAAGGGAAAGAACGTGCAATCTATTACATTAGCAAAACACTAACAAGTCATGAACTTAATTACACTTTCATTGAGAAGGCTTGTTTAGCAGTAGTCTTTGCTTCACAGAAATTTTGACATTACATGCTAACTCATACAATCAATCTTATTTCAAAAATTGATCCACTCAAGTACCTACTTAGTAAAGCATCACTAATAGGAAGGTTAGCAAAATGGGTTATGATTTTGAGTGAGTTTGACATCCACTATGTTGATTGCAAAGCAATCAAGGGACAAGTTATTGCTGATCAACTAGCAGACGCTCCCCTACAAGTAGAGCACCCCTTGCACATTGAATTTCTAGATGCTGATGTTTTCACTGCAGAATCTAAGCAGCTATGGTCCTTATACTTTGATGGTTATTTTACTCAACATGGATTGGGGGCATGCATTCTCTTTGTCACCCCTCAAGGACATACTATTCCTCGATCATATAGGCTAATGTTTCCATGCACTAATAAATAGATGAATATGAAGCACTAATCACTAGACTAAAGACCGCATTGGAATGGAGGATTACCGAGCTACAAGTTTATGGTGACTCACAGTTAGTCATTAACCAAATTAATGATGATTATTAGACTAAAGATGACAAATTGTTGCCATACAAAAAGATGCTTGATGACTTTAAGAAGTACTTTGTGGACATCCAGTTCACACAAATTCCAAGGCTTGATAACAAAGCAGCTGACGCTATGGCTACGATCGCATCATTGGTACAACTCCCAGAAAAATAGACTCGTTATGAATTTCTAGTGGAACAATTATTTACACCTGCTTATGACACACCCAAAAGCCAAATTATCTGCCACTTGGTAGGATCCAATTCGCCCTGGTATGGTAAGATTTATGCCTACCTAAAAGATGACGTTTTACCACCTGACTTATCCCGTAACCAAAAACGTAACTTTATCCGACAATCCTCTTTCTATACCCTTATCGCTGATACCCTTTATCGTCGCGGTCTTGATGGTACTTTACTTCGATGTCTTGAACGTGATGAATCTGACAAAGCTTTACAAGAAGTTCATGGGGGCATTTGTGGTACTCATTCGAGTGGACTAACTTTATCCAAGAAATTGATTAGAATGGGTTACTACTGGCCTACAATGGAGAGGAAATCATTCACTTTTGTTAAAACATGCTCAAAATGTTAGATTCATGGGAATCTTATTCATGCTCCTACACAAGAACTTCACTCGTTCACACCAACCTAGCCATTTTCTCAATGGGGGTTAGATCTAGTAGGCAAAATTCATCCTTCATCTTCAAATGGGCATAAGTTCATCATCATAGCGACAGAATATTTCACTAAGTGGATTGAGGCAGTACCTCTCTCTAAAGTCACTAGAAAAAAATTTCATCCTTCATACTCAACTACATTATTTGTCGATATGGTATTCCTAATGCCATTATTACAGATAATGGTCGACCTTTCAAAAATTAGGATGTTGATGAACTTTGTGAAAGATTCCATATTCAGCATAGATATTCAACGCCTTACTATCCACAAGGGAATGGCCAAGCAGAGGCCTCAAACAAGACAATACTAAAGATTTTGAAGAAGACAGTAAATGATTCAGGGAAAGATTGGCATGTTCAACTCAATCCCGCCTTGTGGGCTTACAGAACTAGTGTCTGAACGCCAACAGGAGCAACACCTTTTGCCCTTGTCTATGGAGCAGAAGCCATATTGCCTTTAGAGGTTGAAATACCTTCACTGAGAGTATCACTGAAAGGTCTCATAACAGATGATGAATACAGAGTTTCTCGACTACAAGAGTTAGAACTTCTAGATGAAAAGAGATAGAGAACAGCTAACCATTTGAAGGAATACCAATAGATGATGTCTCGCAGCTATAATCACAAAGTAAAGCCACGTACCTTTCAGGTGGGTGATCTAGTTCTGAAAGAAAACCCACGTAATCAGCAAGACAGAGAAAAGAAAGGAAAGTTTGAACCAAATTGGCTAGGCCCTTATGTGGTTATTGCAGTCTATGGTTCAGGAGCCTACAAGTTATCAACGCCAGAAGGAGACCTATTTGACAAACCCATCAACAGCATGCATCTCAAGAAATATTATGTTTAAGTCAGCTATTATTATCCAGAAAAAGTCTTGAAAAAATACAAAAATAGCAGAAAAAGTCCTGAAAAAATACAAAAACCGCAGAAAAAGTCCTGAAAAAATACAAAAACAGCAGAAAAAGTCCTAAAGAAATACAAAAAAAGAGCAAAACAGGTAAAGAAAAAGTCCAAAAAATAAAAAAAAAATGGAAAAAGAGTCCTAAAAAAATTCAAAAACAGCAGAAAGAGTCCTGAAAAAAAAAATAAAAAAAAATAAAAAAAAATGTCATAGGGTGAAAACCTGGCAAACAGACAGTCTATTGACAGCAAAAATACAAAAAAATCAAAAAGACATCAGAAAAATGCAATAAACACAGATAGTGAAAATCTGGCAAATAGACGCTATCTGTACCTCTCCATCTATTAGTTCTTGTTTTGCACTTTGGCTTTTTAGCTTTCCTTTTTCCGCATCTTTTTCGCATCTTAGGGTCATACTTGCATTATCTTGCCATCATTTGCCTAGCATGATAGAACGTCTTACCATGGCTTGATCATTGTACATATTCCTTTTTGTAAGTTGTGTCAATAAACGGGGCAAAAACTCAACTAGGGGCACGTAGCTTTCATAGCATTCTAAGACAGCTGGACAATGTCATAAAATCCGATCATACGAGCAAACAACCAACTCACACAACACCTTATCCAATCATCACTCTGTATCATGAACAATTTTCAGCAGATACCATATCATTGTCTATTGGATGATCCAAAAATCTGAATAATGTATGAAATAACAGTATTATACTTTGAACAAAGGTTGTTTGATTTTCGATATCATTACTCTGGAGCACACTCGATGATGTACTGAACTAGAGTGGCAAGGAACGAGAATGATTTTTCTTTGTCTGTTGTCTTGAGGTTAATGGTCAATCTGATACAAATATGTCATAGGACATGATTACCAAAGCAATATCATCAATGACAGTTCCACATTTGCATCAAAAGGGTGGTTAATCTTTGCCTGTTTATGCAAGAAATGCTCAGGTCATCTTGGTTCAATTATACCTCAATGCTTGTGTTCGCTTGCTATATCAAAAATCACGAAAGTTGTACTCTAGTCATCATTGGCGCTAATTTCCCCTCTGATGCTTGTACATACTTCCAACAATTTAAATGCTCTATGATGATTCAAGAAGGCTTATAACAGGCTCAACAAATTGGTTAAGTTTCATTTAGTTGCATATTTGTTAGATCATTGTATATATCTGCATATTGAATTCACATCAGTGTTCTGAAAGGCTGAATGAAAACATTAACGGTTGTCATGTAGTTTTGAACTCTTTGTGGAGGACATTTGGACATTTCTCATTTATCATTGTCATTATCATTATCATTCCATCATTACCATTATCATTATCACTATCATTCTCATATCATTTATCCTTCATTATCATTTATCATTCATTTATCATTTTATCATTATCATCATCATTCTCATTTCTCATTCAAATTTATCATTATCATTTATCATTTATCATTTTATCGTTATCATCATCATTCTCATTTCTCATTCATTATCATTTTATCATTCATTATCATTTTATCATTATCATCATCATTCTCATTTATCATTCATTATCATTTTATCATTATCATTATCATTTATCATTCATTATCATTTTATCGTTATCATTATCATTTATCATTCATTATCATTTTATCGTTATCATCATCATTCTCATTTCTCATTCAAATTTATCATTATCATTTATCATTATCATTACCATTCTCATTTGTCATTATCATTTTTATCATTATCATTTTATCATTTATCATTTGCTATTATTTATCATCATCATCTCATATCATTTCATTACCATTGCGCTCATTCATGATTTCATTTTTCATTGCATTGTCATTTTCATTACATAAACATTACCAAACATATCATTTATCTTTTCATCATTATCATTATCTACCATTTTCATATCATACTTTCACGATACATTTCATACACATACTATTTATTTCTACATTTGAAACAAAAATTCAAAAATCAACATCTCATATATACATTATCACAATCATTGCATCTACATCCTAGATCATCCATTTGCATCATATGATTAGATCATCCTGCATCATAAGATTAGTCCGCAAAAACAATAAAAACATATCAAAATCCATCTCATATCATATATGCATAGAAGTAGCATCCATATCACATCACAAATGCACAAACATATCATCATCAAAAACATCGCCGCTACATATCATCGCTCATCAAAATAATACAAATGTCCAATGTCCAAATGAAACTAAAAAGTTCAAAACATAATACATGAGATATGATCAAAACTCAATATACATGCCCTGCATATGTGCTAAATATATCAGTCCCAAACAACTAGCTGGTAGATGCCCCTAAAGGAGCTGGTCTGGAAGGAGGTGGCCTACCACTACCCCCTGCATCAGGATCCCATCGAGGCCCTGTAACCTCTTTGCCATGTGTCAATGTCCGTGATCGGGTCCTCGTCTTGTTATGTGATCAGGGATACGGCTCTCGCTGCTCGGGAGGACACAACTCCTCATATCGGACTCTATAGTACTCAGCCTCTCTGGCTACCTCAAATCCCTTTGTAATGGCCTCCCGTAATGAGGTACTCACTACGGTACCCATGAGTCTCTATGCCACACCCTCGGCCTCCAGTGCCCATCATCTAAGAGCATCCCTCTCTGCTACCAACTATGCCACCTGGGAATCTGTGGCGGGTGCCTGTGCTTGTGCCTATGCCTGAGCTTGAGCCTGAGCCTGAACCTGTGCCTGAGCCTAAGCCTGTATTTGCATCTAGGCCTGTGCAAGCTGTGCCTGTAACTGTACTATCACACTCTGTGCCTGAGCTAGCTGGTTCTGTAGCTATGCCTACTGTCCTTGAAAAGTCTGAACCTGACCCTACAATGTAGCTATCTGTGCCTGCTGAGAAGAGGATGACACCCTAATCACTGTCCGAGGTCTGCCACCAGATCTGGCTCGCTGAACAATCTATGCTCTGCCCAGACTATCTAACCTCTACCGCCTCTCCTCTCCACCATCATCTCCCCTATCATCCCTATCATATGAGCTGTCCTCCTCCTCATCTCCTCCATCTCTGCTCTCCTCACCCTCCTCTCCCTCCTCCTCATCTCCCTCCTCCTCCTCTTCTCTGCCCATCGCTTGCTCTTCGCTGGTCACATCCTCCTGTCTCCCTGCTCCTGGCTGTGGTGCTATCCCAATCGCCGTGGCTCATCTGGCACTGTAAAATGTGGAAATGGATGTGTATGAAAATACTGTGCATAATCATCTATCATCCCTGCATCCTACACCTCTAGCCTGTCGGTCCATACCTCTGGCTATAAGGTAGAATACTCTATGTATGCTACCTGGTATCAAATGCATGGTCCCCATCCTGGATCACCCTTACGCTGCCCATAATGAGCAATTTCCTAGGGCATTCCCTGTGTAAATCCAAACTATCTCAGGACCCGTAATGCCAGAAATATCTCAATAATAAAGGGGGTTCGTCCTATAAGATATCGTGGTCTGCAGACAAACGACATCTCTAAGTGATCTGTCGCCTATGCCTCGCAATCTGTGTATAGTCTCCATATCACTGCATCTATATCATCCAATACCCGTTGCCAATACTCTACCTTGCCCAGCTTTTGCTGGACAACTGCACCAGAATATGCATACACATAGGGCATCCCTGCTAGCCTATCTCTCATACACTGAGGTCTCGTTGTCGCAATATGCTCCCACGCCCAGATCTGTAGAAGTATCACCCCACTCGCCAAGCTAGTGGATCCTCTGTATACAACCTGATGCAGATCATGATACATGTCAGCTAATACACAGCTCCCCTAGGCAAACCTCCGTGGCTATGTCACCAACCACTCCAGCATCCTACCCCAACCAACTACAAATCCCTTCGATCGATGGTCCAGTCCAAGGAAGCCTCCAATAAATGTAGCCAACACAGCAACTAAGGCTGGATACCTACTGAAATCCTCCCAATCTATCCAGTAACCACAAATGCTCGCATCACTACATATTCATTGCAGCGCCTCGGTCCCACCAATCTCCTTATGGTCATAAACCACAAGAGCACCAACAACTGGAATCCCAAGAATCCTGTACACATCCTCGAGTGTCACACTCATCTCACCAGTTGGAAAGTGAAAAGTGTTATGCTTCGAGTGCCATCTCTCTACCAAAGCAGTCAACAGTCCCCTATTGGCCCAAATACCTCGTGGCATGGTCAACAAAGGTCCCAGTCCACAATCTGCTATCAACTGTAACTCTGCAGGGGTAAGCTATCATATCTGCTCCCAACATAGTGGGAACTGCTCTCTGATTTGGAGGCTTTTGAAAGCCTCCTATTTTGTTTGACCATCACAAAGGACACATTAATCATACTCATATCATGTGATCTATCTATCCAACAAATTCAAATCAATGACCCATCTCAAGTGCTACATCCATCTATCTGAATAACAAATCAATCTACTCTATCATCATTTACTATTTTTTTTTCTTTTCAGGAAAGCAAATTTATCAACACACAAATCATTTACTATTTGTATTTCAATCATGAACGCAAATTTGTACCCTCATTTTACTATTTGGTTTCTATCGCAGAAAGAAAATTTACCAGACGTCTACTCTTTTTTTTCAATCGCAAGAAACAAAGTTATCAACCACAACATCATTCAATCAATCAGATTACTCTTTGTTGTTCATCACAAAGTTATCAGCTATCTACTCTTTCTTTTCTATTTTTGAAGCAAAGTTATTAGTTCTTTATCATATTTTCTATCATTTTTTTCCCATATCAACATGATGGTACTAAAATGCATCTATCTCTTGACCAAGGAAGCAATTTAAATCATCATTTTTCATCACACAAGTGTTTTGTGAAAAATTTCCCAAATGCGCTATTCTGTTGCCCAGATGCGCTACAGTTTCATTCGTATGCGCTAAATTTTTTCCCAAATGCGCTAAAACTCAGGATGTGCTATTCTATCCTGTGGATGCGCCACTCTAACTCTCAAATGCACAACTTTATCTATTATGTTGCCTAGCCCTATATGTGCCATTTTGTGCCCTAGATGCGCTACAGGATCAAACTAGCCGATTTTACCCTATATGCGCTACTCTATCTATCGTATGCGCTAAAAGATGCATTTTTCCTTATGCCTATATGCGCTACAAAATTTCCTATATGCGCTACGAGATTTTTCGAATGCGCTAAAACTTTTCTCAAATGCACTAAAACATAAGAAAAAACTAAAATCCGATCTAAAACATTTGAAAAATTGATTCAAAATGCAAAATTTGAAATCATAAACGGTTGGAATCACTCACCGGGGGTCCATACGCAGCTGGTCTCTGGTATCGGCGCGCTCGCTCGAATCTATGCATGTGCAACGGGATCTCCATCTCGCTAGGTCACTATCAGAGCTCACTTTTCACTGTAGCAGCAAGGTGAAAATGACACTTCATTTTACCCCTTTTTACCTTTTAAGGGTCTATTAGGGTGGGAGTTAATGGCATTTTTCCATTCCTTCCATATTATTTTTCACCGGGCCATCACAAATATCATTTATCGGGAGATAAATCACTGTGTCCCTATCTTTCTTGACATCATCTTCCGTGATTTATCTCCCGAGGGGGCATCATCGACATCAAAAATCAGAAACATATCAGGGGCAAATTTTTTATTTTCTTTGAAGCAATGCGTTTCACACATCACTTCAAAGAGGGGAAAAATGTATACACATAAAAATGGTCATGTTTATAATCTTGACAATTAATTAAATATTTATTATTTAATTAATTTATCTAAAATTCCTCTACATATGATTAAATTTAATTAATTTAATTATATTGTTCATTCATCTTATTCTTCTTTCATAATTAAATAAATTTATTTTATTTAATTATTTTCATATGTCCACTTAATTAATTAAATAAATACATTTTATTTATTTAAATTAATTATCACTATTTGAATTTAAATTAAATCTTTCGATTTAATTAAGTTTAAATATTTCTATTTCTTCTATTTTAAATTCTTCTTCTAATTAATTAAATATTTCATTTAATTAATTTCATAAAAAGTGATTTAATTAAATAGACCTTATTTAATTAAAGGATCTTGTGCTTTCTTTCTAAATCACAATTAGATATTTTATTTAATTGTGAAATCTTCTGTTTTCTTCTCATATCATAATTAAATATTTTATTTAAATATGAGATCTATTTTTTTTTCAAAAATCCTGATTAAAGCTTTCTTCTTATCACAAACTTTCTTCTGCTTTAAAAGCTTAATTAAATATTTCATTTAATTAAGAAAAAGTTGAATATCCTCCACAAATAAATAATTGAATCTTTAATTCATTATTTATCAGCTTTTAAATCTTTCTTTTATCTTTTTAAAGAAAGATGATTTCTTATCTTCTTATCTTCTTCTCTTTCATAAAAATAGAAAAATCTTGTTTTCAAGTTTTCTTCTATTTTCTCTTCAGTCTCATCCTTCTTCAGCCATTTGATCTGCCAGGAATTATCACAACCGTCAATCAAGACAGCCAATCAGAATCATTCGAAAAACTCTATAAATATCTGTGTGAATCCAAGCATTGGTAATAGGCAATTAATGAGAATTCATGCATTTAATTCATTTAGTATTCTCATATCATAGCATCATGTTTACTTCAATCATTTTAGTCTTATGCCATATCATAGCTTAATATTGCATCATGCATCATATTTAAATCTCGTTCTTTAGGAAGACAGTTTGTTGAGCCTAGCCTACAAATCTGAGAGCAAAAGCTGGAATCAACAAAAATACTGAAGATAGAGGAAAATAGGACGACAATTGAAACAGAATATTGAGTTTGCATTTACTTACCTTTTATGTTTTGTTTTGATACAATGTCTTATTAGTGTGCTTGAATAGTATTTATTTCAAATCATCTACACATATTATTTTCAGTCACACAGTTAACATTATATACATTCAAGCATTTGAATGTTATGAAACCTATAGCTTTGAAATTGAGTCTAATAAATATTTTCTCTTAGATGAATAATCAAACTTTGTTGTTTTTATGACTGTGCATTTAATCCTTTGTTCATCATTATAGGTTTCTTTTTCACTTGAAGTTTAAATATGTATTTTTTGAAAAGGACCTTTTGTATAATGTGTGTGTTAGAAACCAAGATTAGATTTGCAAACCGAAAAGACCTTCCATAGAAGAGAAAATCAAAAAAAGCAGAGAGGTTGCAAAAGGATGTGCAACATAATATTATTCGAGAATTCAATAATTACATGATAAAGATTTACTTTATAAAAGAAAAGATGCATAACCCTAATCTTATCTTGAGCAACAAGATAGCTCAATAAGATAAGGATAATAACCTATAACTTAGGAATTAAATAAAGCCTAAGTAAACTTATGTAAAGTGTAATTAAATATTAATTACACTAACACCCCCCATAAGTGAAACTTAGGGAGAAGCAAATTATTATGCAAATATGAGTCCTGACAACAAGGCCTAATCAAATACTCATGTACAAATGCAAAGAGAGAGAGAAAACCCAGTGGGAAGATGTAACACCCCTCCGTTTTGGCTCTTTGATCGGCATTGTTCTTCCTTGTTATGATTGTGTCTGATTATGCATTGACTTTGGAACTAGGTTGCTTTTGATTGCAATTGTTATACAATGTGGATGATATATTTTGATGTGATGTTATCTTGATGTTACCTTTATGGCATGTTTTGGATTAACTTAAAGATATTTGAATTAACGATGTTTTATGCTGTTGATCATGTTATTGATGTTAGATGCGTCAGTTAGTGATATTGTATTGGTGAAGGGGACGGGATTGTATCACTCGCTTGCAAGTGCCCTACGATTCTAAGATTTCCTCTTCATGGTGTGTTTAATCATATTAGGTATATATGCACGTTCGACATGCTCTTTGTTGCAGTTTGGTAGGTACATGATATCGACTCCACTTGGTTTCCAGGTTTGAGCGTGTCCATTGACCAATGAAAATTGATTGGGAGATAGTAGCTAGGTTTTTCATGCCAAGTTTTCACCCTAGTCATAGCATGTTGTCGGGTTGTCGTCGGGGTTAGTTGTTTTAATTTGGCCAATCTCCCCTTGAGTATTTATTTAATTTCAAAGTTTAAAGTTTATTAAATGCTAAGTGTAGTTTAATTTGTGATTAAATATATTTAGTTGCAATGTTGAAATACAATTTATTTTATTGATTTATTTGATTTAATTAATAAAATAATTATTGGGTTATTGATTCATTTGATCAATTAATAAAATTAGATTTAGTTTAATGATTAATTAGATT
>VDFB02281492.1:252363654-252379929 GCA_007258455.2 Sequoia sempervirens
TTTAGAGTAAATGATCTATTCTTTGCATATTTCAATGTCATGAAAAGAGATGGGTTCAATTGATTGGATAAATGCAAATAATGGAAACTATGATTGATTGGATTTAGGAAATTCAAACATTAGTTTATTTAACTATTTGAAATGCTTGTAGTGTTATATTGTTCGTCCTCGATGTTGTGGGATTAAAGTGAATGTTTTGAAATTCTTCCAGATAGGAGTTCATTTATTGGTATCGGTTCTGGTACGTGAGTCAACTTTTGGTGTGTCGTGGAAAATGTGCATAGTTACACCATGCTATTTCACCCAGTTTTCACGAATAGGGATGATATGTGTCTCCTTGGGAATAGGAGAGGGTTATGTAATTTGTGCCTCCTTCGGGATAGGAGTGGGTTTTGCAATTTGGTTTCCTCCAGTGTTTGGAGAGGGTTTTGACCTTATTGCCTCTAGTGTTTGGAGTGAGTTTCTTGATTTGTTACCTCCTTGGATTGGTGAGGTTGTACTATCTAGTTACCTATTGTGATTTTCACCGTGTGTGTTGTCTTAGAAGAGTGGCTTGCAATGGAGGCCGACACACAATGTGGTGTCAGGGATAACCCTTTGCAAGTTGGTTAATTCAGTGATAACTAAATAAACTTTTAGAAGCTTAGGTTGCATCAAACATTAAACAAGATTAATTATGCCTCGCTCATGGACCCAAGGGCTTGTTTTAGACTTGGGATGAGACGAGAAGGCCTGGAATGGCAAGATCATCTATCTCATCTTCACGAGAGGTATTTGATTCCGCATGAGTGAGCATGGGTGTTGGGATTTGGTAGAGGGCACTAGGACAACCCATAGTGGGGGCCGAAGCCTAGGAAGATTCCCAGAGGATATCCCTTGATGAGCTATGCGATGACACTCTTCCTAAGTCAATAGTTTGTTCTTGGTCTTTGTGACACTCTCGATCTATTATATGTCTAGAAGAAATGTGACCTATATCAGTGATGTGTGAGTTGTACTAGAGTTGTTGGTTTGACCCTTTAGTTCATGTGATGTGGTACTTGTATTTATTTCATATCAGTTTTGTGTAGCTTGTGTCTAGTGGTAGATGGTCTTGTGTAGGAATTCCTTGTTACTATCTCCTAGCATGGAGGGAGTGGACCTCAAGGTTCCACGTGGTCGGGTGGCACATGCTCCTTAATCCATTGGTTCTTCATCTTGTTTGTGTGGTCATGATTTCTAGTTGGAGAGCTCGTGGGAATCAATTTCTTCTCATGCCTTGTTCTCTCAGTACTTATTGTATTTTATTACCCCTCAATTGTTATCGAGTTGGAAATTGTAATATGTAATCATACTTCTTGGATTCGTCTCATTCGAGGAATGAGTGTTGTAATCATGTTGTAAATTATGTTATTGGAATCAAGTGGTATCTCTTATTCTTGGATGTAAACTATTATGATTAGAATGTATGTGAACTTTGTTTGTTAAGTAATTATATGGTATGGTTTTAATTCATGTTCTGTGTTTGGTCTAAGTAACACAGTCTCGTAACCTTAGGGGATTGGTTGGCAATAGTTAAGTGAACTTGCATGTTAATTGTTCTTATTCAAAAAAAAAAATAGTTTGTTTGTGTAGTAAATTGCAACTTCCCATAGGGTTGCGTGGCGGGGCGTTACAAAAAAACCCCCCTCAGAGAGATGAACTACTATGAAGAATCACTGGAAGAACTCTGATGAAGCCACACTAGAACCCCAAATCTGGCAAGCAAGGAAAGATAGTTCTATTTGCAAAATACCATATCAGAATTACAAATGCAACAATAGACCCAATGCCAAGGAACATTGGAAACTCACATACTGGATCAACCCTAGAGTCTGTAAGCAATAGTAGATGAAAGGATGAAATGACCCATAATGATGACAAATTTGGAAGCTGTGTCTCTTGAAGCCAATGCCAAACTGAAACTAAAACTGCCCATAGGATGAGTACCATCAAAATTCAAGAACATTAACCATAAAAACATGGCCCTCAAATGAGAAAGATATGAACTAATGCAGATCAAGAACTATAGAATCCCAATGTGAAGTGTGAACCGATGCAAACCAAAGATGTGTCCAGCTAAGCAAGAAAGAAGCTAAAAGGAGACAACAGGAAACCAGAAAAACTCATGTGAGTTGTCACCAATACATATAATGGATGTAAGAACCCCCCTTAATGGAACTTTATAACAGTTCATTATTACAATACCCAATGATTGTAGGAGAGAATGAAAAACAACATAAACATAGGGAAAAATGCAAACCTAGCACACAAAACAAAAATGAATGCATGCATAAAATAAGGTAAAAATATTCTATAAATGACCTCAGATCTACATAGAGGCTGAAACTAGCTTTCCAACACCACGAAAATTGTGAAAAATGGATAAGCGAGTCACATGATACATCTCCCGGAGTGAAAAAGGAAACATCTGACTTCCGAGGAAAAAAAAGCATGCATTAAAAAGGAAAAAGAAAAAAAATATAGCTACACCATTGCATAGAGCTTGGAAACAGCTTTTTGGCTATATCTCGTTTGCAAACAAATGATGCCGTATGTGAAAGTTACGCCTGATTTGGTGAAAACAGCTCCAAATTGCACAAGTAGACTCCAATAAGCCCTCGAGGGCAAAAAAATTCGGCCCCTGGTCACCTGCGTGGACCAGGGGGTTGGCAGAAGCTCTTGGGGCCAAGCCCTTGGTCACCCATGTGACCGAGGCAAGAGGCTGAAAGCCCGACGAGGAGTAGAATTGGGCGCTTAGTCGCCCATATGTCCCTGGCGGAGCCCACAGGGGCTAGCGAGCTGGAGCGGCAGTGCAGAAAGAGGGAGCCACCGGTAGCGGTGGCTGGCAGGTGGTTTGCCGGTGGCCGCCCGATGGAGCAATGGCAGCGGTGGGAAAATGAACTAGCCACACAAAACATGTGCAGTTTTTTTTTTTATATATATTTTTTTCAAAAAATGAGCCTCAAAAACTGTACCTAGGGGCCATACGGCCCTTGGGAAAATTTTTTTGCCTCTCCAGATGACTATGTCCAAATCAGACAAACTTTATATCAAAAATAGGGGTTTTTGGGTGCTGTGAATCCAATGGTGAGGTTCGTTTGGGCCCAAAGTGCTCCAAAAATTAGGCAACCCCTAGATCTATTAGAAAAATCATCGAGCTTGAAACCTTCATAGATCTGGTAAACGGTGATGAAAATGAATAAAATAAAAGCCATTTCTGACTTTTTCCAACATTTTGAATCCAATGGAAAACCCTGATCTAATCCAAGATGCTGCATAATGATGCTCAAGGAATGAAACCCTCGAGGGACCTCGAACGAGCTCTGCATTGTGTTCCTTCAAAAAAGCTGAGAAGGGGCTACAAATCGAGGCTCTGATACCATGTTAGAAACCAAGATCATATTTGCAAATCGAAAAGAAATTCCATAGAAGAGAAAATAAAAAAAAGCAGAGAGGTTGCAAAAGAATGTGCAACATAATATTATTCGAGAATTCAATAATTACATGATAATGATTTTATTTATAAAAGCAAAGATGCATAACCTTAATCTTATCTTGAGCAACAAGATAGCTCAATAAGATAAGGATAAGAACCTATAACTTAGGAATTAAATAAAGCCTAAGTAAACTTATGCAAAGTGTAATTAAATATTAATTACACCAACAGTGTGAAAACTTAACATCATCTTGTTTTTCATGCTTCAAAATGTTCAATTCTTTTGTTGTTACACCCATAATTTCTTCTACCACTTCTTCAAAATTTGTAATCCAAGTGAATGAAGTATGGTCTTGCACTTTGCATTGAAGTATATATTTATAATCACATTCAGGGAAAGTTTTATCACATCTTCCACAATACCACTGACCATTTTCATTAGTGTTTACCTTCTTTTTGCAGTGCCTATCTCCAATTTTCAAGGGGCATGTTGTATAACAAAAATTTTCTACCTTAATGAAAGATAAGGTAGCTTTTATCACTATCCAATAAAGTTTACCAGAGTTGGAAAGGTCTTGATCCTGTATTTGTGAGATACTAGGGTTAGGAACAAATAGGGTTTAGGTTAGGGTTGGGGTTTAATTAGGGCTAGAGTTTAATTAGGGTTAGATTTTAATCAGGGCTAGAGTTTAATTAGGGTTAGGGTTCAATTAGGGTTAGGGTTAAGGTTAGGGTTTGGGCTAAATCAGGGTTAAGGTTCAATTAAGATAAGTGTTCACTTAGAGTTATTGTTAGTGTTGTCACCTAGAAATGTACCCTGTGCAAAGTTGTAAAACTGAGCTTTCTAGTGAAACATTGGATCACTCCAAGCTATGGGTCACCTGAGATTGGAGTGAAACTCCAGAGAAGGTCAGCTTCCTTTGGTGTCACCTAAAATATTGATTCTTTGAAAGCAAAGGCATAAGGAATACATAAATTGAAACTAAACTAAGGTGATGCACCGAAAAGACAGGAACAACGAGATACTCAATTTACACTTGAATACTGGAGGTGAACATAAGATTACACATCAAATTCTGCAAGCCTTGCACTACCATTTCACAAACAAGTTCGATTCACACACTTTTCCAGAGAGGAAAGAAAGATTTTCACAGATCACAATCCATGCGTGACTAAGTGAACACAATTTGTAATTTGTATAATGATGCTTTTGCAAAGGAAGGCATGAAACCTAGATAAAGTTCTGAAGGAATGAAAGAAATTCACGAAAATAACTTGAACATGAACCTAAAATGCACAACACTTTGCAAGAACAAGATGGAAGTCTGAATATCAACAGTGATCAAGGTAAGCTTTATATAACATGCTCCAAGTTGAATTACAGAATCCTGCTAGTCTAAGAGAGGACTACAAAAGGGTCACAGACTTCAGAAAAGCATACATCCCAACTCCCTACAAAAAGGCTAAAAATGCCTTATATATAGGCTGTGTGTCGGCCCCTTAGGGCTTACAAAATTATCGGGCTCCAAAAAGATCTATCCTTAGATCTTTTTCATGAATTAATGTAGAACCCCTGCGTGTCCATGTCAGTGTGAAAGATTGCCTTTAGGGGAATCCTTCTTGATCTTTCTACAACTACCGCATTCATTTGATCCATCGTGTCCTATTGAGCTACTTCAGCTGCACCTTGAATGTCCTGAGCTTCAAATAGATACATGCTACCCATCATTCTATTTATCTTCTTCAACTAGTTGAGCTGCCACGACTTGCTTCTGGCTTTCTCTAATTGATTGGGCATACTACATGCAGACTTCCAGATGGTCAAAATATTTTACTGTTGAATCGCATATCAGTGAGACACTAATCGTGTCTCCCTTATGCGATTAAATCTTCTTGCAACTATTGGAATAGCATGGAGCTGTCGCTAAGAGTCCTATCGAGCCCAATAGATCATACCAATGTCGCCTCAATTGTCGCCAAGACAGTCATTTGTCGGTGAGATGATTTACCAAAGGAAAAACGTTACCCTGACAACCCCCTTACTACTTCGGCAAGAGCTTATTGATGTCACCCTGAAAGCATTTCACTCCACCAAGTTCCATATTTCTTTTGATGAGACATTATCAAGTCAGGAAGACCTTTTAGCGAGGCTCATTGTCTTTCCGATGTTCCTCCTTTTGCTAAGACCACACCGTGTCGATAAGACATTACCACGACGGTTGGGAGCTCCGCCGATATCATTTATGTCGGGGAGACTTCTTGCTGATCTCTCTTTTCCTCCTCAGGCTCATTTTGTATCAGCAATACTTTTTGTATTGCTGAGACTTTACGGTGATCCCACCAACCTTCACCGAAACCATCTTATGTCAATCCTTTGCTCTTCAACCATGTCGGTGTGACCCCTTGATGTTTCCGAGACCATATTCCTAAATCCTTGTTCTACCCGAGCTCCCTTTTGTTTCGCTGAGACATCCTTGATCGCCAAGACATCTTGTAGACTTCCCCCTGCCTTACGTGTTACACCGAAGATCTTTCCTATTTTCCAAGACTCCTTTCTATCAACTAGACCTCACATCGATATGACTTCAATGGCGGGACTGTTAGCTTTCTTCGGTGTGACCTTCATCCTTTGGCAAGACATTATGCTGAATACAATAACTTATGCCAAGCTCCATTCATCGACAAGACATCGCCAAGTCGGGGGGACCTTTCTCTGACTTGGAATGCTATACCGAAGGCCATTCTCATTGGTGAGACTTATCGGGTCGCTGAGAACTTCTCCCTTCGTTTTTTCTTTCAGTGGGTTCCCTTTCCTATCGGGGAGACATCTCCACTTCGGCATGACCTTATGTCGATATCAAACATTCTTGATGAAGTCTTTCATGGTCGGCGAGACATCCTTGTATTAGCAAGACCTTATGCTGATGTCAAGCTCTTTCGGCAAGGTCTTTACTTTCTGGTCGGTGAGACATCTTGCAGTCGCTGAGACTTCATAGCAAACTCCTCTTGTCTACTCGAGCTCTCTTTCCTTTGTTGACGCCGCCTCCTTTGATTCCTTCGGCGTGACCCTTATCCTTCAGCAAAAAATTTTTCTGAAGGTGATATCCTTTTCCGAACTCCATGCTTTGCTTTGTCAGCGAGACCCTATGCATTCGCCGAGACATCATGCAGAACTTCCTTCCTTTTGGTGAACTCCTGTCGCATTGAGAGGCTCCACTAGTTGATGAGACCTTTGCTGATGTCACCTCCTATGTCGCCAAGACTCTCCTATGTTGGTAGGACATCACATCAAAACCCCAGTACTATTGGCGAGGCACCATGCTTATCAGCCAGACCTCCTGTCGAAGGAAAAATTATCACCAAACTGAAACCTTGGTAGGGCCTTCTTCTTTCGGGGAGACCTATGGCGATATCTTTTATGTGTCGCCGAGACTCTAGCACGTCGGCCAAACATCATCCTGATGGTGAGACATTACACTGAGGGCACCAACCCTTTCTAATAGCCTTTCCTTCATGTTGGGGAGACATTAAGCCTTCACCAAGACTTCATGGCGACTTAATTTGCCTTTTCCGAAGTGTCCATCTGTCACCAAGAGTCATACCGAAGGCTTCACATTCATCAGTGAGACATTCATACTTCGGTATAACCTTATGCCGAAGCCCGCTTCGTTTGCCGACGCCACTACAAGAGTGATTGTTGGGGAGACATTCTTACTTTGGTATAACCTTATGCCGAAGTCCTCTTTCTCGGCAAGACTCCTGCCGAAGGCAACCACATTGAGATCGCCCTTTCTTCTTTCGACAAGACCATCTCCACTCACCGAGACCACATGCTGATGGTATAACTTATGCCGATATAATCCTTTTCTGTCGCTGAAACAAAAGAGAATGTCACACCAATAGACGCATGGAGATGGATCTCGATTGTTGTGACATCAAATAAGTCTTGCCGATATGATCTTTCTTGTGCCAGTCAGCAAGATGCAAAGCGCTCGATGAAACAACATGTCGATAGGGATTACCTATGCCGATGAAGCACCTCACGAGTGAGTCAGTGAGACCTGACTCATTCGGTAAGACCTCTTAGTGGTGAACACAACTCATGCTGAAAGCTGTCTATATGTAAAAACAAATCGTTATGACATCAAAAATGTATTGCCGATAGGCAACACAGACATTTCAAAAATGGATTAGGGGGACCCTACCATTCTCACACCAATATGTTCCCTGGTTTGAAGCATTCGGACCTAATGGAACCCCTATCACATGATATTCTACCTGATTGAGCCTGAGGGTGAGAATTAGGTAACATTTCTGGTGACCTTTGCTGGATGTTTTCCTACTAAACATGAAGACCAGTAGCCTAGGCCTATCCATTGGGCATGGAGTCATTGGGAAAATTCTAGAAAAGACTTGGAACAACTTCATGCATTGTAACTTGGGACACAAATCGCCTAGAAATTTATTGAAAACAAGAAAAACTGCAAAAGGGAAACTATTTAACTATGTTGAAACAACACTTAGGGAATATAAACTGCATCTAAACCTACCCTACACTAACCAATAAGAAATTGGTCAAACAAACCCATTAACAGGTTGGGTGAAATAACTGCCCTTTCTAAAAAAATTACAATGTTTTCCATGCTGGAGGACAACTAAAGAGAAATGTAGCATGCATGGCTGTAAGATCTCTTGGAAAACATATTCAAGTTTACTAACCCTTTCATACAGAATGTAAACATTCTCGTCCTGAGGTGGAAAGGTAACTTGAGTATGTTCCTCCATAGTTGTACCCTCATGCTTGGGTGTAAGCAAGGTATCAATATCTTTGCTGGTCTCCATTTTGGCTAGATGCCTGATAGGGCAGCCTTTAGTAGGGGAAAATCTTGCACTCTTCTTGCTGATCTTTTTCTCATGAGTTGCCATTCTATCACCTTGCTGGTTGGAAAGGTATAGCTTCTTTGGCTGACTTGATGGAAGAGTAGTAGCCTCCTCAATATGCTCATGCTTTACAAAATGAACATCCATTCCTTCAATGGATAACAATGAGATAGCTTCCTCCATCACATCTTCAATCAATGCATCAACCTTTGGCTCTTTTATGCACCAGAATGGAAGCTACTCATAATTATCATCATCACTGGAAGAGTTACATTCTGATTCAGGCTTGTCTTCCTCAATATAGGGAGGCAACAATTCAAGTGGTGCTAAAGTCTCAAGCTCCTTTGTACAATGGAATGGAAGCTCCTCCAACCAGTTACGATCTTGTAAATCAAGAACATGAGGCTTCTCCTGCTATTTCAGCATTTGTTCAAGCTATTGCTCCAGATCATCATGACTATCAGCCTTTTCTGACTCCTTGTCATCCAATGTTGAACAAAACTGTTCAATAATACATGTGCTCAACTCTTCAAAAAGCTCAATATTGGCTCCTTCACCCAGAACATGCTTAAAAACATCAAAATTCTCACCTTGGAGGATAGAGTCAGGCTCAATTTCAAGATTTTTCTTCTGAATTAAGGCTGCATTGTCTTGTTGATTATCATCTATCAACCACTCTCCAATGTCTTCTTGTTGTTCAATCATTTTCTATTGTTGCTTTCTATATTCCTCCATAGCTAGATGCAACAAATCAATATTTTTAGTCTCCTCGGAGTTGAGTGAGTTGCACTGGTCAAAGGTCTACCCTTCTTTTACTTCCTAGATGCCAGAGCATGATTTCATTTGCATGATAGGTGAAAGAAACTCACAAGGTGACTGAGATGAGACTTTCCAACTTGGAATCCTGAGGGTAGCAGACTTGTTGATAGGCTCACCAAAGAGCTTAGAAGGTTTCTCTTGTTTAAGGCTAGAAAACCTATCTCTGGAAGCATCCTTTTTCACCAGATGATTCAACATTATAGGAGGAGGTGAGCTGAAGCTAGGAATGGAAAGGGCTACCTATGTTTCATACCTTTGAGCTTGATAATCTAAATAAGCTCGACCACCTTGTACCTGAGTAGATAAGAATTTCATTTTCTCCTCTTTGGCTGCTATCTCCCTCTCAAGATCTTCTTCAAACTGACATCCCAACTCCTGTTGCTGTGAAAGAAGCTCTTTTTGTTTCTTGACATCGACCAACATGTCATTCATGTAGGAGAACACCTTACTGACATCATTAATCTGCATATGTTCAAACTTCTAGCTCAAAGTCCACAACACATGGTCAAACTATTGGAGCAGGTCCATTATAGCTTGGCAAGGACGCTTCAGAGGCTGATTATGTAAATAATCATGCTGGTTAACATCAGAAACCTCCTCCTGGGGTTGAATTTCATTATATAATGGATGATATAAAGGTTGACCAAGAGTGGGAGGGTGGGAAACATGATGAAAATACTGGTAATATGCTAATATCGGGTCATTTGACATAAAAACAACAGGCTGTTCTATATAGTATGGCTGATGAGAGGACATATACCCATGATTCTCATGGAATGGAGGTGGCAAGTCACTATATTGCTGATAACTAATCATTGCAGAGATAAGACATGAGAAATAACAAGCCTAAAGATCAAACCTTGTTGATTGCAGACACCTGGGCTACTGGAACCAATTATTATGAAGTTGGAGTCACCATGATATGCTGATATTTTGCCTCTGAAAGGCTTGTAATTCACTGGCTACATATCAAAAACCAGTATTAAACATATAATTTCCAAACTGTTTGTTCGATAGTCCCACCGAGCGTGCCAGAAACTATTGTCACCTAGAAATGCACCCTATGCAAAGTTGTAAAACTGAGCTTTCTAGTGAAACATTGGATCACTCCAAGGCTATGGGTCACCTGAGATTGGAGTGAAACTTCAGAGAAGGCTGACTTCCTTTGGTGTCACCTAAAATATTGATTCTTTGAAAGGAAAGGGATAAGGAATACATAAATTGAAACTAAACTAAGGTGATGCATCGAAAAGACAAGAACAACGAGATACTCAATTTACACTTGAATACTGGAGGTGAACATAAGATTACACATCAAATTCTGCAAGCCTTGCACTAACATTTCACAAATAGGTTTGATTCACACACTTTTTCGGAGAGGAAAGAAATATTTTCACAAATCAGAATCCATGTGTGACTAAGTGAACACAATTTGTAATTTGTATAATGATTCTTTTGCAAAGGAAGGCATGAAACACAGATAAAGTTATGAAGGAATGAAAGAAATTCACAAAAATAACTTGACCATGAACCTGAAATGTACAACACTTTGCAAGAATAAGATGGAAGTCTGAATATCAACAGTGATCAAGGTAAGCTTTATATAACATGCTCCAAGTTGAATTATAGAATTCTGTTAGTCTAAGAGAGGACTACAAAAGGGTCATAGAATTTAGAAAAGCATACATCCCAACTCCCTACAAAAAGGCAAAAAATGCCTTATATACAGGCTGTGTGTCGACCCCTTAGGGCTTACAAAAATATTGGGCTCCAAAAAGATCTATCCTTAGATATTTTTCATGAATTATTGTAGAACCCCTGCATGTCCATGTCGGTGTGAAAGATTTCCTTCAGGGGAATCCTTCTTGATCTTTCTACAACTACTGCATTCATTTGACCCATCGTGTCCTGTTGAGCTACTTCGGCTGCACCTTGAATGTCCTGAGCTTCGAACAGATACACGCTACCCATCATTTTGTTGATCTTCTTCAACTGGTTGAGCTTCCATGACTTAATTATGGCTTTCTCTGATTGATTGGGCATACTACACGTAGACTTCCAGACAGTCAAAATCTTTTACTCTTGAATCGCATATCGGTGAGACACTAATGATGTCTCCCCAATGCGATTAAATCTTCTTGCAACCGTCGGCATAGCATGGAGCTGTTTCTAAGAGTCCTATCGAACCCAATAGATCATATTGATGTTGCCTCAGTTGTCACCAAGATAGTCATTTGTCGGTGAGACGATTTACCAAAGGAAAAACGTTACCCCGACAGCCCCCTTTATGCTTCGACAAGAGCTTATTGATGTCACCCCGAAAGCGTTTCACTCCACCAAGTTCCATATTTCTTTTGGCGAGACATTATCAAGTCAGGAAGACCTTTTAGCGAGGCTCATTACCTCGTTGATGTTCCTCCTTTCGTTGAGACCACATTGTGTCAATAAGACATTACCGCGACGACTGGGAGCTCCACTGATATCATTTATGTTGGGGAGACTTCTTGCCAATTTCTCTTTTCCTCCTCGAGCTCATTCTGCATCGGCAAGACTTTTTACATCGTTGAGACTTTACAGCGATCCCACCAACCTTTGCCAAAACCAACATCTTCTATCGATCCTTTGCTCTTCAACCATTGTCGGCATGACCCCTTGATGTCGCCGAGACCATGTGCCTAACTCCTTGTTCTGCCTGAGCTCCCTTTTGTTTCGTTGAGACCTCCTTGATCACCAAGACATCTTGTAGACTTCCCCCTGCCTTACGTGTTACACCGAAGATCTTTCCCATTCGCCAAGACTCCTTTCTATTAGCCAGACCTCACATCGATATGACTTCATTGGCGGGACCGTTGGCTTTCTTCGGTGTGACCTTCATCCTTCAAAAAGAAATTATGCCAAATGCAATAACTTATGCCGAGCTCCATTCGTCGGTGAGACATCTCTGAGTCGGGGGGACCTTTCTCTGACTTGGAATGCTATACCGAAGGCCATTCTCATTGGTGAGACTTATCGGGTCGCTGAGACCTTCTCCCTTCGCTTTGTCTTTCGGTGGGTTCCCTTTCCTGTCGAGGAGACATCTCCACTTCGGCATGACCTTACGCTAATATCAAACATTCTTGGCGAAGTCTTTCATGGTTGGTGAGACATCCTTGTATCGGCAAGACCTTATGCCGATGTCAAGCTCTTTCAGCGAGGTCTTTACTTTCTGGTCGGTGAGACATCTTCCGGTCGCTGAGACTTCATAGCGAACTCCTCTTGTCTACCTGAGCTCTCTTTCCTTTGCCGATGCCGCCTCCTTTGATTCCTTCAGCGTGACCCTTATCCTTCGGCAAAATTTTTTTCCGAAGGCGATATCCTTTGCCGAACTCCATGCTTTGCTTTGTCGGCGAGACCCTATGCATTTGCTGAGACATCATTCAAAACTTCTTTCCTTTTGGTGAACTCCTTTCGCTTCGGGAGGCTCTGCTATTCGATGAGACCTTTGCTGATGTCAATGTCGCCAAGACCCTCCCGTGTTGGCAAGACAACACATCGAAACCCCGGTACTCTCGGCGAGGCACCATGCTTATTGGCCAGATCTCTTGCCAAAGGCAAAATTATCACCAAACTGAAACCTTGGTAGGGCCTTCTTCTTTTGGGGAGATCTATGGTGATATCTTTTATGTGTCGCCGAGACTCTAGCACATCGGCTAGACATCATCTCGATGGTGAGGTGTTACACTGAGGGCACCAACCCTTTCTGATAGCCTTTCCTTCATGTCGGGAAGACATTAAGCCTTTGCCAAGACTTCATGGCGACTTCATTTACCTTTTCCGAAGTGTCCATCTGTTGCCAAGAGTCATATCGAAGGCTTCACATCCATCGGTGAGACATTCATACTTCAGTATAAGCTTATGCCAAAGCCCGCTTCCTTTGCTGACGTCGCTTCAAGAGTGATTGTCGGGGAGACATTCTTACTTCGGTATAACCTTATGCCGAAGTCCTCTTTCTCGGTGAAGTTTTTCATTTTCGGCAAGACTCCTGCTGAAGGCAACCACATCGAGACCACCCTTTCTTCTTTCAGGAAGACCATCTCCACTTGCCGAGACCACATGCCGATGGTATAACTTATGCCGATATAATCCTTTTCTGTCGCTGAAACAAAAGAGAATGTCACACCGATAGACACCTGGAGATGGATCCCAATCGCTATGACATCAAATAAGTCTTGCCGATATGATCTTTCTTGTGCTAGTTAGCAAGATGCAAAGCGCTCGATGAAACAACATGCCGATAGGGATTACCTACACCAATGAAGCACCTAATGAGTTAGTCAGTGAGACCCGACTCATTCGGTAAGACCTCTCAGCGGTGAACACAACTCATACCAAAAGTTGTCTGTATGTAAAAAAAAATCATTATGACATCAGAAATGTCTTGCCGATAGGCAACATAGACATTTCAAAAATGGATCGGGGGAACCTTGCCATTCTCATGCTAATATGTTCCCTGGTTTGAAGCATTCAGAGCTAATGGAACCCCTGTCACATGAGATTCTTCCTGATTGAGCCTGAGGGTGAAAATTAGGTAGCAGTTAGGCTTAAGATTGGGGTTAATAGTAGGGTTGGGATTTAGATTGGGGTTAATTAAAATTTTATAGTTTATGTTTTTATTAAAGATCAAATATAGATGTAAGTTTGAAAATTATATATCTATACCTTTTGATTTATGTTTTAGATCTAAGATGATCAGATTATTGTTTATGCATTACTTAAAATAAAAACCTTATTTATAATCATAAAATAAAAACCAATGACATCATAATTTAAACAATAACAAACAATACAACTAATTAATTGAATATTTTATAGAATTTAAACTAAAAAATTGATTAAAAATTGATTATTATTTTTTATTCGCAAGATTGATTTATATATTAGATTAAAAAAGGTACAACTATTTGTAAATGAAGGAAAGCTTCCGCCATTGATTACCAACAAACCCATCCCAACCGCCACTACCAAAAACCACCCCAAAGATGGTCAAAACAAGACCCAACTAGCCAAAGACAAGGAGACCCCTCCATCCAAAAACCACCACCCCACCATCCAAGCCAACTACCAACCCAAAATTCCATAAGGGTTTGGTTCCGACACTAAACATACGAATCCCCAGTCACCCAAAACTCCCAAACTAGCCATTAGAGATCACATTTATAAACTCTAGGACTGAAAGACACCATTGGACCATATAGATAAACTCTAAAAACTATCAAAACCAACAACTATACAAGGAATTCATAGGAAATTATTTAAAATAGCAAAATCTTCAAAGACTTTTACTCACTTGACATCACCCACAGCCATCAGGCCAAAGAATTTCTTCAAGAATTGAATGGCCATCGTTGCCACCATTCTGTGTCTACTCAATGCCAGACCGCTCAAGTCAAGAAGGAATGAGAAAAGCTTTACGGCCTCGTCCGAACCTCAAATAGCTATAGTCATTCAGTCTTGGGACACCTCTGCCCTCCACCACAAAAATCAACACTTCATTTACCCCTCCGACCAGATCCTTGCAAAACATCTTAACCAACAACAGTTTAGCCACAACCTTGGACTCGCCATTGTCCAAAAGAGATGCCAAAAACTAGGAGGAGATGTGTAGATTGTCCCTGTCGAACTCCTTGTTAGCCAAATGACCAGCTCCCAGGATCATTTTGGTCGCCACTAGAACTAACGGGTCCTTGTTTAAGAGAATCTGCTTCAGTCATTGGTCTTTAACTTCTCTGAAGGAGGCTTGTCTAGCTGAAGATTTCAAAGAGATTGGCATGTCCACACCAAACTTTGCCAGGCCATCCACAGAGACTTCAATGACAAAGAGAGATCGCTTTGCCATGAATGCCACCGCTAGAACAAATAAATTCTGTTGCAAATGTCTGCCACTAAAGTCACCACCAACCAATATGAAATGGAATGAAATGAAAAATTTTAATGATGTCCACAAGGCCAAAGAAGCCTATGGAACCCAAATGACTTCCCTCCACACGTGCCATGTTTAATCTGCATGAAACTACCTTCAGGGAATGATTTCTATGGCATCCTCGAGCTCTGTGAAGAAAATTTCCGCCTCCATCATGTGACCAGCCTCCTAGTCACACCCACCTACATCCCTCATAGCCCCTTCCTTTTCACCACCTCAACTCCTAGCTGGCTTTCCTAACAAATCAGTGCGAGGATGAGAAAAGAAAGGAGGTAGGGGGAGCCTACCGAGGCACTAGCTATCCAGCCCCAGGAATGCACCTAACCTCATGCATGGATGCATAGCATATATCTCCCATAGTTTCTTGATTTTCTCGATGTCAAACTCCATGGAAGACTCTGTGCAAACTATCAGTGTTTTATAAAAATAATAGTTAAATTACTACTTGTTGGAAGACTATAATTGAAAGCCCCACCATCTTTTAGCTAACTATGACGTTTCATAATAATTTAAAACATTTTAAATATAAAAATTTAACATTTATTTTAAAAAATAAAATAATATTTTAATTTTATTTTTATTAAATATATATTATATTTGTTTTATTTCTTCATGTAAAAATTTCAATATTTAATTATTAAAATCTTAAAATATTAATAAAATTTAATAAAAATTTAAAGTTTTATTTTAAAGTAAAATACATATAAATATTTAATATAAAAATATTTAAATTTTCAAAAGATTTGTTTCTATTTAATTGTCATAGATATTAAAATTTTGAAATCTTTAATAAAAATTAATATTAGAAATTTTGAGAAATATAATTTTTTTATTTATATTTTTTAAATTTGATTTGATGTTCAAATTCTTATAACAAAATTTTAAATATTTAATGTATAATATTTTAGGTAAATCTTTAAATTTTAAACTTTTTTAATATAAAATGAATATAAATTTGAATGTTTGTTTAATTTTTTTAGAATTAAATTTTAAATCTTTAATGTATAAGATTTTAGGTAAATCTTCAAATTTTAAAGTTTTCTTAATATAAATTCTTTAAATAAAATGCAAGTTATTTTTTTTTTTTTAAATTATATTTTTATAGTTGAATACATTCAAAATATTTCTAATATATTTCTAATTTAAAAAATATATTGTT
>VDFB02281492.1:252380029-252413146 GCA_007258455.2 Sequoia sempervirens
GGACATCCAATTTGTAGTACTTTGGCTTGGGAATTTCTATGGAGCAATGTACTGATAACCAACCCAAAAAAAATTCAACTCGGATTTTCACATTTTTGACAAGTTCAAAATGCTACTTTTTTCATGTTGCCACTTTTTGGCCCATCATGATCGTGCACATACCCAGGTATAAATCAGATAGTTGTTATTGCTAAGGTGGATCACTCCTTTCTTTGAAGGCCATACACTTATGATTGGGTCAAGTGTTCTTTTCTTTAGAAAATTCCTATTGCCTTTTTGATAGGTTAGTTATGATTTGATTAGATGGGTTATTAAGCACTTATTTCAAACAAATATCTTTATGAAAGAAGTATATTGGAATGAAATTAAATATGATTTGTATTCCAATGTAAAAACTACAAAGAATGGAAACAATTCTTTCAACACATAAACTATTATGTAGTAGTCAATTAAAATGAAGAAGCTTACTCTATATTAGTTAGGATACACAGCTAAGAAAATGATCTAAAGTCACTTATTTATCCTAGAGGAACTAAGTATATAGTATACAAAGAAAACCAACAAACCCACAACTACCCCTATTTTGAAGGAGTTTAGTTTTCTCCCCTTCATAATCTCGCTAATATTGTCTAATTATTTTAAAGAAAAGAAGGGTCATAAAACAACTTTATTCAACCCAGTAAATAGCTTGGTTAATGAAACTTGACAAAAGCAACAAAACAACTTCTACATTTGGCATTTCATATTGAATGAAGAGTGGTGACAATAATCTACTTATAGTTTAATAAAAAACTATTTTTATAAGAAGGATTGACATTAGAAAGATAAGTGCTACTTATAGTTTAATAAAACACTATTATAGTTTTACCGTGAACATATACTATTGTATGCTTGCATGGCTTCTTAGTTAATATATGGGGAGAGAAAGAGAGAGAGATAGAGATATATGGGAAGAGAAAGAGAGATGGAGATGTATGGGAGGAGAAAGGAAGAGAGGTGGAGATAGAGAGTCGATAGATAGGGGGGATAGGGAGGGAGATATGGTGAGAGATAGAGAGGGGGAGATAGAGAGGGGGAGGGAGAGAAAGTGATATAGATAGAAAGAGATAGAGGAGTGAGAGGGAGATAAAAAGAGAAATAGAGATAGAGATATAGAGTAGGAGAGATGGAGGGAGAGATGGAGTGAATGAGAGAGAAAGGGGGGAGAGGGGAAGCCACAGGGGGGGGGCAGGGAGGAGGGAGAGGAGGAGCGGAGACCTTAATCTCTATCTATTCATCCTTATCTCTTTATCTCTCTACCCCTCTCTATCTCTTTGCCTCCCTTTCTATTTGTATGCTTTTCATTATCTCCCTCTCTCTCTATATTTTCTTCTCTATATTTATCTTTGTCTTCTTAAGTGTGGAATGGATACATTGAAGAGGTCTTAAAGGAGAATTATCATATATTTAATCAAATGGCATGCTACCTTGAGCATAACTCCCCAAGGACACATGCCATCCTTGGATTGTTGACATGAAACAACCAATCAAAATTAAGTCTCTCTCATATTAATATATATTACTATTATATTATTTATATATATTATATTAATTATATTTTGTATTATATAAAAATATACTTATTATTAATTATTAATTATAATAATTTTATATGTATTTAATAATTTTTCTAAAGAATATAATATATAATTATAATAAGTTGAATAATTATATTATTTATTATGTAAAATATAGCTAATATATACTTAACTATATTGTAGAATATTAAAACCTAGCTAAATGGCGCCAAAATTTTGAACTTAATTAACATACCTGTAAAACCTAATGAAACCAGGTTGTAGCTCATCAAATTGGAGAAGTGAAAGGTCAATACTAGTGCCAAGGAAGAGTTTGGAGTAGTGAAAACAAGGTCAATGCCAACGCCAAGGAAGAGTTTGGAGTAGTGAAAACAAGGTCAATGCCAATGCCAAGGAAGAGTTTGGAGTTAAAACAAGGTCAATACTAGTGCCGACGAAGAGTTTGGAGGAGTGAAAACAAGAAAAATATCAACACCGAGGAAGAGTTTGGAGGAGTGAAAACAAGGTCAATACCAGCTCTAACGAAGAGTTTGGAGGAGTGAAAACAAGGTAAAAATTAGCGCCGAGGAAGAGTTTGGAGGAGTGAAAACAAGGTCAATACTATCGTCAAGGATGAGGTTGAGGGCACTCAGGGAAAATTGATGACCAAGGGGCAATGAGTACTTTAAGTTTGGCACCCCCATTCTCTTTAACCTTCAATCTTCATGCCTAGTTTCCAAAGATCTCGTACATTGGCACCCCCATTCTCATAAAATGGTATAAGATAAGACAAAAAAAATAAAATAGCTTATACATAACATATCCACCTACAATCCCATTCAAGTATTTTAATTAATTCCTTGAATTAAACCTAAAACAAGAATCATACACACCACAACAGTGAGATGAACGAAACAACCCTTGATCATTTTATTCAAAATTCAGATATGTTTGTACAATGGAGAGACATGAGTTTGAATTAATCATATTAATTCAAATGCTAGTACTGTCATAAAACATCAAATCCCCATGAATTCAAAACCTACTACAGAATAACTCAAAACCTAAATTGCATTTTCCCTAAAACCATCAAACTTTACAATTTTCTCTTAAACTTCATCTAGACTCGACCAAAAATATCTAACTTGCTAACCCGTACTTATGGCCTTGAAATCCTTCTTATAGAAAAAGGAGGAGAAAACAAGCATTGGGCCAAAAAGCACACGTGTCACCAGCCAATTGGACCTCCTTGTGATATTCCAAAAATTTGTTACAACAATAATCTCCCTAGAAAATCTTCTTGTTCATCGTGCCCGCTGAGAATGGTTGATGCAGTAACAAAAAACTTTAAGAATTTTGCGCCTAGACTATCACCAAAAAATAAAACTGGAATTTGTTGTAACTGCAACAACTAATTTTTCAACTGTTAGCAGCCTACTCCTTTTCACTCTTCCTCAGTTAAATATACATTTACCCATTTCTGGTACTCTTCATCAGTTGGCCAATCAAAATTGATCATCTCATTCACCTTGACACTATAAGGTTTGTACTTAACTACCACCTGATTCACTTCTCTTTCAAAAGACTCCAAGAATGAGCTGGTGCTAATGATTTTGTCCATACAACTCACCAACAAATCATAATCTGAGTTACCCTGTTTTTCAAGGTTTTGTAGTCCAAACATGATATAAAGGGGTTCTTACACTTTTTGTGATTACTGTAACTTGTGTAAGAGGCCCCATGGATACTGTTGTAATTGTAGGATGCATGAATAGGGCATAGGATGAGAAATAAAGAAGGTATAGCTACTATCCTCAATAGTTTTGTGAAGAAAAGCATGTGAAATGAGAGGTTCAAGCCTAGGTTTCAACAAAACATGTATGGGAGATCTGATTTTTTGAATTTTTATCCATGTGCAGACCTAATGGGTTGTTTCTGAACACTAAATATAAATGATGTACACACACACACACACATATATATGTGTGTATGTATGTATGTATGTATGTATATGTATTTTTAAATGTAAATGTAAATGCAACTACTGGATGCTCTCCTAGAACAATAAATGCAACATATTATTAAATAAATCTATATCTATGTATATAAATGTGTATTTCTAAATGCAAGTGTAAATGCAAAGAGCATATGGTTTTGTAGTGTTATAGATACAACATATCCATAAAATAATGTAATTGAAATTCCAAAGTCTTCAACACATATAATATGAAATCGATCAAACTATTAAACTACATGAGAAATATATAAAAACAATAAATGCATATGTATGTGTATTTGTAAATGTAGGTGTAAAATAAATAAGAATAATGAAAATTATAAAAGAATATAAGGAAAGGTCTCCTCCCTTCTTGGTAGTGTTAACCTCCTCCACACACAACCCTTAAAAATTATGAATAGAGGAATATAATCTTTGAAGAACTCAAAGTTGATTCTCTCCTACCTGATGCAATTAGTCATTTTATCCTTACAAACATTTATAGTGATTACTAGAGGCATATAGACCAATTCTTCATAATAGAAGAATTTGATCATACTTTTCCAATGATGGCATTATGAGAAAACCTTAGGTTAAATGAATAATTCCTAGCTAAGTTCTTTAAATCATGTCCAACTATATAAGAGAAGACCGCTGCTATGTGTACCTGGATACCATGGAGAAAGGCTAGTTTTTGGGCTCTTTCATCAATCATCCTACCTTAAAACATACCAAAAATCTCCTAGCAATTAGACATAGGAAGATTTAATATGACTTAAAAAAAAAATTATTTCCAAAGTGTAAACTTATGATGACTTAACTAGGCCTAGTACACACTCCCTCCACGTTAACCACTTAGACATATGGAAATTAAATGTAAATTTGCTGTTATTTTTAGTCATGTAGGTTTCCAATAAACCACTTGGTGGTGTTTCCCTTCAAGTTTATTTACTTGAATGAAGAGCAAAAGTCCTTTGATTACAATTACAGAATGCATTTGAGGCCTTGGTTGTGTAACTGGTGGACCATAGTCACATTTAACACTTGTTACAAAGTTTGGGAGTTAAAATGTTAAGTAGATTTGATTTGTTATGGACACATTTGGACAGTAGTAACAATAGCTTGCAATCTATCAAGACTTGATTACCTTATAACCTGTGAAATTCTAGCAATGAAATGATAGATTAATCAAAATGTCACCTTGGAATCACATCACCATGAAAGAACTTCATCCAACATCCTTATGAGTGTAGGTACCACCAAATAGGTATTTGTCAGATCCATCTTCCTTGAGCAAGGGAAATTCAGGAAGAGAAGAGGAAAGCGAGACATGTAGTATGTCTAAAAGAGAGAGATCAACTAGAGGTCAAAAGATTAGAAGAAAATTTTGTAAACACATGGAATTTTTTCTTGCTGAAGGGGGGTCATGTTCTTATGATGATGAGAGCATAGACAACATTGAGGTTCCCTTGAGGTACAAACATCTACAGAAACAATGGGTACCCAAGGAACTTCCTCCAATAAACACTGATTTTTGTGTCAACGAGAGGATATATCACATAGCACCATCATCATTACATGGTTTGGGCCTATTTTGCATGGACAACATAAAGGTCTGTTATGAAAAAGTTACTGAATTGATAGAGTATGTTGGACCCTATTACAGTTACAAATATTGGATGCAATTGGTTCGATATACACGAAGTATGCGTATGTATGCACTATTAGCAAATTATATACAACTAAAAGATAAGGATCAAAATAAAGGAGTGGCTATGTATATTGACAGAAGGCCAAAAGCATTAAGGAATATTGCAGGGTTTATAAACAGTACACAACCTGGGTCAAAAAATAAGCAACCCAATTGCATATTCGAGGCGTGTGAGGGAAACCGTGTATTTGTATGTGCGATAAAATCAATAACTGCAGGGGAAGAGTTGCTAATCAATTTCAATTTGAATCGCTTAGTTACAAACACAGTTACTATGGAGGTGGTACGTACTATGTACCATTTTACCCAACCTGCAATTAATGACTCCAATATACCATTTTATTCTTATGTTTTTTTTGTAAGTCTATTGGTTTCATTTTGGTAATGTTTTTTTATATTTAATTTTTGTCATAGCAGGACATTGATCATACGGGGAAGGCTCTGGCCTAGAGCACAGATCACGATGTATCTTTAGGCACTTCTACCTGAAAATTTTACCTCTTTGTAATTGTACAAATTAAATACGAGCAAAATGTTTTATTATTATGTTTTTTTCATAAGTTTTTTGGGTTAATTTCGATAATGTTTTTAATATTCTTGTTGTAGTCAAATGATTAGGGAAAGGCACTAGTAGTAGAGTATAGCATCCATAGTGATTTGCAGTCAATATTTTGTGATGATGATATCTCTTATTCAGCAAACCCTCTCAATATGATAAAGAAGGTCAAAAAAAAAATGCAATCAAGAAATGGTTAAGTTGATGTTCATAGTGCCTTAAATAGATGAGATAAAAGATAAGGTTAAAATATTAAAAGAGAGATTACACAACTTGCAAGTAAGCTATCATGAGGTCTTTAATTATAACATAAGTTCATTCATGGTTTTATATTTTGTATTCTTTTATGTCATGAACTAAAATATGTGTTGTTTTATAGGGTTATTTGCCTCCTCATGATGCTCCTGGCCATGGTCAGGGTACTGCAAGTGTTGCTGGAGGAGTAGGGGTTAGTACAAGTGTCCATCCTGATCTTCCTATGCATACATCACATCATCTGACCCCATCATTTATGCATATATTTTCGTCTAAAATGTTAGCAACACATACCATGCAGGCATCACAACGAACACATTCCAAAACATGTGTCAGGACATGTACTTGGGGATGCAGAGGCCACTAGTACTAGTGATGTTTTAGTAGCATTTCCTAGATCTTCCCATATTACTAGTACGGGAACATTTCCGGTTACACTTGTGGTGACCGAGGATTTTGTTCCCATAAAGATAGAGAGGGTCCCAGGTACTTTAAAATGTTTTAATTATTATTATATATAATCCAATTAAAATTTACTTATTGATCACTCTTTTTAAACTATTGATCCCATGATCATTTTGTAGGAAATGATGTTTTTAATAAACATCTAAGTGATATTACATTGGAGCTCTTCGGGCCCACCATACGTACATGGTGGAATGCCCAAAATCAAGATTTAAAAGATGAGCTCATTACCGTTTAGTTTTTTTGTTCGGTGATAAAACATTCAATCGAACCAAGGTCCTTCAGAAAGCTAGTACCTATCTAAAGTATGTGAGGGACCAATATAGGTCACATTTAGAGAAGAAAAAAAAGTATGAGTGTCCCCCCATAATTTTGGAGAGGGAGTGGAAGGACCTAGTGTCGGATGGAAAGGAGAAGGCTGAAAAGAAAGAAGGAAAGACACCACCAGGCCAAGGAAGGTATGTGATACTATCAACAATGTAATTATATATTGATTACTCTTTCTTTTTACATAATCTAACTTATTTCAAACTTTTCATAGGCTGCCCGACACATCGAAGGCAACAAAGAAAAGACTATAAAAACACGGGCAGCACAAACTTGGCTCTGGTGGTTATATGAAATTAGCCGCACGAATTGTAAGTATCAATAAATAAAATATAGTATCAAAATAATAAATTGGAAACAATTTTGGTTTTATCATACCATAGAAGAAAAATTCATGATCTTATGTAAAACTGTAGGGCTCTGAATTCAACAGAGTTCCCACAAAATATGACCTGAATATTTGCCTTCCAACAAGGCTATGGAGCCGTGGCTAAATGCCTAAGAGTCTTGACTAGGCAAACACAACCTTCCACTACATCTGACACGCAGATAAATAAACTCAATAAAGTTTATTTAAAATTGAATACTTGTGCAATCCATAGCAGCATTAATTGTTTGGGGAAAAAATCAGCAAACCAAAAGTTCAGGATTTTTTGAAAAAATAAGGAAAAAATGGGGAAAAGATCGGGAAAAAATTGGATTTACAAAAAAAAAAAAATTTGAAGAAAAATAGTCAGAAACTACTTTTTTTAAAATTTAATGGCATTTCCATAGCATACAAACATTGAGAGTAAATAAAATACAGAGTTCAATCCATGAATTATAGAAAATAGATTTTTGTTGGTTATATTCATATCATTGATTACATTGCACAAAACATACTACAACTGCATAAATATCAGATGGTGACAATTTTCTATGCTACCACATTTTTCATACATTTCTAACAAAGCATTTTATCAAACAGTTCACTGCCTCATTGCTATGGCTAAAATCCTAAAACAGTTGCTTTTGAACAAGTTATGGATGCTTGGAAAAAATCTATGAAAGCATAATAGTAAGCAATAGCATAGACAAGGCATTGAACTGTTTCAAAAAATGCCTCAAAGAAATGTGGTCTCATGGTGATGGAATGCCATGACAATCCGTAGCAATTTGTTTGTCATGGAATTCGTTATGGAATTCCATCACCGTGAGACCACATTTCTTTGAAGCATTTTTTCAAATAGTTCACTACCTTTTCTATGCTACCACATTTTTCAAACATGTCTACCAAAGCATTTTATCAAATAGTTCAACTCCTTCATGCTATGGATAAAAACCTAAAACATGTGCTTTCGAACAAGCTATGGATACCAAAGCATAATAGTAAGCAATAACATAGACAATGCAATGAATTGTTTGAAAAAATGCCTAAAATAAATGTAGTCTCATGGTGATGGAATGCGATGACAATCCATAGCAATTTTCTTGTCATGCCATTCCATCACCATGAGACTACATCTCTTTGAGACATTTATTTCAAGTAGTTCACTACCTTGTCTATGCTACTGCATTTTTCATACATGTCTACCAAATCATTTTATCAAATAGTTCATTGCCTTGTTGCTATGGCTAAAAGCCTAAAACAGGTGCTTTCAAACAAGCTATGGATGCTTGGAAAAAATCTATCAAAGCATAATAGTAAGCAACAAGCCATGGTCTCATGGTTTTCTTTGCGCGAAAATTAGCTCGATTTTATTCATGTTTTTTTGTAGATTTTAAACACATTTTTTGGCTATTTTGCAGTTTGAAATGGAAAATAATCATTGACCAAAAAGTCAACAATTTTTTCAAAAATTTGGGGAAAAAATCGTCTAGCCTCCAATTTTTTTAAAAATCACAATTAATTGGGACTTTTTGTAGATTTATGCTTCTATGGACTGCAATCTATTCAATATTAATTTCCACCATAAAATAATTACATGCCTATTTGTTTTAAACATTCAAGAAATGATAATACTGCACATGACACTAGAATGCAACCTAGTGAGGGTGGAGCACAACCTACAGATGAAGGTCATAGTGTGCATCCCGGTACTTTAGAGCATGTAGAGCATGATCAACATGCTAAGCATGATTAGGCTAGAGAGGATCAGGAACATGATGTGGCCCCATCAAGTAAAAAGGACCACTCTAAAGTTCTTTTAAACATATTTAATTGCAGTTGGTGTATTAATTAATGTAACCTTTCACGTTTCAACATTAGAGCATGTAGAGCGTGATCAACATGTTGATCATGATTAGGCTAGAGTAGATAAGGAACATGATGTGGCCCCATCAGGTAAAGAGGACTACTCTCATGTTCTCTTAAACATATTTAATTTCAATTGGTGTATTAATTAATGTAACCTTTCGTGTTTCAACTATAGATCAAGATTTAGAGGGTGTTCATCATATTGAGCATGAGTCTATAAGAGAAGTTCAAGAACATGATGTGGACCCATCAGGTAAAGAGAACCACTCTAATTTTATTTTAATTAATGAAATACTTGTAACAATAATAATAAAACATATCAATTTAACATTTCTTTCTTATTGCAGCAGACCTTCCCTTGAGGTGGCATCCACGTCATGAGCAGACGACTAGGCGTACATTAAGATCATGAACAGAGGGAAGAACAACTAAATGGGGGATAGATATTGAATTAGAAAATGATACTTCACTTCAGCTTTATGTATCTTTGAAAAAGAAACAAAAAAAGAATTGATTGTAATCATATCATGACAACCATATTTTTGATAATATGTAAAAACTGAAAGAATGAATTTTATATGTTAATGAATGAATGTGAATATGTTAATTAATGAATTTTATATGTTAATGAATGAATTCTATATGTTATTAATGGATGAATGAATGATTAATGTTATATGATTGGGTATGGGGAATTGAGAGTGATGTGAGGGGGGGGGAGAGGGGCCAAATGAGCTTCCACCATCATGTGGTTGGCCCTATTAAGTAGAGAATATTAAACTATTCTCAAAACAAAGAGAAGATCAATAAGGTAATGCACTTTTCAATATAATAAATGCATTGTTTGAAGCATCAAACCAATATGCAAAGGTGAAAGAAAGTGCTAACTTTTCACTATGGTGGCAGAAAAATGATTCTTTTACCCTAAATCCATGCTCTGCATCATAATTTTAAGTTGTTTCCATTCCGTTGTTCTAAGTTTAGTTTGTTTGTATGGATTTGTATGAATACCACATTGTGTTGTGTGTGGATTTGGTTTCAAAGCTCTGTTTCTTCTATTTTTAGTGGTGACATAACTCTAAAATTTGACTTTTGTGCATAACAGGTTAGTGGAAAAATTGACAGCTCTGAAGGGTTTCTCTACTTACATTCATTCTTGATCATAAATGTTGTAAATGATATTAATGCTTCAAACTTAATGATTCATTTCATTGTTATAATGATCAAAATGTTATACTTTTCTATACATTCAAGCATTCTCTTGCCCCCTACCCTTTGCTCTCTCCCCCCTCCTTTTAAGAATTTTCTTTGTCATAGAAGATTCACATTTCTATCTCATTTACACAAATTTATCTTAAGTGCTAGAAGTGAATAACAATATGTAAAAGATGATGGATTATGTCTAACCAACAACTTTCCATCTTATAGCTAATTAAATCCTTAATATTTGAATAGTTTAAGCTCCAATAAAATAATTGCCCGAGATTTGAATACGAAGGGACATGACTTGATTGATCTCTCACCGATGGTACATTTCAACGAATATTTTAAAAAAAAAAATTGCATTGGTTCGTTGAAATTTCAATGAACACATCCAACAAATCACAGAAAAGGTCTGATGAATTTTCTATAGCTGTGATGAAGGCTTCATCGTAACTCCTTGTCCATTTCATCGTAATTATGACAAATTCCACCGACGAATCACATAAAAAGGTATGATGAAGTTGTTTAGCTGTGACAAAGGCTTCATCCTAATTCCTTGCCCTTTTTGTCGCACTTTTGACATACATCTCTGACGAACCACATAAAAGGTCCGACAAAGTTGCTTACTTACGACAATGGCTTTGTAGTAAATAATTGCCCATTTTGTCGAATTGGCGATGAAATTCTGGTGTTCTTTCGACACCCATTTCATCGATATTCTGACGAAAATCTGAGCTATTTTATGATGCCGACGACCAACGAATTTGCATCATTTTTTTGAAGTTTAATTTGTCATCAGACCTATGATGAAAAAATAGCGACGAAATTTTTTTCACCATTTCGTCGCTACTCCGACAAAGATTTGTCGAACCACCGACGAACGTCCGTCAGAAAATGGTGTCAAATTCAGTAGTGTGATATAATTTAACTCTAATACACCAAATGAAAATAGTTTAATACATAGATCTTGATTCACAATAACAGTTTTTCATATCCTCCAATTCAACTAATTGGATATTGACCAACATTCCAATTATATTTGTAGCATTAAAAATAACATCATAGTATTGCAAAGTATAAAAAATGCTTCTAATGCATAGTTAAAAAAGTGCAATGACACTATATTATTTGTTTTAAATAAAAACATGTGTGCTTGAAATATTATCTCGCATACTTCCAAGCTCTGCATTAACAACCATGCCAAAATTATGTTCATGTGCTAAGTATGCTCTTTGTATTGTTCATTTTCCCTATCAAGATCTTCAAACCAATTTCAATGCTTGAGATTTCCTGGAATTTGTGGAAATTTAGGTGTTTTATTGGAGATACTCGACCTTGTCCTCACATTCTTGCACTCAATCAAGTCTCTTTGTTGATGAACAGTGTGACCAAATCCATCTTGTACAAGGAAAAATAGATGCACACTTGGATGGTCTAATTCAAGATGGGATGAGATATGTCTACTCTTTACCTTGTTTGATAAATACTCTAAAACGTTATCAATGAAAGTAAGTGTCGCCAAATTAGATATGTATGTCAAAATTCCTTGAAACTTGTTTGTTAATTACAACTTCATTTCTATTATTGCATGTTCACTTCTATTGTCAATGGTCTAAAAAATAAATAAACATGTTTTAGAAATTATAAATCAAAATAACAAAAAATGGAATGATAAAAATATGGTTATAATGTCACCTACGTATGCACAAAATAATCCTCCAAGAGTTGGAAACTTTCATTATCTATAATCTCATCAAATTCATTAATTTCCTACATTAACATTGTACCACATTTAATACAAATGCTTTACAAAGAATGAAATATCAATAGAATAAAAAAATCATGTTTTTCAACTACCAAATTATTATAAGTTGGTGACACATCCTTCTTCTATAGAATCAACTATACTAGTAAGATTATCAAGGTCTACATGCAAGTTGTTAGATAGATGTTGTCCCTCCCTCATCAAGTTCACCTTGACCACATGCTTGCACATGTTTCCTTGTATTGAAAAGTTACAAGAGCACATACATGGATCAGGTGAGGAACTATACACATCATATCAAAAATAGGGATTTTTTCACTTGTCACCTATACTATGTGATCATCGATGTCACTAAATGTAACATGGTCATCTAGATTTTGCAAGGCTTGAACCCAAGATGTGTTTTAAATCTTCTCAATATTAAAGTTCCTATAGAAACCATGTTTCTTACTAACTTTCACCCACTAATAATAGATATAAACATGTTTTGTTAGTTGGTGTACTAACCAATCAACACGACGATTTGTAGCATGGTTGACAATTTCAAGAACTATCTCTGTAGGTGTGAGTGGTAGGACTATATTACACCATTTGTCTCTTACCAAAATAATAGGCTACACCAGTCCCAAATTCAATCTTACCATCCAAATAGGTAGCCATACCAAGGATAAAACTAGTGGAATTATGCTATGTCTCTTAATACTATTAATATAGCTACTTCCAACACCTCAAAGGCCCTTGTTTCAGTCCATAACAATCTATCCCAAGAACATAAGTGGTGCTTCCCATGCAATAAGTCACACAATCAACTTTATGCCAAAAGGTGAGTTTTTTTATAATCAAATGGTTCAAAATAAAACATAGCCTTCAAGAAATAAATTTAAAACAAATTAGGAAGCTATTGGTAAGAAATACCAAATTATAGGAGATTATACATTGGTGAATGAACATGTGAGGTATATTTTTGTAGCTTAAACTAGTTCAATGTTGATTCATTTTCCCAAAAAAAATACGTTAAAAACAAGAGTGATGGAAGATGGATCATATTTCGTAGTTGGTCAAGAATCAACTTATCAAACATCTCGAGGAGTTGTACATGTAAGTATAGTAGATGAACCATGTCTTACAATTAAATTAGGCATTTATTGAAAGGGAAATAATATTTAAGACCAGCCAAAAAGATTACACTCGATTGTCATAAAGGTAGGTTTCATCTTGTCAAACCCCTTTCAATATTGCAGAGTAGATTTAAACAAAATCAACTTGAACTTTACCATGTGGGAGACTTTTTCCATCCCATATCAAAGTGATTTTATACATGAAGGAATCAACCAATAGGGAGGTGTTTTGGAAAAGTAAGGAATAATTTTTTTTTTCATCCTCATCCAAGTGAAGGAAGAAGGAAATATGAGAAAGAAAAGTAAGCAACCTCCCTTTTACATGTCCATAATTGTTGGAGGCAATGTAATCCATAATTATATGAATGATTCAAGGGCTAAAAGCTCTATTATTCCTAAGAAAATAAGTAATATTCTTGGCATTAAATATGATCATGTGGCTAGGGGAGTAATATAATTGGATGACACTATTGTTAAGAAATTAGCAATCACTTGAGACCTAAAATTAACCCTACATGTATGTGTTGGTTGCATAGTTTAGTAAGAAATATTGGTCAGAGACCTCCTTGAATTTTTTTCTATTTGCTTGTCCAAGAATTTAATTTCCAATATAGGAGAGTACTTTTCTTGTGTTTGATATTACATGTTTAGAAAAATGTATGGTACAAAGGTCACCATAAAGGTTGAACCCATTGAAAAATATCGCATTGAACCCTACACTCATAACTCTGTCAACATGAATTGTGCATTGCAAGACCTTGAGGGAGAGTGTGATGTTCACAAGCCTAATACCATTTTGGGGGAGGTTCTTGAATGCTTGTTGGATGAATAGGGAAATTATTTTCAACTTGACCTAGATAATGAGGTGGAAGAGACTAGGTTAGACACCTATTACATACATGAGAACACTCCTATCCCCAACCTAATTAAAGTTCAAGAAGACACAAAGGGTATGTAGCATATGTATTTTTATGGCTCTAGAAATAAAAATGGGGCTTGTGCTAGTGTCGTTCACATTCCTCCTAGCAAAGAAAAGTATTACATTTTATTTAGGCTTCAATTTAGTTGTACTAACAATGTGGTTGAGTATGAAGCTCTATTCCAAAGTATCCAACTTGCACAAAAGAGGGATAAATTTTTTACAAGACTTTGGGGATAGTGAGCTAGTTGTACATCATATTAGAGCCCAAATTATATATATATATACATATACATATATACATATATATATATACATATATACATATATATATACATATATGCATATATATATATACATATATACATATATATATACATATATGTGTGTGTGTCTAGAGGGCACAAAAAACATGTTTATAGAATTACAAAAATAGGGGATCAATTTGACATACTAACACATATTCCAAAAAGGAAGAAACAATAATTCAAACTTGTTATGAGGCATGTTGTTCTAGAAAACCAAGCAAATTGATAGATCTTTGTAAATGACCAAAGATAGCCAAATTCCTACAAGGGGAGGTAGAGTTCTCTACAAAACAAATCCATGCTACAAAAATAATACATAGAACAAATCATGGATCTAAACACTAATAATTTTCCAAAGGGTCTCATCAATATAGAGGGCATATTCAACTTGGATGACTAGTAGAGTAAGAAGAAGATTAACTTGGCTACACAAAAAGGGGACTACAAGAAGGTAATTATAGAAGAAGGGAAATCACTGAAGCTAGGATAATTATGCTCTAAATCTAAGTACAAAAATTTTGTTAAGATTTTTAAAAAATCTGATGATGTGGTTGTGGTTTCATGTACCTATGAGGACCTAAAATGTTTTAACCCTAGATTGGGCCATCACACCATTGAATTAGACCCCAATAAAAATCTTGTTAGGAAGAAACAGAGGGACATAAGCCCATAAATTAGGCCCTTGATGAAGAAGGAGTTGACCAAACTAATAGAAGCCAGAATCATTTTCCCTATCAAGCATTCTTCTTGGGTGGTAAATTCAATCACTATGAGAAAGAAGAATGGGGACATAAGGTTGTGTATAAAATTTAAAGGCCTTAATACGGTCTCTCTCAAAGACCACTATCCCCTTCTTTCTATGGATAATTTTTAATAAAAATCAATGATAAATTTAAGAAACCCCCCTCAAAAAAAGATATAAAATCTTGGAGAATCTTTCATTTTTTCAAGAAAAAATATTAATTTCTATTAGCGAATCTTTCCCTTTTTTTCAAAAAAATATTAATTTTATTGGAAAATTTTTTTACATCACTAAAATTTTGTAGAAAATTTTGGCAAATCTTGAAAATAATAGGAAAATACATTATTTATGATGGTAAATCTATCCAATCTAAAAACAATTCTCATGGAAAAGAAGGGGCCTAAGGGTGGAAATTATCAATGGGTTGAAGGGGTAGGCTATAATATTCACTTTCCACTATTGTTTTAAAATATAATATAATGGATAGATCATTGTATTTTGAAAGCTAAAATGTACCCATGATCTGTAATTATCATGGGGCTCAAAATTTATTTTAGATCATTGATCTAATGACCATCATTATACTTTGTAAGGTAAAATTTTCCCACAATCTATAATGCTCATGAGACCTAAAATTGTGGGGCTCATGAGCATTATAGATCATGGGTACATTTTACCTTGTGGAATACAATAAGGTCCATTAGATTATATTATAAATCAATGATGGAAAATAAAGATTAGAAATATGGCCCTAAAGAAACTAATAATTATGATATACTATTGGAAAATTAATATATATTTCTACTATAATTAATAAAATTTAGGCAAATTTGACCTAATCATGTATCAAATATTGTGTCAAATTTTTGAGTTAAATTTTTTAATAAAATAAATTATTTGGTGATTTAAATAAGACTATAATAAAAAATTTAATAAAAATGTGGCGATTCAAGTCATGTTGTAGCTCAAACTATTAGCCAATTGGTGAATATTAGCCACTAGAAAAATCATTGATAAAAAGTAAGTGGCTCATTAAGGATTTCTTTCTTGGGTAGGTATTTAGGCTATAATCAAATTTTGGTCCAAGAATCATACCAGCATAAAACAACGTTTACCTCTAAATGGGGTACATATGCATACAATAAGATGTCATTTGGTTTAACCAATGTTGGTGCTACCTTCCAAAGAGAAATGGACATGTGGTGCTAGATTTAGCGGCGTGCTAAAAGATTTTGTGCTAATCTACCTTGATGATATCACCATTTTTCAAAGTGTGTAGGTCATCACTTTAACTATCTTAAGCAGATGTTCAAAAGTTAAAAATAATATGACATATCGAATCTAAAAAAATGTGTGTTTTCCATAGACCAAGGGAAACTACTTGGACACAACTTCTAAGGAGGGTCTTGCCATTAACTCAAATAAAGTGGAAGCCATTGTGTCTTTCCCTCTTTCCAACCATAAGTAAGCCCTAAAAATTTTCTTGCAGAGAATCAACTTCATGTGGAGGTTCAAATAATGTATTGCTTGATTGGTCAAACCCCTCACTTGTATGTTAAATAAGAACACTATCTTAAGCTGAAAAAAGAATAAGGAAAGGATATTTTTGATGCCATAAAGTAATCAATTTATTAGGTTTCTACAATTTTTGACCCAATCTATGACAAGGACTTCATCCTATACACATTGGAGGAGAATCAAGTAGATGATTTTTCCTAACATAGCTAAACACTAATAACTTGGATGAGCCCATTTCCTTTTTCGTCAAAGGGATTAAGGACTATGACCTCAAGTATAGATATTTGGAGAAGTAGGTCCTTTCTATTGTCAGGTCCTAAAAAAAAATTAGACATGATTTACAACAACAAGATCTAGTTGATGGTCCTTCATGCTGGTGTTAAGAAATTTATCTTGAGTAGGGATATTGGTGAGAAAAGAGCTAGGTGGATTAACAAATTTACGGAAAATGATATGGATGTAAGGATCACCAAGCTTGTGAGGGGAAACATGTTGTGTGAATAGCTTGCATTGACTTTGGAGGGTCAAGTGGAAGTTTCCCTTTTTCACATGATGACATTCCAACTAGCATTGATGCTTAGAATAGATGACTACATGATCTAACCACTTTTTTGAATGAAGATAGATACCCTCCAAGTATAGATAGGGAAAAGAGAAGATATTTTAGGTTGCAGTTCATTCCTTTTGTCTTAGTTGATACCATACTATTTAGAAAATACCTCAATGGATTGTTGCTGAGATGCATCAAACAAGATCAAGTTAGTAGAGTGTTGGAAGAATTCCATGATGGTTCATTAGGTGGAAGTTTCTCTACAAGGACCACTACTTCTAGGGTAATGAGGGTTGTCTATTATTAGCAACCTTGTTCAATGAGACTCACAAGTGGGTAAGAATTTGCAAGGAGTGTGCTTACTCTAAAGGTAAATATAAACCATTTTTTATTCCTCTTCATCCCATCCAAATAGACCAATCATTTTCACAATAGGGACCTAAAGTGATAATGGAAGCCTTTCTCCCCTTGCATAAACATGAATAGTTGATAATAGATATTTTTTGAGTGATCATATTAGGCCAAATGACTATATTGAGCTTGGTGTGCCAAGACCTCTAGTTTCCTTCAATTGTCCTTTTGATTATCCTAAGTAGGCTCTTGTTCATGGACTTAGCTAAGCCATTACCTTGAGGATAAAAATTTGATGAGGTCTTCAAGTACACACCATGTTTGACATGGAGTTTTCTAATTTGAGTGTCAACAAAGGCCTTGGCATTGTCAAAGATGATGATGGAACGGAAACCAAAATTTTTCACAATTCCATCTAAGTCTAGAATGAAGATTTACATGGCATCTTTAAGGAAACCAAGCTTTTAGATCTATCTTGTAAATAAATCATTAGTTGTCAAAACCCACCTATGACTAGCACTATATGGTGGATTTATCATGCCAATAAAGTTGAAACCTCATTACAAGAGAGAGGAAGTAGAGAAGAGGAAAGAGGATAACAATTAGGAATAGTAAGAAGAAAAAACTTAGAAATTAGAGGAGACAAAGAGGGAAAAAAGGAGAATTGGGGAATCTTAGATTTTGACCTAGTAGTTGGAAGAAATGTAACTTGGGTGTATAAATAGCTATAAATGATTGTATTTCTAAATTAAGCATAATAAATAATTACTCTTCTAAAAAAAATCTTTGTTGGACTATGTGTGTTCTTGTGATCATTTTTATGAGTTTGTTGCTCAAGAAAGAGTTATTTTCTCTATGTGATCATTTGGTGTTTTGTGATTTGATGTGGTGTAGTCAAATCTCTACAACATATATAATTTTTGATCCTATAGCATAAATTTTTTCTATTCCTGTAACATATAATTGTGTTTTTTGTAGCATAGTTTTGTTCCTATATCAACAAATTTCTCACTTGTAGCTTAGTTTTGTTTGTCCACAATATAGTTATATTTACTTGTAATTTATTTATGTGTTCCTCCAACTAAATATTTGACACACAACATGTTACAAACATCTACCGAGGTTAGGTGGGTTGCTTACAACAACAAAATCTCCCTTCTTCACCTGCTAGCTCTTATTTGGTTAAGTTTTGGGTGTCTACAGTGGGGTGGGTACCATCTATTAGTTATCATATTTGTCATTAGAAAATGAATGAAAGAAAATGACACATAATTCCCACAAGAAGAACAAATAATACTAACATTTGAGTCACTTGCAATGATATTGGCAGGTGCCCTCTGTAACTTATTTTACAAGGTGCAACTACCTTCGAATGATTTGCAATGAATGAAAACTTAGGGCATGGTTTTAACCAAAAAGAAAGAAAGGAAATCTAAAATTTACCCATAACCATGAAAGTAAGTGTGATGGGTTGATTCATAATGAAGTGAATACAAATAAACAATACATAGCCCATTTATTCCACACCACAAAGAGAAACAAGAAAAGAGCGAGCAGTAAATTTCCCCTTCAATAGATGAATTATTCTACATCCAAAGTTCCAGAAATAATTGCACATATAGTTTGATATAAAAAAATCAATATTGGAAAGAAATTGTTAAAGCCCAAAGTCTATTGACAATTAAAAGAAACATTTACAAATGCAAAGATTTGTAAATACTTTCTTTATTTCTCCAATATCAAAATTGTGAGCACAAAGGCCCCAAACACTATACAATCAACTGTATGAAAGAAAAAACTTAAGACTGCCCTTACTTCCCCTATCTTCGAGAATAGCCAAAAAGATGCCCCCATTAGTAACTTAGAGGCCAATATATACATGCACCCCAAAATTGTTACATTACAAAAGTAATGGTCTTGAAAACAACTAACAATGACAACCATTTTTTTTAAAAAAAGTTATTATTCTCTATCACAAAAAGATTCCATGCATGTCACTAAACCGCTAGAGGTTCCAGAATGCTATACAACTCCAATTGCATTTCCATAACTAAATTGTGAAATTCAGCATGTTCTTCTTCTTCCAAGAAAAGGATCACCCTGTTGTACTCCACATAGCTGGTTTTCTCCTTCTAGGACAATGAACATAGCTAAGAGATGATGTCAAATTTATCTTCGTCTGGACAACTCAAATTAGGTTGTAGAATAGGAACAAGTTCATCTTCCCATTCCCTGACATCACCAGGAAGTACCATTTTGAGAAAAAATTGGAATAAAAAAATACTGCCACCTTACATTGCATGTAGCTTATTTAACTTCAGCAAAAAAAAATGGCCATTTATCTAGATTCTGCTAAGCAAAACATGTCAAACCGTTTCACCCACTTTCTTATTAAAGAGTTGTCCTTTTAGAATATTTTTAAAGATTACGTTAGACTCTTGGTTGACATCTCTAGATATTTGAGAAGACATTCCTTAAAGGTGCCGTACAACTCATTAAATGCACTGACACTTTGAAAATGGCATATCCCATTGAGGTCGCCCCATTGCTACGAGCTAGAAATTTGTAACCATGAGTCAAAAATTTTAGAGTTTCAATAACTACCGATATCTCGACTACATAAAGCATCACTTCAAAAGGTAGCAAGAAGGTCAAGTGATTTTGAAAATTTGAAACCTATCGACTTAGTTAGGGAATTTGATAGGACCGCGATAGTTATAATATTTTCCAAAGTCGCGACTTAGACATAAATGCACAAAAAATTATCATGAATGGAGAAGCCTTAAAACAAATTAACTTGGAATAAAATTTCAGGGGGTAATATTGGCTCCGACTGGGAACTGTATTTTTGTAGAAAATGTAGAGAACTCCAAAATTGTTAGGATAGACCAGTCCAAGTCCATTAGGTATGGAGTCAAAAGAAAAGTAGGAGGATAGGGTGCTACTTGTAGAAGGGTGGAGGGGAGTCGAGCACAAGCCAAAATTGACAAAGAAAGGAAAGAACAGACCAAGACCCCTGTGTGCACTTGGACTAGGTGCAAAAACTCCAATTTTATTTATGGAACTATACAAACCATTTACTAGTTCAGGAAAATAGATGCCAGAACAAAAGAAACAACTATGGCAATAGAATGTTACCATACTTAGCTGTAACTTGATGCTTTGAATAGCAATTGTGTGATCTTGGATATATGCAGATCCTTTGGATGAGATATTGAAAACCTCCTCATGTATGGTTTGAAGTATAGCATCCAGATTGCTCAATGGATGATTGACAATATTAATCTTAGATGCAACTTTGTGATGCACTTGACTGTACAGGTGAGGAGTAATCATCTCTTGAATTGGACAACCCACATATAAACCATCCATCAAGAACCTTTATTTGTTACAATTTTCTTTTCTAGCAGCATATGATTTAGAATTATCCTTGGCTGGAAAAATCTTGCTTTCTTTTATGAAATTTGATTCAACAACTTCGTGTTTCACTTCATCATTCATATTTATAGCTTTAACATTAGCCGGTTCAAGAAATGTGAAGGCTTCAAATCCATCTTGCATGCAAATTGGAGTGGGGACATTCAACACCTCATTTGTATGTTGGGCATCCTAAAATTGTTCTTCATTACTGAAAAAAGTAAATGTTTCCATTTCATGTGAGGGATTTTTAGGTTCATTGTCAGCCTCCTACAATGATTCCATAACTAAGCCTTTACAACTATGATTCAGAGATTGGGCATCTAAATTGAATACTTACTTCAAACATCATGAAGGTGCATTTAAATTGTCAACCTAGGGATGTGAACTCGAAATGGGCCAGCACTGTATGTGCACTAGGGGTTCAAGTAGTCATTGCATTCTACAACTAAGAAACATAATGCTGAAAGTAAATTGCTGAAAAAGAAATAAAGAAAATATTGAACATCAATCAACAACTATGCTAAACTAAAATGTGAGATAGGAATAAAAGATCTAGACAACAAATAGGGGACTACTCTATCTGCTTTGGCTATAGGAATAGATATAGAATGGACTTCCAGTGGCTACAGGAACAGTCGATGCTAGATTTTCAACTAAATAATGAACATCAAGTAGTACTAAACTAATGCTAAACTAATGAAATAGATTACTCACCAAGTGGGCCCAGTTGGATAAGTATCCTCTACACTAACAAGAACTCAAGTGCTCAAACTCAGAATTTTATTTCATCTACTGCAAATTGAAACTGGAATACAATATCAAATCATGCAACCTCTTCCTCTATTCTTAATTGAACAATCAACTCACTAGCTTGCTAACTCAAGTAAGGAGAATCTAATTATTATTTATGCTAACAACTAACAAGGCAGCCAACTTCATGACTGGGAGTATGCCAATTAGGGAAAAAAAAGAAAGTGGAGAGATGGTGGTTATGTGTTCATGGAATCCGGTCAGACATGCAAGTCAAACATAGAATTAGCACAACAATAACTCTCGTGCATTCCCACACATTAAAAGTCCATTACAACAAGGTGGTTACACTTTGGCTACATGTAGAATATTTTTCCGCAAGTCTCCTTAACTTGGAGCGCTTCCTTTGTCGACCATCATGGTGAATGCCCAGCTGGCGGTGTCTTCCTCAACTTGGCACATTAAATTTGTATGGCAAGGTCAGTAGACATAATAACAACACATCTATAACCACCTTAAAAAAAATTAATAACCACATGCAAAATCAATATAGATAGTTCACATTCTATGCCAAGTATCATTAAAGTTCGTAGGGATCAAATGTCAAAGGTTTGAGGGAAACATTATGCCAATGCCAACACTTAAGCATTAAAGTTCATGGCATCTATGAGGAAATAAACTATAGATTCTCCCCAAAACTAGACCAAAAATTAGGCTCATCAATCCCCCAACCTAACATCTTTTTGGTCCTCTAGCAGGGAGAGAGTTGTTCTTTTGTTTGGTCAAGGCTCTAAAATTTGAAGCTGAGAGCTGCCCAACATCAGTGGCAATAGTACGTGAATTAGGATCCCAATAGAATCCTCCCAATCTGTCAAATTTTTCTGATCTCTAGCTCTTTGCAGTAGGGTCATATTGGTAACCTCTAAACTTTGGCACTGGCCACATGAGCATGGATGGTTAGAAGGTTAGGGGAAGCCAAAATCTTCCCTCTATTCTACCAATCTAGATATATCTCTTAATTCTTCTTAGTGTTGCAGTATAATTGTAGATGGAGTGGGGCTCAACTTGCTTTAGCTCATCAGTTAAACTATTCCATCTCTGGGATAGGTATCTCCTCATGGTTTCCTCATTTGTTTCTTTCTTCACTTCATACTCACTATAGATTGCCTCAATCCAAGGCATAATCCTATTGCCATAACTTGGTCTGAGCAGCATTCTATGCCATTCTCTGTAAGTTTCCCTTGGGTTTCCTAACTCAACCCTAATGGGCAGAGAGATATCAAACTCCAATTGCTTATAAGAACCATGTTGTTGTCCCCAACTAATCTCATTTTTCACCCACGACATGAATGCTCTCCATTGAACATCCCAAACATACAACAACGGGTTCCAATTATGGTCTTTTGTGACAATATAATTATGTAAATAAAATTCACATAGTAAATTCTTTATTTTAGAGGAGATAATCCTATAAGAATTGAAGAATTCCATACGAGTATCAATAGATGGATTCAAACCTGAGGCAAGTCTTGACATATTAAATGAGAGATATTTCTCTTTCAAGAGTAGAGCATAGACCCTTGGAGGATCTCTACATTCCAGAATCTTTGGCATCAAGGCTGCCATATTATCTACCCTCTACTTCAAGGTAGCAATCTCTGCATTTTTATCCCTAATCTCTTTATCCTTTCTTTGAATCTCTTCCTTCAATCACCATTTTTCCCTTTTCCATTCTTCCTCCCTTCTCTATATTTCTTTCCATACATTCAAAATTAGTGCATGAACGATAAAATTAGAAGGATTATGAATTCCTACCAGTCTTTTCGTTGATGACAACTCCTCATATATCATTACTTGCATGGATTTAGGTTGTCCAACTATCTCTAGTTGTAATGGTGTTGTTTCCCCTTCCTTTTGTTGTAGGGATTCTTGCTTTTGTTGTAGCTGCAGGAACTCCTGCTCTGATTCTAGTTGTTGCTACTAGACTTCATGCTTATGTTGTAGGAAGTTATGTTTTTCCTCCAATTCCTCTGCAATGCTAGCAAGATCGGCCAGTGTTATGTTTACTACTTCCTTAAACATACCTTCTCTTTCTTCAATATTTTTCTACTCAGATGAGGTCTCACCAGGTTTAGGGCTTTCTTGTAGAAGTGTACCAATCACAAGCCCAACTAGTCTTGATTCCCTAGAAGGCCTTTCACATTTTCTCTCGACTGCAAGATGAATAGTATTAGTCTTCCTTCTCTTAGAACTTGGCCCTTTTCTTCATTTAGGCTGTGTTTTAGTCTTTCCCTTCCTCATTTCCACTTCTCTCCATTGTGCCCTAGTTTTCATTAGGGTTTTAAGTGGAACTTCATCATCAGATTCTGAGGGGAAGGATCTTCCTTTTTCTGAGTGCTCAGCTTTGGAAGAACTGATTTCTATAGCTTCTTCTACTGTAGGAGGATTCATACCAGAGGTTGAAGCACTAGGAATGGCTTCGGTCATGCTTACTCTCCTGCTAGTCCTATGAGATCAAGGTAAAGTCCTAGATTGCAAGTGCTTAGGTCTAATTTGATCAACATTTATAAACTATTCCTAGGTCATTCTAGATACATCATGCAGAGACCTCTCAATTAGCATTTTAATCAAGAAATGGTGGGAAATAGAATTATTCCTACCTTTTTGGGTTTTGTCCGCCATGATTGAGAGAAGATTGTATAACACGTTGGGCACATTCATCTTTCTTTTGTGCCTCATGTGATTCAAAAGCTTGAAGTGCACAGAATGCAAATTTGATTGGCAACCCTCACAAGTGATGTATTTGATAACATACATGGCTATCTGCTTCCATGGCTTAGGAAAGGACATTATTTTTGTGCCCTGCTTGTCTATGCTCAATAGGGGGTCTTTTGGCTCTGTGAATTCGGCCCTAGCTAACCTAACATCTCTGGAAATAGGGTAATTTTCACCATCAATAGGTAACCCTGTAACCTCTGCAATCCTTTCCTCGGTTGCCACAAATTCTAACCCTCTCATTATGGATTTTCCTTCTAAAAATGTCTAGGAAAATTCAAGGGCAATGCCTTCATCAAAATCATTCAACTTCAAAAATTAATCTATCCATCCACAGTTTTGAAATTCGGCCAGGCATTGTGCATCCTGCAATAAAATATCATGCATTGTGGGTTTTTTTAATTAACCCACCTCCCATTGTCTGCAACCAAACTGATGCTCTACAATTTTTCCTTCGATTCCCTTTCTGGAAGTAGAAATGCACTTCCCTGCAGTGTTTGCAAAATCTTAGGACCAACCTGCTAAATTTCTTGTGCTAGTGTTGCTTGAATTTTCTTTCTCTTGTTTTGCAACTCAAGATTATGGTAGGGTAATAATGGAAAGAAAAGGAGTGATAAGGGGAATTCATGATAGGAAGAAATGGTGGTTGTAGCCATTGTCACACATGCAATCCATCCTTTCTTGGATTTCAATTTGGACACCTAGACAATATAGTATTTGCATCTTTTTCGTTTCCCTCCCCCCAACCTAAATTTGGACATGTGTCCACACATGCAATATGGGAGTGTTGATGTGATAGGGAAGAATGGCATCATATGCAAACATCTATACTAACCTACAGTGATTAAATAAACATACTTAAGGAGGATTAAAGATAGTAGTTAATGCACACATACCTAAGTTGGGAAATATTTTTGGAAAGGTCATAGGTAAAGTAACACTCGCCTTGTTGAAAAAAAAATGAATTGAGCAATAGATGAAGATGAGGTGGAATGGGATGATGGAATTGATTGAGGTGGAAGAGAGAGAAAAGTGGTGATGGATGGGTGGATGGGTGGATGATGAAGAAGTGGACTTCCACACACGTGAAAGTCTTTATTATGGACAATATGTACTTGAATTAGGCTGAAGGAGGGGCACTAAGTTCACCACCTTCGGGTGCAGGAAGTATTAAGTGCCAAATGAATTGCTACAGGAACTCTTCTTTAGAAGCTAGCTTATGGTATAATCTAAGGCGATGACCATTGCCAAGTAACTTGAACCTGACAGGGTCAATGGTGGTGAGCTAGATAGCTCCATTAGAAAAGACCTCAACAACTTTGTACAATCCTAGCCACCTTTTTTGCAATTTTCCTACATTGTCCTGATATCTTGAATCATAGAGTAGAGCCCAACTCCTGGTTTGAACTTTTTGTCTTTAATAAATTTTTCATTCCACTTGATTCTTTGATTCTGCACTATCTCTGTATGTTACAGGGTTGCTCTTCTTAACTCATCTAGAGCACTTAGTTGCATGATTCTCTCTCTCTATGCTTCAGAAATATCCATCCCCAGATTTACTATAGTTCATAGAGTCTTATGTTCAAATTCGATTGGCATCATGGCTATTTTTCCATACAGTAATTCAAATGGGGTGAAACTTGTAATTGTTTTCCATGTTGTCCTATAAGCCCAAACAACTTCTAGTAATCTATTTTCCCAATCCTTCTTATGAATAGCTACTTTTTTAGTCATAATGGCTTCAATTTCCATGTTGGTCACTTCAACTTGGCCATTAGCCTAGGGGTGATAAGGAGTAGTTTTGTGCCTTATATTGTACTCATTTACTAGTGCTGCAACAAGAGTTGACGTGAATTGTGGCCCTTGATCAGTCACTATTTCTCTTGGAACTCCATATCTTGTAAAAATCTCTTCATAAAGAGATTTTGCAACCTTGTTATCTCTTGCATGTTTCATGGCATTGACTTCTACCCATTTTGTTACATAATCAGTGCATACCAGTATATAAGATTTACCATTTGATGGAGGGTCAATTGAGCCCACAAAATCTAATCCCCATTTTTCAAAAGGAGTAATTACTACCTGAGGGCACAGTGGAATCTCATCATATCTAGTTGGTCTGGCCATTCTTTGACATCTATCACATTTTTTGGTATAGATTCATGTATCCTTGTGAAGTGTTGGCCAGTAATATCGTGTGTTCAAGATCTTCATTGTGGTCCTTTTCATTGCAAAGTGTCCTCCACATGGTTCATTATGACATGCATGCAAAATTTCATATGTTTCATCTTCTCTCACACATCTTTGCATGACATGGTCAGGTCTAGTATAAAACAAACATCCAACAATCCAAGAAAAAGGAAAAGATCTTTCAATAATTGCCTTTTTCTCTTTTGGAGAGAAGTGAGAAGGAATTCTACCCATGACCAAATAATTAGCTATGTCAGCATACGATGGCATTTGTACATTGAGAGAAAATAGATGCTCATTAGGAAAAGAGTAATCTATGGGTTGATTATCTTTTGATGTAGTTAGCCTTGAAATAAAATCTACAACAACATTATCTTTCTCTCGCTTGTCTACAATGGTTATATCAAGCTAATGCATTAACAATAACCATCTTGCAAATCTACCCATGATCAAAGGTTTATTCATGAGATACCTGATGGTTGCATGATCAATGTGTACAAAGATTTGGTAGCCCATTATGTAATGCCTGAATTTGTTCAATGCATAAATTACTGCCAGCATCTCTTTCTCTGTCACAGTATAATTGAATTCAGCTCCTTGCAAATTTTTGCTAACAAAGTAAATAGCATTTTCAACAACCCCCTCTTTCTATCCTATGACTGCTCCTATGGCATAGTCTAGTGCATCAGTATGAATATGGAAAGGAAGCTCCCAATTGGGTCCCTTAAGTATAGGAGCATTTGTCAAAGTTGTCTTTAAGTCGGAAAATGCCTTGTCACAAGTTTCAGTCCACTGAAACTTAGCATCTTTAGTGAGGGGAGTATACAATGGTGCTACTACCTTGCTGAAATCTTTAATAAATCTCCTGTAATATCTTGCATATCCTAAGAAACTTCTAACATCCTTCTATTTTGCAGGTGTAGGTAGATTTGTGATTACCTCAATTTTTGTGGGGTCTACTTGGATTCCTTTGTGGGAGATGTAGTGGCCAGGAACTACACCTTCTTGCATCATCATGAAACACTTTTCACTATTTAAGGACAACTTTTGATCTTCACGCCTCTGTAGAACTCTTTTAAGATTCTTCAATGCTTGATTAAAGTCAACACCATAGGTGGTGAAGTTGTCCATATAAATCTCCATGCAATCATGAGAAATGCCAAAGAAGATGCTAATGATTGCCTATGAAAAGTTGTAGGTGCATTGCACACGCCAAATGGGAGCACTGAATAAGCATAGGTCCCCCATGGACAAGTAAATGTGGTCTTCTCCTGATCTTTTGGTGCAATTTGGATCTGGTTGTAGCCACTAAATCCATCTAGAAAAGAGAAATACTACTTTCCTGCAAGTGTGTCTAGAACTTGATCAATGAAGGGTAAAGGAAAGCGATCCTTCTTGGTGGCAGCAATAAGTTCTCTATAATCAATACAAACTCACTATTTCCCTCCTTTCTTGGGCACAATCACCAATGGAGATACCCAATGACTATCCGAAATGGGGTATATAAATCTCGCATCTTGTAATTTCGACAATTCTCCTTTCATAATCTCTCTTAGTGCAAGGTTGATTCTCCTTTGTGGTTGTTTCACTGGAGTGTAATCATCTCTTATGTAAATTTTGTGCATACATAGTTTAGGATCTTGGCCTTTCATATCATGATAATCCCATGCAAATGCATGTTGATGGGCCCTCAATAGAGTCATCAGTGACAGTTGTTCTTTACTCAATTTATTATTGACATTCAGGTATTTTCCTTCAGACACTTGGATTTGTGTAGTTAATTCTATCATGCCTATTTCATTAATACATGGTACCTTCAGTTCACATGGCAACAATGTATGGAGCATACCTTTCGCTACAGGAAGAGTGTGTGCATGAGTAGTTGATGTAGGATGAGTGGCTACAGGAAAAATGTCTGCAGGAATAGTGGTTGTAGAAAGAGTTGGTAGAAGTGTTCTGACTAGATTACAATATGATGCTTCTTCTACTTCATTGTTGTGAATGATATTAGCCAACACTTCTTCTTCATCTTGGAGTTGCATAAAAGAGTTTCTTCCTATCATCATAAGTTGAGCCACAAAGTTAACTTCCTCAGCTTCTTCACCAACTTGTGGCCATATAGAATCTTCTTCAGCATGAGATGGTTGAGAAGGTGGGTAGAGAACAAAATTTTTCGTACTCCTTCCATCTGAAATGGTTATATCACTAGAACAACATCCAATGTATGCATTTTCAATCATCAAAAAAGGTCTTCCAACATTGATGGGGTACCCACCTAGTGTAGCCTTAAGTGAGAGAATCATAAAGTCTGCTAGATACTCCCAAGAATCTAGGACTACCATAACATCCTCCACTATGCCATCAAGATTGATAGTAGAGCTATTAGCAAGCTGCAGGATAGTAGGAGTAGACCTCATACATACAATATTTAGTTTTTGCAGGATGTCTTTGGTCATTACATTGATTTCTGCCCCTAGATTAATCAAAGCATTTTTTACGTTGATCCCATTTATGACAACTGCTACTATAGGACTTCCTGGGTCATTATACTTGGGAACAGTCACTTTTCCTAGCATGATATCAGCTAGCTGGCCCACCACATGAACTGTAGTTGGGTCCTTCTTCTTGCTTCTTGGCTTCTTAAGACAAGCTTCCATGATAGCTTTGTCATAGATTGGAACATCCTTTATGGCTTGAAATAGGGGTATTTGTACACATATATGCTTTAGCTAATCCAAGATATCAAAGGTGGTATCCTCCTTTTCTTCTTTCTTCTCGGTAGTATCCAATCTCTAGGGAAATGGTGGTGCTTGCTCGGGCTGTTTGATAGGGATTGGTTCAGGAATTTTAGGTTCATTTGGCCGAATAGGGCCATTTTGAGGCTCCTCCTCTTCTTCTACAGGAAGCTCAGTGATAATGGGCTTGGAAGGGCCTAGTAGGGTGGTTCCTAAACACAAATGGATATCACTTACACTCACAACATATGCAGAGAATTAATTTGAATCAACAGAGTATGTAGGTTGTTGTTGTGGTTTGTTATTAGGATTGGGTGTGGGCTAAGCTGGTAATTGAGTTGGCTTAGGTGCATTTTATCTTGAGTTAGTAGGTGGAGGAATTATAGCAGGTTGTTGGGACTATGAAGGTGCTTGCGTGTAATTGGCTGTCTGAGTAGGCCATTGTTGTCATCCTCTCCATTGATTTGTTTGTTGCCAGTTTCCTTGGAATTTCTACCAGTTCCACTGAGGGTGCTACCACTGAGGTGGAGAACTTTGATGACTAGTCCAAGCATTGGGAGGGTTACTTCAAGGCTGTGGTGGATATCCCCCATAACTGGGTGGGTATTGGGGCTTCCATTGGTTACCAGATGAATAAGAGTTGAAATATGGTCCAACATAGGATAGGGGATTTGGTGGCATACCTTGCCTTGGAGCCCAAGTCCTCCTTTGTGCAACATAATAAACTTGGTCTTCTTCAATCTGAATTGGCTTGAATCAGGTCATAGTTGCTTGCTTTCCAAGTTAGATACCATCTTACATTTGTAGTCCTTCTTTTTCCTACAGTGGGGACAATACTCTGTTAGCATCATCTTTGCCTCCTCTTGCTTCTTCTTAGCCTGAAGTGTATCTAGTTGAGTAGCTAGATTGTTAATAATATCTTTCTTGAAGTCTACTAGCAAATGAGTGATCTCCATCCTTGAAACTCCACTGGTAGTTGACTTACCCATGGAAGACTGGTAAGCTCTCCTTTCTTTGAAGCTGCCCTAGAGTAATTATGGCATATTTTCTTGATATTCTTCCAAGGAACTTGGGAGATATCTCCTCCTTCCATGAGGTCCAAGGCATCAGTGCAACTATCATTGATTCCTCTCAAGAAGAGCAACTTTTGTGAATCCTCATTAAGTGCATGGTGTGGAGACTTTTGTAGGAAAAATAGAAATCTTGCAATGTAATCTTCTAGGCTCTCATCCTCCTTCTACTGCATCTTGAAAATGTCACCTCCTCTCATATCACTACCCCTGCAGTATTCCTTGTATTTCTCAAGGAATTTTGCCTTCATGTCTTCCCAAGTTTCCATAGTATTTTTTCCTAACCTCATGAACCATCTTAATGCATCTTCCTTCAAAGTAGTGGGAAATAACTTAAGTCGATGGGAATTAGTAGTATAATCATAACTCCTGCAAAGTATGTCAAATTCAAATAAAAAGGTATTAGGATCTTCTGTGATGAGTCCATAAAACTTTGGGAGTGTTGAAGCAGGGATGTTCTTGATGTTTCCAATGTCATTCTACTAGGGAATGGGAAAGGGAAAAGCTAGTTGGTTGGGTCTATTACCATTTGCATTAGCCATGTCAGCTTGATGTGGTCCCAGAGCAAGGTGGTCCTTAGGCTGATTGTGATCTTCAAAGGAGACTTTAGAACTAGTTAGATTAGGATATGCATCTGCAAAGGGGTGTGGATCTTCTTCTTCTAATAAGTTTTGATATTCAACTAGCTAAAATGGATTAGGATTCTTAGGAAGGAACCTCCCGTAAGCGTCCCTTCTCCTTCCTCTATGCACGTGGTATTACTCACTATCAGTTAGCTCACACACAAATAATTGGCAACGAATAAAGGAATCACTTCTACATGAAGGTATACTAAGAACAACTTCAAAAACACTACGGAAAGAAACTAACAATGACTCAAAAACTTCCTAGATTGACACCATCCCTAGCAATGATGCCAAAAATTTTGGCCTCCTACAATGATTCCATAACTAAGCCTTTACAGTTATGATTCAGAGATTGGGAATCTAACCTAAATAGCTACTTCAATCATCACAAAGGTGCATTTAAATTGTCAACCCAAGGATGTGAACTTGAAATGGGCTAGCACTGTATGTGCACTAGGGGTTCAAGTAGTCATTACATTCTACAACTAAGAAACATAATGTTGAAAGTAAATTGTTGAAAAAGAAATAAATAAAATACTAAACATCAATTAACAACTATGCTGAACTAAAATGTGAGACAGGAATAAAAGATCTGGACAACAAACAGGGGACTACTCTGCCTGCTTTGGCTGTAGGAACAGACACATAATGGAATTCTAGTGGCTGTAGGAATAGTCGATGCCATATTTTCAACTAAATATTGAACATCAAGTAGTACTAAACTAATGCTAAACTAATGAAATGGATTACTCACCAAGTGGGCCCCCTTGGATAAGTATCCTCTATACTAACAAGAACTCAAGTGCTCGAACTCATAATTTTATTTCATTTACTACAAATTGAAACTGGAATACAATATAAAATCATGCAACCTCTTCCTTTGTTCTTAACTGAACAATCAACTCACTAGCTTGCTAACTCGAGGAAGGAGTATCCAATTATGATTTATGCTAACAACTAATAAGGCAGTCAACTCCATGACTGGGAGGATGCCAATTAGGGAAAACTAAGAAACTGGAGTGATGGCGGTTATGCATGCATGGAATCTGGTCAGACATGCAAGTCAAACACAAACTTAGCATAGTAGTAATGCTTGTGCATGCCCAAACATTAAAATTCCATTACAACAAGGTAGTTACACTTTAGCTACATGAAGAATCTTTTGCCACTGATCTTCTTAACTTGGAGTGCTTCCTTTGTGTCTTCCTCAACTTGGCACATTAAATCTACATGGCAAGGTTAGTACACATAATAACCACACATCTATAACCACCTTAAGAAACGTTCAATAACCACATGCAAAATCAGTATAGATAGTTCACATTCTATGCCAAGTATCATTAAAGTTCGTAGGGATCAAATGTCAAAGGTTTGAGGGAAACATTATGCCAATGTTAACACTTAAGCATTAAAGTCCATGACATCTATGAGAAAATAAACTATAGATTCTCCCAAAAACTAGACCAAAAATTAGGCTCATCATTCATTATGCAAGTAAAAATCTTCAATTCTTCCATTTATATGAGGTTCAATTTCTGCAACATTTCTTTCATTTCTACCAAAATTCTTTGAATAAAAAATAGTGAGGCTAAGACATTCAACAAAAGGAGGTTGCATATATTGAAAATCTTTAGGTTGCATGACAGGATTCCTCATAAATTCACATTGCAAATAGTCTGTAACTGGATTTTCTTTCCACAATCCACTTAATATCAAATCGTCTTCAATCATTACAGCCTCTTGTTGAGCAATTTGAATATCATTTACTCTACTCATTTTTAATTCAAATTGAGCATCAAAATGTAGAGAGGACATAAAAGCACAAAGTTGAAGTTGCTCACTTGGTTTAATGGGGGTGGGAATTTTCTTGAGTAGCTAGTTAAATCTATCCATGAAATCTCTGATGGATTCACCTTCTTGCTTATGGATGTAAAAAAAATTTCCCAGCAAGGCAGCTTCATCAATAGGGCCCTTA
>VDFB02281492.1:252413246-252484895 GCA_007258455.2 Sequoia sempervirens
TAGGATCCCATGCCAACAAATGAATCTTCTAACTTATTTTCTAAGGTCTGATTTGAAAAATTAGACTCACCATGACATGAATCCTCAACATACAATGTATCACTAGTACCCAATTCTTGAGTACTTTCATGTGACAACCCCACTGTAGCATCTTGCACAAGTGTAGTTACTGTAGTCTCATGCTGATGCAAAATTTCCATCATGCTATCATGAAAATCAGACTTGCTATCATGACTGATGACATCATCTTGAGCTCAAATAATGTCCACTTTCTCCTCAAATTTCACCTTCTTATCCTGCATAGGCTCCTCCTCAACCAAACAAGGTTCCAACTTGTCTTTACATTGATCAAAGACACTGCATACCAAAACATACGCAGCTGGAGATACCAATTTCTCTCGCTTGCGAATTGCTAGGAGAAGTGTCATGATGGGCAGAGAGATGCTATCAATATTATCAACAATGGAAGTCATGATATCTCTCATATAGTCCTGTATACACTTATCATGCCCCGAACTAATAGACTCTACAAAGAGCCTGAATAATTGCAACACCAGATCGTGTTGATCATAATCAAGCATGGCAATACATGATCTAACTCGTTCCATTAGCTCTAAGACCTTAACCTTTCATGTATAGGTAGGACTCCCAATGTCTCCAATCCCAACCATACTATCAACAATCAGCTGAAACACCTCACCCATGAGGTTCACACCATAAGTAACTTGAGGAGCTATGATCCTCAAAAATTGACTCATGCATAGGGCAACCATGAGCCTAACCTCACTGTCGCTGTGTCTCAAGTACCTATGCTCACCCAAAGCTTTCACTACAGGAACCAATGCTATCTGAAGCACAGTTGAAGGTGACTATTCTACATAACTTAAAATTTCTTCCAGCTCATTCAAAATACATAATGTGTCGTATCTAGATCGATGTATACTGTCGAGCTTATTACCTTGTTTATAAAGCATTCTGGCTAGCCATTTTCCATCATCTGACACCATTTCTTTATCACTATTTGAACCCATTGCTGGTAAGAAATTTCTATGCTCAGAAATTAAGGTAGCAACTATGAAGAGCCTCACTCAATCTGACTTCAAACTCTTTGATTCTCTGACTTTGTAACTTTGTCAAATAGTTTGCTCACCAACTTTACAGCATGAAAGAAATTTAACAAATAGTTTTGAATGGAAGCCCAAAATACATAATATTGCAGTTGCATACTTGATTGAGTACAAGCACTCTCACACTAAGTAATGATTTACCGAGCAAGCTCAGACTTAGAAGACAGCACCAAATGTAGACTTCCAGAATTACAATAATACTACCCTATATGACAGTGAATGCTCTATATACCAGACTGTGCAAAATTTCTAAAACATTTAATCACTAATTGATAATATGTGCAATGTCACTGCTGTAGGATAGCAACTGTATTCTACAGACTTTAGGATGCACAGTTTAGCCACTATGAAAAATAAATAAATAATACCAAATATGAAGAACCTGATTCGATGATGAGGGGATGATGCCAAGCTCAAACGATTCTTCCAATTTGCCTTCAAATACGATGCCTTGTCTTATTTCTCGTATGCTGCTTCTGCTAGCTGAATGACGTCTAGGGTCTCTTACTATGTCACTTTCACCCAAGGAATCGGATAGCTTCCGATATCCTCAATACTCATATATGAGTTTCAGACTATATATATATTCCTAAACTTAATCAATATTCAGAATTTTTTTTTAATTAATTCAATGGCTCCTCCTTGCAAATTCTCGTCTACAGAAAGACGTCTTCTTATGGTGCTTGACAAAAATAAAGAATTTGCTATCTCCCAGAAACCAATGACATCATCACCTTTGACCATTCAATGGTCCACGTAGGCTCCACTCAACACTGATCAGAGGAATGGTTTGACCCGAACACTTCAATATGAGAAACAGCTTCGTATTATCTCCTAGCCACGACTTCAAGCAGCTTTCGATTTCTCTTAACAAGTCACCCATTTGACTTATGCTAATCAAAATATTGGCCTCCTAAAAAAATATAAACTCCTCCTGTCGAGGCCTTTTGAAATCATCTTTTCCTCCCCGTAGATTTCTTTCAGAAATTGCTTCTTGGGTCTTCTGGCGTCAAACAAAGACTCCTAATTTTTCTTTATCAGCTGAAGAATTAAAGATTGCAATCACGTCTTTTTTTCTAAAGCCAACACTTAGAATACAGGGAAGTCCTCCCGTCATAACCTTAGTCTTTATTTCTGAATCCGATTTCCCAATTCCTTAAGGAAATAATATTTAAAACCATGATTTTGCTTGTTACTGAATCTTCACGGCAATGTCGCCATTTTCCCAACATCCGCCCAATGTTCAATTTATAATATACTTGCTTTTTGAAATAAATCAAACCTTTATAATATACAGTATACAGAAATAATTTGCGGCTACCAAAATATTTGTTCTTTCCCTGAAGATATTACTTCAAGTAGCTCCTGAATGGTAGCGATAGACTCCTCCCAAAAATTACTTTCTGACGGATTGTCTTATTCTAAAATGAATAAGCACCCAGACTATCATGAATTTCTCAAACATGCGATAGCTTCCTTACCCAGAATTTAAGCCACGATACCGACTTGCTCCTTCAATAATCATAATTTTTGTCTTGTAATCTCCTAAACAAAAAGAATGATATTATATTTATTCTTATCTGAGACTTCCGATAGCTTTTCAAATTCCAAAAAAAAAAATGTCATCAGGGCTTCTCTTAAAATATTTTGACTCTTGTGTGAGCTTCTTGTATAAGGATGAATCCTTGATTTGTCTTTTACTCGCTGCTCAATCATCAATTAGAAACTTCAAACCCAATATTTTGAACAAACCCATAAATTCTGAGAAATTTTTTCTTAGCATCTGAATTTTTTTATTTTTTTAAATTTCCCCACACATGATGGTAGGATTCAGGCTCTGATACCACTGTAAGAGACCTGTCCATCTCTAACTTCTGAAAACTTTGCTAAATAATTAGGGTTTGTAATTTTTTATAAATTTTCTCAATTATTACCAGACAAAAAATATGCGTGCAAGAAAATTAACATTTTTTTGAAGTATATCATGCAATGAAATACAGCTAGAAACATATATAAATTTTGAAAATGAAGATTTTTAAGAAAGATACTCGGAAATAATCTTCTAATAGTGAAATGATGCTGAAACCCTAAAACCCTTTATTCAAAATTTCTTTGGTAAATCGCTGAAGCACAATGTTGACTCCTAAATGCGAAGTCCATAAGGACCCTTCTTCAACCTGGATTTTCTACAACATCGCTTATGCCGACATTAACATCTTAGGGCTACAAATCCCAAAATATAAAATGATCCAACAATGCCTTCCTTTACTTTTCGATGGCCTTTATATAATTCTCCAATTAGGTCGAACCCTTCTAGAAGTCTCTTTTAAATCATTTAAAATGATATTTAATATTTTCCTATCACTTTAATAAATGCTTCAATAAATGGCTGCTCATTAAATATTATTATTTAATGTACTTTACGTGACCTTTTGAGGGTCATGGTCCATCAGACATAAAGTGAATTTAAAACCATATAATTGCACTTTATAATTAATTACACAGCAATCACTTCATTAATAATTAAACAGTACAACTCCACAAATAATATTATTATCTCTAATTTCTGCCTGAATCCGGGAGCGAACCATTGTATCCTTGGTATCCTGAAATCAGCTTCTACTAAAAATAGTAAGGGTCCCTCTCTAGCATCCTGCCATCACAGCCAAGTAAGTCCCAAATTGAACTAGACCCTCAATATCAATGCCTTTGGAAACATATAAAGATCCGAGATGATAACTCGCCACCCGGAGAAGTTCCACAACGTCAAACCAACCCTTAATCCACCTCACTAGCCTACTTAGGGTCAAATCATAGCGAATCCCTTCAAAATTTGATGTCGCAAAAATGTGATGAGTCACACCCATTGCATCAATTTCCATTAATCCTTCCATTCTACTTCTAAGTACCAATGCCCTCAAATTCATCAATGTTTTATGCCTGTGTTTATATTCAAGACAAAGAAAATATTCTAAAAGCTTTTCTCAATAAAGGATACGGCCTCTTATCTTCAGATAGATGGAAAATGATAGTGACAATGTTTTGGAAAAGGAAAATTAGGTTTTGCAGGGATCTCATTTAAACTTAGGGCTAAACAACAAAAGATAACAAAATAAGTCCAACAAGTAGATCGGCTTATCCCAAAAGGAAAACAACAGTACAAACAAAGAGACAACGGTCCAAAAGACCACCAAAAAAGTCAGAAACAAATTACCACCACATTCAATTCAAGGTGTTCAACAAACTCTAGCCCTCCTTTTCATGCAACATCCTTCCATATCCCAGAACCCCCTGCCTTGAGATTTGTTTCATATGTGACTTTAAGTCTGGCATCCTCCTCTGGTATTAGCCCCAAGAGTCGAATCCTTCCACTGTGCCAGGATCTCAGAGGTATCCCTCCTGCCCCAAGATCCAACCATGATCAGGCTTAAACCCTTTTGATTTTTTTTGAGCTTTTCCACCATTGCATTGATGATAATGGTGTTATGCCTGGCAATTTTGTGATTGTTCGCCACAGTGGCCCTAATATTTTGGCCTATTTTGGACATATTGCACTCGATACTAGTCAATCTTTCCTCCTCTTAATGCTGCCTTTTCCCTTGGTAAGTGTGCTTCCTATCCTTCATTCTCTTTACAACTCCAGCTAATCTTCTGCTCCAAATCCATGACCCTGTTGCTTAGATCTATATTACGGCCTTTCAAATAACAGACTTCCTTCTGGGTCCACTTGAGAACAGTGAAAAGGCCATCTGTACTTTTTTCCGCCACACTCACAATGTCCTCAGGCTTGAGCTTATTCAGGGCTGAATTAATTTCATCCTGATTAGGGGAATCATTAGGGGCATTCCCAAATCTTCTAGACATAGGGGCACTAGAGAGCTAGATGGAAAATAAACAATCAAGATTAAATGATTTTTGTTTCAATCAATGGATGAAAATATATGAGACAAGATAAGCTACAAACAAGACTAACAAAAAAATAAGGAAATTGACTAATTTTTACAAAAATCACTTCAGTTTGAGAGGGAAATTGAATTTTCAAATAATGGAAACATTATTTAAATTCAAAAGAACAAAGGAAATTTAACTTTTTGATTAAATAGAAATTTAATTCAAAAAGTGGTAGAAATGATGAGTCATTTAATTAAATAAAATTTAATTAACTTGTGAAAGAAAAACTAAAAGTGAATAATTAAATAATTAACATAAGTATTTAATTATAGTGGAAAATGAAAAATAATTAAATAAATATAAATTTATTTAATTATAGAAATCAAAGATATTAGTGACACAATTAAATAAATAACAATTTATTTAATTAATCAAAAGAGGACATAGAAGGATAAAGTGAGTTAATTAAATAATTTAGATTATTTAATTAAAAGAAGACTTTACGACATTAGATAATAATTAAATAATTAAGATTATTTAATTACCAAGGATGAAAAAGGGGTTTTAATAAAGTCACGGGTGTAGTGATAAATTTTAGTATCTACATTTTTCCCCTCTTTAATACAATGTAGTTTATCACGTTGTGTCAAAAAAAATTAGTCAACATGCCTCAGTGTAAGCAATGTGAGGAAGGATGACAAGGAGGTAATAGTATGTCCCCTTGAGAGGACAGATGGGTTCAAAAAGACAAGAATGTGCTATCAAAATGGATAAGAGGAATAAAGGATAAGGGAAATAGAAGAAATGTTAGTATGGGAGATAGGGATGTTAGCATGAAAGACATGGATATTGAGATGGTGCTAATTGAGATAATTTGTAGATATATATTTTTCTATGCAAGTATTTTGCATTTAATCATCATTGGGTGGTAAAATATGACAAGTGGACAAAAAATGCCATGGTATGATATAGACCAAGGTGTGCAAGGTCATCCATCTGTAAAGCAGATAGTCGCAGAAAAGCAATGTCCTAACTCATACTAAGGGAAAAGTTGCCCCAGTCTTTTTGTTAAGACAAACTTTAGACAACAATCAAATAAAAGATGAGTCATGAAACATCATCACTCCTCTAAATCCTTCATGGGACATCCTCGAGGTAGCTAGTAACATGACCAAAGCAAATCCAAAAGATAAAACAAAATAGGAAAACAAGGTCGACAATCGTTTAAATTATTTGCCAATAAGTGTTTTCCAGTGCGTTAAGGGACAAAGTGAGTAATGGGAGGACTATTTTGACAAGTTCTAGTTTTAGGAGAAGAAATATGTTGTATAAGACGTCAAGTCTGGTTTTGATCATGTAACTACCTATATAAGGCACATGACAAAGTGTGATAGTGACAAGGTCTGGTTTTAGGAAGGATACATCCTATATAATACCATTGGTTTTGATCAATCTGACTAGTTTGATTGATTGGACAAATGACTGATTTGACTTGGAGACATGTTGGCTTGCTTTTCTTGTTGATTCAAGATTTGTGTTTAAAGTTAAAATGACGATGTTGTGTCTAATTTGATAGTGTCCCATTTATTTTGACTAACCTGATAAACCCTAAAAGACTAACCTAGGGGGCCTTGGAAGCTCATCGATAGATGGCCTTGCCTACATAGCAATTCATAGAGACCTCATAGTTTGGCATGGCCCTTGACTTTGTTTCAATGACAAAAGACCGAATCATGATTTTATTTGACAACTCCTAAAGGACTAACCTAATGCCTCAGGGGCACATCAATAGATGGGATTGCCTACATCTAGTCGTAGAGGCAGTGTAGGTTGACAATGACAAAGACTAAAATGACTAACTTTGACTCTATTTTGGGGATTTTTTTGAAAGTTATCTAATTTTTTTTGGGTTTTTACATGTTTTGATTTTTATCTTTGATATCATGTAGTATTTTCTATAGCATACTCTATACCATGCAATATTTGGTTGAATGTGTAGGCACCCAACATTTGTGAGCTTTAATAAGAGCACAAGAGAGATCAACTATAAGAGAATAATGTTAGTCTATCAAATGATGTTAATTACATATTACTTACAATGAATGAGAATATAAATGGAACCCCTTAGTTATATAAACCAAGATGAGACATAGGATTGCATAATATTATAACATGAATCTTAATCTTATGACTTCAAATATAAAGTGATAAGTACCATATGTCTATCTTAAGTAAACTTAAGTAATTGGTGTGAATAGGATTTAGGTAATGAACCAGTTAGGTAAAACATGTTGTTCACATCAACAACCATAAACACATCTAACATGAAATGCCAAGTGAGAGTCATGAGATTCAAAAGAGAGTGATTTTAATATATTTTCTTTCTTTTTGTTAAGATCTAATGATTTTTGTGTCTAACATTTTGTTTAAATTTTTTTGAATGCATCAAAATGAATTCAATTGCTTATTTCTACTTATTTTGCATGTTTTTGAAAGTTTGAAAGATTGTAACTAACAAAATTAATCTAAATGCACATAGAAGAGAGTTTATTGCATTTATTTTTCCCTTTTCTAAAATCAAATGAGATCTAATTATCTAAGTGCAACTAGTTATTTTTATGCAACTTTTGCATACAACTTATGTTATTCTTTTGGACTTTAGAAGATGTAAAACATAATTTAAATCTAATTCTAGGGTAAGAGATATTCTTCAAACATTTTTTTTCTAATTTTTGAATCAATCATGGACCAAACTAATAGAGTTTCAAATAATCATTACTTTTTGATTGAATAAAATATTTTAGAAATGGAGAAAATCTTAATTCATTTTAGTCATTCATATGTATTTCGTCACAATATCATCATTCAATCTATAAAAAAATTAGATGCAAACATCAATATCTATATTTATAAAAATCAAAATAGAGTAAGTGTTGAAAAAAAAACATTTAATTAACAGACAAAATGGAAAGCATGTATATTACCCTTCTATATAATCATCCCATTAATTTAAATTGAAATTCCTATCAAAAATTTCTAAACTTATAATATGTTATACAATACTAAAATTTAAATAAAATTTTAAATTGTTAACTATTTATATATAAAATAATCATTAAAATGTTACAATACATAGAAATATCACCCAAATTAAAAAAGTAATGAATCGAACACAACCACCCTAATTTAAATAACATAATCCTTCATGACAATGAGAAGTACAAAGGAAACAAGTTGGAAGAAGTTCATTTTTATAATCTCTACTATTTAATTTACTTTTATATTTAGTCAATAGACTACATATAGTGTGAGATTTGAGTCTCAAACAAGTCTCACACCTGCAAACCACTATTGAGTCATTAGAATATAGATATAGATTTTCCAACTATATGTGAATATTCTATTTTCATTTGCAATGTTTTTTTGTCAATTTGATGATAACTTTCTTTTTTCATTTGCATTGCTTTATGTTTTAAATATGTATGCAAATATTTCAAAATCAGATAATTCTTAATTTAAGGAAAAAATCTAGATTTGTCTAAATTTATTTCATTCCATTATTTATTTCTTATTATTAATTGTTTAATCCAACCACATCCAACTAGAATTTGCAAAACATGACATCCATACACATTCATACACAAACACATACTCTCTAACCATTTAACATACATATGTAAATTAGCAAGTAAATTGTCCTCCAATTTAATGCCAAAGGGTGACAATTAACAGAAAGAATTACTCAATTGAACTTGTATAAATAATTAATTTTCAGTTTGGTGTTTAAGATTGAGATATTTATTCTATTAAATTTATTTCAGATAATAATGGACGAAATTTTATATCTAAAAAAACTCAATTGTAGAAAAACTTCGAAATGTTTACAAATAAATCAATTTAACAGAAATTATTTTTTTTGAAAAAAATTGACAATTAAAAACACTTGTATAATTTATTGTATGGTTTATTTAATAGAGTATATCTCAGGACCCATTTGTACAGATACAGTCTGAATAGCCCTCTTCCACACACTAATTATGCACTGCTTAGCAACAACGCTGTGGTTTACCATCAATCACACAGCAATTACTTGGACAGCAACCCCCAGTTCCCTGCCGCTGTGGTTCAGAAATAAACATATTTAGACTACCAAACGGTAGCCAAACACAAAGTCTACAGAAAGTTAAAATCTTTACATACCAAAACTCGTTTTATAGATCCATTCCCTTTTGAAGCTGCACCTAAAACAATTGTTTCACATGAAACCATTAAAACTGTTAAAAGTTTTAGACATAAAACCATTACATAAAGACCAGTCTTTATATATGATGAACAAACCAATTGTTTGATCTCTTCCCACATAAGTAGCCGCAAAATAGAACACTGAAATTTTATTTCTGTGAATTTCACTGGTCATATGAAAACGACTTCATAGATTTCAAAAGTTCAACATACCTAATCTTTGATAAGCATTGGCGATTGTAGGAATAGTTTGGTCTTCCGAGAGATATCGAGTTTCACCCACATCAGAGAAGAATGAGAGCACTAGTACAAATGCAAATAAAACCACAAGGAAATCCATTTTGAGAGCCATTGTGGTGTTCTCACAGTTGAGACCAAATCCAAAACCACAAATTGCAATTTATAGCACATATATCGATGCCATGTCAAATGGGTTAGTTGGGTCATTGCACTTAATTTTATTAAAGCTATTTTTAAATTGCACGGTCTAAGTCAATGCCTATTATATTCTTGCATTTTGTCTATTCAGTAGTCAATGATGCACACTTGACCGTGTTTGTTAATTAATTAATAAATACGGTGTCATTGAGTTGTCGAGAGATGTTTTTTTAAATCATATTTTTAAGTTGAGGTGAACTATTCAACCAAACATTATAAATATACAAAAATAATGTTTTGACATGAATGGTAAGAAATAAATGAGTCACTTTTAAGTGTCACAAAAATAATGTGTAGAAATGTTTTAATAAGGTTAAGTGGGAAGGGTTCAAATTCATTATAGAAAAATTATAGAGGTGAAAAAAAAAACAAATCTAATTAGAAATGAGACAACAAAAAATAGCGAACAAAGCTAGTCTCTCAAGAAGAAAGACAAGAACCAACTACAAGGACAAAAAGATCAGCAATGCTTTTAACAAAAATAAGGAACTGAAAATCAGTTTTGGAAGGACCCAAAACCAACAAAAAGATAGTCAAAGGTGGTTTGAACCAAAACTTCATCAAAGATCTCAAAAGAGGGGCAGGATGGGAATGAAATTTCCTACCATTGTTCAAGGGAGAAAACTCATCTAACAGACTTCCAATCATAGCATCAAGATTTCTCTTAACTTGCAAGAATCACCATCCTTTGTGAAGAGGGCACGCTCAGAAGGATCCTTCTCATTCCCCTTAATAATAAAGGGGCATTATGGCAAAAACTTGCATATTGGAATACACCTTTTCATGAACATCCCAACACAGTAAGGAAAATTGATCAGCATTGTGGAATGGTTCAGCCATGAGGGCTCATAATGCAAATTTTGTTCCCAAACACCAAGCTTGGAGTGCAGTTTGATATTGTTAGGCAGTCCCATGCCAACCTCTATACGAACAAAAAAAAAAAATTGGCATATAGAAAGCTTATTCTATTATTTGTGACATCTTCAATGGTAATGACTAACTAATAGCATCAGCTATACCATGAATAATACTTTCATGCAAGAATTCCAACGGGAATCTCAAGAGGCAAATTCAAATATGAGCAAAACTTATCTTGTTAGAATTGAAACCAATATACCATCTATAATTAAAAAAAATCCTTACCCAAGAACCAAGGACCTCCCAAGAGAACCCGAGAGTAGTCCTGAATAATATTGAAGAATAGAATAAAATCACTCATTCGAGCCTTAACACTCAGTAGTCCTAAGGCAAACCAACATTTGGAAGCTCAGTTGCAAATAACATCAATATTAGATCTATGACCCAAAAATATTCCAATAAGAGTGTGTTCCAAGCCTGCAGAGGCTCTATCCACACACATCACGAATAGAAAGAGAAAGGATCTGAAAACCAGAGAGTGAGGAACCACATAAGAGGGTCCCTCCTCAGTCCTACAAGTTGGCATCTCTTTACAAAGAGCTGAAGGAACACACTGAGAATAAATTGGGGCCTCCACTAGGAAAGGAGCCCCTGAATATAAGCCCTCAACAGGAGGAAGGGCGGTCACAACCTCCCTAATGCATGTGCCAGCAGCAGGGAGTGAGCTAGGAAAAGGAGATAAAGCATGCAGAACCTTCTGAGAAGGCATAAGAAAACCCCACTTTAAAGAGAGGTCGCACAATATGGTCCCAACCGGCTTAGCAACGCTAGTGAGCGAGTGCATATGAATAGCATGGTGGACCTCTAACCACAAAGCTTGAAGCGAAACATCCTCCTCAACAACCATCTGAACATTCCCCACAAAGGGCACAGACTTCAAATGGACCTCCAGAAGAATATCAAGGAATGTTTCATCCTCCTCATCGTCCCAGGAAATCAACCCAGGATCCAAATCCTCTTTGACAAGGACGTCGTTAATATCACCAACAGAAGTGCCATCAAACACACCATTCTTGGAAAAACAGGGAGTCGACTCCTCTAGGGAACTCAGCGCAGATCCATTACAATCGCAGATAGTTTCTATCTCTGACTTCCAAGAAAAATACGACACAAAGCCATCGCGAATCATGTAAGATGCTGCCGCGAAGGGTTTAAGCCTAGAACCCTTCTTGTTGACTTCATTGTCTTCACCATCCTCAGAATCTCCTTTGTCATCACTTGAACAAATTCCATTATCGCCACCACTACCACCATCACTTAGGGTTTTTTCCATCTCCGACTCCTATTCCTCCATCGGCCATCGCTTATGATTGACAATTTCCAGCGATTTCATTAAGTTTGCAACTTGACAATTTTATTGATGAAAATTAATATTCGCCTTGGATTGAGCGTTTTGGTGTAAAAGAATATGTAATGTCTCAATGCAAGTTTTTGTTCAAGATATTAATATACAGACAAATACTTTTATGTTATATTATATAAAATTATATAAGCTATGCAATCGTCAATACATCAAGTAAGATGACTTGATTTTTAAATTTAGTTACTCAAAATGGATGATGTGCATTTAAAATGGCATATATGTTGCACCCTTGCTAATGGCATGGATCGAATCACTCTCACTCTTCTAGGAAAAGCCAACTAATCAAAAGAGACACTAATTGATTGCTCTCTTAATATGGAATAATGATCTTGTGAATGGCAATAATATGATTGTTTGAAGTTGGAGTCATGTCATTTTCACTCACTTTGTGTTGATTCTTGTAATTGAATGTTGAATACTTGGTTTGTTTGTGTGTTGTCTTGTAGGTCATTGGAGAGCTATTGTTGCAAGTTTGTTATCCATAATTTCAATGAGTTATGTCAAGAGAGTGTTCCTTCTTGTGTGAAATTCTTCTCTTATAGATACCTCTATTTATTGCTTTCTCAAATTTTCTTATGCATGGGCATGCTATCTTTGATGTCATCCATAACTATCCCAATCCAATCTCTCTTGATCTCTAAACACATCTAACATGAAAGGCTAAGTTAGAGTTAGGAAACTCAAAAGAGAGTGATTATTATTGTCTTTTCTCACTTTGTTCATAATGAATTCTTTGTTTGATCTTTTTTTTAGCATTTTATAAATTTATCATAATGGAATCAATTGCTTTTTTCGTCTTCTTATTTTGCATGTTTATTTAGTTTTAACTATTGTAACTAAGAAAGCTAATCTAAATCCATGTAGAAAATATTTTTTCCTTTTTCTTATACTTTTCTAAAATCATAAATGAGTTGATTATCTAAGTGCAACTAGTTATTTCTATATTACTTTCACATACAACTTATACAATTTTTTTAAATGTTGCAAGATGCAAAAAGTAATTTCAATCTAATTCCAACCTAGGAAGCAAGTTCTAAACTAACCAAGAAGTTGAAACAAAGTGTTATGTTCCTTAGGAAAATTAAATTGATAGAAATAAATACTAAAATAATTAATACTTTCAAATAGAAATGCTTTTGAAATCAAAAGAACCCAGAAGAAGAATTAAAGCTTCATCGTAACATCTATGATTGGGGTCATTGCAGCATCCATATTTTATTCATAATATCTTCTTGTTTAGCATTGGGGTGTTTCATTTGATGAGAAGGGAAGATCTAGATTGAGATTAATTTAGAAGGAAGAAATGGCGACTTATTACACTATCTAAGTGAGGATAGATATTAGGATTTAGGATTTGGAATGAATTTGTTTGAGCAGCATAAAATCTTTTAAAAGTTATCCTATTACATAGAGGAAAGGATATAAAGCTTCAAGAAAATAATTATAAAGGTAGCCGCTAAGCAATCCTTCTATATTTTCGGAAAAAAAACTACATTGGAATTTCTCAAACCTTGTGTATACAACAATTATCCTTTATTCTTCTCTATTAAGAATGAAAGAAAGGGGTTTATTTTAGATCTAGTTGAAGGTAATACAGAAAAAAAATAGATAGGGGTGGAATGAAAGATAAAAATAAAGAAGTAAAATATGTAGGGAAAAAAGCAAGCCATCACTAACCAAAAAATCCATTAATTAAAAAGGAAAATAGAAAAGAAAAAACAAAGTTGAATGACTCACACACATTCCAACTCATGACAAGGTCGCCCATGTGTTGGAGGTTATGTCACTATTCTTATTAGGGTAGTTCACTTGGGTAACCCTACAACATAATGTGGGTCACCCATGCAACCTTGAGGTCTCTTGGATACCCATGTAGTTGAAGGTGCAAGTTTATATTTTTAGAAGGTGAGAAGGAAACATGCATAAGGAGGGTGGTTAAAAATGGTTTAGATCACATAAAAGAGAATTCTAAGACACTAGGAGGACTCATATCAAGGTAGAAAACATTGTAAGGGAAAATGAGCACATCAAATGGGTCATGAGTTACACCACTAAATCATCATTAGACTTGTATGTTAAGCCCATACAATTTTAGCTAGTAAATTTTTTGCCAATTTTTTCATAACAATCTACATAGAGGGTAGGTGTTCTTTCCTAAAATAAGCATGTGGAATCACACTTACCTATTTGTTATCATGTCGAACATATGGAACTAAAGATAATCAGTTAAAAGAAAGTAATATGACAATTGAGGAGGCAACAATGATAGTATGATAGGATCTAACTTACCATCAATGTGAGGCTTAGAGAGATACTACCCTAATTACATACCTTCATTTACACAAAGAACTATTATTTGGATTTCAATATTTCTTAAATATTGACTTGCTATGATATATAGAAATGATGAAAAGAGACATGAAATTGGAGAAAAAACTACTATATACAAGAAAAAATGGATAAAAGGAAAGTCATTTTAATGCGTAACCATAGTGAGAGGAGAGGAAAGAAGGGGGGAGAAGAGGGAAAATGCTCAAATTATGATACCATCTTACAACCAAATAGTATAACAAGATATAATGATGATAACATTGATCTTATCAAATTTTCTTAGGGTTGTGAAGTCCCTTGAGCACAAGAATTAAAAAAATATATTTTTATCTATATTTTAATCATTGTTCATTTCTTTAAAAAAAATCATTGAATTTGATTTCATTTTTTTTTATGCTGATTTATAGGATAAATTTTTTTCTTTCATTTTTTATCTTCATTTGAATATAACTATTTTTTGGTGCTTGGGATTTACACATTGAACAAGCAAGGTCACCATTTTTCAAACCTATATAATCACCTATAGTGAGGAGGCTAGGCACCCAAGCACCCCCTATCACTTTATTTTGTTATTACTTTCTTAATTGATTGTTTTGGGCTCTTTTCACTAGTTGAAAGCTATATTTTAAAGTTTAATTTTCTTTTACGATTTTTTATTTTCTAATTTTTGTGTATTTCTATTTTTTAGGGCTTTTTTATGTTTAATACAGTCTCTTTGCTTCCACAATATACATGTATTTGGTTGAATGTCATGAGGGAGAATACATGGTTGATAGGTGTTGTGGAAAAAATTAGCATAACAAATATAATTAAACTCTAGAGGGATCTATTAGTGATGGTTGTACATGTCTTAATTGTTTGATCTTACGCATGAATTGGCTATGATATCACAAATTATTAGGATTTTGACTAGAACATCTGCTATTTTCCAAGACTTATTGAAGAGTGGATGATCACTCTATATGATGTATATCATATCCCTAGTTTTATTATTTGAGAGAGAGATTAAAAGTACTTGGTGGTACAATTTACCAATCTTGTGACTTTGTGTCCTTGAAATTTTCTCAAAAGTTGAAAATAAAAATGTCATAAATCTTGCTAGGGTTATTAAAATGTTGCCTCTTTGCTAAACCTTGAAAATCCTACTTGCATTTGCGTTGTGGTTCGAATTATTCATTACCTTTTTGGTTGGTATCTTAAGTCGTTTTCTTATGTCCCTTGTGTCATGTAAGTCCTTGGCCACTTTATGTTTCCTAACATTCACTTGTTTGTGTCGTGTGTGTTTTAAAAGTTTAAGTTATCATGTGAGCTACCCCACTTGATGACATATGTCACCCCCTTATTGCATCGCAAACTCCTTATACACCACATTTCCTTTCCCTAGTGCATAGAAAAATGCGTGGAGTGGTCTTGATCAATATGAAGACATGTTCCATCTTCTTGTAATAGCGCCCAAATCCTTTGCCCCGCATTTTCTTATGCTCAAAGCATTGGTAAAATGAGTCGCGTTTCCCTAATCAACATATGGACACATGTCACTTTGTGGCCTCACTGCAATTTCATACCTTTGGGGCATATATAAAATTGTGCTAAGTAATAGTGGATGAAAGTGGGACATGTGTTGGCTATAGGAATGAGCCCATAAGTTGTTCATAGTGCAATTACTAATACCATATGCTTAAAGATAATGCACTGGGTGGAACCAATAAACAAGAGGGATGTGTGTCCTCTATCATAGTCCATGATATCTTCAGTGTAGTTTCTAATGATTAGTGCATAGCTAAAATACGCTAGGCTTGATCAATATGGACTAAATGGACACATGATGTTTGTTCATTTGAGCGTGTAGTTAATTTCTGCATAGCACAACTTCATAACCTCAGCCCATATAGAGAATGTCCTTGGTGATAGTAATTAAAAGTATAAATTTCAAATGTTGAGTGTACCGTGTGTTCCCCTCGCAACGTAATTACTAATGCTCATCGCACAGCTAAAGCGCGCTAAGCAATTTAGCTAAATCTAAAATACATGTGTCAATTTATGGTCCCAGTGCAAGGTTTCTTCACACCGCAAAGTTACTTTAAAGGCAATCCAAATCATTTAAGTAGTGAGCTTTAGGATTGCGTTGACCGTCCATCATCTAACACAATGTCTTGATCAATAGTTGAAATTCAAACAAAAACGACTACTTGCAGCTGATTAGTTTCACTCAAGAAATTAAGGCTCATATACTATTTCTCTTGGGACGATAAAACAAGGAATTGCTTTATTTATTTCCATAATCAAGTGCTCGTGAGAATTGGAAGAAAGTCTAAGCTCTTGGAGAAGAATTGTGTGCACCAAGATAGAGTTTTTTCAAGCATTTTCATAGGTAAGTTCTTTGGTCACTTGTATTCTCAAATTTTATTTGAATTATCAAAAAGGTGTGTAAGGAGAAAGATTTTACGGTCCGTATTTTAAGTCTTAAATGGAATTCAAACCCTAGGTTACTCTAGAGATATTTTGAAAGGAAAAATTTACTGTTAGAAATTAGAAAACCTTTAAAATGAGTGAATCCAATGTAAAGTCTAGGGGAATTAAAAGGTTCATGGAAGATGACTTAATGAAACAATTACCAAGGTCTACAAAAACATTAAGCATGCTCAGGGAACAAGGGTTTTGATATACAGATTAAGTGATAGGGCATCACAAATTAGAGATTCAATCATCCCTCAACATGGTTGGACTCTATTTGAGTATGGGTATAAAAGAAGTAAATTTGATAGGTCAATATCAAATTTATGGACTCAAGATTTGGGGAAAATAGTTGCCTTGAGTGTTTTCATTAATGTGGATTTGATCAAAGCCCTGGCTTAGAACTATGATGTAGAGAATAGGGTTGTCAAAAGTGAGAAGGGTGTTGTGTTGCTTGAGATTTCAAGACAATCTATTATGGAAACTTTTGATTTGAATGTTTAGCAAGTGTTAGTATTAACTTTGTAGGCTTAAGCAAAGAATGGGCAAAGGACAAGCATATCTTTAGGGTTTTCTAGTTTCCTCGACACTAAATAAGAGGCTTAGATAGAAAATTGATTAGGTTTGTCAAGAATGAGGCAAAACCTTTTGAATTTGATATATTTGAAGATTACGTTTTCAATACCTATCTTGCATTGTGTCAAGTATTGGGAGAGGACTAAAAGTTCAAAATTCCTATTCATATGATGATGTTTGCTACTGATATTTAGCACAATGATGTTGATAGAGGGTTTGATTATCCTTCATACATTCTTGAAGAGATTCATAAGCAATTGAGATATGTAAAGGACCAAAAGGCTGGGTTATACTTCAATTAGTACTCCTTGTTATGCCACCTAATTTCATATAGTGGAGTAAAGATCTAGAGTAGATCTTTGAGTTTGAAAACTCATGATGAGCAAGGAAATAGCCTTCCTATTCATATGTGGACATACTTGTGGTATTCCCAATGTCGCTTCATCAATTATTCTTATGTTTGAGCATATTTTTGTTCAAGATATTTTGTACAACCTTGGCCTCCATCCAAAGGAAATATTCTTAAAGGTGGTCATTAAATTCCTTAGACCCTTACAATTTGATCCTAAAAATGAAATTGACCATAATTGGGGGTTTGTACTACCTACATTCTAATTGCACAATCTTTAAAGTTTATGGTACCCTAATACAACCACATTATCTTCCAAGATATGTATAAGAAAGGTTAGCATTCATGGAAATAATGTAGTCAATGAATGAATATGAAAATTTTCACTTTAGGTTGATAAAAAAGGGATCACTCATCCTTGTTGGTATGCATTTCACTTATTTTACAATCACAACAAAGCAAGGATTATAGGTCTTACCCTCTATACCATAAAGCTACAAAATGAATAATGATCCTACAAGGCATTGTGATCCATAAGGATACATAAATTAGATGAGGTTGGAGCGGGAAGGTCACAATATTACCACCACTTCCATGCCTCTTGTTGGTTCTTTTTTATGCTGTTAACCAGGTTGGTCTTCTAATCTACCTATGGAATTGCCAATTCCAATCAAGGGCAGCTCGAAGGACCTGGACCAACTGATAAGGACTTTAAAAGGCCTCCTACACTTCGGGTTTTGCAAGACCCAGGAGGGTGATCCCTTTAGCAATATCAACAAATTGAAACACATACATAATAGAATATTGCTCAACAGATAATCTCATTTAATAGCTCAACATAATAGGATAATACTGAATAGAATTGGTTGTTCATCAGTAATATCAACTACTTGGAGCATGAGATAACCACAACACTATAACACGCAGAGATTTAAAATGGTTTTGAATTTGAAGATTGTTTCTGAGGTGCACTAAACTGCAAGATAAACCAGTGCTTAATTCTAGGCCATGGAGTCAAACACATAAAAAGAATTTATTAGCAAATGGCATTCAACCAGTGGATTTAAATTTTCCAATGCCTTGCATCAACTATTAGTGCCTTACACCAACAATCCCACTCCTATTATCCATCAAACTCTCCTTACCCAATCCAACCTGCACACTTGAAATCATTGTTATATGCTCAAAGCATTTAACCATTTCCTTGAATTAAACCCATAAACAAATAATACAATCTCATGAAATTTGAGATGACAAACTCAAAGATACTTTGTATTATTGAATTCATATGATTAAACTATACAAGTATGGAGACAATTTGAAGATATTCATGAATGTGCAAACCCTTGGAAGACATTCGTGATTTATTTGCACAAACTGGTTGTATTTGCTCATAAAATCAGAAATTACAACTTACAGACTCAATATGACTCATAACTTGACATTTCTCTATCTACCCCAGCCTCATACATAACCCCAGAACCAGAACTTAATCTCTCTCGAATAATGAGAAGAGAAGAGAAGAAAATAGAAGAAGAGAAGAATCCAGAAGAAGCCCTAAAATCAATATGATTCATAGATGCAATCCGGAAACTCAATCCACCGTCGATCAACAAGCTGCTCAAAACCTCTCTCATCTCTCTGTAGCTGAATTTTCCTCTTTATCTGCATTTGTTGTTAGTTGTCTTGCAACAAAAAATTCACCCATGTGAAGAATCTCCAAATTCACAGCTGGAAAATACCTCCTTCTGTTTGCTCGTGAAAACTCATTTTCCTGTTCTTTTTCAATTAAACTGGAGCTACATTTTTTATTTTATCCCCCAACAAATATATATATATTTTTTATTGATAGAAAGCAGCAAAAAAGAATTACAACAAAGGCATGAGCAGCATGCTGAAGGAGTTTACAACATAGCAAAACTCAGAAAAGAGCAGCAAAACGCTGCCAAACAGCTGATCGAAAATAGAACAGCAGAAACTAACTTTCCCAAGGAGCAGTCTACAGCCATCAACTTCCATAAAGCACCCAAGAAGGATGCCAAACATGACTAGAATTGCTAGGCAACAAATACAATCTGAGCATGATCCCAAATGCATCTGAAAGCAAGCCCCAAAATCCCACAAAAAGATGTCATGAACTGTTGGTATCCACTGTAGAAGAGAACCATGAAATACCCTACATAAAATGATGAAAGGAAGGCCTGAATTGAACCTGTAGCTGAGATAAAAGCTACTTTTCTTGCAGGTAGTGAGCATTGTCCTTTTCCAAATCATCAGTTAACCACAGCAAAAGAGTATACAAATTGGTACAAATAGATGATAATTCTATTACAAAGGGAGAGAAGGTGTGAGTTAACGCAGCCTGGCAACAAATCCTCCAAATGACTTTTAGAATGATAAGCCTACAAGAGTTGGAAATCACATTATGCAACACCGAGGATCCAAGGAGAGTGGATTTCCATGACCAAGGGAAGTGAAATAGGGCAGGCAAGGCTGAAAGAAGGGCAGTCCACAACTTTTTAGCATGGGGGCACAACCAAAAACAGTGCTTGAGAGTTTCAACCCTTCCACAAAAAGGACAAGGAGGAGGTGGGTTAATGAATTTGAGGCGAGCACCAACTGGGAGTTTGGCATGCAAAAGTTGCCATGCTGTGAGTTGTGATTGTGCATCCGCTTTGGATTTCCAAATTTGCAAGCTAAGCTGATTCCACTTGGATCTTCTGAAATTACATCTCCAAACAGAGTTAAGCCGGTTTGAAAGAGACAAACCAGGAATCAATTGTTTATAAAGGATCTTGAGAGGAAAAGTTTGGATACCGCTGCCATTAGGCCACCTCCAATCTTTAAAAAAACTAGAGTGACAGCTAGTGGCCATGAGGATAGAGAGGTTAGGAGGGACCATATCCTGGATTTCCAAAACAATGAGCTTGTCTTTATTATTGAGATTGAAGCGTATCTTGAGCTGCTGCCATGATTTCCATGGAAAACTAGTGGGATCCCATAGGTCACTGAATACTTGGATACCTTTCTTGAAAAGTCGTTTAGCTTTCATCCTTGGAATCTTGGCAAGGGGCTGGTTATTAACTTGTATCGATCGATTCCACCAAATTGAGGAAGATGCAAAACTGAGCCCATGGCTGAATGACTGATCAGACCAAGATAGCTTTTGAGAAACCATTTGCTATGCTTTCCAAATACAATTAAGCGGGGCAGATCCGTGGAGTTTGAAGTGATGTGCCAAGAGGATCTTGTCAGTCCATTGAATGGAACTCCAAGCTTTGCCAGAGGTTGTTGTTTGTATACGGTATCTGATCAAAGATTTCCAAGGGGCGTTGCCATCCAAAGCTCTGCCTATCCATTTAGCTGAAAGACATATCCCTTGAATAAAAGGATCTATAATTCCTAATCCACCCTTATCCTTAGGAAGTATACAATGAGACCAAGAAGTGGCAGGGATACCTTTTTTATTTCCCCATTTAGACCAAACAAAGTTGCGAATAAGCTGGGTAAGCTGATTATAACAAGTTTTAGAAGGCAGCCAGCAGGAGGAGGTATAGACATGACTAGCTAAGAGGACTTTGTTGGCCACTTGTATACGCCCAGCCATTGAAAGAAATTTATTTGTCCATCCCAGGAGCTTGACTTTAAACTTGTTAAAAAACCATCTCCACATATCTTTCAAGGAAACTCCCAGCCCAAAAGGAATGCCTAAATACTGAGTAATGTCACCATGTTTGATCTCCTTCCATTCTTTGGGAATCCAAGGTGATTGGGGGTTGGGACTGATCATCCAAAATTCAGGTTTGTGCATTGCTAAGTTGGAGCCCGAAACCTCATAGAAAAAATCAAGGATATCGAGTAAATTATTAATGTCTTCAGCTGTATTTTGGATGAATAACATGCTATCATCAACAAAATGGGAATTGAGAGCCACAGAGTTACACGGAAGTGAAATTCCATGAATAAGAGAATCTGAATGTGCATGTTGGAGGAGGTAACCAAGGGCATCAGCAGTGAGAACATAAAAAAAAGGGGCAAGAGGGCAGCCTTGACGAATGGAATTTTGGAGGGGGAATTGGGGGGATAAAACTCTGTTAACAGCCACTCTTGCACTAGCATCCATGAATAGCATTCGAACATGAGCACGAAAGTTAGGACCAAACCCCAGCCATTGCAGCATTTTGAGGATGAAGGACCAATGTATTCGATCATAAGCTTTATCAAAATCAAGCTTAAGAATCAAAGCATCCTGAGAAGTTTGACGAAGTTTCCCAAGCAAGGATTAAATTGTCCAAGATAAATCTGCCCCCTAAAAAACTAGTTGGTTCTGGTCTTACAATTTCTTGCGCAATGAGTTTAATTCTTTTGGCTAATGCTTTAGCTATAATCTTGTATGAGGTATTGAGTAGCGTGATGGGTTTAATTCTTTTTGCTTATAAAGTGAAAAAAAAAATCACTTTATACAATACTCACATGCTCTCAAATATAAAGTGAATTTTTACTCTTCTTCCATTAAAATATCACACATCCACATTCACATGCATTTCACTCTAATATAAAGTGGATTTTTACTCTTCTTCCATTAAAATATCACACAACCACATTCACATGCATTTCACTTTATAAACTTTAAGTGCATCTCCGGAAATTCTCCATGCCACTCTATTTTATCCTCCAGCCAAGATAGTGAATAATCATTCACTTTAAAATATAATCCCATAATATTTCATTTCACCGGAAGAAAATAAATTGGGCCCACCTCATTTTCTCCTATTTAAAAATTCCACACGCGTGACAATATTTCATGTTTGAAATATTTTATCTTTTTGCTCTTTAAATAAAACCATGTGAAATATTATCGAGCAAGGTTCTTTTTATGCGGGGCCCGCCACACATTTTCCCTAAAGTTTTCAAAAAAAAAAAATCACGGGCAAACAAAAGCATTTGAATCATTAAAAATTCGGGCTTCCTTTAAAACCTTCACCCGTAGACAAGACTTCACTCGGGCCCGCCACTGCCACGTGGTGCCAGCCCGCCATTTTGCGGTTGTTAACCAGCTTTCAGCGAATTGGCGGAGAAGGGTCCAAATCTTGCTGCATTTGACCTTCATTTTCCACCGTCAGATTTGTTTTTGCATCTTTGGTTTACAATTTTTCCCTAATTTCCCGTTCATTTGCATTCTTCTCTGTGGTTTCTCTGTTTGACAATGGCGGTAGGTATCTCCTTTCATCTGGCGTTGATCTATCGTCTCTACAAAGAAGTAAAGAAAAACTCCATTTTCTACTTTGATGGGCATCCATACCCTCTCTGGCACGAGCTTTGCAGGTTTCTAAAGCATTTTGAACAAATTCATTTTCTATGTATTCTGCTATGCGTGGGGTTTGTAACTTCTTCAGCCTCTAAAACAATCTAGTTGGTGGCCTTTCATAAACCATTTGGTGCGCATCCTCTGTGCTGGTCGCGCTACCTCTCCATTTGCAATGACTATGTTCAGTGGCATTCCCTCTCAGCTACCAGCGTGTTTCTCCAAACGCATTTTATTGAGAGTTTATGAACTCTTTTCAACAAAACTATTTTGTGCATATCCTGTAACATGGAGTGCGCGGGCTGTCTTCTAATAACATTTACACTTTCTTCAAAGTTCATGGAATCATCTCTATATTCCCCTTGGGCATACGCCGAGCATGGCATTTCTGATGGCGTCCCCTGTACCTTGGTAGCGTTGCCTCCTTGCTGTTGGGTGCGCATACCCTGCAAAGCCACAGCTGCTTCATTCATTTGTAATGCCTTAAATTTCCAAGGCCTTCTCAAAAAATGTATTTTGATGCCCTCTGTGAACGCTTGAAAGCATCTTAGAGTCTGTTCAATATGATCATTTATGGTTCGAGCCCCTGCCAAGTGCATCTGCAATATTAAATTGGTCATTTTCAGCATAAGCCATGGCATGGCATTTGGTAGTGCCTTTTATTGGATGCCCATACTCCTGTTCCAGGCCCGCATATGATGCTCTCTTCACTGTATTCGATGATTGCCATTGTTGACAGACCCATATCATGCTTATAGTTTGCGTTCTTGGCACTCCATGCCCTCTATTTCGATGGGTATACATACCCCTCCATCTGCTGCGCGGGCATTGGAGTATTCTCTGTCTAGGCGCGTGGCAACTCTGTCAATTGCATTTGTTTGAAAGTCTCTGATGTCTTCTCAACATTCAGTTTAGCGCAGGTAGTAGTCATGGCATTTCAATGTTTAATACTTTAACAAATTCATTTTGTATCATCCATGGTTGTGGCGTGTTTTGCATTCCCATTATTTGAACCTTCTCTGATAATAACAAACAAGTGGGTAACTCAATTCCCTTTTAACAACACTGCAAAAATGCCATTTACAACTAGGAATCAGTTGTAATTTAGATTGTTTTGGTTCATACAACAACGCTCCATTTCCAACAATTTCTTTATGCCATACTAAGTTCTGTGTGATTATTTAGTTAAAATTTGCAGCAATACTTTCAACCTAAGATAACTACGCTCATCCTACCTTCGCATGATTTCAAAACATACACCATTGACCATCACACATGTCCTGTTTTGGCCATGAAAGCATGGAAAAACCACTCTGAATTTTTTGCTGCTATTTGTCTTTATAGTCATACCATTTAAATAGAAGTAATGGACTGTTGACAAAAAATATGTTCAGATGTCCTTTATGCCTCAAATTGACCTTGTGTAGGCTAACATAGTGATCATCATTCTAGGTACCACATTTGCCCCTTGAGATCACTTAAACATCAGAATAATAGAGTAAATGTCAAAGATCCTAGCTGAAAGCATGCCACAGGGCTTGCCTCTATCCTTAGTGTGCAGCTTGGAAATGACCTTCAAGCAAGTGTAGTTGGCAGGTGTTGGGTCAAGCCTTGTCATAGCTTCTGAAACATTCACCACATAAGTTTATCTACTAAACGTGCCTGTTGCTTTGAAAATACTTGTTTGGAGTATTGATTTTTTTTTTACATTGAGAAAAGTTGTTATGGAAAGGAGTAATTCTTTTGTCCTTGTTTGGAGAACAATATTACTTGTTTCTTTTATTACCCCAATAGTGCACATTATGATGATGATTTTCCTATAAACTAGCCTGTCAAGGAGGTCATGCTCTATCACTTCTTCATGCCACTTTGTAGCACTCAATATATCCATTAATGTGCAACCACTTCCAGAGAATTTACACAATGTAATGAATGTAGAGAGCTTTGTATGCTTAGTGCAAAACTGCATCGTCAAATTCAAACCATCATGGGACACAACCTGTTCTAGTCTTGAACTGTCTCGGATTAGAAATGATAACCATAAAAGCAGTTTAATACCCATTGTATTGAGTTGACCTTAAAATGTATTATACATGTCGGGTCCCCTTGTGGGCCCGACTAATTTTATTTTTTTTGTTTCCAAACAAGTTTTATGCTCAAATTGATTTAACTAGCTTCAGAATGCATCTGAAATGAAAATATGAAATGGGTCTTCATTAAAACTCATTTTCAGGTGCATTTTAAAAATTGTGAAAACTGGCTCAGTGGGCTCCAAAATCGACCTGGGAAACTGGTCAAACCACCTCCTGAAGGTATAAAAACTTGTAGGATTTCAGACCTCAAACCCAAGAATACAATAAAAAAGATGGCTTGAAAATAGGAGTCACGAAGTGAAAGATATTCGCTGTCAAAGTTGCTTACTCAAACTTTCTGCAAATGTAGCTTTTTGAACCAATTAAAACACAGGAGATCGCCTTGTTGCAAAAATATCAAATCAACTCCTAGTAAGCTGCCACTTGACACAATGGATCACTTTGGTACATTGAGCACGTGTGCAGAAGGGATTAGCCTGAATCATCATTGAGAAAAAGTTATTAATGCTCAAAGTTGGCCTCTCAAAAATGCTGTCGGGAATGCAAATGCAAAACTGAATAAATTGCTTTTGGTTTTGACCTGCTAAAAATAGAAAATCACATCATAAGGCCTTGAAAACTGACACGTGAGCTCATTTTGGTATGGATAATATATGGCAACAATCATTTTGTCATGACGATCAACTAGTTGCAAAATCCAAGCTCAAACAAGAGGCTACTTTGCAAAACTGAAAATTTGCAAACTGCAGAACAGTGAGAAAACCCTTCAGCTTCACTTTCCGCAACCTTGACAAAACTCATCATGGGAAGCTGAAAATTGACATGCACATTCACATATGACACATGAGTGTCTCTGCAAAGGGATTTTTCTTGAAAATCAATGGGTATCAAATTATGACCCCTCAAAGTAGGTCATTCAGGCATATTATTCAAGTGCACTTCTAAAAGTGCAAAGGCAAAATTTTGAAATGGGCATCTCAAATTTGAGAGTTCCAACACCTCTGATCATGTGATTATAAACCTTTGGACAAATGAATTGGTAAAAGAAAGAAAGCAACAATAGATATTCATGGTTCAAGTAGAAGAGAAGAGAAAAGTGAATAATCAATCTTAGAGGAGTCCATTTGCTAATATTGCAAACCCAATGGACAAAATGGAGAAAATGTTTAGAAGTTTTAAAGATAATTCATTTTTCAATAATTTTTCTACTAAGCAAAGGAGTGGTGAGGTATTTATTGAGCAACCAATCCAAGAGGAAGCATTACTTGCTCAATCTCCAATACACCTTTCAACAAGCTATCAAATATGAGTTGGTGGTCAACCACTAGTTAAACCCACAAAAGTGGTTTGCAATTCTAGTGAGGAAGGAAAAGTTGCAAAAAATGACCCCATGCAAAAAAGCTTGGTTTTGGAGGGTTCGCTCGAACCAATTCGAATGAACTTTTGGTTTGAGCAAACCAAAAAAGGGTTCGCTAGAACCCTAGTTCAAGTGAACCCATTAAATTCAAGATCCCACCATTCCTAGAATAAAACAAAAAGAAAACCTTTTTCGAAAGGGGGTTTGCTCAAACCAGGGTTCGAGTGAACCTTGGCTCGCCCAAACCCCCCTTTTCCCACCTTCTCATCCTCTAGCACCAAAAAACTCTAGAATTTTTCCCTTTGAAGCTTGGGCTGAGGATGAAAATGGAGGAGACTTCACAGACCCAGCTGGATGATGGTATTCCTCGAAACGAGCTATCCAACAAATATAATTTTAATATTTTTTGGTTTTATTATGTATTTGATTTTCTAGTTTTATTAAACATAGGTTTTTCACCAAAAATCAAGCTCTCTATTCTACACATGTGGAAAAAGACTATATTATCAAAAAAATAAATTGAAAGATATGAGTGCACCATATATTGAAGTCTTTGATCCAACAAAAAAATTTGAATTTTGATACATACAAAAAAAGTTATGTTGTATACAGTTCGCCTATGTCTGAATTGTAATTGGTTTGACTTTGAAACTTGATTGAGGAAAAAATATTCAATAAAACACTATGAAACCAATTGGAAGCTTGCACTAGATATCATAGTTACAAATCTAAATTTGAAAAAAAAAAAAAAATTATCCTTCATGAAAAAAATGTTATGTTTTATACGGTGAAAGTCACTCCTAAAAAATGTTGTTTACTGAAAAAAATAGTTTTCAAAGGAGATGGAAAAATAAGTGCAATCTAATTCCAAATTTTTTGAAAAAAATATACTTAGAATCTATAGACAAAATGTCACAAACCTCTACTTTGCATCATCTTCAAATTCCTCACAGTTTAGCTGCTATAGGTGCCTGGAAGTGAAAATTTAGTTAGAAAAAATTATTTCAATGTCTAGTTTGGCCAAAAATTATAAACCAGTATTGTGGGATCACCCCATTGGTTGATCATTCCATAAACCCCGAAGAGATGGGAGAGAGTAGGATGGAGGAAGAGGATGTCACTAAAAACATGCCTAGTGATGAAGAAGTAGATCAATACTTTCTCCCTCCCTCAGTCAATATGGGAAATGAAGAAATTTTTGATAATAAGCTCATGGTAAATGTATGTGATGAGGATATAATTGTTGGTTGTGTTAGAGTCTTGGTATGTACTTAGTTCCTAATTGATGAAAATTTTATATCTTCGAAAGAATTTAAGGATTTGTCACTAAGATTAGGAAGGATGAGTTTCAAGAAAATTTGAGCAAGGAAAAAGAAGGATTTGATCCTTCACATTATGAAGATGTTACTAAGCAAGTCCTCCAAGAGATGGATGATTATGCATCAAGTATCACTCTTGAGGAAGGAAGAAAAAATGTAAAGGAGAGTGAGTACTCCTACTACCTAAATGGGACCTAGTTGTGGCAATTTCCCTTGACACAATAATAAACTAGGATGCAGATATATTCACATAAGATGAGTAAGATAAATAGGCCTATTTTGGATCAGTCTTCAACCCATCATTAAAAACTATGGCTAGTTGGGAAATGGCAATATCTTCTAACAAGCCAAGAGTGGAAAAAAGAATTTCAAGAGTTTTTTAGGGAATGTAATTATAAAGAGGATGTTAGACACTTCAGCTCCCCATGTTGCATATTTGGTGGTCCATACTGCCATGTTTAGTGAAACAACTCCAAAGAGGCAACAAGTTGAATATGAAAAGATACATGCAATGCATGTAACGTTGTAGAATGAATACAATAAGGTGGTTGTTTAGCTACCTTAGCCTTAGGTTTCTTCTCCTACCCCTCTTGTTACCACATTTACATAATTCTCAACATAGGATAGAGAGACTCTTTCTCTCAAAATAAAGTAATTAAAGTAATAACTAAAGCAGAGTAAACAATATGAAATGTTGGCTAAGGAAAAAGAAAACAAAATTGCCATAGATATTATTGATCTTTTTGGTCCATAGGCTTTCAGATGTACTACATAGAATAGAAGGAGCCTAAAAATCATATGATGGATTATATAACACATATGCTAAGCTTATACAATTAAAAAATAACTTCCAGGAGGTTATAAAAAAAGGATTCTCATGACCACCTCAATAAAGGAAATCATCAAGGTGATAGCATTTGAAAATAATTTTCCTAACAATCTGACACAAATTATTAAACATATTGGTTTATTAGGAGAAGTTTCAATCTTTTAAGTAATATTATACATTCATTTAAAGCTAAATTGAAAAGATGTGAAGGCATGGAGCAAGGGGTGATGCCAAAAATCATGGAAAATTAAGGAACAATGAAGTCCTTGGATGCATGGAAGGCATATTTTGTTGGCATCATCCCTTCATTGTCATCACTTATATATACACTTATGGCAAGCCAGATGTAGCACTCCTTAATACATCAATTGATGGCGTATTCAAATTGGAGTCAAATCTAGATACTTTTGCAAGAGAAACTAGGGAAATAGCATATACAAGATATAATATCCATAATAACAAGGTCCAAAAGTTACTAAATTTTTAATGGCCTTCAGAGGAGGAATATCATTCATGGTTATAAAAATACATTGAATAGGTATCTCCTCAGTTGATTATAGTCTTTTTGTAAGGGTGGAATTCTTTTTTTATCTTTTTTGGCCTACTCAACATCTTCCTCGATAGGTTTTCAAAGAATAGCAGTTTTCAGAGTGGTGGAGAAGTTCAAAAAAATGATGACACTCCCCTTCTTTCAATTTCCTCAATTCAAGATCAATGAATATATTCTTCAATGGCTTATATAATTGTTTTTTCATCTTTTCAACATTCCATTTTTCCCACAATGTAGTTGTAATTTTATATTTTGTTCGATCCTAGGATATTATTGTCAAAATAAAACGTGAAATTTTTCCGTGACCTAGAGCTTGTTGCTCCATTATTTCTATTGAAAGGAATCAGAGCCATTTTACAAGGATCTAAGAAATTATTGTAAGCAAATGACATTGTACATGTTAGGAGTGCATCAATCTAGGTCTAGGTTTTTAGAGAAAAGAATATTGAATAATCTATTAAGAATTAACTTTATGTTGAATGTATCTAAGTAATATTTTTTTAATAAGAAAATTCTCAAAATTTATCTTAATAAATTTATTATTATTGAGATCCATCAAATCTTAATTTTGTATCATTTTTTTTTTTAAACATACTTATACAAAGATAATAATATTTCCATAATATATATTAATGAATAAATACTTCTAAATTAAATCTTAAATAATTTATTATTATAAATGTTTTAAATCATACTTCATATTTATATTTTTATAAATTTAAAAACTATAGAAACTTAGAAAAATAATCTACCTCCACCTTTACTTAACAATTTAATTATTTGTTTTAAATCATACTCCATGTTTATATTTTTATAAATAAAAAACTATAGAAAATCAAGGCTTCCATCAATAGTGGCCACTGCATCCCTTCCATGATGTTTAAGTTGATAATATGGATTCTCTTTCTTTTTCCCTTGGTTGCTTCCACGATGCTCTAGTTTGTTGTAAAATGAGCTATTTTGATAAATGGGAAGATTTGGTTGAGTAAACTTAAACGCCCTACATACATTAAATGCAAGGGTTTCACTTCCATGGGATCACCACTTAAACTAAGATGATAACGTTACAAAAATACACAAGATAAATAGAAAGAAACCGTCTTCATAGTGGAGCCTATTGCACACACCATTCCTTGCAACCTACAAAGTAGAATGTTAGCAAGATCATGTGACCCGACATCTAAAATGGCTTCAATGCACATTGTTAGAAGATCCAAAATCCATACACATCCTAATATGATTATCATTTTTTTCCACTACCACAATGTTGGATATTTAAGGTGAATAATCATTAGGTTAGATGAAACCAACTTATAAGATTTTTTCAATCTCAACCTTGAAAAATAAAGTTATCTTAGGATTCATCTTGTGTATCTTTTGTCTCATTGGTTTAGCATCTTCTTCAATAACAATATTATGTGTGACAATCTTAGGGTCAATACCAGACATATCCTAAATAAGTCCAAGCATATATTTTAGGAAATTCATGTAATAATGTTGCATGATCTTCTTGTTCATACTCATCAAGAAACTTTCCAATTTAAATTGCATTTTTCTCATTACATAAGTCCATTGGTATGTTGATAGTATATCCTACAAATAATGTACTTTGATTTGGAACATCAAGGATTTGTTGCTGATCCATCTTGTTTCATGTTTATTCACCAAAGTATCCCTTAGCATTTAAACAATACATAGATCTTCGTTTATGATGGTAACATGGTAAAGTGTCATATGCACCCAAAAAAAATTCTAGGGACTCATCATTTCGACATTGACATTGATTGAAGGTTTTTTTTATGCTTTTTTTTATCTTTGAATGACAATAACCAAGGCCTCTTGTTGTCTCATGTGTGTTAGGCTCTATAGTAACTTGAATACCTCAGTGTTCTTTCACCCCACATCCTTTTATATTATATCTAGATTGTTTTAGAAGTTGATACCCTTTTCCATAAATGGATTTCATTTCTTTCAAAGTGGGTGGTTTCTCATAATTGGTGTCATCATAAGTGGATATAACTTGTATCCTAGTTTTTGTTAGAGGTTGTGGATTTAGATGATTTTTTTATTGTACTTTGTGTTGATATCACCACTACTTCTTTTCCTTTTTTTGATGTAGTTTGTGTGCCTACATATTCTCCTAGTAAGGTAGGTGTGAAATCTAAGGAACCCAAATCATCTTCCAAAAAGCTTGTCTCATTTTTATCTTAATATTGCATGGGTTTTAATTTTGTGGTTGGTGTCAATTTTCTTAAAGGATTTTTCATCCTTGTTTCAATTTGTAAAAAATTCTCAGATTTTGGATCAACTTTTATTTTGTAAACCTTATTATTAAGTTTATTTCATTAGTTTATGTAATGTTGAAGGTACTCCTTTCATTTCATGAATCCATGGCCTACCCAATAGAAGATTATATGATAGATCATGGGGAATCACATGGATGGGAGCTTGCAACACAACCTTTCCAACTTTGATAGGTAATGTTATTACACCAAGTGGTTATTTCCCACATTATCAAAACCATGAATGGAAAATTTATCTAGTTGAATTTTGGTATTTTTCTCTTGAGTTTTGTCCAAAATATTCATGCACTACAAAATTTAAGTCCCAAACCATTATCAATGATGGAACACCTAATCCCAAACCTATTAATGATAGCAATTATCATCAAAGCATCAATTTTTTTTTGTGTTTTTAAATGAGGTAGCTCACTTTCATGAAAAACAATGTCCACATTGATTGAATTCATCCCTTCAATTAAGGTTTCTACATTAGTTATTTGCACACTAGGAGGGACCACAACTTTTTGAAAAGAACTTTAAAGAATTCTATGGCAAGTCAAGATGGAGTTTGAATTAGATCCCACAATGAAATATTACGAGTGTTACAAAGTCACTCCACAATATCATACTCCTTATTGAGGTAAACGAGGGGCACTAGGTAAAATAGGTTGTGGGAGTGGTATCAATGAGGGAATGTATAGGTTTATCTTGGTTGCTTGTTATTCCTTGTGCTATATGTGTGAGAAATTGTCTAGTAACTTGATTGTTACAATACACTATTACTAGTGAGTTGTCTTGTGAAGTTTAAGATAACACATGGAGGTTTTGGTTTATTTTGAGGCGGTACTTTGATAATCTTAGGTTTATTTTGGAATTGGGGTTGTTGTGAAGGTGGGTAATTGATGAGTTGAGATATTATTGCATTGATTTTCCTTTGTTGTGTAGGAATATTACAAGCCTTGTTGGATGAACTTAGTGACATGGAGTGCTCAATGGCTTCATCTAATATGTCAAAGTCATCACAAGTAAAAGGATAGATGGATATGCAATGCAATTGTATAAAGAGATTTGACGTTATTAGATGACTATGATTTCTCCAAGATCAATCCCAAAATTTTAATCACAATCTAGGTCTATGTGTGTTAAGGAAAACTAGGATGAAAAGAAAACTTATAGGCATATTATAGACACAGTTCTAGAAATTAGACTCTCATTCTATAATCTAACAAGTATGAATTTGCACCTAAAATCGTAGGAAAATTTAAGAGAACAGAGGCACCCAAGGTGCCTATGTCCAACTATGATTCTATCTAAAACTTTAGTTTCATAAACACTGATGGCATAAGGTGATTGTTTGACATTGTTTAAACCTAGATTTAGAATCAATTATGTTAATTTTTTGAGGGTTCTAAACTTGTAACATGTGTGCAACTATCCTATGGTTTTAAAATTTTACCAAAATGAAAACTAATTTTCCGAGATTATGCAATATTTTTGTAGTGTTGTAAAATGGATTCCTTGACATTTTTGCAGTCGTTTGGGTCCTCATTGTGGATTTTGGCTTAATGTTTCCTTGATTTAGTGTTGTAATGTGGATAACACATTCACATTAGGTCTTGGGTACTTGTGAACTAATGGAACTTAATGGTGCCTTGCTAAAGTGTTGTGAAGTGTTGTAACACACTTTCACACTTTTCTAGGGTTTTATAAATTAACTAAGCATAATAAATATAATTTTAATTAAAATCAACATTAACCTTTCCTTGTTTGGAGTGTTGTACAGTGTTATAACACATTTTCACATTCCTCTAGTCTTGTCATTAATAATTGGGCTTTCTTATGCTTTAATTGGACCTATTTTGCATCCAAAAGCCTCATTTATTGCATGTTTTCAAGGATAATCCTAACACCAATCAATAACCAATCATAATTCAGGTGTTCCTAGCTTGTGTGACCTAGATTTATTGTTTGGGACTCATTCACCACCATGGTCAAATGAGTCCCACCTAGGTATTTTTGGCCCTGATGTAGGTTTCACACATTTCTAAGAATTTTTCATTTTTTTCCCCATACATTATGTATGATGGGACTCATTCACCACCTTGGGAAAATGAGTCCTATGTGACCCAAATTCAAATTTGATTCAAATTTTTGGTGGGATTTTATTCTCCTAGATATGATTTTGGCTTTTAGTGTTGTAATTTCAAGAATTCTTGCATAATTGAGTGTAAATACAAGGTTCTTTCACTCGTATTCAACACCTAATATTCAAGAGTTCACAAGAGAATTTGAGCATTCACAAGAGAATTCAAGAGCTTTCAAGAGTAGATCATCAAGAATTTTAGAGCATTCTTCAAGTGCCAAGCATCATGTCAAATATTGCATTCTTCATGTTTTTTATTGCACTAAAAATTGTGATGTAGAGTTCATGATCCAAACAAGCATTACATTCAAGATCAACATCATTCAAGAAAGAGTCAAGAACTGCATCTATTGCAACCATTTCAAGCATTATTATAGCACCTTATTGCTAGGGTTCGGTGAGTTAGAACATTGTCTTTTGTTCATTCATCATTCTCTATTCATTTTACTTTAATTTCAAGGTTGAATTACCAACAAGGGGTTTGGCCAAGGAAAAACCCTATTCACTAACCCCCACAACATTTTCCCCCCTTCTTGTGTGTGATTGGCAAGGCTAGGTTGCTTATTTTTCTAGGAGAAAAGTTGGAGAAATGTTTCACATCCTTCAAAATATTTCAAAGTTGTCATCAAGCCTTGGAGAAGCTTGGAGAAGGTCTACAGGTGGTAATTTGTAGTTTCGGATCCAAAAACGAATCAAAAAGGGTAGAGTAGACCGAGAGGAATAGAAGCAGGTCCTAAATTTCTAGAAAAGTAGAAGTGGAATGATTCACAACTATTGACAAATGAGTCCCACTATAGAGTCTTGATAGATATTTTTATAGATTTGGATACCCTTTTGGTTGAAACCTATTCCTGCACATTTTCCTGGAAGATGGACTGATTTGACCAACCTAGAAAATGAGTTCCAATCAACATCAATAGCATATTTTTCAATGATTGAGACCTCCATTCCACCTTCTTCAGTTTCACAGGTTCACACTTTTTGTTTAACAGTTTTTTGTTGCATTTTGTTCATCTTTCTAGGTCATTTAGAGTTATTTTTCATTTAATTAGGGTTTTTCATTTCATATTGCATTTCATTATCTTTTCCAAGATTACACTTGGTGGTGAACCTCTTTGTAGATCATATTCAGCCTCTAGGACAGTCCCTTTGCAAGATTTCAATGTCCTTTTTATTAAAATCTCAAGGGTTTGTTCTTGAGTGAAGAGTAAGAAAATTTATTCTCTTCTCTTAGGTCCAAAACCCTAAAGGTGAAAGAGAGACTACACAATTGTTCATCATTTCAATTTTAGAAAATGTAAATAATTATTCTACAAATCTAATGATTACCGATACTGAAATGAAATATTTTTTTTCAGATTTACAATGTGATAAGAAAAGTAACACCTCTTCAAATATAACACTACTTTTTTCAATTGAATAAATCAAATTAGAAATTAAAAAAAAAGGTATGTGCAAGATCATCATGGAAAAAATAGGCCCTGGCAAAAAATTTAGAAAAATTAGAGTTAGGCAGCTTGACGTAAAAATTTGAATAATTTATCTATATTATTTAAAAAATATATAATAATATTTAATATGTAGCAAATTGAATGTAGTTTCTAACCTACTAGGTTTATTTAAAAAAAAAATCTATTTGTTGAAACTTTGAAATTTCAATGCAGTAGCACTTAAATTTTAGGGAAAAAATAAGAAGTAGGTGTCAGTCTGACCACCCTAACCACAATAAAATGATAATATTTTTTATAATATTTTAGATATGAGTAGAGGACTTATGTCCTATTGTGATGCATATTTTTTTGTAATTTTTTTCAAGTAAATAATTAATTATGAATTTTTTATTACAACTTTTAAAAATATAAAATCATATGTCCTGACCATCTTAACTTGGCAAAACTTCATGATTTTTTTTTCTTTTTTTAATCCTATAGTATGTAAAGCATAGAATGTGACAAATGTTTCATATTCCAAAATTGTGAAATCGTTTGAAAGCTATATATGTTTTTCAATCAGCCTATCAATTAGGACTTTAGTTGTAATTTAAAAAGAAAATGAATAATAATTATTTATTAAATTCAAAGTAAAGCATAATTTATATTGGTGGAAAGTTGAGAATCTCCTTTAAAAACCATTTTCTTTTCATCAATTTTGGGTTAATTTTTTTTTGTCATCCACATACCCTACACATACCCATCATATGCCACTTTTTGGCCCATCATGATCCTACACATACCCAATAGAGACAAAAATGAAACACGGAAACAATAGTCTTAGCCAAATTTGAAGTCAAAATAGGCAGACATAAGCACCCAGAGCATTTGTATCCAAAATAGAGTTTCTAGAATTTCAAAATTTGACTGTCTTTATTGTTTTTTTAGATTCTCAAATCTATGATCAGACAAATTTGACAATGTACTAGTTTTTAGTTTTTGGTTTTTTTAGTATGCAAATCTTGCAAATGCAACAATGCAACAAAATGGCCAAATAGTAAATGGTAATTTTGAATGCAATTCTGAAATCTAAGATGAACTAATTGACTAATTTGTTGAGGAAAAATTCTAAAATTTATGTTTTGATGCACTTTTTAAAGCAAACAATGTAATTTTTCACTTTTTTGACTTAAATGAAAGATATAAATTGAAGGTAATGAGAAATTTTAAATTTTTATGTTGTAGTGAATGCAATTTAAAGGAAAATATTATCTAAGATAATCAAAATAACTTTATTACAACTTGCAATGCAATATGATATGCAATTTTTTTGATATTTATGACTTTTTATGATGCAAAAAATGAAATCCTAAATGGAAGATGTAATATGACACAATAAAAAAGCTAGATCTAGGGATTATTTTAGAAGGTTTATGATGTTATAATGTTAGGTTCACCAAAATGAAATGTAGAGAAATGGAAAACTAGGTTTAATGGCTAAAACCCAAGGATAGTTCCTTAATTTTCTAGGATTGCATTAGAATGCAAACCACAAGGGAAATAGGTTGAATTTAAACCTCAAGGGTGAGTCAATCAAGCCTAGGTTTGATCATTTTTGAGTTTTAGAAGTGGATTGAAGTTTAATTTCCCTAAATTAAACTATTAAACTATATATTTTTGACTAAAAATGGAAGATCCTGATGACTAGTAGACTATTACAGAAATTTTGACTGTAAATATGAGAAAAGAAAAGATATGTGCACCTGTCCTACAAATTTTGGGCTGAAAATGAGGTACACTCACACCTAGGGTATGAGTTTCCTAGTTGAACTTCAAAACTTGATCTTTTAGGGTTCTATCTTCTCTTTGATTTCCTACTTTGTAGCTTCCATCTTCGGATCTGTACCTTCAAGAAATCTACAAAAGAGATGTTTGGGGTGGATATATAGGGGATTTCCTTATTCAAGCCCCTATTTTGGTAGTTAAACCTCCACAAATATACAAATATCTGATAAAAGATAGTGTGTGAGTCCTAACCTTAAGTGTGTCTAAGGTTGGTATGAGCTAAAATACAAAGAAACCCTAGGTACTCAAGTGTATTAGAGAGAGATTCCTATATGATAGTGACAAGATCTAACTAAGAGAGAATTCAAAATAGTCTTAGCAAATTTGAAACACAATGATACCTTGCTTGAGGTTGAAAATAAGATTTAGCTTGAAGATGACAACACTAGGAAACAATAAATTAGGTTGAAGGAATGACCAAATGCATCTCCCTAACCTACAATCCATCATCCTCTTCTATTGGAATCAACATTCATTCATGCTATAGAACTTGATAAAATCTACAATTATGCTTGAAGGCTTGCAAATTAGGATGTACTTGATGATATTTTTCCTCTTCTTTTCTACTTATTTCCTAATCTAGTTTTAAATGGTGAAAAGGCTAGCTATTTATAGGCTTATATTCTTATTTACTATAAATTAGATCTCGAGAGCTGACTTTAGACATTTGAAATTCAAATAAAAAATTTCTACCTTTGACATACTTCAAATTTGAGCCAAAATAGGGGGACACTCAAAAATTTGTCCCAACCCTATTTTTCAAGTGTTTGGGAGTCAAGGACAATGTATTAGATGAATGCATTTGATTTCAGGTTGCAATTACTTGGAAATTATAAAAAATAAGCCATAGAATGCATAATTTATGAGATTAGGGCCTGATTAAGGGGTGTTAATGAAATATAGAAAAATGGTTAGGGGGTTCAAAACACATAGTATTTTATACTAAATTTGGGATATTTCACCAAAACTACTATATATCTAGAAAGGGAAAAATGGGGTGAATGAACCTACCTATTCTTATATTTCATTCAGGAAATGAGATCCCTCAAGTTAAAACCCACCTTCAACCCTTAGGTGATTGAATTCTTTGAGGAATCTTTCAATTTCCTTTTCTGTGTTAGGATAGGGGTCTAGGTCAAATAATACTTTGAGGAAAAATATTAAAAACAATAAATAAACTCCAAAATGCAAGCTGTCAATTGGATTTAGTAGATTAAACATAAGGGTATGTGCAGGATCATGATGGGCCAAAAAGTGGTGATATGATGGGTATCTATAGGGTATGTGGCTAATGAATTTTTTTAACCCAAAATTGATGAAACAAAAAGGGTTTTTAAAGGAGATTCTCAAATTTCCACCAATATAAATTATGCTTTGTTTTGAATTTAATAAATAATTATTATTCATTTTCTATTTGAATTACGACTAAAGTCTTGATTGATAGGTTGATTGAAAAACAAATATAGCTTTCAAATGGTATCACATTTTTAAAATCCAAAACATGCGTCACATTCTATGCTTCACATACTATAGGATTTTAAATAAAAAAATGAATTTCATAAAGTTTTGACCATGTTATGGTGGTCAGACATACGCGTTTTTATATTTTTGAAAAGTTGTAATAAAAAATTCATAATTAATTATTTACTTGGAAAAAAATTACAAAAAAATATGCATCACATCCAAACATGAGTCCTCTACTTATATCTAAAATATTATAAAAAAATATTATCATTTTATTGTGGTTAGAGTGGTTAGACAAACACATATTTTTTCCTTGAAATTTAAGTACTCTGCATTGAAATTTCAAAATTTCACCATATAGATTTTTTCTTTTAAATAAACATAGTAGTTTAGAAACTACATTCAATTTTCTATAGATTCTATTCTTACACTTTTTTGAAATAATATAGATAACTTATTCAAATTTTTATGTGAAGTTGTCTAACTCTGATTTTTCTAAATTTTTTGCCACTTAAGGGCCTGTTTTTTCCATGATGATCCTGCACATACCCATAAAACTGAAGGAACATACAATTTTTTTGAAAAATATGGAAAGTATAAATGTTGTGTACCTCTCATAAAATAGTGTTTTTATAAGCTATCTGAGGACTTATTCACCCTATGACTAATGGGTCATTGGTAGGGCTCTCCAAATTTTTTTTATGGGTCCTTTCTCTTATGTCTACACTTCCATATTAATAATTTTCATAGTTGAATAGTCAAAAATAATTTTGGGATTTGAGTTTCCGTTAGATGACAACAAAATTGACAAAAAATGAAACTTTGCAATTTTGTAACTTTGAGATCTTCAACTTTTCCTCAACCTACAAATCTGTAACATAAACAAGAGGAGAAAAATATTTATTTTTGTTGAATGGGGGTTTTCTTTGGTAAAAACCCATTTTGGTAATTAAACCTTGAGATGAAATGAAATACCATGAAAGGAATGATGAATGAACAACTCAATGTCACAACTCATCAAACCTTTGAATGAACACTCAAATGTAGATCTACAAATTGCATGAAATGGATTCAATGGATGTGGATCTTGATCTTGAATCTTGATTTGAAACAAGGCCTTCAATGCTTGAATGGATCATGAAATTTACATCATCATATTATCTCCAATAACATGCATTATGCAAGAAGACTTTGACATGACAATTGGATCTTGATTTTTGCAATAATTTTTCAATAAATATTTTCTTGAATGCCTTAAATTACTCTTGAAATTCTCTATAAACTACTCTTGAGATAACTTGAAATTGCTAGAAAACTCTTAGATTTATTAGATGAAACTTAGTGAAATGACCTTATATTTATAGGTATATAACATTAATTTTCTGAAGTTCAAATAACACAAGGAAACATGTTAATATGGATTTGAATACTTTAAAATACCATCAAAAACATAATTTAAATTTAGGTTTGGGTCCTAGGTCACTCACCTAGGACACACATTACTCAATGAGAAGTGTTATGTTAAGGAATTAATGAATCTTGGGTTTCCTCTTTGGAAAATGCAATTAATTAGGCTTGAATTTGAATTAAAGGGGTCAATCAAGGAAAATTAAGTGCAATTAATTAAGACAGCCCTAAATAAGTGTGAAAGTGCAAAGAGGTACACTCTACAACACCAAAAATAAGGCATAATTAAGTCCATTTTGATTAATAAGGCCCTAAACATTATGTGAATATGTTAAATACATATTACAACACTAAATTAAGGCATAATTAAGTTCATAAATTAATATAAATTCCTAATTAGGTGTGAAAATGTAAAGGGATACATTTTTCTACTCTACATTTAGCCCCCATTTTAGTCAGAGGAAGAGCAGTAGCGAAAAATCACACTAAAGTAGACATTCAAAACATATGTATGGAATAATGAAAATTATACTCAATCATAAAACATAAAAGACTAGTAGAAAATGTGAGAAAAAAGAGGGTGGATCAAGCCTCGACTGTCCAACATGATGTGGATCATGTCTCAGCTATTTTTCCAAGAGAAGGTGGAAGGATCAAGACTTAACTATCCAATGTGATGTGGAATAGGTCTTGGTTATTTATCTAAGAATGTTCACAAGTTCGATGTCCACTATGCAAATGATGTGTGTGCTCATGCCAAACTAATGGAACCTTAGGCTATCCACTAGGTGAGCCCCCAATGGGTGGAAAATGAGAATCTTATTAGGCTCTCATACCATATCAAAGCTATCCCTATGACAATTTCAATAAGGCACCACAAAAACTTTAGGCTTCATAAGTCCTAACAAGAAATGTTATGTTAAGACCCTATGAACAAGGGCAAGGTTCCATTGGAAAGATAAGTGTGTTATGCATGATGGCCTTGAAAGGGGTTCAAGCTTCACAAGGTTAACAAGGGTATGTGTAGGGTCATGATGGGAATTTGTAGGGTATGTGGCTAATGAATTTTTTTTACCCAAAATTGATGAAATAAAAAGGGTTTTTAAAGGAGATTCTCAGCTTTCCACCAATATAAATTATACTTTACTTTGAATTTAATAAATAATTATTATTCATTTTCTATTTGAATTACGATTAAAGTGTTGATTGATAGGCTGATTAAAAAAAAATATAGTTTTCAAATGGTATCACATTTTTGAATCCAAAATATGCATCACATTCTATGTTTCACATACTATAGGATTAAAAAAATAAAAAATTGAATTTCATGAATTTTTGACCAAGTTAAGGTGGTCAGACATACAAGCTTTTATATATTTTAAAAGTTGTAATAAAAAGATCATAATTAATTATTTACTTGAAAAAAATTTACAAAAAAACATGCATCACATCCAGACATGAGTCCTCTACTTATGTCTAAAATCTTATAAAAGAATATTATCATTTTATTGTGGTTAGGGTGGTCAAATAGACACCTACTTATTTTTTCCCTGAAATTTAAGTACTACTGCATTAAAATTTCAAATTTTTACCAAATAGATTTTTTTAAAAATAAACCTAGTAGTTTAGAAACTAAATTCAATTTTCTATAGATTCTATTCTTACATATTTTTGAAATAATATAGATAACTTATTCAAATTTTTACATCAAGTTTCCTAACTCTGATTTTTCTGATTTTTTTGCCACTTAAGGGCCTATTTTTTCCATGATGATCCTATACATACCCACAAGTTGTGTTATGCTAAACACTTCTGAACAAAGAAGCAAGTAAAGTTTTTTTCAAAGGTATCTTCCTTAGTTCATGTAAGGTCTCTTAGGGAACATCATTCCTAATGTATCCAAGAGAGGACAAGTCAAGGGTAAAGTATTCACAACTTAGGGAATACAATACATAGCATCACCACTAAGAGTAAATTCATACGCTAAGAAATATCATGCTCTCAGAGGACATCATACCCAATGACACCACCAAGAAAATGATGTATCACAAGAAGAAAGAAAATCACACAATGAAACATGAGGAATTCCATAAATAATTCCAATGTATGCCCCCACTTTAAAGAGATTTCTAGCACCATTGTTGTGAGAAATTTTCTTCAAAGTAGCCAATAGTCAATGCTAATCAATAAGAGGACATGAGAGCTTATTCAAAATGGTCTATGCCAAATGATGTGTTCCCAAATGAAGCTACATCATAAAAAAGAGAGGAAGGTATTTCCCCCCAAATGGAAATCCTTAAACACATAAGGGATCCATAGATTCAAGGTCAATATATCTTTTCTAAAATGTTGTTATAGAAATCAAAAGTGTCATCATTCCTCAAATACCTGTAGAACAAGAAGAATGACACATAGAGAGAGAAAAAAAAGAAAAAATATTTTGGCTCAACATTGAAGAGACATAAATGTCTCAACACCTTGTGTTATCCCCAAAAGGAAAAACATAAGAAAAATGAAAAGATAAAGGTTTACAACATATAGAAGAATGTAGATACAAGTAGAGGAATGCACATGAAGAGAGAGATACATCAAACAAAATAGTACGGGGAGATCACATTATGCACATCCAATCACACAAAGAACATGAAAAAGAAAGAAAAGACTATTAAGGCACATGCAAGTCAACCTACAATAGCTCGTTTGCATCCCAATCTTGTTCATTATATAAGGAAGGCAGGTAACTAGCTAAAGGGACAACATCAAGTGTCGAACTGGGACAAGGCTACCTAACTACTTACCCCCCAAAGGACAAAATGTGAGCCAAAAATGGATGATGGTATGTATCAATACAAAGCTATTAGTATGGGCTGAATTATGCTTGATCCATGAAGAATCAAAGCATAACGGAGCCACAAATACATGAATCTCGACAAGATCGATCAAACAAGATTAAAACTAAACATTTCATCAAAACCTAACATACTAAATTATGAAATATATCAAAAAATCTATTCTAATCCATTTGGAATTTATCTCATTGTGGAACTAGTGTGATGTTGATGTGGAACGATGACCCTTTCCAAATCTTGTGATAAGTGAGCTTGTTTCAATCGATTCTATGGAAAAGAATCGATGAAACCATGGTGTTTGATGTATGAAAACCTAATTTATGGTAAAATGAACATGATGCAAGCTAAGTTACCATGATTTTATGCTGCAAATGATCTAATTATGCAAATTTTAAGCTAATCTAAGCTAAAATGATGCTAAAAGATGAAAACCCTAATTTATTTATAAACTAAGATGGATGCATGAAAGCAATTAATGGATGCTCTAAGCTATTATGAAATGGAGATGAACTAAAACAAGCCAAAAAGTGAGTAAAAGATGAGTTAGTAAGTGAGTGAATTTAACAACATAAGTTTGCAATGAAATATGGATCCATTTGTCTCCAAATAGTGATCTATTTATAGGAGAGTAAATGTGGAATGAATGGTTGAAATGAAAAACTTCATCAATGGTCAAGCATGAAGGGGATGAGAGGAATGGATCATGGATTCTCATCAATGGATGAGAATGCATAATGAAAGTTAATCAAAGGCTCATAGTTGCCTCAAAAAAACACACGTTTGACCTGCCCACATAGGTCAAAGGTAACTTGCTAAAGAGGTTAAAGGTTTACTTGATTGAAGAAGCCAAGTGAATTGATTGGAGGAGAGGGAATATTCCTTAGAATTATTCCTTTAGGGTGAGGAAAATGGTATTTTACAAATTAAAAAAATAAAATAATTGTGCAAAAAGGATAAGGAATATTCCCTTTGATTAGAGGAAAATTAGTTAAATTCCTAATTAAACAAGGTTTAATTTATGTAATTAGGGAATTGGAAGAATAAAGAGATATTTATTAAATTATATGGTTTAATAAATAGCGGAGGGTGAAATGATATTTAATTAAATAACTTATGGTTATTTAATTAAATAAGATGACCTACGAGATTAAATTAAATATTTCAATTTATTTAATTTAATGAGATGAAGTGTTAGTGTGAAAAGAGATGAATTAACCCAATTTAATTAATTAGGGCAATAGATGAAAATGATGTAATTATTTAATTAGATATGATAATTAAATCAATTAAGAAAAAAGAGGGTGGATGAGGAGGAAATGATGTTAATAAATATGTTTTGGATGTATGACATCGATTAAGACATTTTTCAATGTCTACATTTTTCCCCTCTTTGAAGTGATGTACCTGTTCCTTCAGTTCAAAGAACAATGCTTTTCAGATGAAAAATGCTTCTCAAATCAAAAAATAAAAATTTCTAATTTTTTAGATGCCCCAATGGAAGGATAAAATTGACTCCCTACCCCATCGAGAAATTGGGTAGAAATTTTGAATTTTGGGTTGATTTCTCGATAAAGGTTTGAAAGTTTCCCCAAGGGTTTAGGAAAGTTCTAGGATGCATGAATAATTCCAAAAATATAAAAAACGATGCAAAATTAGGTCAAAATTGGAAAAATTTGTGAAAATGATAATAAAACCCATTGTTAAGGTTAAATAGGCCAAGAGGGGTCATTTTAAATTAATTTGTGCATTCACACTTAAGAAATTCTTGCAATTTGAGCTCTGACTACTTGATGAAATGGTGTGTCATGAGCTTCCCCAACACATCTCTAATCAATTTCATGAGTTTCAACGACTTCCAGGAGTAGGACCACTAGTATGTGATTCAAAACCTAATTTGAAAATTGAAATTTTGATGCATTTATTAGGTGTTAGAATTTAGATTTTGGTTGCATCGCTATATAACAACACCCAAACTTCAATTAGTCACACCCAAATGATATATAGCGATGCACATGTATATGTTTCTTTTTCTGATTTGAAATTAGGGTTTCAAATTTTAAATGGTGATGCAGTCTTATCAAGTGAAGCACTTTCCAATTTAAAAGTTAGGGTTAGGTCATGCCAAAGTCTAAATCATGACGCCATCTTTTATGGTGACACTTTTTACAATTTGAAATTTGAAATGCATCAGGCATTTCTATTTGAATTTTAAATATAGCAATGCTATTGTAAATAGTGATGATTTTGCAATTTTTGAGCTGGAAATTCCAAATAACTTCAAATTTTGATGATTTATTGACATTGTGTGTTTTTTGGGTGCAAGAGGTTTTCCCACCATTGATGTTGAGGGAGCACAGGCTGATAGTACTTGAGAGATTAGGTGATCTATCAGAGTTATGCCAGGAGCACCTGGAAGAGATCGAATTATGGTATATCACATACACACCTGTTGTTAGGACCCATTTGGCTATGATGACCACATTGTGTGAGATATGGCACAATAAGACCTCATCTTTCCAAATTATTATGGGGGAGGTGACAGTTACATTAGAAGATGTTTGGCGAATATTGTAGTTGCCTATCCATGGTGATTGTTTGATCCACGACCCTGATGCCAGATTTGATGTATGCCTAGAGGTGATGGAGATAGACCAAATTGCATTGGTCACATCACAGATAGATTTAGAGACATACAAAGGCCACGTTCTGACCTTCAGATTGATTGTTGTGGCCATCATTTCAAGTTGGGTGGCTCAGGACAGATGCAGCTAATTTTTCAATCCATGATGGGGTTTGGCCTAGTAGTGGATGTTGTACAGGAGGAATCTTTTTGAGTGGGGCCCTGTGATGTTGGCCTCCTTATATCATGGTTTTCATGACTTTGTTTATTGTGATGAGAGAGCCCTCAGTGTAGGTATTACTCTTCTTCACATTTGGTCATGGGAGTACATTGTCGTGCTTCAACTTATTGTATAGATGATAGACGTGGAGCCAAATGATCCCGCCATATGGATATATCAAGGTGCAATCATAATTAGGCACATTGGATAGATTGGGCTCCCATACTAGACATGGGTGACTGATGATATGACTATGTTTTGCTGGCTCCCATGGCTTCAAATACCACCATGGTTTGATGATATATAACAACTTTACTTTGCCAGATAGACTCGTTACATGCAGGGTCGAGAGCACACCATGATTGATTGGTACCTTCTTGAGAGGGTGGAAAAATAGTTTGGTGATGTATAGGAAAAGCCTGATGATGCCTACAAGGCCATTTTTTCCAGATTAGCTAGAGAGATTTTGACATGGGGGTCGACAATTTTGGCTCCAAAGACCTTTGAGAGTTTCAAATAGTTGCTTGCATAGCCTTGGGCATATGGTTAAGGTAAACCCATAACATAGACCAATCCATCTTATGATGCATGGTTCATCCCTCCACATCAACTTATAGATCCAACAAGTGCTCCTCCCAGAGGGAGGCCACGAGGTAGAGGTGCTAGGGGAAGGGGACATGGTAGCTAGGATAGCCATGATGGATAGTTTCGGGGGGCTATTCCAATTGGAAAACAACCTCCTCAATAGCCTCCAGTAGTGAAACAATAGCGAGTACCACCACCACCACCATCAGATGTGCAAGATGCTAAGATACAACAGCTGCAGTAGTAGGTACAAGATTTGACAAGTGAGTGGGACCAGGCCTGCCAACAAGTTTTGGTTGTGACTGTTGAGCAAGACCAAGCATGGAAGTAGGTGGTTGCAGTGAAAAAAAAGAGAGATGTGACACTTCAAAGAGTTTAGGTTGTCATCAGGGAGAGAGATCAGGAGGTGGCTAGATAGTAGGAGATCGAGGTAATGGTGGTAGCCACCCATGGTGGGACCGTTTCAACACAGTTGTATAGAGAGGCTATTATAGAGGCTGCATATTACAAGAACCACTATCATAGGGATGTTCCAGTGGCTCTTCATCAACCTACCTTTTTGTAGTGCAATGATGCACATCCCTTTGTAGAGGATCAACTTGAGTGGCAGGCTAGAGAGGTTAGTAGTTACAAGGGCTAGCTTTTTGATAGAGGGTATGTTCAAGATCATGATGGGCCAAAATGTGGTAATATGATGGGTATGTGGTTGACGAATTTTTTTTAACCCAAAATTGATGAAACAAAAATGGTTTTTAAAGGAGATTCTCAGCTTTCCACCAATATAAATTATTCTTTACTTCGAATTTAATAAGTAATTATTACTCATTTTCTATTTGAATTATGACTAAAGTCCTAATTGATAGGCTGATTGAAAAGAATCTATAGCTTTCAAATGGTATCACATTTTTTGAATCCAAAAAATTCATCACATTCTATGCTTCACATACTATAGGATTTAAAAAATAAAAATTAATTTCATGAATTTTTGACCAAGTTAAGGTGGTCAGACATACGAGTTTTTTATATTTTTTAAAAGTTGTAATAAACAATTCATAATTAATTATTTACTTGGAAAAAAATTACAAAAAAATATGCATCATATCGAGACATGAGTCCTCTACTTATATCTAAAATATTATAAAAAATATTATCATTTTATTGTGGTTAGGGTGATCAGACAAACACCTACTTGCTTTTTCCCTGAAATTTAAGTACTATTGCATTGAAATTTCAAATTTTCAGCAATTTTTTTTTAAACAAACCTAGTAGTTTAGAAACTACATTCAATTTGCTACAGATTCTATTCTTACATATTTTTGAAATAATATAGATAACTTATTCAAATTTGTATGTCAATTTATGTAACTCTGATTTTTCAGAATACTTTTCCACTTAAGGGCCTATTTTTTCCATGATGATCCTACACATACCCTATACAAACACTTTTTGATTTTTCCCCATTCTTTATACTGATATAGATCCATGGGCTCCTTTTTGATAGCCTCATGGGTATTGTACTTATCATCGATGTACATACACTGATCCAAATTTTTGTATCATGACACATTTTTTGATATATATGATACAGATATAGATGATTCATGCTGTGATGGGTTGACTTTATTTCATGTATGGATGATTTATGGATGCTTATATATGATCATGTATGGATGCATTTTATTTTATTCCTATGTGATATGATGCCATGATCATGCTATGGATGCAATGTTATATTCTTTTTTTAAATGACATGGATGGATGATTTATGATATGCAGATGTTAAGGATGCAAATGACATGGATGCATTTCTTTTTGTATATTTTATATTCATATTTTATGGTGATGTATCCATGTGAATGTATGGATGCAAATGCTCATGATATGCAACGATTTTAAGATGCTTGGAATAACAAATCTATATTATTCATCACAACTCAAATAATTATGTAAAATGTATGGTGTGATATACAAATGATTATGAGATGGATGATTATGCTGATAGATGTTTTATGATTATGAGATGCATGGATGCTAATGGTTTGTGAGCGCAAGGTTGATGCGCTAATGATGTTTTTGTTGACTGCCATGATACTAGGTTAGCGTGAAGAGAAGATAGAAGAATAAAGAATGAATAATCATCACTAATGATGATTGGTTCTAAAGATCCAACAAGTCCTTGATCCATTGATAATTTATTAGAGATGGTGTTGAGATGATGCAAAATGTAGGATGAAATGCAGGATGGGTGCTCACACTTTGGGATTGGGATTTTTTGTCATTCCTTATTGTTTGATATAACACATAGATACAATGCAATCAGGTATTGATAACTAGGATGGCATTGTATCTAGTGTAATGGACTTTGACTCGACAAAAAGATAGGATAGTTCTGGTTCACATGTTGACATACAAAAACATCATTGGAATGCAAGTTAGAAGCTTAGAATATATTGGACCAAAGCCTATGCAATAGTCAACAACATACCGGAAACGACCTTCCTACACACAACTAAGCAAGTATATGCTAAGATTATTTTACAAGAGTATCCACAAGGATAGAAAATGAAAGATAATGATCGATGACCCATTCCTTTCTCTCTAAATATTTTTAGATAGACATCATCGAGAATTCCTCATAATGGTTCATTAAGATAGATCCTAAGAAAAGATCAAAGACAAACAGTCTATGTTATCTATAGCTCCTACCTAGTTTAACTTTAGCTTAAAGTGATATCTGATACCAATGTCCATCACAGGAAGGATACATCCTAGGACATGTTGATCAGAGGGTTGTTTGATGTTGGGATAGTGACACTAAGATGAGCTATTGGTATAAACTTCACTAATGCATTTACCTATGATTTAGACTCTAGATTTTGAATTTTTGGCTTGCACTTTACAACTTGCTATACTTGTTTTCTTCTTGTTTCACTAAAGGGTGAAGGTGACAATCATTTATTATGGGTGAAAGCAAGATGGGATGGATGGGTTTTGGTTTTCTGGAATATTTCAATGTTTTTGGTATTTTGAAAAAAAAATTGAGGCTATTTTTGGTCTTTTTGAATGTTTAAATATTAATTTTTTTGTTTTCAATTTTAAGAGGTTGTTTAGGTTTTGAATATTTTGGGCTTTTTAGGTCTTTTGAATGTTTTCTATTGCTTTTTCATTTTTTTTTCATTTTCAAATGTTTTTGTGTTTTCTAAATATTTGGATGTTTTCAGGATTTTTGAAATATTTGGATGTTTTGGATTTTCAAAGTATTTGGATGTTTTTTAGATTTTGGGGAATTATTTGATGTTTTTGGATTTTTAGAATATTTGGATGGTTTTGGATTTTCAGGAATATTTGGATGTTTTTGAATTTTCTATAATTTCTGAGTTTCAACAAAGAACCTAACCTAAAGACCTATCCTTGGGGCCTCAGGGGCTGATCATAGATTATCCTTGTCTATGCTATACATGCAAATACCATGTAATTCGATTGACATGACCCATTTACAAGACAAAGATATGAACATATGAAAGATGGAAACTATTTACAATAGATTGCTAAAGGACAGACCTAGGGTGTCTCGAGGGTACATTAATGATGGCCTTGCCTACGTTCAAGCTCAGAGACAACATAGTTTGACAAGAGGACATTGTTTTCTGGATTTTTGATGTTTGACCTTATAGGATTTTTGATGTTTTCTAGATGTTTTAGATGTTTCCTTTACAATTTTTTGTATGCTTCTGGACTTTCGTTGTACATGATTGTGCAAATATTTTTGGATTTTTTGGATAAGATTTTATGAATGTTTTTGGTGATTTTTCATATGATTTCATATGACCTCAAGATATACAAGAACCCTATTGTGACACATAACGAAATGCCCCCAGTGTGATATGTTAGCTGACTTCAATGAAGGCAGGACAAATTGACCTTTGAAATATGCCAAGTAGTGCTAAATAGTTCATGATACCTTACAATGACAAGCTATGATAAGGAATCGGATGAGGGATGAATGGTGGTGCAAAGAATGATAGGCCAAAAGAGCCAAAGAATATATGGAGATGATTTATTTATGCAAGGTGCTTGTTTTTCAAGTTTTCACTAAGGTACTTGCCCAAAGTGCCACCAAAGTGGTTTTCACTAGAGGACAATTTTTTTCTTTACTTTTTTCAGTCCTTTTTCTCATTTGTTTGGATTTTGACCATTTTTTTATTTTTTAGTATTTTTTGATTTACACCCTTCATGTTTAGGCATAATTTTTTTTGAGATACAAGCTATTGATTGGATCCTACAAGGTTTCACCTTCATGGGTTGACATTTGGTATGCTCATAATCCATAGCTTGTTGTGATGACAAAGGAACCAACCAATTAGGCTCAAAATTTCCTTTGCTATCTTGATGTGGAAGGTTCTTCTAATTTTTCTTGAAGATAAGGTCACCTACCTAGAACGACCAAAATTTTATTCTCTTGTTATAGCTTTGTTATAGTCAATTTTGATATACTTGCAAGTGATTAAGGGTGTCAAGACAATGTTCATCCAGGAATTCTAGCTCATTCAGTTAGGATACTTTGTACTCTTCCTCAGCTATCAAATTCTTTAGTGACACTCACAATTATGGGAGCTCAAGCTCAATAGGAAATATGGATTCTAATTATAGATGAGGGAGAAATGGTTTGCACCTATAAGCATACAAATACTAGTTTGATAAGCTCAAATAGTGGGATTTAGCTATAGATGCTAGTCACAATTAGCTTCATTAATAGTTTTCTTTAGGATTTTTCAGGATAGTTTTGTTAGTTGCTTCTACTTGGCCATTGCCTTGGGGATAGTATGGGGTAGATAATAGGTGTTGGATATTGAATCTTTGGCAAAAAATTTCACATCCTAATTCTTGAATGGTGTTTTTTTGTCTAAAATGAGATTTTTTGGTACACCATAACAGAAAATTAGGTAATGTAGTATGAGCTTGGCTATTTTCTTCCTTGTTATATAGGTCATAGGGATGGCTTCAACCCACTTAGTAAAGTAATAAGTGGTAGTTATGACAAAATTATGGCCATTGGATGAGGTTGGAGTGATTTTTCCTATGAGGCTAAGTCCCCAAGTGTGTAAAAAAGGCCATGGTGTGATCATTGGTTGCAATTCTTAAGCTAAAGCATGAATTAAATCCCCATTTTGTTGACACTTGATGCATTTCCACACATATTGATGACCTTCTTTTTCCATGGTTGGCCAATAGTACCCCATCATCAACAATTTCTTAGCTAATGTCATACCACTAGAATGGGACCCACAAATGCCATTATGTTCTTTTTTTAAGGTAGTTAAAGCTTCCTCTTGGTAAATACATAATAGTAATTTCCTTCGATGCTTTGATGGTAAAGGGTATCACCTAGGATCACAAATTGGGATGCCTTTTTGAAAAAGGTCTTTTTAAGGTTTGGGGTGACCTCTAATGGAAGGATTCCTTTCTTAAGGTAAGTAAAGATTTCATGGTAGCATGGGGATCTAGGACCAACAATAACACACACAAATTTAGATTCAGGGATTTTGAAAGTTGGTACGAGAAGTTTTTCTACCAAGAATTCACATTGAAGTATGTTGTTCGACATGTCTAGTTGTGATCCGATTGTTGTCATGGAATTTTCTGCTCTATTGTTCATGTGAGGAATCTGCTCAAAATTTATGTCTATAAAAATATTTTTGAGATTCTCCACCAGGGTATGTGTAGGATCATCATGGAAAAAATAGGCCCTTAAGTGGCAAAAAATTTAGAAAAATCAGAGTTAGGTAGCTTGAAGTAAAAAAATGAATAAGTTATCTATATTATTTTAGAAATATGTAAGAATAGAATATATAGAAATTTGAATTTAGTTTCTAAACCACTAGGTTTGTTTAAAAAATAAAATTATTTGGTGAAAATTTGAAATTTCAATGCAGTAGTACTTAAATTTTAGGGAAAAAATAAGAAACTTAGGTGTCTATTTGACCACCCTAACCACAATAAAATGATAATTATTTTTATAATATTTTAGATATAAGTAGAGGACTCATGCCTAGATGCGATGTGTATTCTTTTGTAATTTTTTTTGAAGTAAATGATTAATTATGATTTTTTTATTACAACTCTTAAAAAATATAAAAGCCTTGTATGTCAGACCACCTTAACCTAGTCAAAACTTCATGAAATTCAATTTTTATTTTCTTCATCCTATAGTATGTGAAGCATAGAATGTGATGCATGTTTTGGATTTAAAAAATGTGATACCGTTTGAAAGCTATAGATTTTTTTCAATTAGCCTATCAATCACGAATTTATTCGTAATTCAAATAGATGAATAATAATTACTCATTAAATTCAAAGTAAAGCATAATTTATATTGGTGGAAACCTTAGAATCTCCTTTAGAAACCCTTTTATTTTCATCAATTTTGGATAAAAAAAAGCTGTCAGCCACATACCCATCATATTGCCACTTTTTGGGCCATCTTGATCTTGCACATACCCACCATCTTCTTGTAAGGAGTGAGCTTGTCATGTTTAGTTTGGTAGTCATCATTGACTTGGTTGATAACCAGCTGTGAGTCTCCATAGACTTTCATTTCTTGTATCTGCCACTAAACTGGTATCCTGAGACCTGTGATAAAGGCTTGATACTCAACAATGTTATTGGTACATGGGAATGATAGTCTATAATAGTTTGGGATGCAATCATCTTGGGGGGTGATGAAAAGAATGTTGGCTCTTGATCCATGTTGGGTGCATGATCTAGAAAAGTACATCTTCCACTAGATTGTGAGATTAATAAGGAACACTAATTCATCAGGCAACTCATATATCAAAGGGTTCTTATCATAGATGAGTGCTTTCACTAGTTTTTTTGTGATCACTTGTCCTTTGATTGCCTTGCACTCCACATACTCTATGTAAAACTATATCAAGATTGTTACCCATTTATCCATTCATCTCGTGAGGGTTGCTTTGGATAACATATATTTTAATGGATCAATATTTGTAATGAGGTTGATTTGGTGTGACAACATGTAATTCCTGAAATTTTGTGAAGTGAAAACAACTACTAGGCATGATTTATCTATGGGTGAATAATTCATCTCATAGCCTACCAAGGTTTTGTTGATGTAGTATATGGCTCTTTCCTTTCCATTCTCATCATGTTGTCCTAAAAGAGCTCCTAATGTTGCTGGTGTTGCTGACATGTATATGATTAGTGGCTTGTTTGGTATCGATAGCATGAGCACTAGACATGTTAGTAGATAATCATTGATTTGTTGGAAAGATTTATCACATTTTTCATCCCATTTGTAGGTTATCCCTTTATGGAGAAGATGCGAAAAGGGATGAATCTTATTTGATAGTTGGGCTATGAACCTTCTAATGGACTGTAACCTTCCTTGTAATCCTCTCATCTATTTCAATGTTTGTAGCGGTTCCATGTATAGGATGGCTTTTACCTTTGTTGGATCAATTTATATACCTCTTTGTGAAATTATGAAGCCAAGAAGTTTTCCTAATGTGACCCCAAACACACACTTTTTTAGATTCAATCACACCTTTTATTCTTCAATTCTATCAAAGATAGGTCCAAGGACTTGTATATGCTCATTTCTCTTCTTTGATTTGTCCAAAATATTGTCCACATAATCTTCAACTGTTTTGTGGATCATGTCATGAAAGATGAGGGCCATTGCTCTTTGATAGGTAGCTCTTACATTCTTCAACACAAATGACGTCACATTCCAACAATAGGTTCACCATGGATAAGTAAAGGTATTTTTGTGTTGATCCTCTTTGGTGATTATGATTTGATTGTAGCCTGAGAAACCATCCATGGGTGACAATATTTCATGCCCAACTGTTAAATCCACAATGAGATCGATGTTGGGAAGAGGGAAACCATCCTTTGGACATGCCTTATTCAAATCTCTAAAATCAATGCATATTCGGATGCCCCCAGTTGGTTTTGAGACTGGTACTAGGTTTGAAACCCAGTTAGGATAATCTATCAGTCAGATGAATCCAACATCAAGAAGCTTTTGTAGTTCTAGTTTAACCAAGAGTCCTATTTGAGGGTGCATCTTCCTTAATTTTGCTTGAGTGGTTTAGCATTGGGATAGACTACTAAGTGATGTACAACCACTTCTAAATCAAGGCCTAGCATATATATGTTTGACCATGAAAAGTTAGCTCTTCTCTCTTTAAGGAATGTTGCTAGGTTCTTTTGTTCTTCGTCTAACAAAGATTCAACATAGAAAGTGATCTTAGGTGCTTCTTCTATTCCCACATTGGCTAGAGTAGCCTTTTCTGCTAGTACTGCTGACTTTTTTGGATGCATTACACTAAGGGAGAGATTGAATCCTTCATCCTTAGGTACCTCAGAGAGGTTTTCACCATCAAATGCATCCTTTGTATTTAATATTTTTGGAATGGAGAGTGCCACTAGGTGGTTTTCACTCAAGGATCTGCATGTTAATTGCATTTCGTTTATTTTACAAATGAAGGAATCAATCATTTTCCCATAGTATGACCATGTATCAAGCTACATGTCAAATTCTACTTTATGATCTACCCATGATAGGTTTTCTCAGAGTCCCATGAGTTCTGAGATCGCTTCATCATTTTTGAAAAAATCTAGAACTGATGGTCCTTGTTTGTCCATGTCAATGAGTTTTGGATATACTAGGTGTATTTTAGTTGGTTGCTTGTTTGAGACAAAGGATGCTATGGATATCATGAGGAGGGTGTTATTCTCAAATAGGTTAGCAAGATCAAGAGGAAATTCATCTAAGGTTGTATCACATGATGTAGGTGACTAAGAGGAAGCCTCAACTCGTTTAACAACCATACCTTTGCCAATAAGTGTGGCCTTGCTAGTAGTACAACCTAAGACAATATTTTTTAGTCATTTCTCAGGAATGATGGGTTCTAGTAAACCATTTTCATTCTGTTCTAGCTTCTCATTCTTGTTATACCCCATACTCTACATTAGTTGTAGACCTTTGTTGTCATCTTCCATGGGAAGAATAAGAATAGGCCGTTCATCTCGATAGAGGAGTTTAGAGATATCTTTCTCATGGAAATATTCTTGATTCAAGTCTCCCTACTTGGTGAAGGTAGTAGCTTCCATCTTGATTGTTTCTAGTTCTTTGGTGCTAGATGTTGGTTTCCCATGAGATTGAGTAGAAATAGGTAACTCTCCTAAGAAAAATGTGTCTTTCAATATTTTGTAGCTTCCACAACCATTGTCTTGGATTACTGCTTTGACATCAGGTATGTTTTTCACAATAGGTAAATTTGATGCTAAGGTAGAGGCTAGAGATGATGGGTCAACAAATGAGCTTGATGGTGTAGGTCCTTCATCATTTTTGGGTATTTGTGGTATTTTACAAAACTTGGCCTCAAGACTCTTATAGTAGTAGAAAGGCTCAGGATCTCCATGGATAGTGATTTCTCTTCCTTCAAAAGGAAACTCCACACACTAATGATAGGTTGAGGCTAGAGCTTTCAAAGCATGGATCCAAGGTTGAACAAGTAGTATGTTATATGGAAGATCAAGATCAAGTACTTGGCATGTAGTTTTTGTAATAAGAGGTCCAATTCAGATTGGAAGTGCAATGATTCCTTGTGATACCCATTCTTGGTCATCATCTGATGGTGGTAATCTTTGTCTTCTCAATAGTATATTTTGAATAGACTAGATGTTTGATCGAATATAGGGTAGAAATGTTCAAACCAACACCTCCATCTACCAAGACTATTTTGACCTTGTTTCTATGAACGACAAACTCAAGGTGTAAAGCACGGTTATGAGATGGTTGTGATGGTAAATCTTGTGAGGAGAAGGTGACAAGATGGTTGGTTATATGCCCTACCATTTCTTGAAACTGATTGGTATCAATGTTCTCGGGAACAAATGACTCAAAAAAAGATTTTTCCAGTATTTCCCTCTGTGCATGAGATAATTTTAGGAATTCTAAGATTGATATCTGAGTGGGGGTTTATTTAAGCTAATCTAAAATATTGTACTTACTAGGATTAGATGTGGGAAAAGTAGGTTGTTCCCTAGATTGAGCTGGGATAGCTCCTTGAATGGTTATTTTTCCATGTTGTATGGTGAATCCACATTCCATAATAGCTCCTTTGATGGTGACAATAGTGATAACACTATCATAGGAAGAAAATTCTACATTGGAATAAGTATGGTAAACATTGGTATAATCCTTAGCTTTTCCATTTTTTTTTGCTTTGTTATGATTGGGCATAGGGGTTTTGTATATGTTGAGATCTTGGTTTTTGGATGGTGCCTTAATAGATATTGTATTGTTCTCTATGAGATCTTGGATTATATTCTTGAGTTTCATGTAGTTTTTTGTTTTATGTCCTTTGATTTTATGAAAGTCACAAAGATCATGCTTGTTGTACCAAGATGGCTTTTCTTGCAGTTCTTGGTAGTTTTCAAAGTTAGGAAGTGTTATCAAATTTGACTCTACCAGTTTCTTCATGATTGTCTCGATGGGTTCAAATAACTATGTGTACTTTCATTTAGGATAGTTGTTCCTATTATCAGTTTTCCTTGGTTTCATGTTGGTGTTATTGATCTGATTGTTCTAAGGGGGTACCATTTATTGCATAGTTGGTTGGATGTTCGAAACTTGATTGTTATTGGGTCTAGAAGCACTCAGTATGACCTTAGCATCTACCACACCATCATTTTTTACCTTTTTTTTCTTAGCCCATACATGTGGTTTCTCATTTGAATTGGTCAAAGGACGGTTGTCTTTGTAATCTTGAGTATTTCCTTGTGAGATTAGGGCTCTTTCAATGTTAAGGGCTCTTGGAACAAGCTAGTCATAGGATGTGATACATTGCATTTTCAAGTGGAATGATAGACTTGGACCAAGCTTGGCTATAATTATTCCCACTTGTTGTTCATTAGGAAGAGGCCATTTGCTTTTACTATCTCTTTGTTTCCATTGTTGTAAGAAATTAGCGAAGGTTTCTCCTAGATTTTGTTTGAGAGTGTACAACTCTTCTAGACTAATTTCCATGTCAAGATTAAAGGAGAGTTGATCAACAAAATTGTCAGTGATTTCTTGAAAATTTTTGATACCAGGAGGAAAATGAGAGAACCAATCCATAGCAGTACTTGTTAAACTTCAAGGGAAGAGGCACACTAGATATGAATCATTGTAAGCCACTTCCATGCACATGACATTAAATTCTTTGATATGGTCAACATAACTTCCTCTCCCTCTATATTTTACAAACTTGGGGATTTCAAAACTAGGAGGGAATGGTATCATTGCTATGTTTCGATCAAATGGGTATTGACACAAGTTCTATGTATGAGGATTCTTTGTCTTTCCCATGCAAAGATCCTACATTTCTTGTGAAAATTGTGCTTTCAATTGTAATGCTAGATCATCTTGTAGATTGGGTGGAGGAACATATGGTGGGATGAGAGATGAATTATATGGGGTGTATGAAGGTGTTATACTTTTTGAAAGTGATGAATATGTTCCTAATGCATTTGAATTGATGATGTCCATTTGAGGAAAATAGGAACCTTGTTTCTATTGTTGGGAATATTGTTGATCTAGTAAGGCTTGATGTTGTTGTTACACCACTAGGGCTCGTTGTTGGGCCTTCTTTTGTTGATATGCTAGTAAAGCTTCTTGTTGCTCTTACTGCTATTGTGCTGCTTGCTCTGCTACTAAGACTATGTGTTGAGCTTGATGGGAAATAGCCACTTGTTGTTGTTGTGCTAGGGTTGCTTGTTGAGCTTGATGGTGTTGTTGTGATAAGGTTGCTTATTGAGATTGATGTTGTTGTTGTGCTAAGGTTGCTTGTTGATCTTCCAAGGCTTCTTTTTGTGCTTCATATTGTTGTTGTATGGCTTGTTGATAAGTTTTTTGGTCTTGTTGTAAAGCTAAGGCATGTGCTTTCAATGTGGGGCCAGGTGGTTGTTGAGAAATTTGTGAAGGATTATGGATATTGATGTTTTGAGTGGGTAGTAGATTGTTGGTGAAAAGTGGAGGGTTCCCTTGGATTAATATTCCTTGCAATATGGTAGCATGAGGTAGAGTAATGTATGTTTGAGATCCTGATTGATTTGGAATAGAAAGGAAGTTGTTGGAAAAGATGATGTCATTAAATTTTGCAACGGAAATGACACACTAAGATCTTGAGTCCATTGATTGAAAATATTTCCTTGTTCTATGTTTTGAGGATTGCCTTGTGCAAAAGATGTAAACAAAGGATTTATGATAAAGGTACTCTCAGGATTGATAGAATTTGTAACCAAGGGATTAATTTGAGGTGGATTAATAGGGGATGATGTTTTAATGTTATATGGAATGTATGAACCCACTAAAGGGTCAGATAAAGATGTCCCTATTTGTGTTGAGGGTTGATTTTGTGATACATTATTGGAATGCCCTAGCGTGTTGTTTTGAGATTTTTCTTTGTACCACTCTACATGATGGTCAAAATACTTTTGGTACTCATGGGTGTGAATGAAGAAGGGTTTCACCAAAATTTTGAAGTGGTGGTGGAATAGTGAAGTTCAAGTGGAGTATGTAGCTGTTTTGGATCTTTGGGAATGGGAGCAGTACCAGAGGGAGGTTTCCAAACAGTGGTGGGAGGTGGAGGATTAGTTTCTAGAGTACCCACAACTGTACTACTTTAAAATGGTAAGGTGTGACAAAAATATTTAGCAAGGTTGGTTGCAAGACTAGGTATGTATGCTTGACTTATCCCTTGTGATGGAGTTGTGAAATCCTGTGTTAAACTTTGTGCTACAAATTTTGGGGAGATAGGAGCTACACTTTCAAAATGTTGATGTTCTAAAAGTTCTTCTCTAGTGAGCTCAAATGGGTTGTTGGTGATGTCTCAATTTTGTATGGCCCTGAAGGAGATGATGGTTGTTGTGATGGTGTAACATGAATTCTAGGATCAAATTGTAAAGGATTTGGATCACTTGAGGTAAATGTAACTGTGTCTTTTTCCATGATTCTCTTGCATTGTGATCTCGTATTTATCATAAATTTTGTGTTAGATATGGGAGATTTGTGTTGACTTTTGTAATTTTTGAACTCTCTAGTTGATTCAAACATAGGTAAAAGGGATTCTTTAAGTATTTTGGGAGTAATGATGATAATGTGGGATGAAAATATGGGTGATGTGATCTTTGCAAAAAAAATGGGACAACACTTTTGACTTAAGTTTGATGTTTTGATGTTGGAATAAAGGATGCTAATGAACTTAGAAATATTTAGGGTGGACTTGTGACCTTCAAGATAAATTAGCTCAAAGATGATAACTATCTCAACTAAGTGCATGGAAAAGGATACATTTCACATACAAAGTAGCTAAGGTAGCAAGTTTGTTTTATATTTAAGTCCCAAAGTGTTGATGTATTTTGAAATTTTGCAAAGATAGATGAGGTGAAGAATGGAATTTGATGAAGGGTTGAGTGAAATGTTTGAACCAATGTTGACCTAAAGTGAACCTTTTTTTTGACAAGAATAAGGTAGTAAGAATGATGCTATACCTCTAAAATGTTCAAATCCTATAAAATGAGAGGATAGATGGGGATGCTCAAACCTATTCAGGCTCTCCTAGCTTGGGCATAAAAGTTTCTCAACAAAGTGTAATGGTTGTAGTAAAATATAGATGCCCACTCTTAACTATGATATTTTCTAAAATTCCTACATATGAAATGGAGTGCTAGAGACTTTCCCCTATGGATTTTGACTATTTGATGAATCATTTAGAGGAGTTGAGTATCATGAAAAAGACTAGGATTTTAACTCCAAAAGAATGCATATAATTTTGAACTATACCTTGAAACATGTCTAGAAAAGTTTTCTACCAATTTTTTTCTTTTTTTGTGAACTCCTTGAAGGTGTTTCTTAAGTGCTTTTGGAGTGAGATGCCTAAGTCTAAAATGAGGACCTATAAACTTTGGCTTAGGAATCCTGATTTTTCATGAGATTATGTGGAAACAATTTAAGTTTATGGAAGAAAGTAAAATATTTATTGCCATGTGGGTGGTGGTAATAGGGTCCTTCTAGCCTCAATATTAGCATGTTCCTCTTCTTCGTATAGAATGGTTGTTGTGCTTCTCCACTATGAGTTTATATCCTTGTTTTCAAAAGTAAAGGTTCTCAAACTACTAATGAGATTTGTTTGTTCGCTGTTTATGAATTAAAAGTTTGGTTGAATTATAACACCTAGAAGATCAAGTTGTTCAATGGGATAAATCGATCTCCAAATAGTCATGTGGGGTTGATTTTTCAATTTATATTTGCTTAAGTGAATTGAATTTACCAAAAACACTTGTCTTTGATTTTGTTTCCAAACTAGATGCTTATGTCAAAAACATCATAACTTTCACAATGTCCATTTCGTGAAAATCATGAGGTTAATACCATAATTTCCTATGTTGTCTTTGGTAAATATGGGTTTGAGATTAATGTAAAGATATTTAGAAATCACTAAGGATAAATCCTTAGGACAAGTAGTAATATCAAGGCTAACTCAAAAAGCCCATATTTGAGCCAAAGTGTTTGAAATTTGGATAGTGAATGTTTGTTTTTGGATCATTTTGAAATCAAGAAAAGTGCTAAACTGACTCAAAAGCATTACAACCCTAGGATAGAAATGGCTATATTTGTTGTATTCCCACTTGTATTTCTCTAGCTACACTTATTTAGAGTGGATAATTAGAAGCTTGAACACGTTGGCTCACCTCCATGACACTTACTTCTATGAGTCATCCAAGCTTTGAGTTCTCATGAATATCCCATGAAAAATTCTTCATCTCCACTAAGAACCAAAAATATGTGGGATAGCTTAAGAGGTCTAGCCTCTTGACATCAACAAATATTAGGGATTTTTGGCTACTACACAAAGGTTCATAATAAGGGAATCCAATTTAGGGGGTGCAATGATAAAATTCTTGTGAGAGGTCTCCCAACCTTGAGAACAAGGGCTTTACACATCGTAAAGATATTGGGGGGAGCTATCATGTACTGTTTCCCATTGATTATGATTTTCATCGAAACCACAATTTTATACAGTGGTTTGTAAGAGCTTGGCTTATGCTTGTTACCGCTTGGGTCATTCCCTTGGGGTGAGTAATTTTTACCACCAAGGTAGGCCCTCTAAAGGTGAACAATAGCAAGTAAGTACATCCATAATTTGATCATCTTTGCTTGCATCCACAAAGAGAGAACACACGCTATTCCTTTTCACACACTAGCATGGTTGTTCAATTTTAAACCCAAATTGAAAGATGAAGGTGATTTTGAAAAGTGTTAGAGAAGGTTTCTATTTCTCAAGATCACAAAACGATGTGAGATAATTGCATACACATTCACCAACAAAGTGGAAAATCACAAAACAAAGCAAATAGTTTTCAATTTTATTCTTCAAAGCAATAATGAGTTAATTTTAAGCACCAATTGAAAGATGAGATTTCCTTGTTCAATTTTAAGCCCAATTGAAATATGTGATTTGAGGGTTCAATTTTATCCAAATTTGAATGGTCATTTTAAACCCAATTGAAAACTAGTGCATTTCCTATAATTGAAAGTAAAAAAGCATCAAATTGGGTTATAATTTCCCCAAAGTGTTAAATGTTTGTTACAATTATAGAATGTTAAGATAGAAGAGAAGTTATTCAATTTCATTCCACGCCTTCAAAACCTAAAAAACCCTATTATTCTAATAATAAAAACATATTCAGACATCCATCCGTGATCAGATAATCCAAAGAAATTAAGTCACATGTCAAAAAAACTAACATAAAGTTTCTTACCTTGGTTGTGTGTCACTACACATGATGCCATCATAATTTGATATTTTGTATTTTCTCTAGTGAAAATGAGTGTTGCTCTATAGAAAGACCAATGAGAATGGTTGTCTCACTATTTTGATGGGCATCACTGCTAATAAATGTGTCATTGTTTGAAATTTGAAGGTGTCGGTCTAGTGAATTTGAGAGTTGCTATTTGTGTTTCACAATATCTTCAAATTAAATATGTGTCGCTATATTTAATGCTACGTTAGTGAATTAAATACGTGTTGTTGCTTCAAATTTTTTGGGTGTCACTATATGGCAATGCTATTGAAATAACATCATTTTTTGTAGTTTGAGTGTCACTACAACTTGCAAAACAACATAAACATGGACTTTGAGCTAAAAAGAAATTAGAGGATTAGTTTTCCCTCCTTCTAGCGCTAGAATGTCGATGCGAGGATACTGGTGTGGGACAAATTACACTGAATCCATGATGAATCGAAGCATAACAGAGCCACCAATACTCAAATCTCAAAAAGATTGATCAAACAAGATTAAAACTATACATTTCATCAAAACCTAACATACTAAATTATGAAATCTATCAAAAAATCTATTCTAATCCATTAAAAATTTATCTTATTGTGGAATTGGTGTTGTGTTGATGTGGAATGATGACCCTTTCCTAATCCCATGATAAGTGAGCTTGTTTCAATCAATTCTATGGAAGAGAATCGATGAAACCATGGCGTTCGATGTATGAAAACCTAATTTATGCTAAAATAAACATGTTGCAAGCTAAGTTACCATGATTTTATGCTACAAATGATCTAATTATGCAATTCCTAAGCTAATATATGCTAATCTAAGATAAAATCATGCTAAAAGATGAAAACAATAATTTATTTACAAACTAAGATGGATGCATGGAAGCCATTAGTGGACGCTCAAAGCTATTATGTAATGAAAATGAACTAAAAAAAGCCAAAAAGTGAGTAAAAGATGAGTGAGTATTTGAGTTAATTTAACAACATAAGTTTGTAATAAAATATGGATCCATTTGTCTCCAAATAGTGATCTATTTATAGGAGAGAAAATGAGGAATGAATGGTTGAGATCAAAAATCTTAATCAATGATCAAGGATCAAGGGGATGAGGGATGGATCATGGATTCTCATCAGCGGATGAAAAGGCATGATGAAAGTTAATCAAAGGCTCACACTTGCCTCAAACAAACACACTTTTGACCTCCTCACATAGATCAAAGGTAACTTTCCAAAGAGATTAAAGGTTTAGCTTGTTGAAGAAGCCAAGTGAGTTGATTGGAGGATAGGGAATATTCTTCTTTAGGGTGAGGAAAAAAGGTATTTTACAAATTAAATCAAAGTTTTAAGTGTGCAAAAAGGATAATGAATATTCCACGGGAATATTCCTTTTTATTAGAGGAAAATTAGTTTAATTGCTAATTAAACAAGGTTTAATTTATGTAGTTAGGGAATTAGAAGAATAAAGAGATATTTATTAAATTAGATGATTTAATAAATAGAGGAGGGGTGAAATGATATTTAATTAAATAATTTAGGGTTATTTAATTAAATAAGATGACCTAGGAGATTAAATTAAATATTTTGATTTATTTAATTTAATGAGATGAAGTATTAGTTCGAAATGAGATGAATTAACCCAATTTAATTAATTAGGCCAATAGATGAAAATAATGTAAGTAATTAATTAGGTAGGATAATTAAATGAATTGAGTGAAAAGAGGGTGCATAAAGAGGAAACAATGTTAATAAATCTGTTTCAAATGTATGACATAGATTAGGACATTTTTTAGTGTCTTCAATATGCTACTCATTGTGAAAGGAAAATATGATTGCATAAATCCAAGTTTATACTCATGCATAGTAGTGAATATACTATGAAACTGCAACCACCACATGATAATGAGAAAAAAATAATGTTTTTGATTATAATGTGTAGACAAAGTATCAACTTCATGCATATCTAATGAGATATTACCACATGTTGTATTGATTAGTTTAGGATGCACCAAAGTTAAAGTTGTATTAGAAGAATCTTTTGTGATAGTGTTGATATTGAGTGAAGGCTATTTTGATGCTTTCATTTTTTTTAAAGGACAATAACAAATACCATTAGTTGTTTCTTATGTGTTAGGCTCTATAGGGATATGAATACCTTGTTCTCTAGCACCACATCCTTTCCAACTATACCCAAGTTGTTTCATAAGTTCATAACCTCTTCCATAAATATTTTTCATTTCTTTTGGATTCAATGGTTGTTCATAATCAATTCATCAAATTTTGTTGTGTAATTTTCTTCTTCTTTTAAAAGTGGTTGAAGTGGATGCTTTCAAAAAAAAATTGACATTACTACATTTTCTTTTCCCTTTTTAGACTCTTTTGTTGTGATCCTATATTTTCCCATGAATGTAGGTGTAAAATCTACAAAACACCAATCATCTTACAATAACTTTGTGACCTTTTAAATATGATTTTATTTTATTTTTCTCTTCCATGGGTTCCACTTGTGTAGTTGGTGTCAATGTTTTCAAAGGATTCTCCTTATTTTTCTCAATGTGAAAACTTTCTAGTTCAAGGTCAACTTTAATTGTATAAACGTTGTTGTTATAAACATACTTCATTATATGATTGTTTCCGTAGTTTAAATTTTGGCTATCAATGGTTAAAATTTCGGGTATCTTTCAAGCTTTAAAATTTCTGCCTTATTTTTGTAGTCCTTTGGTCAGTTTTCAAACCTTGTTGGCCACTAGGTGACTTTCACAACTCAAATTTTTCTCGGCGTAGTCTCGTCTTTAAGTCTTTTCCTCTAAGCATCAGTCTTTGAATTATTTTTGAACTATTTTGGCATCCTCTTGAGTTTTATAACCTTTCTATTTTGCAAAGTGTTTTTTTTATCTTAGGAGTTCATCACAAAGTAAGAAAAGTTTGAGTTGTTTTCTCAAACTCCTATCAGAGACAATATTCATTCCCTAACCCTTATTTATCCCAACTTAAATATGACAATATCACTTGAGGTGGAAAGTAAAGAAGGATTTTTTGAGGTGGGTATTTTTTTTCAAACCCTATTGATCACCGACTATATTCTCAAAAGCTATTAAAATATCTGACTTTGCTGAAGTGTACCAAGGTTATTTGAAATTTTCACCAAGTGGCATGTGTGTAAGGTATTAAAGGCTATCAATTCTGGGGTAGATGAAATAAATGCTCGACCATGTAAGATTAAGCTACCATTTTAAACATAATCAATCTATTTGGGAAAATGTGATTCCAAAAGTTGAGAAGAACGAACATAGGAGTGGCTCCAAGGAGAATGATTTGAGACAAAGAAGTGTGATATTCTCAGGTAAGGAGGTTTTTAAATTATCTTGATAATTATTCCCTACATTTTACATGGTTGATTCTCATAATACAACAAGATACAAGTATTTGGGTTATGATCATTTAACTAGTCTTGATATTTCTTTACCCGAAATTGGGGACACACGGTTAGTTCATATCAATTTAGATGAATTTTGGGAAAGAATTCATAGGCCAGATAGGAACCCAACCATTCAAATGGTAATAAAGAGTGTCCTTTAGGAATTTGATGCATTTACTTTAACAATAAAATGCACTAAATTAATACTAGAACACATAGACTATTACAACCCAATGATGAGGGAGATACACACAGAGCATAATAATATCCTAATAACATTAGATAGAGCCACAATAAGTGGGTGTTTTAAATTACTATATAGAGAATTTTATTCCCATTTCAATTTTACTCTATCTCAAGGTTCCTTTTAAGAGAAAAAGGGATATTACCAAAATTACATTGCTAAAGAACGGTTTGACCCACCAAAGAAGGGAAAATCATAGCTTCACAAGAAAATGTATAAATCACATTTTAGGGAGGAAATATCAGGCATTATTATGTTACTTCACTGGGTTAGGGGAAATATGAATGCACATGACTTCAAGGAATGGATTTATTTCTTTGTGCAGGTAATTTGTGGAGGTACATAGTACTTATACTGGAACACTATAATTAGTGATCGACTAGATGATATGATAAGAGGATTTGTTGTGAATAGATAATTCCATATGTCTTCTCACCTATTCTATGTGTTAGCATGCATGAGACCATGGATTGGTTTGAACCCTTTGAAGGATTTTGATGAAAAAATATAGATTTATGATTATTATCCTAACTTGCAACTTGAGAGGAGTTATAAGAATTACCATAGGATAAATGATGTGTTCACCATAAAATTTTTGAAAGAAATAGAAGGTAATCTAGGTTAGAGAGTATCTATTGAAGCTTTCCAATTGGTCACTAAGTATGGTAGCCTATTTATATACTTCCAGACTTTTACCTACTTGTACTATTGTAAAATTGTACCCCTTGCAATTTCACATGCATTATTGCATCCACTTTGGTGTTCACTCCCTTAGCATTTGTTTAGGCTCATTTTAGCCCCTCCATCAACCCTTTTCCCTTCTCAGGATGCTCAAAACCAATTTTTTGTAGCTACATTCACACATTAGCTTTGCATCATTTACTTTGTACTTTTCATATTCTCATTGTTTTTTAGTGTGATGTGTCTAGACACTAGCATGCCACATTTATATTGGTGTGCCACACTTGCATCCTATGACATTTCAACATCCAAATGACTATTTCTAAGCACTTTTTTCACTTTTCAAGAAATTTTGTTGGTGGTAATGGCTTGAGGCACCTTGTAATTGCTTGGGAAGCTTATTTTCCCTCTTTAAAAGCTATCTTTTCAACTCATTTGGCCTTGTTTTCCTTCTTGGCTTCTATTTTGGACATTCTCCCATCTTTCTCTTGCTATCTTGCTTGGAAAAATCCCTTGTTACAACAACCTCAAGCTTTCATAACTCACTACAACAACACTCTTGCATTCTCACATCACCCTCTACAACTCTTTTGGCTCTTGCAACTATCTTTGCTCTCTCTTTTTGGCTTCCTTAAGCCTTGCAACTTATATCTCCCTTGTCTTGTGCTTGCAAGAATCCTGGGATTTCACACATCATTTTCTTCTCTATCTCATGATATGAGTTCTCCTCCTTGAGTGAGGATTGCTTTTATCACGCCATATTTTCTTACCTTGTACATTATATTTATCTATCTATTTGGCTATTCATGGAGGTGGGAACACCAAAATGGGGGTTTGACTATGGAAAACCCCTATATAGCCCCAACATTTTCTCTAAATCTTACACATGTAGGTGTTGAATATATTCACATGTTGGAGGCTTCATTACTTGGGTTGTTGTGAGAAGTTTATGTCTTTCCTTCTCTTGCTTATCATTTCTACTTTATTTCAGTTTTATCATATTCTATTATTTTCCCACATTTTGAAATTTCTCAGTGATTAGATTGATAGAGGTCACTTTTCTATTTTCTAGGATATTCTCACTTTTTGCTTTGTATGAGATGCTATCACTCCCTTGGAACTTTATCATGCCATGATATTGTCCATGTGTCGTACTGACGTCATTTGATTGAGAGCTTGTCATTTTTTTTGAAAAACCTTTTTGATTTACTCCTTTAGATTCTAGAAATATTGTGTTGTTCCTTGAGGTATCTTAGGGAAGTTTTCCCCTTGGGAATCTCTTGAGAATAAAGAGACTCATGAGTATTGAATCTCCCTTATCTACATTTTTGTGAACCTAACATAAACCATAATATTTTTCAAAAAACTAAGAATTTATTTACCCCAACTTGGTGGGGTCATAAATTTTGAGTCATTGCTCAAAATTCAGAACCATTTACACCATTTGAAAGGTCTCCAGGAAGAATAATTCAATCCATAAAATACCATTCCTTCAACATTTGAATTTTAAGGACCAACGCAAGTTTCAACCCCAAATTCTACTCTAAAGACCTTCGAAAATGCAAAAAAGTTTATCTTCGGGGTTACATCAAGGAAACTTCTTGGTTATATAATCTCATTTATGGGGATAGAAGTTGATCCATTAAAGGTAGAAGCCATCCTAGACATGGAACCACCACAAACATTGAAGCAGATGAGAGGGTTACAAGGAATATTGTAGTCCATTAGAAGGTTTATAGCACAACTATGAGACAAAATCCACCCTTTTCACATCTTCTCCATAAAGGAATAACTTACAAGTGGAATGAGAAGTGTGAAAAATATTTACAAAAAATCACAAACTATCTATTAACCCCTCAGTGCTTATGCCACCAATACCAAACAAACCATTGATCTTGTATATCTTAGCAACATCAACAGCACTAGGTGCTCTCCTAGTTAAACATGATGAAAATGGAAAGGCAAGAGCTATTTACTACATCAGTAGGACCTTAGTGGCCTATGAAATGAACTACTTATCCATTTAGAAAGTATGCTTAGAATTGGGTTTTTCTTCACAAAATTTTAGAAACTACATGTTGTCACATCAAATCAAACTCATTGCAAAGATCAACCCATAAAATTACCTATTATCCAAAGAAACTCTCACTGGGAAAATGGCCAAATGGGTAATGATCTTGACTAAATTTGACATATAGTATGTGGAGCACAAGGAAATCAAAGGACAAGTGATCGTAGACCAACTAGCAAAGGCACTTATCTATGTAGAGAATCCATTGATATCAGAATTCCTAGATGAATTAGTATTCCTTATCAATAGAAAAAAATAATGACAAATGTACTTCGATGGATCGTTCACCCAACATGGATCAAGGGTGGGTATTATTTTCATCACCTATCAAGGTGGTGGCATCCTAAAGTCATACAGGCTATCATTTATCTGTACTAACAAAATTATTGAGTATGAATCCCTAATCATAGGTCAAAGGATAGTAGTTCAATGGCATATACAAGAAATGGAAGTCTATGGAGACTCATAGTTGGTTATCAACCAAGTTAATGATGAATACAAAAATAAGGATGACAAGCTTACTCCTTACAAGAAGATGGTAGAGAATCTCAAAGGCCTTTTTATTAATATAAATTTTGAGTAGATTCCTTGCATGAACAATCGAGCAACAAATGTTATGGCAATAATTGGATCATTGTTAAACATTTCACATAATGTCCTTCAAAATGAATTCTTGGTAGAAAAACCTCTTGTACCAACTTTTAAAATCCAAGAATCTAAATGTGTGTGTCATTTTTGGTCCTAGATCCCTCTAGTACCATGACATATTTACCTACCTAAGCAGAGGAACCCTCCCATATGTTATCACCTCCAACCTTAAAATGACCTTTCTTAAAAATGCATCTCAATTCATGATCCTAGGTAATACCCTATACTGTTAAAACGTTGTGGGGACATTACTATGATGTATTAAACAACATGAAGCCTTGACCGCTTTAACAAATGTAGATGATGGTATATGCAGTTCCCATTCTAGTAGTATGACTTTAGCTAAGAAACTATTAAGGACAGGGTACTATTTTCCAACCATGAAAAGAGAAGCGCATAAATATATGCAAAAATGTGTCCAATTTCAGTAGCATGGATATTTGATTCATGATCCAGCTCAAGAGTTGCAACCAATGACCACACCTTGTCCTTTCTCACATTTGAGGCTTGAAATCATAGGAAATAATACCCCATCCTCATCTAGTGGCCACAATTTTATCATAACCAACATTGAGTACTTTACCAAGTGGTTCAAAATCATTCCTATGACCTACATAATGGGAAATAAAATTGCTAATTTTATCTTGAATTACCACATCTTTTGTTATGGTGTTCCACAAACCCTTATCTCAGACAATGGAACACCCTTCAAGAACAAAGATGTGAAAGAGCTATATCAAATATTTAACATCCAACACTAATTCTCTACCATGTATTACCCAAGGGAAACAATCAAGATAAGGCTACAAACAAGACCTTTATGAAGATCCTAAAGAAAATGACCAATGAAGTTTGTTGTGACTAGAATTTATAGTAGAATCTCGCTCTTTCATCCTATTGAACAAGTATCTGTACGCCTATAGGTTTAACGTTGTTCTTCCTAGTCTATAGATTAGAAGCCATCCTAACTATTGAGGTCTAGCTTCCATCACAATGAGTATCACTACAAAATGTAATCACTAATGAAGAGTACAAATTATCTAAGCTAAAGGAGCTAGAAGTCTTGTATGGGCATCCTCTTGATTCCCTTAATCACGTGCACGTATATAAAAATCAATTGAAATAGAGCTATAAATAGAAGATTAAGAATCAATCTTTCTAGGTAGGGGATCTTGTCCTAAAGAAGAATTAGAAAATCTTCCAAATCAGGACAATAAAGGAAATTTTGAGCCTAACTAGTTAGGTCCCTTTTTCATTGCAACAAGCTATGGATCAAGAGCATATCAATTGTCAACACTTGAAGGTGAAGCCTTGCAGGAACCAACCAACAACTTGCATTCTAAAAAGTTTTATGCCTAGTCTTGAAGCATGTAAATCTGAATATATTACAAAAATTAAAAAATGATCAAAATCTTAAAAAAATGAGAAAAAGGATTGAAAGTAGTAAAGAAAAACAATCTCCCTCTAGTGAAAATCACTTTGGTGGTGCTTTGGGAAATTACCTTGATGAAAAATTGGTAAAATATTTCCTTACATAAATAAAGCACCTCCATCTACTTGGGCTCTTTATCCTATCATTCCATCACATCACATCATTCCATCACCCATCCATGACTGCATCATAGCTTGATATTATGAAATATGATATCCCCTTAGTACTACTTGGCATAATCCAAAGGTCAGTTGCAAAATCTTGTATAGCCAAAAATTTGAAAAAATCTAAAATATTGTGTAGCTAAAATCTAAAAACATTCATAAAATTATAAAGTCAAAATCCAAAACACATCAAAAATCCCTAAAAAGGTCAAAACATCAAAAATAAAAAAAATTTCCTTTTTGAACTACGAGTCTCTAAGCTTGAATGTAGGAAAGGCCATCATTGATGTTCCCTCGAGACACATTAGGTCATTCATTTAGGATTTCATCATAATAAACTCATAATCCATCAATTTCTAATATCTCATCTTTGATAAGTTGTGTTAGTCAAACTATGTGGCCTTTGCGTGTATAACGTAGGAAAGGATCATCTTTGATCAGCCCCTGAGGCCCTTAGGATAGTATTTAGGTTAGGTTTTTGGTTAAAATCTTGGAAAATCCCTAAACATTCAAATATTAGAAAATACTTAAACATTCAAATATCAGAAGACCCCAAAACATTTGAAAATTAGAAAACATAAAAACATTGGAAAACCTTAGAAAACCCCAAACAACCTCAAATAATAAAAAACCAAAAAATCAACATAAACATTCAAAAAGACCAAAAGCAACCTCAAAAAATTTCAAAATATCAAAAAAATTGAGATATTCTAGAAAATCCAAAACCATCCATCTCATCTCACTTTCACTTGTAGTAAACCTTCGCCCATAATAAATTGATCATCATCTTTCAACCATTGGAAAAAATAAATATGAAACAAGTATTTCAAGTTGTAAAGTGACAATGAAGTGTCAAAATCTAAATTCTAGATCATAGGTAAATTCATTAATGGAGTTTGTATCAATGACTTATCATAAACTTATCCTAGTCAAACCACCTGATCAACATTTCCTAGGATGCATCCTTCATGCAATGGACATCAATATCAAAAATCACCTTAGAGACCCATTCTGAGGACCACTCTATGATGTCTATCAAAAAAATTTAGAGACAAAGGAATGGGGCATTGATCATCATCTTTCATTTTTTGTGCTTGTGGATATTCTTGTAAAATATTCTTGGCACATACTTGCTTAGTTGTGT
>VDFB02281492.1:252490240-252642972 GCA_007258455.2 Sequoia sempervirens
CTTTGATACTAATTGTTGAATAGTCTGGATAACTGAGAGGGGGGTCAATTAGTTATTATAAAACAATTTTCTTGAATTTAATTAATTTGGAGCAAACTTAAATAAAAATAATATTTATCTAATAGATGTGAACATGAAAGTACAAATCAACACCATGTACAATAGACACCAGAATTTATGTGGAAACCCAAGAAGGGAAAAACCATAGAGAATGCTAATTCTCAATTATAGAACACTACTTAAGGTGACACCAATTAAGTTGATTTTTAAAAAGGATCACTACCAAAATTCTCACTACAGGTAAGGCTCACTACTAGTTGGGCTCACTGCACAATTAATACATTTGATTACAAAATAGTCTCACTAACAAAAGTGAACTGATGAAGTTGCATCTGCATATGCATGAATTTAGTTCCAATTAAGAGTATAATATCTATTTGCAACATATTTAGTCAAGGAATATTATACATACCTTCCTCGCACAACCTCTACAAATCAAATTACTTCTTCCTTCAAACCCTTCTTATCTATTCATACACACCATACTTCACGCTTCTCATTTCATCAAACAAAAAAAACTTATACTTATACCATCCCATGTCTTCATAATTTCCTTGATCAGCCAAACAAAAAGTCTTCACAAAACATGTCTTGAAGAACAATATTGAAATGTTCAATAAGGCACACTAGCACTAGACCCAAAAAGATAGGTTCATTACATAACATAATTATCAAACTTTGGATTGCATGAAATATATTTGCAGCCAATGGGAATGCCACAACAAGGACCAAATCTTTGTTATCATTAATTTTAGTATCAACCAAAGAAACACAATTTGGCATACCAAAACTTGCAACATGCTACATGAATGTCTAGATAGCAAGGTTACCCAAAGTAATCTTTGAGCATAGTATCACACATCAAAATATTAGACTTCATTATTCTGGATTAACTGATTTCCACAAATGTCCCAAAAAGAATTACTACCATAACTAGATCAAAGATTACATCCACACTACAAGATCAACACATATGATAGGATAGATCATTTTTGTATATCATCCAAAGCACAATCCTTCTAGATCCACATTTTGACATCAATGAAAACAATGCTAAATCATCTCAACACCTCTTTCATGCTAACATTTCATCCTATTAAACTAGATAAATCAAATTATTTAGTTTAATCCCTAAAGTGCTCTTATTTAATTAAATAACCCTAAGTTATTTAATTAAATATCATATCACTTCCCCTTTAAATTAAATAAATTAATTATTTAATGAATATCCTAATTCCCCTAGTTTTCATAATTGAAAATTTATTTAATTATCAAATTACTAATAAATCTAATCCACCTACTTGCAAGGGAATATTCCTCTTTTGCACATTCCTCCAAAAATAATATTCCCATAGAATATTCCTTCCCCTCTTGCACATTAAAATTTGGTTTTAATTAATTAAATATCTATTTCCCTCACCCATGAGAATATCCTAAAGAATATCCTCTTTCTTCACTCATTTGAAAAAAGGAATATTCTTCCTTATAATAAACTCACAAGACTTCATGTGCAAGTTAAATTACAAGACTTCTTGTCCAAGTTTTGAAAGTGTGTTTTTTTGGATGAGCGTAATCCCTTGATTAAATCTCATCATTGATTTTCATCTATTGATGAGAATCCATGATCCATTCCTCCAACTTCTTCCATCCTTGACCATTGATTAACCTTTTTGATCTCAACCCTCCATTTCTTATTTCTCCTCCTATAAATAGATCACTATTTGGAGACAAATGGATCGATCTTTTAACATCAGACTTATATTGTTAAAATCATTTACACTTGCACTCATATTTAGCACGTATTTAACATCTTTTAGTTTAATTTACTTGCATATTAGATTAGCTTTCATTAATAGATTCCATGGTAACATAGATGCATTCATTTAGCTTATTTTGTAATTAGGGTTTCAATATTTTAGCTTAAAATCTATTTAGATTAGCTGCATACATCCATATCAATCTTCTTAGCATAGATCATGTTAAAATAGCTTGCATCATGTTCATTTACCTTTAAATCATGTTTCATCACACATATTTCATCAATTTCGTCAATTTTCTTTAATAGAATCGATTGAAACACACTCGTTATCCAAGGGATTGGAAAAGGGTCATCATTCCACATCAATGCAACACCACTCCCCCAATAGGATAAGTTTCAATGTCTTAGATTAGAGGTTTTTCAAGCTTTCATGATTTAGAATCTTAGTATTAATGGATTATTTTTCTTTGTTTATAGTGAATTATCTTATTGGGATTGATACTTAGAGGGTTGAATTTTCCTTGAATTCATATGGATTAGGTGTAATTAACCTATACTATGTCATTGGTCACACTACCACCTAGGAATTTTTTTATAAATTAAGGGGGAAACTTACATATCCATTTCACAAACACACTGTAATACCCCCATGTTACTAATACTTGTATTATTATTTGTTACTCTTATGTGTGAGCTTGATTCTAGTTTCTAATGGTGATTAGTTCACCATCTTGGTGTGTGAGGATGCCTCCTGTTTTGGGGAACCTTATTTCCTCTTGTTTACCGGCTTCCAGGAGTAAGCCAATTTTATGAGGGGGAGGATGTAATACCCCTCCCCTTATTGTTTGGATTTAGTATTTTTCAATGCATTTTTTTGCTACTTGTGACTATGATGGTATTGTTTGATTTGGTTAGTTAGATGTTAGATTATGCTATTATTTTGTTATGGACATGATTATTTCATATGATATTATGGTTGGTAATGTTAGTTGATTTTCATAATTATGATATGATGCAGTGATTTAATTTAATATGCTATGAGATGATTGTTAGTTAGAAATGTTAATTTATTGGTTATATTATAATTGTTAGAATAGGTGTGATGAAGGACAACATAGCATCACTCGTTCGCGAGTGCCCTGTTATGTTGCGATTCCTTCTCACAATGTAGTTCTTCGATTTAATGCTTTGATGATTATATATATATGTAAGCACATGTACACAACTTCGTTTGTATGCAGGATTTGCAGGTATAAGTCTCGATTCCACCTGCTTCGGTAGGACAGGGCGAGCACCAATAACCCAACGGTTAAATGTTGAAACAGAGGTGACGATGAAGTCCTCCCGTTCCATGATGTCAGGTCGTCTCGTTGATTTGGTATTGTTCATTTTTGTAATTGTCGTCATTTGTGGTTTGTGTTTTGTATTTTGTCGTCTTTTGATTAATGTGGTATTTTATAAGTTATGATTATTTGATTGATGTTGATATTTTATAAGTTGTGAATTAGTTAATTAAATGTGGATAATAATTGTGTTTTTTAATGTTGATTTATTTGTATGAAAATATTTAAATGTTTTATTTAATTTTTATAAAATCATGTGTCTCAATTAAATAATAATTAAATATTAAATGTGTTTTCATTATTTTAATCAATTATCTGGTGGAGGATAATTATTAGAATAATTGATTTAAATTAAATAAGTAATGTGATGTGCAAGTAAAGTTGCAAAAATAGAAATTAAAACAATAAAACAAATAAAAGAATAAAAAAGTTGAGAGAGCAAATAAGAAAAGAGATCTGGGTAAAAAGTTGGCTTTTAAAGAATTGTTTTCTTTTATTTTTGATTTTTAGAGTTTTTGGAAGAAATGGAGAATATCTTTTATTTAATTATGTATTTTGTAAGTTTTTACACAGACAGAGGATATTAGTTACAGAAGTTGCAGAAGATAGGGGCTTTTGTATTCTAAAATTTGAGAAAGGATATTGGATTCTTTTGCTTTATTTTAAGGAGAGTTCTTGAAAGGGATTGGAAATCTGTTACTGGGTTGCTTTGGGGAAGTTTTCTGAACAAAGGATTGGTTCGAGTTCGAGCACGAAATTCGGTAGAGGAGATTTTGGAGCACAAACAAGGAGCTCTTCGAGGCTGTCAGAAATCAACTTCATCAGATCTTCGAGAGCGCAGGACTCCAGGTTCCACTCTCTTCCTTTGACTATGTTTGAATCTATAATAGGAGTATAGTTGTGTCATAAATATTTCCGTGCTTGTGAAAGAAAATCTTTCAGAGATCTAGATTTAACTGATTCCTCTGAGAAAGGAAAATAAATAAATAATTAGATCTTCTTACAGGAAAATTCCTTCGAAATCTTGAAACCATCTCTATTGCGGGCAAAGTGAAAGGAAATTTCATCAAATTCTGTGTGAATATGCCCTATTTCTCTCTAGTATATTGTTGTGGTAAAAGTCAATCAATTATATTATTGGGTTTGAATGATTCTTTAATCAAATATATATTTATTTATCTTCAATATGTAACTTTTTGTGTTTACACAGAAAACAGAAGTTCTGTATTTATATATATATATATATATATATTTCATATATGTATATTCGTAATCTTATATATTAAAATAAAATAAAATAAAATAAAATAAAAATAAAAATCTCTGTGAGTTGAAAAGAAATCCTTGGCCGAATTGTTGTCGGCGTCGTACCTGATGAAGGACAGAATTCGTTTTATTTTATAAAAATAAATTTAAAATTAAAAAAAAAAAATTATAAATGAAACTTTATAAAAAAAAAATATTTGTGAATTTATATGTATTGAGGGGAGAGGGACGGCGCGAGCCGTACCCACTCCCCTGCCCCTGCTTAGCCACGGACTGCCGTAGCAGTCCGTGGACTGCTGGCACAACAGTCCGTGAGGACAGCCACAGCATACTGTCGCGCAGTCCGTAGGACTGGCGCCTATGGATGGGGTCTGTCCCCTTTTTAAACTTTTACTTATTTATTTAAAATTTGGTTTTTTTAATTTTAATCTGGTTTATATTTATTAATATATATTTGTTTTTAAATACTTGTTTTATAATAAATTCATTAATATATTTTTAAATAATTGTTAAATGTTATTATTATATATATATATATATATATATATATATATATTGTGTGTATATTCATATTATGAGTATAATTATTTTCAAATTTTGTTTATTTGTAAAGTTTTGAGAATTATAAGAAAGAAAAGTATTAGTAGATATATATATATATATATATATATATATATATATATATATATATTAGGTGTGTAGGTATATGGATTTATATATATATACATAGTATTTTTTTTTGTAATAAGTTGTATTATTAATCTAGATGGTTTGTAAGTATAGAAGTTATTGATTTGAAGGTATTTATAAAAATTGTAAAGTTAGAATTTTATGAGTTATTAATTGAAATAAATTAGATATGATAGTGAAATCGTTATCATATGTTTTAATTCTCAATGGTTTCTCGAGTTCCTTGGTTGGAGGTTTTAAATGTATTATTTTTATATTTATCGGATGTACTTTGTTAAGAATTAATTATTTTGACATAGGATTGTTAACTTGTGGTGTTCTTCATATGGATTCAGAATTAGAGTGTTTTGTGTAATGGAGTTAATTGTTTACCTTAAGTTATGAAATTTCGTGATTCGGTTGTCGTTTTCCATTTAATTATTGTAAACTTTACTCTTCGATGTGGGAACCCATTGTTGATTTTGTAACCTTGTTCCAGAGGCTTGCTTAATTTTAATGTTCTCTTCATCTTGGCTATACTTTGGGAGTTGATACTTAATGGTTTATGTTAGGAAGGGTTGAACGGCGTTGTAAGATCTTTTGGTTATGAGTGATGCGAGAAGGCTAATGCCTCGCATGGTTCTTGTTTTGGTACTTCGTTATTGTGTTATAGTTCAACCCTTGCCTTTTTTGAGATATGTTAAGGGTCATAGGGAGAGTGGCTCTTCATGGGCGCCGGCGCCTCAATTGGAGGAAGTACCAGGGGAACCCACATAAGAGTAGTTAAACAAGTGATAACCTAAAAATAGAATTTAGGGGGAAGGGTAGTAAAACATACAAGATAATTAAAACTGGATTCCTCGTCTATGCATTAGGGCTATCATAGACTAGTGATAGACTGAGTAGGCCGTGGTCGGAAAAGTCGTAGTCTCGTCTTCATGAGAGACTATCGGCTCAGCATTAGCTACCCTATGGTGCCGGCGCCTCAGCTAGGAGGAAGGGCCAGGGGATCCATAGATGGGTGTCGGCGCCTCAGTTGGAGGAAGAGCCAGGGGATCCCATGAGAGCTATGCGATGACACTCTCCACTAGACATCCTTGTTCTTGTTTCTTGTCGCTTCTGGATATTGTTATATCTATGTTGTTTCTGATTTTAGGGCTAGGGGATCCATAGATGGGTGCCGGCACCTCAGTTGGAGGAATAGCCAGGGGATCCCATGAGAGCTATGCGATGACCCTCCCCACTTGACACCCGTCTGACTTGTTTCTTGTTGCCTATGGAATGGTGTGTTGAATGGTTGATTTAGTGTTATAATGGAATCGTGTTCCTTTCATTGGTTCTGATTTATTTGGAAATGTATTTTGGGTGTTGGTTCGGTTCTTCTGGATATTGTATCTTGTGATGTCTTTGATTCTTGTGAAATTGTCTCATGATTGCTAGTTGGCGATGCTTCGTGTTATTGTGATGAGTTTCTTAGCTTTAACTCGTTATGTTATTTGTGAACGTTGATGGTTGTTCATTGTATACCTTGAGTTGTACTTGTTTAGTATCATGTTGTTGTTGAGTCGGTTTGACATTCATGGTCGGGTTCACTTCCTCGTCACCTTTGAGCATGGGGGGTGAGTTACTTGTAATTCACATGGTTGGGTGGAACGTGCTCCGCACCCGTTGGGTTCCCCATCAGCGTCTTGTCCTCTCAGCTTTCCGCAGTGGAGTTGTACCAGTGATCATTTGTACTTCTTATTTCATTATACTTGTATCAATCCCCATGTTGGGAAATTCAATGTAATTCTTTTATCAAAGAAAATTGTAATGCAATATTATAACGATGATGTAATAGTTAGGCTCATTTGTAACTCTGTTAAGAGATTTTTCATGGATGTATTATGTGATGTTTATTGTTATCGCATCACGGTTATTGGATGTATCATTTTTTATGGTTATTATAAAGTTAATGGTTATGTTGTAATCTTTATCTTTACTTATGTTTAGTTGTTGCGATGTAACCTCGCGTGCCCCAGAGAACCAAGTGCGTTAATGCTATGAATTATGTTATGTGGTTATGGTTTAATGTTATTGCATGTTTACTTTTATTATTTAAAAAAAAAATAAAAAAATATTTGCAATTGTGTGTGTTCTCTGGGGTTTGCACGACGGGCGTTACACACACAATAAGTAGTCACAGTTAAAAGGTGACTTAAAGGTTTAATAAAATAACCTTTCACACATGCACAACCCTTTCAAAACAAGGTTAAAACAAATATCCTTGATGAGACTAGAAATTTACAAGAATAACATAAGGAAAGTAGTTATGTGACCCTTTCATCAATATTTGTTAGTTTTAACCTATTTACAACCAAAGAAACGTGCTAGTTTCTCTCATAACAAATAGTATATGGAAAATAAAATTATAATAATAATTGACTAGAGGATTAAATCTACATAAGTAACACACAATTTAACTCTTCTTACTTGCATAATACTTTTTAGAGTCAATAATAATTTATCATACTAATTATCATCAAAATATCACTACTTATGATAATAATACTACTATAAATAAACATTAAATATCAACCATCATCTTACTATCAAACCTAATCACACCCATAATATATAATCACCTAACATCATGTAATTCACATAATATATAGAGTAATATTACCAATAACTGAACATCAATCATTACGTATTTATGTAGACAATGAAGAGAACTCAGCTGGCTATCACATGAAATCACAACCACCATTAGTTAGATATTATTAGTTAGTTAATAATTAGAATATGAGCATCTTAGAGGTATAGAAGCCATCATCAGTAATGTGTATTATCCAACATAAATGAACAAAAAATATAGGACATGAACCATCAACAACTAACAGAATCACAAGGCCACGAGGGATGGGGTATTACATTTAATGACTAGATCAATACAATGAAGATATGACACAGTAATGTTTTTCAAAAATAAGATGTCTCAACCTTGGTAATTCCTATGTTATTTATTATTAGTTTTCATTTTCCCATAGATATTTCACATTGATATTATTAGTTATTTGGGCTCCATAAAAATGGGTTTGATATTTTGAGTTGGGAGTTTTGCCACATGTCAATGCCTTGAAAATTAAGTTATTAGTTTTCAAAAGATGCTTATTTAGTGTTATAACATGGAAGGCCTATTTAAAGGATGGTATGATAGATTATATAACAATTATAAGGGAAAAATAGTGGAGATAATTTTGGATGTGAGAATCATGTTAATGTATTTTATATGATATGTGTAAGAGAAAATTTGTATAAGCTATTGATAGTACATAGAGCATGTACTTTAGCATCTCCTATTTTTTGATGATTTTATGAAAATAAATAAGAGGGTAAGAGACTCATGTAAGATGTACTATGTTTAACATGTAAGGATCATATCAATCCTTATCAAGGTATTTTAGAACCTTGTTTTGAGCCATGATAATGTTTAATGGAAATATTTTGGGCATCCACGAATCTATATGTTGAGGGCTTGATATAGAGACATTATGAGTAGTTTTACAAGTATAAAAAAGATATCAAATTAGATGTACGATTAAATAAAGTTGAATGTATTGTAATATATTTTGTAGATAATACATATTTTTCCTCTTTTCTAGTAGATATTTTTATAGAAAATTGTTTTCTCCATGTAAATATATGTGATGTGTATGTATGGATCTTAAGAATTTATAATTTTGTTTATTTTTTGTTCATATTAGCTTAATCTTCCATTGACCTTAGATTTGATATAATTTTAAGATTTATAGTTTTTTTTTTAAAATTTCAATATTATAATAGTTTCCTTAATTTCTAACATTTGGTATCACAACCTAGCCAATCTTTTTTCTTGGGTGGAAGTGTGAAGTTTTTCTATTCTATAGTAGGGCTTTTAGTTTTCTAAATTTTTGTGTCTTGAGATAATGTCTTTATCTGCATCTCAAACAAGTATTGAAATTTTTAATGAAATAAATTATGAGTTGATCAATATTAGAATAGGGATTCTTCTTGAAGAAATAGATCAACACATATTTCTAATGAAATACTGGCTGAAAAATTTCATCTCTATAGAATTCAGATCTAAGGTCAGAGATCTATCTCACATATATTATTTTCTTTCTTTATTTGCAAGGAAAAACTTTGTGAGTCAAAGGAATGACCAAAAATAAAACCAAAAAACCCTAAATTTTGAGACATTGTGTATCATAAAAGTATGAAGGAGGGAACCGAGAAGATTAAAAAAATGATTGAGATCGAATTAGATTGAAGGACTTGGAGTAGACCTAGGAAGGTAGAGCTAGAGTGGGAGTGGTCATAGCAAGGAGCAAGGGTTTGAATTGGTAGGAAGCCCTCGAACAAGGGGCTTACTCTAAGGAAAGAAGAGGTGTGGAAACACTTTCCAAATGTCAAAACCACAGGGAATAATGCAATACAGGGATTTTCATTTTTTTCAAATTACAATCTAATTAAGAAACACATGAAGGAATAATAGAAATAGAGCAAATACACAAAGACAACTGAAACAACAGATTTTACGTGGGAAACCCTTACGGGAAAAAACCCACCACACCAAGTTGTATCTCTTTGTATTACAATAACAAAATTACATACAATCAGAAAGAAAACTTTCTGGTGTTAGTCATAGTAGCTTATTCTCACTGTTCAACCAGTTACAGAAATGTTCTCAACCAACTCGATAAACTCATTGTCTCTGTCTCAACTAAATTGATCTGCTTTAAAACTAATCACATTCTGATTTCCATCTATGCATCCTTATCCGCCATTGCCAACCATAGACAGTTTCCACTTGAGCCTTGATTTCTCCCTGCATGCTATTTTTCTAGCGTTGCAACAAATGCATAAAATCACCCGTCAACTTGTTTGAAAACTGTTTCCTGTGATTGGTCCACGATGCTCCACATAGGATGGTCAGACTGGTCAAGAGCGTTCAACTTTGTTGGCATATCGGTGAGACACTCACAATGTCTCCCCAATGCCACAAATTTCTCTATCGGTATCGCTATAGCTTCCCCGAGTCGGCAAGATGCTATAACAACTGTTACATGTCATAACAAAACCATTGATGTCCAATTCAATTCTATCGGCAAAGGTTTCCCTTATTGGCGAGACTTACATTGAATGCACAAGTCACAATGAGAAAATAGTCTATTGGCAAGACACTTCATTCTCGCCAAGACTTTCTGTCAAGTTCATAAGTCATAGTGATGAGGTTTCCATTCAGCAAGACATTATGTCTTCGCCAAGATTCATAGCGAAGTATTCAGTCATAGCGATGAGCTGTTCCTTTCGGCAAGACACTATGCCTTTGCCAAGACCTTCTGCCGACACCCTTGTGCTACTCTAAAGCCTTTCACCTATCGGCAAGATCTCCATGATTTCGGTGAGACATCATACCAAAACAAAACTTCCACTGAAAGACACACTGTCGCCAAGACTTGTGTTTGTCGTCGTGACCTCTCTCTGAGCTCCATAAGTCTTACCAAAGACTTCTATCAACAAGACTCAAGACTTTCACCGTGACCTCTCATCGAGCGCCCAAAGTTAACTCGAAGACATTCTGTCAGTGTGACTTAACTTCATTGCTGAGACATCTCCCCACGACCCGAGAGTTACACCGATAGCTAAACCCAGTCGGCGAGACATCCACCAGTCGCTGAGACCTCTATCTGACACCCATGAGATAGCCTGCTAAGATCAACTGTTGCCCTGAGTTCTTTTGATTGCCAAAAGGTCATGCTGAACTCAGAGAGTCACAGCGATAGACTTCATTCGGCAAGACATCAACTCTGTCACAACGATATGATCATTTTAGAACTTCAGAACAGTTAGTCGGCCAGAAATTTGTGATGTCACACCGACTTTGTCTTCAAGGAGTTTCTTGTCAGTAAGAATTGAGGTACAGATTCCAACAAGCTCCCACTTGATGAAGATCTTACTGAAAACTCCAAAACATCATAAACTACTAAGATTCATGGGCCAAGAGGCCTATCAAACTGACACACCAACTGAACTTGTTTGTGCTCATAGGCTTCATCAATGCATCTGCAACATTCTCCAGAGTATCCACTTTCTCCAAAGAGACCTTCCCATCCTCCACCATATCTCATACAAAATGATACTGTACATCTATATGTTTTGTCCTGGCATGGAAAGTAGGATTCTTTGCCAAACATATAGCACTCTGACTGTCACAGTAGATAGTAATATTTCCTGCATCAAAACCAATGTTAGAACACAAACGTTTTATCCAGATTGCTTCTTTACAAGCATGTGTTGCTGCCATGTATTATGCCTCTGTAGTGGACAAAGCGACTACAGCCTGCCGCTTGCTCATCCAACTCACTGCACCACCATTCATCATGAAAATATACCCACTGGTGGATCTTCTGCTGTTAATGTCCCCTGCCCAATCAGAATCCACATAACCTTGCATGCTGAGAGTCTTTTGTGATTCAACCAAGTTACCATGGTAACACAAAGCATAGTCTGAAGTTCCCTTTAGCTATCTAAACACTCTCTTCACAACATCCCAATGTGTTCTTCCAGTATTAGCCATAAACCAACTAATAACTCCCACTACTTAGGCAATGTCTAGCCTTGTACAAACCATTGCATACATCAGACTGCCAATTGCACTTGCATAAGGCACACTAGTCATGTCCTCCATCTCAGAAGAAGATTTTGGAAAATCCTCAACAGATGGCTTCGTTCCCTATGTAACTGGAACAACTAGCTGTTTGCACTCAGTCATACAAAATCTCTCTAGAACAGTCATGATATACTTACTCTGACTGAGCCAAAATTTTCAATTCTTTCTATCCCTGGTTATTTCCATTCCCAGAATATACCCTGCTACACCAAGATCTTTCATTTCGAACTTTGCAGACAACTGAGACTTAAGATCAAAAATCATTAGCTTACTATTTCCTATGAACAACATATCATCAACATATAGAGCAATAATAAGTATTTGATCACTTTTAGCTTTTTAATACACACAGTGATCACATTTTGATCTTACAAATCCCAATGACAAAACAAATGTGTCAAAATTTTGGTACCACTTTCTAGGAGACTGTTTTAAACCATACAGAGATTTCTTCAACTTGCAAACCAGTCTTTCCTTACCTTTTACCAAAAAATGCTCAGGCTGGGACATATAAATTTCTTCTTCAAGATCACCATGAAGAAACGTTGTCTTCACATCCATCTTCTCAATTTCTAAGTCATACGCTGATGCAAGTGACAAAACAAATCTAATGGATGTCAGCTTAGCTACAGGAGAAAAGATTTCTCCATAGTCAATTCCCTCTATCTGGGAATACGCTTTTGCAACCAACCTTGCTTTATATTTTTCTACACTACCATTCAGACCAATTTTCTTTTTGAATATCCATTTGCAGCCTACAATTTTTCTACCTTTAGGCAATGGAACCAAACTCCAGGTATCATTCTTTTCTAATGATTCCATTTCATCATTCATGGCTTCCAACCAAGAGTTTGAATCAGACATTTTAAATGCCTCTTTCACAGTGCTAGGTTCATCAGTGCTAGAAATTAAAGCATAGGCACAAGTAGACTCAATTAAAGAAAACCCATACCTATCAGGTTGCTTTCTTTCATGAGTTGACCTCCTCATAGGCTGAGGCTGAGGTGGTTCTTCATCATCTTTAGAACTTTCAGAACTGCTTGAGCTCTCCTCAGTATCAGGTACATTTTGATTTTTCAATTCCTCCTTATCTGGTGTTTGAGGAATTGCTGCTATATCCTTTTCATTTTCTTATTTCTTCTCTTACTACAAATCCAATGTAGAAGGTTTCAGCTCACGAAAGATAACACTCCTGCTGTACAAAACCTTCTCAGTCTCAGGATTCCAAAGCTTGTATCCTTTTATTCCAGCGCTAGAGCCAATAAAAATACACTTCACAGCTTTGTTTTCCAACATAGTTCTTTTTTCAAATGGCACATATGCATATGCGTCACAGCCAAAGACACGAATATGTCTCAAAGAGGGCTTCCTTCCAGACCATGCTTCTAAAGGAATCTTCTCAACAAGAGCAGAGTTAGGAGAGCGATTTACCAAGTAACATGCTGTAGATACTGCTTCAGCCTAGAACTTCTCCTCCAAGCTAGCACTGCTCAACATACTTTGTGCTCTTTCCATTACTATCCTGTTGAACCTTTCAACAACTCCATTTTGTTGTGGAGTGTAAGGTGTAGTCTTATGTCTCTTAATTCCATGATCTGTACAGTACCTTTCAAATTCATCTGAACAAAACTCACCGCCATTGTCAGTCCTTAATCATCTTATTTTCTTACCAGTCTAATTTTCAACAAGGTTTTTAAATTCCTTAAACCGACCGAACACTTCTGATTTACTTTTCAAGAAATATACAAATGTCCTAGAATAATCATCAATAAATGACACATAGTATCTTGATTTAGATAGAGAAGGGACATTTATTGGACCAAACACATCAGAATGTATATAATCAATTAAACTAGAAGATTTATGAGGACTGGAATAAAATGAAACACGGTGTTGCTTTCCATATATGCAATGTTCACAAAATTTGAACTCAAGGTTGCAATCATTAAGCCCTTCTACCAGGTTTTTATTTTTCAAGGTTTTTAAACCTTTTTCACCAATGTGGCCAAGCCTATGATGCCAGAGCATAGTCTTTTCTGCTGGAAGTTTAACCTCCATGGAATTTACATTTCAAGAATGTTTTCCTTCTTTTCTCCATGAGCAGCCTCAAGTGACTTTGCAGAGACACTATTGCATTGTATAGCCAATGCATCTAGCTTGTACAGAGCACCAATTTGAGCACCCCTTGCTAGCACCATAGAGCCTCTATTCATCTTGTAGCCATTTCTAGAGAACGTGACCTGCACTCTGATATCATTCAGCTTACTTACAGAAAGTAGGTTATGAGCCAGACCTAGTATATGCATCACATCATTGATTCCCTTCACTCTTCCATCAGGGTATTGAATTCTGACTCTACCTCGACCAACTATTTCCAAAGATGAATCACTTGCTAAGTACACCTTTCCACCGCTGTATTCTTCATACTTCATGAACCAATCTCTATGAGATATCATGTGGAAATATGCTCTAGAATCAATCAGTCAGACATCATCTGATGCCCTGTAGCCAAAGCTGCAATGAAGGTGTCTGCATCACTCTGAGAAGAATCATTTCTAGAAGAGTTCTTCTTCTTCTTTTTCTCCTCCTTGCAATCCTTTCAGACATGACCAGGTTGCCCACAATTCCAACATTTCACTTTGGAATTCTTTCCAGGAGTCTTTGATCTCCCTTCTGATTTCGATCTAGACTTCTTGTCCTTCTTCTTGCCTTTCTCCTTTGGTCTACCTCTGACAGCCAAAGCCTCCTTTACCATCTCAGAAGATTTTCTTCTCATTTCTTCTGATAACAGAGAAGCAACAACATCTTCCATCTTGAAAGTGGATGTCGTACTCCCAATAGCCATCACCAGATGATCCCAAGAATCAGGTAGAGAACACAACAACATCATGCAAAAATCTTCATCTTCAATCTTTACACCAATAGATGTTAACTGAGCAATCAACATGTTGAAAGCATTTAAGTGATCAGCAACAAATCCTCCCTCTTGCATTCTCAAAGAATACAACTTCTTCCTCAAGAAAAACTTGTTCACCAAGGACTTGCCCTGATCAATAGATGCTAATCTTTTCCACAAGGAAGAGGTAGTCTTTTCTTCATGCACGTTCAGAAGAACAGAGTCTGCCAAACAGAGCCTTATCAACCCCTTAGAATTTCTATCTGCCAGGTCCCAATCCTCTTGCTTCATGCCTTGAGGCATTGTTCCAGACACAAAGTCCAAAGATCTTGATCAACTAACATATCTTCCATTTTGAGTTTCCACAACTCAAAATTGCTACCATTGAATTTCTCTATTTCCATCCTACTAGATGTGCTTGCCATCTCAATCTGTAATTAAATTATTAGACCTCTACAAAACTCCCACTGAAAAAGGATTGACACAAAAAACCCAACCCACTCACAAGGAAGACACAACTGGCCAGGCTCTGATACCACTTGTAAGGAAAGCAGAGGTGCGGAAACACTTTCCAAATGTCAAAACCACAGGGAAGAATGCAATACAGGGCTTTTAATTTTTTTCAAATTACAATCTAATTAATAAACACATGAAGGAATAACAGAAATAGAGCAAATACACAAAGACAACTGAAACAACAGATTTTATGTGGGAAACCCTTACAAGAAAAAACCCACCACACCAAGCTGTATCTCTTTGTATTATAGTAACAAAATTACATACAATCAGAAAGAAAACTTTCTAGTGTTAGTCACAGTAGCTTATTCTCACTGTTCAACCAGTTACAGAAATGTTCTCAACCAACTCGATAAACTCATCATCTCTGTCTCAATCGAATTGATCTTCTTTAAAACTAATCACATTCTAGTTTTCCATCTGTGCATCCTTATCCGCCATTGCCAACCATAGACAGTTTCCATTCAAGCCTTGATTTTTCCCTGCATGCTATTTTTCCAGCGTTGCAACAGATGCATAAAATCACCCATCAACTTGTTTGAAAACTGCTTCCTATGATTGTTCCACGATGCTCCACATAGGATGGTCAGACCGGTCAAGAGCATTCAACTTTGTTGGCATATCAGTGAGACACTCATAGTGTCTCCCCGATGCCACAAAGTTTCTCTATTGGTATCGCTATAGCTTCCCTAAGTTGGAAAGATGCTATAACAATTGTTACATGTCATAATGAAACCATCGATGTCCAATTCGATTCTATTGGCAAAGGTTTCCCTTATCGGTGAGACTTACATTGAATGCACAAGTCACAATGAGAAAACAGTCTATCGGCAAGACACTTCGTTCTCGCCAATACCTTCTGTCGAGTTCATAAGTCATAGTGATGAGGTTTCCATTCGGCAAGACATTACATCTTCACCAAGACTCATAGCGAAGTCTTCAGTCATAGCGATGAGCTGTTCCTTTTGGCAAGACACTATGCCTTCACCAAGACCTTCTGCCGACACCTTTGTGCTACTCCAAAGCCTTTCACCTATCAACAAGATCTCCACGGTTTCGGTGAGACGTCATACTAAAATAGAACTTCCATCAAAAGACACACTGTCGCCAAGACTTGTGTTTGTCGCCGTGACCTCTCTCTGAGCTCCCTAAGTCTTACCAAAGACTTCTGTCAGCAAGACTCAGGACTTTCGCCATGACCTCTCATCGAGTGCCCAAAGTTAACCCAAAGACATTCTATCGGCGTGACTTAACTTCATCATTGAGACATCTCCCCGTGACCTGTGAGTTACACCGATAGCTAAACCCAGTCGGCGAGACATCCACCAGTCATTGAGAGCTCTCTCCAACACCCGTGAGATAGCCTGATAAGATCAACTGTCGCCTAGAGTTCTTTCAATCGCCAAAAGGTCATGCCAAACTCAGAGAGTCATAGCGATAGACTTCATTCAGTAAGACATCAACTCTGTCAAAGCGATATGATCACTTTAGAACTTCAGAATAGTTAGTCGGCCAGACATTCATGATGTCACACTGACTTTGTCTTCAAGGAGTTTCTTGTCAGTAAGAATTGAGGCACAGATTCCAACACTTACAATATTTTCTTTTCTTTTGGTACTCTCCTGTTACCCCTAAATCATTGTCCTTTGCTAGTTGTCGTTGTTTCAGGAGGCTTTTTTTCAATGTATGTTGTATTTGATATTTTCAATTCCATTAACTGTTCCTTTTCTAGAGACCCTATGATGCCGCCATATTTTGGCTCTCATCTCTTTGGTCTTCAGAGGGACCAAGAACTAGTTACTCTGATATTCCAGAGTCCTTTTGAACCCCTTTTAACATCCTTCCATTCCCTTTTGTAATGAATGTTATTGCTTGATCAGAGAGACAAATTTCCTTTTCATGTCAATATATATTTTTCCCTTTGATGAACTTTTCCTCTTACATGATATCAAAGGGACTCATGTATCACTCACCCCGATACTCCATAATCTCTTTGATCATTTTCTATGTAATTCAAGCATTGTCCTGTTGAATTTTCATTGTCACTTTGATACTTTGATGAGTCATGTTCAAGAGATGTTTTTATTTTTCCTGAATGTTGAGTGTACTTTCTTCAAAAATTGTGCCAAAGTAATTAAAATATTTATGCCCCTCAGTAATCTAGTTCTCAGTTATTAAAGAGGCCCCAAGACATTACCCTCTGATATGTCAAGGTGTCAATGATAATATTTTAGTAAGATTATCAAAGGGACACTAAGAAAAGTTCCCTTGATATGATATTCTATCCTTGATAATTTTCACACTATCTTGCCTCATTGCTTCTTTGAAGGGACCTTAAAATGACTTCTATCAATATAGTGTATTCTCTTCGACATGTCTTTTTTTGTTTGTGGGGATGATGATGGTGGTTAAGGTGATGACAATAGGATGGGTAAATGACATATTTTGAATGATAAAATTTTACAATGGCATGCTAGGTGGTGGGATACTTGAAGAAAATGGGTGTTTTGTAAAAAATTAAGGCTAATTTTTAGTCCTAACACATAGATTCAACATTACAAAAATCTACTCAAACAAGGGTTATAACCAGAAACATGGAATCTCACACCTCCCATCAACCATGAAATCTCTAATACCACTTATTAAGAAATAATGCATGAATACCCACAATCTTAATCCATTTCCTACATAACCCCAAGAGAGAAACACATGCATGGAAGTAACCATAATGCATAAATCAAATAGATAAGCCACAAGATAACACAAGACATATCTTGGGAAAACTCTCAAGAGGGAAAAACGTAGCCTCCCAAAGCATCTGTACTCCATCTATTGTTCAGTAATAAAGCACACAAGAATTACAATGAATACCTATGAACCATCAAGCCTCTCCAATGCATCCTCATGTTTCCAAGCATGAATTCACAGATCCCATGCCATGCTTCACATATGCACTCCTCAAAAATACTGAATAATGACAACTCACTCATCCAGCTAACCTTAACCACTAAACATGTGCTTGCTTTTATAGATTTAAGCTCAAACAAATGCAACCAAGTGGTAAGATAAAACCATGTGAATGGGTACTAAGTTTTCACTTTTTAAATATTTGAACCCAATATTAAAAAATTAACCCATGTCTCTCACACATTAAATACTAATACAATTGTACAATACAACATAAAGTGTGTAATGAGGATTAAATTTCTAAATTAAGATATATTAGATCAATAAGCATAAAATACCAATAAACTGTCGAGAACAATGAAAGAATAAAAATATAAAACAAATGGAATAATATTATCAGAGACTTCATTAATTTCTCCATAGCCCTTCTCTAGTTTGTTGTCAAGTGATTGATGCCCTCAGATTATGACTTACAATAAAATTCCTATGACTAAGACAAAGCAAAATATAAAAGTTTCAATCTCACTAGCATGGAAGCATATATTTTCTAGATGGATGAAAATGATAGTGACAACACTATTTATAGAGAGCCATATGGAAAATGGATGACCAAGATTAAATGATTTTTTATTTCAATCAATGGATGAAATTAGATTAGACAAGATAAGATAGAAGTGAAACTGATGGTCCAAGAATAAGGAAATTAACTGATTTTTACAAAAATCACTTTAGTTTGAGAGGGAAATTCCATTTTCAAATAATATTAACACTATTTAAATGCAAAATGGAAAAGGAAAATTAACTTTTTGATTAAATAGAAATTTAATTCAAAAAGTGGGAGAAACGATGAGTCATTTAATTAAATAAAATTTAATTAACTTGTGACAGAAAAACTAAAAGTGAATAATTAAATAATTAACATAATTATTTAATTATAGTGGAAAATGAAAAATAATTAAATAAATAATAATTTATTTGATTAATCGAAACAGGACATAGAAGGATAAAATGAAATAATTAAATTATTTAAATTATTTAATTAGAAGACTTTACAACATTAGATAATAATTAAATAATTAAGATTATTTAATTATCAAGGATAAAAAGGGGTTTTAATAAAGTCACAAGCCTAGTGATAAATTTTAGTATCTACATTTTGCCCCTCTTTGATACAATGTAGTTTATCACGTTGTATCAAAGAAATTTAGTCAACATGCCTTGGTGTAAGCAGGGTGAGGAAGGATGATGAGGAGGTAATAGTATTTCCCCTCGAGAGGAAAGGTGGGTTCAAAGGACATGAGTGTGCTCTAAAAATGGATAAGAGGAAGATAGTATAAGGGGAATAGAATAAATTTTAGCATGGGAGCTAGGGATGTGAGCATGGAAGACATGGATGTTGAGATAGTGCTAGTTGAGATAATTTGTAAACATATATTTTACTATACAAGGCTTTGCATTTAATCATCAATGGGTGGTAAAATATGAAAAATGGACAACAAACACCATGGTATGAAATAGACCAATGTGTGCAAGGTCATACATCTATAAAAAGGATATTCATAGACAAGGAACGCCGTAACTCATACTAAGGGCAAAGTTGCTGTAGTCTTTTTGTCAAGAAAAAACATAGACATTAATCAAATAAAAGATGAGTAATGAGACATCATTGCTCATCTAATAATTCCTTCGTGAGAAATCCTTGAGGTGGCTAGTAACATGACCAAAGTAAATACAAAAGATAAGAAAAAATAGACCAACAAGGTCAATAGTCATTCAAATTATTTGACCATAAGTGTTTGCTAGTGTGTTAAGGGATGGAGTGAGTGATAGGTGGATTGTTGTAACAAGCCCTAGTTTCAGGAGAAGAAACATATCGTATAAGATGTCAAGTCTAGTTTCAATCATGTAACTACCTATATAAGGAAAATGACAAAGTGTTATAGTGACAAGGTCTAGTCTTAGGAAGGACACATCCTATATACAACTATTGGATTTGACTGATTTGACTGGTTTGATTGATTTGACAAATGACTGATTTTACTTGGAGACTTTTTGGCTTGCTTGTCTTGTTGATTATAGATTTGTGTTTGAAGTTCAGGTGATGGTGTCATGTCTGAGTTGACAATGTTTAATATATTTTGGCTGACCCGAAAAACCCTAAAAGATTGACCTAGTAGGCCTCATGGGCTCATCGACATATGGCATTTCCTACCTAGCAATGGATAGAGATCTCTTAGTTCCACATGACCCTTGACCTTTTTTTAATGAAAAAGGACTGAATCATGATTTTATTTAACAACACCTAAAGTACTAACCCAATTCCTTGAGGGAACATCGATAGATGGCCTTTCCTACATCTAGTCGCAGAGGCAATGTAGTTTGACAATGAAAAAGACTGTCATGATTGACTTTCTCTATTTTTTGTATTTTTAAGGTTATCTGAATGTTTTTGGGTTTTTTGCATGTTTTTTCTTTTTGGATTTTAAATTTTTATAATTTCTTTTTCTTTTTCAAATATTTTGATGTTTTTGTCTTTTTGTGGATGTTTGATTTTTTTTTTTTGTCTTTTTTGAATGTTTTGACCTCCAATGACAAGTGTACAATCCAATGAAGCTAGGTGTTTGGAAATTTCCCCTAGTCAGGTATAGGACTAACCATTAGGGATGGGATGGGACATAGATTTATTATGGATGAAAGATGGAGGAGAAAGGATGCAAGACATTAATCGCTTGGAAGTCATGATAAAGATGACAATGCCTTATAATGGACATAAAATGGGAGATGATGGAAGGTAAAGGCATTATTACGGATTAGGGTGGAAGACTGGATAGAGTGATAGTAGATGATAGAGAAAAGAATGACTACACATGGAACCTATTTGTTAGGTTTTCACCATGGTACTTATCCAAACTACCCTTGATGTGGTTTCACTATTAGATGAATTGTTTTCTCTTGACTATTTTTATGATTTTATGATTTTGTTCCTATCACCGAGATGCTTGTTTGCCAGGTTTTCATCAAGGTAATAATTTTTTAATTTTTTGATTTTTTTGTATTTTTTAGGACTTTTTTCTAATTTTTTTGTATTTTTTAAATTCTAGCCTAGCTCTATGAAGCTAGGTATAGAAATTGTGCAAGTGCAATCTATTCATTGGCTCAGAAAAAGTTTTCCCTTCAGGTGTGGAATTGACTAATAAGTGTCAGAATGAAAGGATATTGATTTGACATATGTACCCAACTAATTGGGCTTAGATTTTTCAGGATTCTAAGGTTCTCCTTGATTTTTTGGATTCTACATCAACACTAAGTCACCAATGTTGAAATTTCTAACCAAAACCCTTTTGTTCTAGCTACAACATTGACAACTTTGGTATGCCTATAGATGAGTCAAGGCCTTCTATTTGCACTCATTGAACAACTCCAATTCATGTGGTCATGATATATGGTATTCCTCATCGTCAATGAGCCCTTTCATGGAGACCCATAAGGAGGGGACTTCAACCTCTATAGGAAGGATAGCCTTTGAACCAAAGACTAGGATTAATGGAGTGGTACTGGTGGGTGTGTGAATGCTCGTGCGATACACCCATAGGATAGGGTTAAGCTAGATGTTCTAGTCATGACTAGAACCATTGATAGTCTTTTTAATAATTTTGATTATGGTCTTATTGGATGCCTCATCTTGGATATTACCTTGTGGGTAATATAGCATGAAAATGTAGTGTTGGATGTGGAATTTCTCACATAACTCATAGTCATCCTTATTTTTGAAGGGACAACCATTGTTAGTAATGATGGATTATGCGACACCATACTAGCATATGATGTAATTGAGAATGAACTTGGAGATTTATTTATTGGTTATGTATGTCAGGGGAATGGCTTCAATCCATTTCATGAAATATTCAGTTTTAGTGATAATGAATTTGTGGCCATTAGATGGGGGGGATGAATTTTTCCTATGAGGTCAAATACCCATTGGACGAAGGGCCATGGCGAAGATATAAGCTATAGCTCCTGTGCAAGTGCATGAATGAGATCACTGTGTATCTAGCATTGTCAACATTTCTTCACAAAGTGATAGGCATCTTGTTCCATCATAGGCTAGGAATATCCATTCGCATGATCTTTTTAGCTAGAGTCAAACTACTAGAATGGGCTCCACATATACCTTCATGTACTTCGCGTAAGGTATTTTTTTCTTCATTAGTGTTGAGACATCTCGTAAGGTATTGTCTAGGCCATTTTTAGATAGGGTATCACTGATGATGGCATAACGAGCAACTTTTCAAAAGAAGGCCTTGTGTTGATTACTGGATAGGTCAGGTGGTAATGTCTAGGAATGCAAGTAGTCATAAATATTCTTGTACCATGGGGAATTGGTACCAACAAGTTCACACACCATCTCAGATTCGGGGAAATCGAAGGCAGGACCAACAACTGTTCAACTAAGAACTCATACTATCACATATTATTGGGAATATCCAAGAGAGATCCAATGGTGGAAATGGCATCTTCTACTTTGTTCTGAATTCTTGAGATCTAGAAAAAAGTAATATATCCAAAATATAGTTTAAAACTATCAACCATTCTTTTGTATGGGGTCAATTTCTCATCTTTAGTGTTATAGCCATTGTTAACCTATCAGATGATCAATTGTGAATCACCAAAGACTTACAGATTTGTAATTTTTCCATTTTATAGTTGTATACACCTAAAATTGGTCATGAAATTTAATTAATTAAATACTAGTTATTTAATTAGTATTTTGACTATGTATAAATAAATTCTCAAATTATTTATATTGTTCATATTTTCTAATTCTCCAAATCTAAAATCGTATTCTTCTAATTTAATTAAATAAAAAAAATTTCATAAGCTTGTTTTATTTAATTATGTTTCACTAATCCCGGATTAGGAATTCAAGCACATGTCTACAACTTTTCATGCCACCCCACCAAGGTCACATGAAATTAAATAATTCTAATTTTTAATTAGAATTATCTTCAAACACATGGTATTTGTCTCACACTTCATTCCTCCATCTATTTGGCATGTTGTATTTGGTCAAGAGATTCCTCCATCCATTTGGAATGTTGTCTTTGGTCAAGGGGACACCTTGATTCTCTTCATCTCCACCATTCATCCCTCTTGTTTGAATCTGGACCATTGATCATTTCCACCTCACAAGATGCCTGGAAAAGCCTATAAATACAACCCTTTGGCATTGTATTTTGATCCAAATTTGAGTAGAGTTATCATGTAGGAATATCATTTGAGCATTGGACCATTTGGAGTCTAATAGTTACATTTTGTATCATGTTTTTTTTTTGTAGTTACATCCTAGAATCACACTTTTCTTCATAGTTGCATTTAATGTCATCCTTTGCATCATAGTTTCATTTTAGATTAGCATATTCATGGTTAGCATTTGGGAATATGTAGAATCATCTTAGCTTCATATCATATCATTTACATTGTATAAGCTAACACCACTATCTATTCATCATAGTATCCATTATCATTTTCATCATATAGTTTCATGTAGGAACTTAATTGCCTTGCATGATGAATATTATCTCATTTCTCAAGTTGTCATTTTAAGAACCATAGTGCACATAGAAATATGAGGGCCAAATGATTTAATAAATCCTTGAGAATAGAGGACAATGAGATGTTCTTAAAATATTTTCTTAGCTTCAAAATATAGTAGTTTATTTGATTCAAATCTTTGATATAATTCACTTTATTAAGGTTTGTGTTGATTTATTAACAATTCCCACATTTCACACACACAAAAAATGGCGCCCACCATGGGGACATACCCCATTGCTAACAATTTTCTAGAAAAGTTCATTTAAATAGGCTAGATGTGACGTTTTAGTGCAACCGTGGTTTCTTTTGGCACATCTGAAAAATCTTTTGGCGCATATGACTTCTATTTCGACACATCTGACCAATCTTTTAATGCATCTAGGGTCTATTCTGGCGCATATGATCAATCTTTCAGTGCATACATCAACTGTTCTAGTGCATTCATCACTTCTTTTAGTGCATATGAGTATGTATAGGATCATCATGGAAAAAATAGGCCCTTAAGTGACAAAATTTAGAAAAATCAGTGTTAGGAAACTTGACGTAAAAATTTGAATAAGTTATCTATATTATTTAAAACATATGTAAGAATAGAATCTATAGCAAATTGAATGAAGTTTCTAAACTACTAGGTTTATTTAAAAAAAAAATCTATTTGGTGAAAATTTGAAATTTCAATGCGAGAACTTAAATTTCAAGGAAAAAATAAGTAGGTGTAATTCTGACCACCCTAACCACAATAAAATGATAATATTTTTTTAAAATATTTTATATATAAGTAGAGGACTCATGTCCTGATGTGATGGATATTTTTTTGTAATTTTTTTCAAAGTAAATAATTAATTATGAATTTTTCATTACAACTTAAAAAATATATAAAAGCTCATATGTTTGACCACCTTAACTTGGTCAAAAAATCATGAAATTCATTTTTTTTTAATCCTACAGTATGTGAAGCATAGAATGTTATGCATGTTTTGGATTGAAAAAATTTAATACCGTTTTGTTGATGGTGTTTTTTGCACAACAATTTAGACAACAGGTATCCTATCTCTCTTGAAAGGTAAATCTCTATCAGCAAGCCTCAAGAGATAACCCCAAGGTCTCTAATGTTAGGTCCTGACAATGCATAAAAAACCCAGTGATAATGTGAAAATTGCTAGTAATCACAAAGGGACCTTACAAACAAACACTGAATCTTTGAACTTATCAAATTTTGGAATATGGTGATACTTGAAATCTTAAATCTAACCCAAATGATAACATAAATAGCAAAAGATTAGTGTTTTAGAGATATTTCTAAAATTAAAACTAATCCGAAGATTAAGAATGAAAATAATGAAATACTTGAAATGAACCAATCCCTCATAAACTGATTCTCGCTTGACCCAGACGAATTTGCAATCTTATAGAAATAGTGTAATCTTCTAAGGAATTAAATATTTTTAGATCATGAATATTCATCCAAAACAACCCTATTACAATTGAAAAGAACCAATATTCACAATTGAACTAAGCACAATGAATATGAAAGTCGAGGCTAACTTTGTAAAGCAACTCACAATCAACCGGCTGCAAAAAGTATGGACTAGGGATTGCTACAAAGATTTCAAGGATCAAACCATTAACACCATCAAATCATATCTAATTCTAAATCTAACATATATCCAATATTTCTGAAGCAATATCGAAAGGTTGAAAAGCAAGAACCATGCAAGATAAGTCAATACAAGAGAGATCACCAAAGCACAATGTCTTCAATTGTATTGAATCATCCAATGAAAACAACAATACTAGTGTTCTATGTTACAAAACTTTCTCAAAATGAACTAACTCCTAGCTCTAACTCTTTCTATACAGCTTAATTCGCTTCAAAGTAAAACTATCTAGCCCTTACAAATGAGGAAAAATGCCATATTTATAGGAACTGCCCAAGATATGTCAGCCCAATTAGGATTACAATAATAAACGATCACAAAAAAAATTGGCCCAAGAAGTTCAAGAGTAAAATAAAATAGCATTAAATGCTTGGGACTTATCCAGGCTGGCCTAGGTTCTTCAATATAGCTCGGTGCAATGCATGTGAAGGATGAAGAACGACTAATGGGGAAGCAAAAATTTTGATGTAGCCCTACATTAAATGTTTTCCTCCTTATATTTATCTATTTTATCTTGCACCTTCAAGAATATTCCATCTAGGTTGCCCAAGGATGGGGTAACCAACACTTTGAATTTCCTCTCAATAGATTTAATCTCTCCCCTCTTTTGCTTGACAACTTTATCCCTTTCCACCTTGAGATCTTTATATTTATCCTTGACAGTAACATAGGTGGAAGCATCACCTAAATGGTGACCTGTGATCAGACCATCCTTAACAAGAGAATAAAATTTATGCCACCATTTCATCAAATGTTCCAAAGTTAGATGCCCAAGTGCCAACTTCTTCCTTCCAGTCATAATTTCAAAGAATGAGATGCATCTATTATAAATATCATTCAATGCATCATCTACCTATTTTCCCTACTTATGGATCCTATTCAAAACCTTTTGCTTGATCTGTAGGGATTCATACCATTCCTAGGGCTCAAAAACTCTTGCAGAAGAGAGAATTCCATCACTCACCAATTTTTCTTTTGTATATTCCATGATGGCTTTTAACTTGTGAATGAGGAGATTTGTATCATATTTTTCCTGTCCCAATATGTTCTACAACCACTCACGGGACCTATATGTATCACCACCTATTGACAAGATTCCCTTAATCATATCATCTCCTCCTTTCCTAACTCCCTGTAACCATTCATGGGTGGCCTGTGTAGAAGATTTCATCTTTTAAAGTTATGTGAATGCCTTGTTGGGAAATAAACCTTTAGGAGTTATCCCTTCACTTCATACTGCTTGCAATGGATTCATCAAGTGTTGCACATATTTGTACACATCATTAATTTTTTCTGCAACCTCTCATTCTCTGTTGTTTCCTTTTCTAGCCTTCTTAGAATAACTTGGGCAGACTCTTGAAATTCTTCCCTCTCTTGATCCTATCAGTGGGCCCTAGGTTGAGAGTTTGAATTGTCTAATCTTGAGGAACAATCTCCATTTTATCCATTTTCTGCAGCAAGGGTAGCAATGTGAATAATCATGTTGTCTTCTTCATCCCTAGTAATTTGGGAGATTACCCTAGCTTTCTTCTTTACCTTCCCTGTACCAATGTTTGAAAAAAATTCATCCCAATTTGGAGGGTGTCATCTATAATCACCTGCTTACTCTTCAACCTCTGATTAAGCCAATTTGGGGTAAGGACATTATATTGTTTCTCACTTGGCCTCTCTTTCTCAGCTTGATCCATGGAAGGCTTAACATCTATAGTATCCACTAAGGGAACCTACTCTATCCTGCCTTCTCCTTCATCTTTCTCTTTATTATCTTTTGGCTCCTGGATCTCCTCTTGATTTACTATCTGTCATAACTTGAATTGGAGAAGGGGTATTTTCATGTGTCTTTTCCTCTTCCATAAATTTCTCTTCTTCTTCTATAACTGGTGAATCCTCATAAGACACCAAGGGAGACTGCAATATCTTTTCTATCTCTACCATTGCACTATAGAGTTCACCTTCCTGGAATCCTTCCTTTCCTTGATCTTGGAGATCCTCTACATATTTAGACTCACTTGGTGAATCATGAGACTCATGAGAAGGAAGGAAATCATCATGTTGTTCCATAGAAGGGGTAGATGAGGGAATATCCCCCTTTGGCACACTATCCTTGGGAGGAGTTCTTGATCTACTTCTATATACTTGTGTTTTCTCTCCTTATCTCTCCACATTCACTACTGGAGGGTTAGTTTCATCCTCTACCTTGGAATATTGCTTCTTCTTTTGAGACAAACTCACTATTCTTCTCCTTTTGGGCACAGGAAGACTATCCTTTTCCCTTTCTTGTTCATGCTCCTCCTCCTAAGCAGATTTCTTCTCCTTAGAAGTAATATACCTCCTCTTATCACTAGGATTCATTTTATTTTCCTTGTCAACCTTTGCTTGATCACCCATGATCTTGATCTTTACAGGAGAACCTAAGTTTTCTCTACCCTTTGGATCTAGCTCTTCTTCTGAAGAGGCGGAGTGGAATTTCAAATCTCCCATCAAATCATATGTGTACTCTATTCCTTCACTGTCCAGCTCCCAAATCTTATGCTTGAGCCATAAATTCATATATTTAATCATAAGAGCATTGATATGCTCCAACTCTATCTTCTCTTACTCTAACCAATCAATCTCAGCTTTGGGTTTTCGTTTGATGGAATCATAGTCATGGCCTTGGATTACTTTCCCATAATCCTCAAGCTGGTCAGGGATAGCCTTGATCCTGTTCAATCTAATTAGATTGGATGGAAATCTAGAGAATATTTTCCTCTAGACCTTAAACTCATCCTTGCATTAATCCCAATAGTCTTCAATGTCATCCTTGTGGCTAAATTCCTTGCTAGCTCTCTTTTGGGCTTCTCCTGTCCTATCAAACTTGGGCCTCTTGGAGTGGAATGCCAAACCTAGAGTGATCATTTCTTCCTCAAAGGAGTGCATTGTAATCATAGAAGGAAAATACTCATGGACTCCTATCCTCAATGGGAAGTCACCTCCCAAGCCAGTCTTATGAATATATTTCTTCATAATATCATCAAAGGTCAAAATTTTCTTGGTTACTTCCAAAATTATGATGTGGTCTATTGGATGTCTTGGTAACATGTAAGGATCCCTTTGGAAACTATCGATCCTGATGTATGAGAAGGTAGTAAATTGTATAAACCATGCTCCATATTTTTGTATCAAGTGCTTGGCCACATCATAGATCCTTACATGCTTGGCCCCTTGCAACAATATTGTGATATACATAGTGAATGTATCATTCACCATTCTATAGCTTGAGTTTTCCAAGTGCAACTAAGGATAAAATTCATAAATAACATCCCAGCAAAAGATCCCTCATGCACTCAACCCCTTGTATGAATGAAATATTTCCAAGGCATAAACTAGATAAGAAGTCATTGTGAAGTTCTTGGTCTGTAGGACATTGCACAATTTCTCATGAATCTTGGCACTGATGATACCTAACCAATGATAATAAAAAAATTTCTCCATCCTTACTATGATGTTAAACATTGAATTCTCAAACATTCATGCAGTCTTCAAACCCATCACCCTGCAAAGGAGAGTGGTTGCATCATAGTATTCTAATCTAAACTTGGCTTTGTGCAACTATTTAGGAAACTTGGAGAAGTATGGCTTAGTCTTCTCCAACCAGGAATTAATAACTTGTAGAGCCTTAGTTGTATCATCTATATAGTGTCTCTTAGCTGTGTAAAGATCAAGCCCTACCACATGAGTCCTATTTGGCATGTCAAATGTCTAGGCCACTAAGACAAGAGAGAAATTAGCAAGCACCCTTCCTTGTGGACCAATTATCCTTTGTGTATTTTAATTATAATGCCTAGCACACTCTAGGACTAGCTCATAGCATTGCACCATAGGAGGGAAACTAGCCACATGAGCCAATCCAGAGTTCACCAGTCTGCTAGCTAATAGGGAAGGATTTTGCACTACCATTCTTGATTTAAACTCTTCATAATCCCATCTCCCAACATTGGTATCTTCTACTTCTAATAAAATGGAAACCAACTTGCTCTAAGTAACCTTTCTTTTCATGTCCAACTTGATCCTCTCGGCCTAAGAAATAGAGGTTCCCTCATCACTTGGGTCCATGACCTTTCCCTTGGTCCTTCCAGCAACATTCTTGCTTCATTCATACTACATTCAATAAAAGGACCACAATAAAGATCCATCACAACATGAAACCCAACTTAGTCCATCATGAAATTACATATTCATCCTTAAGAAAAGTGCCATGATGAATAAAAGTCCCTAAAATCTCATAAGAATTACTCCTCTTAAAGTTTGGGTTTTTAGTCCTCTCGCGGAATTCAGGCTAGATGAAATTCAGAGAAACAAGCACAAAAACTTCTAGAAATCATTTAATCAACCATCATCAGCTAAGAAACAACATGACACATATTTAAATAACTCAAATTTATCATAAGATGCACAATCATCAGCTCATAACTAATGCTATCTCACAATTCCTAATTTTCAACAAGATTTTGGAGAATTCTGTTAGGGACCAAAATCTATGAAAATGGTAGGAGTTCACAAATTTTGGGAAAATGAAGGGACAAAGAAGTTTTGGTAAAATACCAAGGAAACAAAATTTCATGAAGTTAGCATAATTTCCATGTTTTAAGCATATTTTTGGGAAATCGATAAAGCGATGGAAAATCAAGAAATTCCCAAAGTAAGAAAAATCTACAAGATGTTTGAAAACTCGAAATCTTTGACTCCATCAAGATTTCACCTGGATCGATCAAATAATTAGGAAGTTGGGGGTCTAGTTTTGGATTTAGTTTTTTAAAGTGTAAGATGAATAATCTAGGTTTCCAATCGATCTAAATGATATCCAATCAACATGAGCAATGATTTAAACAAGGGAAACCCTAAGAAATCACCATGACATCATAGTTTGGATCACAACTTGCCCTTTCATTCCACTAATCCTCCTACAAACTCCCTAAAACCTTACTAAGACAAGGCGATTATCAAATTTGGATTATAAACGAAAGGTTTCAATTTTCCCAAGACTTGATCTCATTGAAGGTCAGGGATTTCTAGGTTAAACTAGAGATTGACATAGGAAAGAAAAAAATAAAAATAAGAATTAGAAATAGCAATGATTAACCACATTGAATCACAATCAAGCATAAGGAAATCAACATGAGCTACAGGGAAGGGAATCAATGTTAAACTGGAAACCCTAATCCTGCTACCCAAATCTACCATATCAAAATATTGACTCAAAGCATACATAGAAAAACCATGCAGCAATTCAATTCGTTCATTAAAAGAGAAGGAAGAATGTACATTCCATGAGAACAAAGAAATCAAAATAGTAACAGTTGGCAAGAAACCCTAGAGTCCAACCAAAATGCAAGTGATCATCAAAAAACCCTACTGCAATGATTGATCATAATCTCAAATGCACAATCTAGCAGTAGCAACTCAAAATAAAGCTCCTCAAATCTCAAAACAAGGAAAATGACACTCATTCTTAGCATAAATCCCAGTTAAATCCAATAAAAGAAAATTGCAAGATTGTACAAGAGACATAAATGCAAAGAAAAGATAGCAAGCTTGGGAATCTGAAGGCACGATTGAATTCACGAAGTCCTAGATTTTTTAAAAATAATGTAAAGCATCCTCCATTGGGTTTTCAAGGTGTTCGAGGAATTCTGCCCAGAGGGAATTTTCCCAAAAATAGAGAAAAACCTTAAATATGTCCCAAAACACAGGATTTCAAAGTATTTCCTCAAAAGGGGAATTGGCACAAGTAGAATGATCATTTAGGCACATGCCAAGGCAACCAATTTCTCAAAATCAAAGGTCCAAAACACCAAAAATGAAAGCAAAAGAGGGTCCATGCTTTTAGCAGGGTGTGTGTGCGAAAACTGCACAACAAATGGCGACTCTTGCTCAGAAAATTCTCCAGAGAATTTTAGTGACAAATAGGAATCAAGAACTCATAATCTATGGTTTCAGTCCTAATAGTAGGTCACCAATTTTTCATTCAAGTATCTCTACTGAGGCTATGGATGCCTGACTAGCAGTAGAACTATTCTTGGGAGGACCATAGCAATAACCTTGTCGGGGCTATGGATGCTTGACTAGCAGCGAGGCTCTATCTAGGATGCTTTTGGAGTTAGAATCTTTATGTAGCCTAAACATACCAAATTTGGTTCTTATTGCAACTAAAGAAGTGGGAATGAATACATATGTACACACTTTGACCCTAGTACAAGAAAGGTTTGCTTTCCTGTGAGTTTTGAAACTCTGCCAAACAAAGGACTTATCCACTCAAAACACTTAATACATATGACACCAAGTAAAGGACTTTCACCAACTAACTTTGGAAAAATGATTGAAGTTTGTTAGAGAAATATTCAGAATAGTCCTATATAATAATATGATTGCCATGCAGGTGCAACACACCCAGAAGAAAACAAGAAAACCCCCAAATCAAACCAAACTAAAATCAAACCTAAACTAACCAACAACATCAAACAAACAAAGCAAATAGAAAGGGAAACCTACTCTAACTATGTACAAGGAAAGAGTTGTAAACAACTCAAGATTGGAAGTAATGCTTCAGGTACTTCCCATTGATAGGTAGTGGGGTATCCTCTCCAATGAGGGTTTTCAAGTGAACAATATTATCTCCCAGAATCTCTAAAATCTAATAAGGGCCAAGCTAGAGTTTGTCAAAATTTCCATGCTCCCCTTTTCGGTCATGGGCTTTATCCCAATAGAGAACCAGGTTAGAGATTTGAAAGGATTTTACGTTGGCTCTTCTATCAAACCATATTTTTACTACACCTTGATGTTTGGGAATTTTTTGTCAGGATTCATCTCTTCTTTCTTCAAGGTGTAACAATTCAGCTAGATGGGCTTCACATTTGTCCCCTTCATCATAATATTCATTAATGAACTATAAAGTGGGGATTTTCAATTGAATGGGGAATATAGGTTCCATACCATACACAAGGTGGTAAGGAGAGGTCCCTAGGGAGGTCTTACGTCATGTACAGTCTTCCTAGAGAGAAAATCTAAGTTGAGTGTGCTAATACTTGGGATTCTTCTCTAATAGCTTACAAATGACTATTAATAGGTTCTTATTGGAAGAATCATCCAAACCATTACCTTATGGATAGTAATTAGATGTAAAATTTATTATGATCCCATGATCAAAGGCCCAGTTAAAAAAATTCAATGATGCAAATGTAGGACCATTATCACACACTAAAGACAAAGGACACCAAAGCAATTGATAATACCTGATTCAATGAAATTGATTACCACTCCAGAAGTACATTTTCTTACAAGAAAGAGCCTCAGTACATCATGTGAAATAATTAGTAATAATAAGAATATATCTATGGCCTTTAGAAGAAGGTGGGTTGACTGAATCTATGAAGTTTATTCCCTACTGTGTGAAAGGTTTTACCTCAAAGACTGGTTGAGGTGGAAAATCTGCATGCTTCTCCATGGTTGCTGAAATTTGACACACATGATAGGTTCTAACATGGTTGTGTGTGTCTTTGAACAAGGTGGACCAATAATAACTAGCCCTCATAATCTAATTTGAAGTGGAAGGTGCAGATCCATGGCTAGTGCCATATCTATCATGAAACTCTGCCATGACCCTTTCAGCTTCTTGCTTTCCCAAGCATCTTAAGTAGACACCTTCATGGTTCTTTTTGTATAGGATACATCCCTTCAGCAGGAAACTATCACTCTTCAAGCACAATGCTCTTATTTTTACAACATTAATTTGATCTGGACACTGTTGATTCAAAATATAGTAAATGATATCATCATACTAGTCCCCGAGAGAAACATCTTCAAGATTATAATGTTGGGCTGCAAGGTCAGGACACATTTCTACCATTGTTCTAGTAATCCCTTGCCCTCTTACAAGCTTCATAGGATGAATCTCAATATCATACTCCTGCAACATGGTCACCCACTTAGCTCTACATTCTCCTAGTTCACTTCACATCAACAACAAATTGACTGTAGGATTAAGAACTATTGCAAAGACCTTGTTCCTTAGAATATAAAGTTTGAATTTCTTCACAGATCTGACAAAGGCATATGCCTACTTCTCCACACTTGGGTACCTTAGTTCTGCATCTTTCAGTGGTGTACTCATAAATGCTATGGGGTTGCATTCCCTTGATCAAACTTTTGGGTCAACATTCCAGCATAGGAGTGATCAGAAGAAAATGAATATATGTAAAATGGCTTATCATAATCAGGACTCACCAAAACTAAGGCCTTAGCAATGTCCCTTTTGATCTCCGTAAATGCTTGTTTTTCTTTTGTACTCCATTCAACTTTAGCTTCTTGCTTCAACATCACATTCAATGGCTTGACTATTTCTGCAAATCCTATGATAAACTTCCTAACAAAGTTGATTTTTCCAAAGAATAACTTCATCTCCTTCTTGCTAGCTGGTGGCTGAATCTTGAGTATGGCTTCCACTTGTTCAGGATCAATATAAATACCTTTCTCTGAAATAACGTGTCCCAACAATTTTTCCTCAGTAACTCCAAATATGCACTTCTTTGGATTAAGAGAGATTCCAAATTCTCTACACCTCTAAAACACTTTGCACAAATATGCTATGTGATCACCTCACCTTTTGGAGAAAACTGTCAAATCATCCATATAAATTATGATGCATTTACCAATTATGTCCTTAAAAGCAATGTCCATAGCCCTATGGAATGTGGCCCCAGCATTGATCAAGCCAAAGGGAATTCTTTTGTAAGAAAAATTCCCCCACTTTGTGGTGAAGGAAAATTTATGCATGTCCTCATACTGCACCATTACTTGGTTATATCCAAAGTGGCCATCTAGAGAAGACATCATTTGAGATCCATTGAAAATCTGAAGCACTTCATCTAGTGAAGGGACTTAATAGTTGTCTTTTTTTGATGCTATGTTAAGGTTCCTAAAATCCACAAACAATATGATTTCCCCATTTTTCTTTCTCACAGGAACTAAATTTGCAACCCAAGTTGAATGCCTGAATGGGAATATAATGTGAACTGAGAGTATTTTTGGCACTTCCTTTTGAATAATAGGCTCCAGTAAGGAATTGATTGGTCTTGCTCCTAGCTTCAAAGGAATGGTGTATGTGATAATTGAAGTTTCATATGTCCTCAAGTCTTCGTAACTCCAGGCTATCACATCTTGATATGTATGTAATACATCAATAATTCCTTTCCTCTCCTCTAGATTATACACTTTTCCAATGAAGACATTCTTGATATCATCTTGATTCCCCGTGTTGTATGTTTCACATTGACCACTAATGAACTCCTTCTTAGCATCTTTCTCTTGATATCTAGCCATAACCAGATCAAAAATACTCTCTAGTTGCACCATTCCCCTTGGAATAGTATTGGTCTTCAAATTAATAACCTCTTCCAAGTCCATTTCTGCTTCTTGGGGTTCAACTTCATCAATGATCTATGAATTAAAGACATCTGAACTTGTGATAAAATCCAAAATATGTCTATCATCTTCAAACACCTAAAATTTTGTTACATTGTCAGGTATTGAAGGTAATCGAGTCAACTCCACAATAAAAATTTTCAATCCAAAGAGAGACAAAGGCTGTAAAGTACTAGCTTCTTGGGCTAGGGAATCCATAATTTGGTTCTTAATTTTTGGTATCAACCAAATGTTGAAGGCATCAAATCCCTCAATAAGCTCCCATACTATATGCCTATAATTAGTCATCCTTCTGTCATGAGATGAGTATTTCTTTCTAACTTGCTTGACCACTAACTCAAAATCCCCAAAGAATTGCAAAATCTTAACCTTTTTCCTTAGTTCCATGAGCATGAATCAAAGCTTCATACTCTGCTACATTATTGGTACAATGAAACTGAAGTCTGTGAGCAACAAAGAAAGTCTTACCTTTTGGACTGATTAACTCAAATCTTGCTCTAGCACCTTGCTTTGATTTAGATCCATCAAACCTTAGGGTCCAATAGCCAGCAACTCCAAATTTCTTCATATTGTCTCTTGTGTTGTTACTACTGGAGGGCTCTTCAAAGTACACCACACTTTTTCCTTTGGGATCATCTTGAATATTATGTATATTAATTCTGAATGTTGGAGTAGGGTTAATGCCCTTTTGTACCTATTCTACTGCTATTTGGAATAAGCAACATTCCAATTCTGAGTGAGAGGCATTATGAAATCTACACCAATTAGGCAAGAGTAATTCCTCAAAATTCATTCCTCTACCCAACTAAATCTGATGTTCAATACATTTCTGAATGAATTCTTGAAAATTATCCAGCAAGCCAAGCTGGTTATCTTCATAATCATCATCATTAATCAGTTCCACTAGGGCTCTCGTACTACTAGATTTTTTTGTAAGATCAATGGGTGTAGTATGCAACATAAGAATTTCTTCTACATCAGACTCCTCAATAGGGGCTTCCAACACATAATTACCCATGCTAACCTCTGATATCAATATTTCATTTGAAATATTCTAATATTTTGTGATCACATACTTCATTCTAGGCTCCTTTTCAATCATGATCTCATTTGGCACCCATTTCCATGGAAGCCACATATGGTACTGATCGGTTGATACATATACATTCAAAGCCTTAGTGAAATTCATTCCCAAAATCAGATCATAAGTGTCTGGTATATCTACTACCTGTATATTGATGACTTGTTGAATTCTCGGGTCTGAGGAAAGTTGCATATGGATCATGTTCAACTCCCCTACAACATTAACTTGTGTTCTATCTAACTTTCTTTTGAGAAAAAACAAGGGTTATGCCTAAGGCTCTACAGATAGAAAAGGGCATCACATTGGTGGAAGCACCTGAATATAGCAAGAAATTGTGCAAATTCTTTCCAAATATGAGAACATAAATAAGAAATGGAGGAGTTTTTGTTCTTCCTTGGAAAAAAGTAGGGGAGTATCAACTTGAGCAGCTTGAATTTTATCTTTTTCCTTCCCTTTGTCTCCAGGTTGTGTATGAACCTAATTATGATCTTTTACTACTTGAGAACTAGATTCCTTATTAACACTCCCACTAACTAACCTATTTTGTGATACTAAATTTGTAGTGTAAGCTCCTAAAACCACATTTCTAATAGTTGGGAATCTCAATAATTCAAATATAGAGAGACTTATCTTTAGCTTCTTGAGTTCTTCTACCACATATATAGCCAACTACTTGGTGTTCATGTCAGTAGGAGCCTCCTTGAGACATTCCACTACCTTTTCTTTGCTTGCTTCAACATTCTTACCTTTTGACGAGTAAACTTGTGCTTTTCCCTCCTTTGACGGGTACTATTTAGGCACATGAGGATATGTTGGATTATTGTTGGCGATGGGATTTGGAGGTGTGGTGAAGTTATTTGGAAGGATGGAAGTGGTGAAAGGTCTTCCAGCTTGCGACATCTATTTGGAAGATCTCTCAAGTCATACTTCTTGATTGGCCATTGGAGTGTCTACACCTCTTCAATATAGGTCTCTTCTACATCCAAGGGCCCATTATCATTCTCAAGATTTTCATTAAACAACTGTGTAATTTCATCTCCATTACATACTTGATCTACCTCCTCCTTAGATCGGATTGATTCTTCTTCAGGTCCATTCTCCTCACTTCATGGGAAAGGAGCATGGTTTAGCACTAGCATAGGTGAGTCATAAGGAGTAGATGGCACCAACTCCTGGTTGCTTGCATTATTCTCCACCTCATACTGAAAGATAGAGGCAACTGTCTAGAATTTAGGGCAGTCTAACTCAGAATATTGACTTGTTTTATGGAGCCTACACCATCCTAATAAATAAAATTTATCCAGAAACACACCATTAGAAGGCCTTTATTTATTAGAAGGTTGATCCAATGGAGTGGGAACACCTCCTTTATTTGGCCTTTTGTTCTAGTTCTTGTTTTGTCTGGGTGGTTGTCTTCTATGAAATCCTTGTTCACCAGCCTGTCCTCTGTCAAAATTCTGGCTAGAGCTCCACTCTCTCTCAAAGTTCTATCCTCTATCAAAATCTTGTCCTCTGTCAACATTTTTTCCTCTATCAAACCCCTACACCCTATAAAAATTTTGTCCTTGTTGGGGCTCCCTTTCTCTATTATAATTTGACTACATACTCCTTTGAGTAGGTTGAAGTTGAATATTTTGATTTCGCAAATAGGTGACCTCCACATTCAACTTCTTCACTTTTTCAAATAATTCATCTAACCTTTCCTTGTCAGGATTGCTATATGGAGTCTAGTTCACATTGTTTTGGGAATGTCCTGCTACTACACTAGAGCCTAGAAACTAATTGAAGACTTTAGAATTCTACAGATAGGTAGGGAAACTAGACTGTTATTGTGATTGAATGAGCTGATTAACACTTTTTAAGGGATAATTTTCCATTTGTGGGACTTGGTCCGTAGGGGGTCCTAGATGAGGGACCAGAGGCAACTAAGGTATTGGATTCATAATAGGAGTATGATTGGTAAGAGCCTGATTGATAGCTTGAACCTGCCCAAGGTGAGTAGTGGGTCCTAATGATGGTAGAGGCCTAGATAGGTGTTGTCTCAAATCAGTACTGACCTTAATATCTTTCATGTATGCATCAAGCTAGTTATTTGGAGGGTTGGGTCTCCATTTCAAGAAGGTAGCTATCAGGCTATCAAGACCCTCATAATAGACTTCTAGAGCAGTGACATCATCTAAAACATAGGGGCTTTGCAACCTAGTATATTCCTAATGGAATCTATTATTAAAAGAACCTATAGGCTCATTGACCTCTCTCTTGACTATAGTGAACTCCAGATAAAGCTCATTAGCACTAATAGGAATTTTGAACTATAGTAGAAATGCAGTCTTTAGTTCAGTCCAATTATGAATAGGTCCAGTGGGAAAATGATTATACCAATAGAATGCATATTCTCTTACGGAATAAGGGAAAATAATACATGCAACATCCTCATACCCCTATCCTTAAGACAGGTCTAAAAAATCCTTATATGTTCCTCTACAGTTCTATTAGGATCATTAACATGGAATTATGAACAGAAGTGTTCAGGGTTCTTGGCCATGACATTGTAATTATTGAAGGTTAAAGGAGATAGATTGTTAGCAAGGAAATCCATTGGTGGGGGTGGAGGTGGTAAAGGCTGATTTATGGCTTGTTGAGGCTGTTGAATGGGGATGGCTTCAGAATCAGATGAAGATGGACTTGATGAAGAGGAGGATGATGGAGATGATGGAAGTGGCTGGGTGGATGATGATTCACCCCTTCTTTTGGTTCTTCTTGACCTGGTAGGAGATTGAAACTCTTGAAATTCCTCTTCCCCTAGAGTAGATGTGGTTCTTCTGAATCTTTCAGGAGAAATGGAAGACATAAATCAATCCAACTTGCTTATCCAGGCCCTCCTTCTAGCACCAATTTGTTGATGGTGTTTTTGCAAAACAACAACTCAGACATGATACAAGTATCCTATCTCTCTTGAACGGTAAATATCTATCATCAAGCCTCAAGAGATAACCCCAAGGTCTCTAATGTTAGGTCTTGACAATGAATAAAAAAAATTAGTGATAATCTAAAAATTGCTGGTAATCACAAAGGGACCTTATAAACAAATACTTAATCTTTGAATTTATCAGATTTCATAATATGGTGATACTTGAAATCCTAAATCTAACCCAAATGATAAAATAAATAGAAAAAGATAATGGTTTTAGAGAGATTTCTAAAATTAACACTAATCCTAAGATTAACAATGCAAATAGTGAAATACTTGAAATGGACCAATCCCTCAGAAACGGATTCCCTGCTTGACCTAGACGAATCTGCAATCTTACAGAAATCTTCTAAGGAATTAAAGATTTTTAGACCATGAACATTCATCCAAATCAACCCTATTACAGTTTAAATGAACCAATATTCACAATTGAACTAAGCATAATGAATATGAAAGTCCAGGCTAACTTTGCAAAGCAACTCATAGTCATCCAACTATAAAATGTATGGAACAAGGATTGCTACAACCACTTCAAGCATCAAACCATTAACACCATCGAATCATATCTAATTATAAATCTAACATATATCCAATATTTCTCAAGAAATATCAAAAGATAGAACAACAAGAACCATGCAAGATAAGTCAAGACAAGAGAGATCACCAAAGAACAATGTCTTCAATTGTATTGAATCATCCAATGAAAAAAACAATTTCAGTGTTTTGTGTTACAACACTTGCTCAAAATGAACTAAATCCTAGCTTTAGCTCTTGCTATACTGTTTAATTTGCTTCAAAGTAAAACTATCTAGCCCTTACAAATGATGAAAAATGCCATATTTATTGGAACCCCCCAAGATATGTTAGCCCAATTAGGTTTACAATAATAAAAATACACAAAAAAATTTGCCCCAAGAAGTTCAATAGTAAAATAAAATAGCATTAAATTCTTGAGACCTATCTAGGTCATCTTGGGTTCTTCAATATAGCTTGATCCAATGCATGTGAAGGATGAAGAAGGAATAATGGGGGAGCACAAATTTTTATGTAGCTCTACATTAATTTTTTCCCCCTTATCTTTATCTATTTTATCTTGCACCTTCAAGAAGATTCAATCTAGGTCGGCTAAGGATGGGGTAACCAACACTTTGAATTTCCTCGCAATAGATTTAATCTCCTCCCTTGATTGCTTGACAACTTTATCCCATTCCACCTTAAGATCTTGATATTTATCCATGACAGTAACATAGGTGGAAGCATCATCTAAATGGTGACCTATGATAAGACCATACTCAAGAGGAGCATAAACTTCATGCCACCATTTCATCAAATTTTCCAAAGTTAGATGCCTAAGTGTGAACTTCTTCCTTCCAGCCATAATTTCAAAGAATGAGATGCATCTATTATAAATATCATTCAATGCATCATCTACCTATTTTCCCTTCTTATGAATCCTCTTCGAAACCTTTTGCTTGATCTGCAGGGATTCATACCATTGCTAGGGCTCAAAAAAATTTGTAGAAGAGAGAATTCCATCACTCAACAATTTTTCTTCTATATATTCCATAATGGTTTTTCACTTGTGAAGGAGGAGATCCGTATCAGATTTATCCTATCCCAATATGTTCTGTAGCCACTCCCAAGACCTATATGCATCACCACCTATTGACAAGATTGCCTTGATCATTTCATCTCCTCGTTGCCTAACTCCCTACAACCATTCATGGGTGGCATGTGTAGAAGCTTTCATCTTTTCATGTTCTGTGAATGCCTCCTTGGGAAATAAACCTTCAAGATTTATCCCTTCACTTCCTACTACTTGGAATGGATTCATCAAGTGCTGCATATATTAGTACACATCATCAAGTTGTTTATGCAACCTCTCCTCTTCTATTTCCTTATTTATCCTTCTTATAATAGCTTGGACGGACTCTTGAAATTCTTCCCTCTCTTGATCCTTATTAGTGGGCCCTAGGTTGAGAGTCTGAATTGTATAATCTTGAGGAACAATTTCCCTTTTATCCTTTTCTACAATAGGTGTATCAATGTGAATAATCATGTTGTTTGCTTCATCCCTGGTAATTCTAGAGATTACCATAGCTTTCTTCTTTACCTTCCCTTTAACAATGTTTTCCAACAATTCATCTCAATTTGGAGGGGTGTCATCTATAATAACCTGCTTACTCTTCAACCTCTCATTAATCCAATTTGGGTTAGGGAAATCAATTTTTTTCTCACTTGGCATCTCTTTCTCATCCTGATCCATGGAAGGCTCAAAATCTATGGTATGCACTGAGGGAACCTCCTCATCCTACCTTCTCCTTCATCTTTCTCTTTATTATATTTTGGCTTCTAGCTCTCCTCTTGATTTACTATCTCTATCATAACTTGAATTGGAGAAGGGGTCTTTTCATTTGTCTTTTCCTCTTCCTTAAATTTCTCTTCTTCTTCTCTAGCTGGTGAGTCCTCATAAGATACCAAGGGAGACTACAATATCTTTTCTATCTCTACCTCTTTACTGTAGAGTTCACCTTCCTGTAATCCTTCCTCTCCTTGATCTTGGTGATCCTCTGCATCTTTAGACTCACTTGGTTCATCATGAGACTCATGAGAAGGAAGGACATAATCATGTTTTTCTGTAGGAGGCATAGTTTAGGGAATATCCCCCTTTGGCACACTATCCTATGGAGGAGTTCTTGATCTTCTTGTGTATACCTATGTTTTCTCTCCCGTCTCTCCACATTCACTACTACAACATCAGTTTCATCCTTTTCCTTGGAAGATTGCTTCTTCTTTTGATGCAATCTCACTATTATTCTCCTTTTGGGCATAGGAATACTATCCTTTTCCCTTTCTTCTTCATTCTCCTCCTCCTAAGTAGTTGTATTCACCTTAGAAGTAAAATTCCTCCTCTTAGCACTAGGCTTCCTTTTCTTTTTCTTTTCAACCTCTTCTTGAGCATCCTTGATCTTGATCCTTAAAGGAGATCCTGCCTTTTCTTTTCCCTTTGGATCTAGCTCTTCTTCTGAAGAGGCAGAGTGGGATTCCAAATCTCCCACCAAATCATATGTGTACTATTTTCCTTCACTTTCTAGCTCCCAAATCTTATGCTTAAGCCATAAGTTGGTAAATTTAATCATAGGAACATTGATCTACTCCAACTCTATCTTCTCTTCCTCTAACTAGTCAATCTTAGCAATGGGTTTGTCTTTGATGGAATCATAGACATGGCCTTGGATTACTTCCCCATCATCCTCAAGCTAGTCAGGGATAGACTTGATGCTGTAAAATCTAATTAGATTGCTAGAAATCTAGAGAATCTTTTCCTCCGAACCTCAAACTCATCCTTGCAATTAGCCCAATAGTCTTCAATTTCATCCTTGTGGCTAAATTCCTTGCTAGCTCTCTTTTCGGCTTCTCCTATCCTATAATACCTAGTCCTCTTGGAGTGAAATGCCAAATCTAGAGTGCTCATTTTTTCCTTCGAGGAGTGTGTTGTAATCATAGAAGGACAAATCTCATGGACTCCTATCCTCAAGGAGATGTCACCTCCCAAGCCAGTCTTATGCATATCTTTCTTCACAATATCATCAAAGGCCAAAATTTTCCTAGTTACTTCCAGAAGTATGATGTGGTATGTTGGATATCTTGGTAACTAGTAAGGAGCCCTATGGAAACCATCAATCCTGATGTATGAGAAGGTAGGAAATTGTATAAACCATGCTCCATATTTTTGTATCAATTCCTTGGCTACATCAGAGATCCTTACATGCTTGGCCCCTTGCAACAATCTTGTGATATACATAGTGAATGCATCATTCACCCTCCTATAGCTTGATTTGTCAAAGTGAAACTAAGGATAAACTTCATAAATAACATCCTGGCCAAAGATCCCTTGTGAACTCAACCCCTTGTATGGATGGAATCTTTCCAAGGCATAGACCAGATAAGAAGTTATTGTGAAGATCTTGGTCTATAAGAAATTGTATAATTGCTCATGAATCCTAACACTAATGATACCTGACCAATGATAATCAACATTTTTTCCACCCTTACTATGATATAAAACATCCAATTCTCAAAAATTTCTGCAGTCTTCAAATCCATCACTTTTCTAAGGAGAGTGATTGCATCATAGTATTCTAATCTAAACTTGGCTCTGTGTGACTATTTAGGAAACTTGGAGAAGTGTGTCTTAGGCTTCTCTAACCAGGAATTAATAACTTGTAGAGCCTTATTTTTATCATTCGTATAGTGTCTCTTAGCTATGTAAATATAAAGCCCCCCCACATGAGTCCTATCTGGTATGCCAAATTTTTGGACCACTGAGACAAGAGAGAAATTGGCAAGCACCCTTCCTTGTGGACCAATTATCCTCTGTGTATTTGAATCATAATTCCTAGCACACTCTAGGACTAGCTCATAGCATTGCACCATAGGAGGGAAACCAACCACACGAGCTAATCCAGAGTTCACCAGTCTGCTAGCTAATAGGGAAGGATTTTGCATTTCCATTCTTGCTTTAAACTCTTCATAATCCCATCTCCCAACATTAGTATCTACTACTTTTAACCAAATGGAAAAAAAATTGCTCTCAAGAACCTTGCTTTTCATGTACAACTTGATCCTGTCAGCCTCAGAAATAGAGGCCCCCTCATCACTTGGGTCCATTACCTTACCCTTAGTCCTTCCAACAACTGTCTTGCTTGATTTATCTTGCATTCAATAAAAAGAGCACAATAAAGATCCATCACAGCATGAAACCCAAGTTAGTCCATCATGAAATTACATATTCATCCTTAAGACAAGTCATATGATGAACAAAATACCCTCAAATATCATAAGAATTACTCCTTTCAAAGTTTGGGTTTTTAGTCCTCTCGCAGAATTGATGCGAGAGAGGAATTTGGGGAAATTCTAGTCCAGATGGAATTCAGTAAAACAAGCACAAAAAACATCCAACAATCATTTAATCAACCATCATCAACTAAGAAACAACATGACACATCTTTAAATAACTCAAATTGATCATATGATGCACAATCATCAGCTAATAACTCATGTTATCTCACAATTCCTCATTTTCAACAGGATTTCAAAGAATTCCATAAGGGACAAAAATCTGTGAAAATGGTAGTTCACAAATTTTTGCAAAATAAAGAGCCAAAGAAGTTTTGGTAAAATCCCAAGGAAACAAAATTTCACGAAGTTAGCATAATTTCCATGTTTTAAGCATATTTTTGAGAAATTGATAAAGCGATAAAAAATAAAGAAATTCCCAAAGTAAGGAAAATCTGTGATATGTTTGAAAACCCAAAATCCTTGACTCCATCAATATTTCACCCAGATCGATCAAATAATCAGGAAGTTGGGGATTCGGTTTTGGATTTAGTTTGTTTAAAGTGAAAGATGAATAATATAGGTTTCCAATCATTCTAAATGATATTCAATCAATATGAGAAATGATTTAAATAAAGGAAACCCTAAGAAATTTCCATGACAACACAACTTGGATCCCAACTCACCCTTTCATTCCACTAATCCTCCTACAAACTCCCTAAAACCTTACTAAGACAAAGCGATTATTAGATTTGGATTATAAACGGAAGGTTTCAATTCACCAAGGACATGATCTCATCGAAGGTTAGGGATTTCTAGGTTAAACTAGATCTTGACATAGGAAAGCACAAAATTGAACTAAGAATCAAACATAGAAATGATTAACTACATTGAATCACAATCAAGTAGAAGGAAAGCAACACAAGCTACATGGAAGGGTATCAAACTGAAACTGAAAACCCTAACCCTGCTACCCAACTCTACCACATCAAAATCTTGACTCAAAGCATACACACACAAAACATGAAGCAATTCAATTTGTTCATTAAAAGGGAAGGAAGCATGTACATACCATGAGAACCAAGAAATTGAAATAGCAGTAGCCAGCAAGAAACCCTAGAGTCCAAGAAGAATGCAAGTGATCACTAGAAACCCCTACTGCAACTATCAATCACAATCTCAAATTCACAATCCAGCAGTGGCAACCCAAAATCAAGCTCCTCAAATCTCACAACTAGGAAAATGATGCACATTCTCAACATAAATCCCAGTTAAATCCAATAAAAGAAAATTGCAAGATCGTATAGGAGACATAAATGTGATGGAAGGACAACAGGCTTACGAATTCGAAGGCACGACAAAATTTTGGGAAAATCCAAGGAATAGGGAATTCCGTTAAGTCCTATAATTTCCAAATACAATGTAAAGCAACCTCCGTCAGGTTTTCAAGGCGTTTAGGGAATTCCACCCAGAGGGAATTTTCTTGAAAATAGAGGAAAACCCAAAATATGTTCAAGAACATAGGATTCAAAGTATTTCCTCAAAAGGGGAATTGGCATGAGTAGAATGATCATTTAGGCACATGCCAAGGCAACCGAATTCTCAAAATCAAAGGGCCAAAACACCAAAAATGAAATAATAAGAGTGTCCTTGCTTTCAATGGGGCGTATGTGCAAAAACTACACAACACGTTTGAAAGCTATAGATGTTTTTCAACCAACCTATCAATCAGGACTTTAGTCATAATTAAAATAGAAAATGAATAATAATTATTTATTAAATTAAAATTAAAGCATAATTTATTTTGGTGGAAAGCTAAGAATCTCCTTTAAAAACTATTTTTGTTTCATTAATTTTGGATTAAAAAAAAAATCATGAGCCACATACCCTACACATACCCATCATATCACCACTTTTTGGCCCATCATGATCCTGCACATACCTATACATTACTTTTTTTAGCACATTCATAAGTTACTTTAGTGCATACATGAGTTCTTTAAGCACATAAAGTAGTTGTTTTAGTGCATTGAATGACTATTCTAGCACATCTGCAAAAAAATGATGAAAAATCAAAATCCAAGAACTAATTTGTGTTTTCTACTTGCATGTACTCTTATACATTGGTAATTTTTTCTTTTATCAAACTATTGATGATTTATGCGGGGGTTGGAGTTATTTAAACACTTTCTTTTTCTTAAGATATGCATCTAGCTTAATTAGAAAGGATAAAGAACACCATGTCTTTCGTGCTTGATGAATGGTAGGAATATGCTCTCCCCTTAACTAGGTGACCAAAAAGCTAGACCCATTTACTTTTGTTTTATCCTTAGAGGGCCTACCTTGTGGGAAAAAGTAATCACCCGAGTGAATGACCCAACTGGTAACACGCTAAAGCCAAGCTACTTCCAACTGAGATATAAATGTGGGTACTTGGGGAAATTTCAAGTATCACGAGGATTATTCATACAAGAAGGGAAACAATGGTCTCTTTCCACATGGATAATCCCCCATGAATAGAATGCCTATACTAGAACCCTTTGTTGTAGAAAGGAAAAAATCCTTAATCTATTTGTTGGTGTAAGAACGGTCGTTTTGAAGCCATCCCACATTCTTGCAGCTTTACTAGAGATGAGAAATATTCCATGGGAGATTCATGGGTATTGATGCTTGGCTGCCCCATAGAAGTGTGTCATGGAGGGGAGCTAGTAGTATCAAGCATCTAATCATCTGCTATAAGTAAGTGCAAATAGAGTAAAATCCAAGTGGGAATTCAACAAATTTAGTCCTACACAACCTAAGTTGTACATGCTTGACGTGTCTTTACTAATGTGTTTTTGAACCAATTTCAAACAAAATCATCACATGTTGAAAGTAAAAACCTTGATTCAGAAAAAAAAATCATTGAAACAACTAAGTCTTTAACTAGAAAGTCCAAAAAATTAAACAAATTTCCAACAAACTACATTTTTCTAGTTCAACACATTCGCTGTAGTTGCTAGCACATTTGTGCAATCTTTTAGTGCATCCAACTACTATTATAATGCATTTTTGAAAAACTATGGCACATCTGTCCTCTATTCCAATGCATACAATCAATCTTTTAGCACATCTATGTATTTTTCCTCCGCATTTACCCAATCTTATAGTGCATCTGTGCAATATTCCACTACATTGACCCTATGTTCTAGCACATTCAGGAAATCTTATAGCACATATGTTCAATATTCTGGTACACTGACCCTCTATTCTAGTGCATCCAGGAAATATTATAGTGCATTTGTCCAATTTTCTAGCACATCCATCCTCTATTTTATTACATACGTCAAATCTTTTAGCACGTCTGGGCTCAGTTTTAGTACATCCATTAAATGCAAACTCGAGAGTTAAACATATCCCCTGTTTCATAGTTTGAGACAAAATTCAGAATCTTCTCCAAGTCCAAAATCATTCCTTAGGTACCATAGAGTCTAAACTTGTTAAAATTTACCTCTATAGGTGGAATTCTCCAACCTAAACCAAGATCTAATATCTCAAAGTGCCAAATCATCAAGTTTACCACACCTTTGATTATTAAGCCTAGCTTCATCATTAGGATTTATCATCCCTTCATCACGAAATGAAGCTATATAGTCAAATCAAATTTAGTCTCATTAGAATTTTTCATTCTATTTGACTTTGTTGTAATCCTTGGTAATCTTCCAAAATTAGATCAAAGTTTACTCAAAACTATAACACTTGTATTCCCATTCAAACAAGGTTACAAAAACAAAAACTCAAGGAAAAAGGACTTGAAAAGAAAAACATTGAAGAGACAAACCTTGGAACTCCAACCATTGAAATTTGAACCATTGAAACTCCAATCATTGAGACTCAAAACAATGAAATGCAAAACACCATGGCAGAAGCTGAAAAGAATTATTTCCATGGACTCAACAACACTGAAGGGGAAGAAGTAACTAAAGAAGACATTCAACATGTTGATAAAGATCCTAATTTCCACAAATGCTTAGAATTTTTTTTTGAAAGGAATTGGGAAAAGTACCTCCTTATGCTAGCTAAACAAGGTTTCAAGTTACATGAGGATTTTGATGTGAATCAATTGAAAGCACCTCCCAAAAAACCTGAAAAAGAAATAGAACAAGTGATTTCCCTAACTCTTCAAATGAAAAATCTTCAACAACAACAACTTATTTACATGCAAAGGGGACCATCAAAATGATATTTGATCCAAGAAATTTTTCCATATCCTTTTGATCAAGATATCTTTATAATCCCTTTTCCCAAACATTGTGAATTCTCAAAATATGACAAATACAATGGGAAAACTGATCCAATTGATCATGTGAGGGAATTTAGAACCATGAGTCTTGAATTTTCTCATGAAGAAACTTATTTGATGAGGTTATTCCCAAGAAGTCTAGGCGGACAATGCCTTGAATGGTTTTCCAATCTTGCACCACCCATCAAAACCTTTGAAGAATTGGTCAAAAAATTCTTCACCCAATATTCTTATAACATTCAACATGACATAACTATGAAGGACCTTTGTAACTTGAAACAAAAAAGGGTGAATCATTCCTTGTGTTTTTGCAAAAATGGAGAAGGTTTTTTGCAAGATATTCCCATCCCGTACCTGAAAAAGAGAAGATGGAAATATGTATCGATAACCTAAATGACGAGATGAGCTATAGGTTGGAATTGCAATATCCACCCACATTTGAAAAGTTGATTGAAAATGAGATTAAAATCAAAGAATTTTTGGTCAAAAGAGGAGTCATAAAACTTTACAATAACAACAACAATGACAAACCAAGGTTTTGGCAATGAAACAAGAACGCGGTTAACAATGATGGTACAACTAAAAACCAAAATGAAAAACCTGTAGTCAACTTGACCGTAGTTGCCACCAAGACTACTCAAAACAAAAACCCACCCAAAAACCAAAAAAACAACCAAAATGTAAACCAAAGCAACAATCAAGGTAATATTGGATCAAAAACACCATCATATCAAACTTCCTTGAATTCAAGAAGGTTCACACCTTTAGGATAATCATAAAAATTCCCATTGAAGGAAATTATTGAAGCTAAAGTCATAATGTTACCAGAGGCAAGAAATTGGGAACCAAAAGTTAAGCCTCCATGGTGGAATGATGCTCATTTATGTGATTTTCATCGTAACAAAGGACATAAAACCAACAATTGCATGCAGTTGAAGTACTTGATACAAGATCTAATTGACAACAAGATGATAGTTTTAGGACCCCAAACAAATAATGATCATGGGGTGTTCAAAAACCCTCTACACAACTATGAAAAGGGGGATTCTTCTTCTTCAAATACCAAATAAAAATAAATAAACTATGTCTATGACACCACCATTCTGCACATCAAAGTGGTTGATGACCAAACCTAGGAAAAATCAGATCTTATTGCAAATGATAACCCAACAAATGAAAACACCATTGAACATGAAAAAAACATCATTTTAATTGAAAATCATCACCATGATGGCAACACTACCTCACATAAAATCAATGTTATCAAAATTAGAGAGAAACAAGACAACACACCTATCAATGCGATCACACGAGGACAAGCCAAGGTAACATTGGAAGGAGCTACCCATTCAATGTCCAAATTAACTACTACTAGCCCTACAACCCAATATAACATAGTTGACCAGTTGCAGAAAATACCTGCCCAAATATCCATATTGGAACTTCTCAAGATTTCACCCACTCGCAAGGAAATCTTGGAACAAGCTCTAGTTGCCACCATGGTACCAAACAATCTAGAGTTTTTCCAATTCCAAAATAGGGTGGGACATTTGACTACAACACACTACTTATCATTTTCTGAACATGATGTTGTATCTATCAACCATCTACACAATGATGCCCTACACATTGAGATCTTAATCAACAAACACCATGTTAAATGTGTTCTAATAGATGGAGGAGCTGGCCTGAATATCTATACTTTGAAACTTATTTGTGCACTAGGATATTCAAAAACTGCTATTAATCCTAGAAGGAAGATCATAATAAAAGCATATGATGATGAGGAGAGATCTTCACAAGGGTTGATTGTGCTACCTATTCAAGTGGGACCAGTTGTCAGAGATATAGTATGCCAAGTGTTAGACAAAGAATTAACATACAACATACTCTTGGGAAGACCTTGGATTCATGACATGCAAGCAGTGCCATCCACATATCACTAATGTTTGAAGTTCCCTTTCAATCGGCAATAAATCACTATTGCAGTTGACTCGAACAACCCCCAATATTGTAACACCATCAAGACTACCCAAGATGCTTTTGTACCACACAATAGGGAAGCTCAAACTCATGGCTCATCAAATGATGGGAAACAACTAAATTCCTTGTCAAATTGGGTTGAGAAAAAGGACCAATCAAAGGATAAGAGTATTGGTGATTCCACTTCCTCAAGTAAACAAAGTACATCAATGTTTTTGTCAAATACACCCGAGAAAAGGGTGTCAGTAGTTGTACTCCACAAGATCAAGAAAGTCAACTTGAGTCCTTATTGAAACAAGTGGTCAAAATCCAATTGAAAGACAAAGGAATGGGGGGATACTTATTTGAGTAATCCTTATGTTTATCACAACTTTCCTCTTCTCCTAAATCACATGGGCAGCCATCAACATCAAGGAAAAATTCATCACAACCCACCAAACTATTTAATGGAACCTTTGTAAGAGAAGGCACATTAGTGGATGAGTCAGATGAAAAAGATGTTTTAAACTGGTTATACAAAGATGAAGAATCATCACAAGCATCCACCTCAAGTATGCAAATAGAGCAATACAAAAAAGGAAATACAATCCTAGAAAATATGGGATACAAGGGAAAAGTTCATATCGGTAAAAGGAAAGAAGGAATCATAGAACTCATACAACCTATTACAATGCAAGCTAAGGATAAAACATGATTGGGGTATAAAGGAGAATCAAGAGAAGAAACCAGACAAAAAGTTGTTGAAAGAATCCTACAACTATAAGCTAGTGATGATAATGAAATTGATTCAAATGAATAAGAGTGGGATTCGCTATCCAAAGAGTCTCTTCACGATAAGGAAATTGATGTGGTACAAAAGTATACATCCATATGTGAGGAGGGTCAAAGTTAAGGTTACATAACACTTGAAATAGGATCACAACATATTGATGACTCCAATGAAGATGACTAGACTCAGAGCGAAATAGATAATTCAAAGGAGATTTACCTTATAGACATTAACTTCACTATTGGAAAATCTGAAGAGATTACCATCGGGACCCCTACTACAGTTGACCTTAACCAACCCAATGATCCCTTATCCCTAGTACATCCTAAACTCATAGATTGGGATCAAATTGAGTTGTCTAATACCCCCATCTTTTTAAATGATGAGGCCATTGTCAACTTCCTCTATTCTTCCAATCTTGAAACATATTCCACCATTGAACATTGTAATGAAGCTCCCAACAAGGAGAGTGCCAAATTTTCCAACTGCAAAATGAATAACATAGGGAATAGATTTGATGGTGAAAACCATTCAATGGCAGTATCAAATCTAGAAAAAGTAAAAAAAAAGAGTGTATATGTAGACATAAAAAATATATTGTTTTGACATCGTGCATTCGATCCTGACTTACTAACATCGTTTCTTCCTAAAATCATCCCTCAGTCTAACCATTTAATCAAATTCCCTTATTTGATTAAATTCATCAATATTCATCTCTTAATTAAATAAACCATTTTATCTAATTAAGTCATCTTTCTTGTCAATTAAATCAATCCATATGATCTAATTATCCCTATTTAATTAAATGATCAATTTATTTGATTAAATCCCTAAAGTCTCTCCATTAAATTAAATAAAATAAAACCTTATTTGATTTAATCTAACACCACCCCTTTTAATTAAATAAATCAAAATCTTTATTTAATTAGCCTCTTATTATATTCCCCTCTTATTTGATTTAAATAAACCCATAAATCTAAGTCAAATAAGTCACATCATCTAATTTCCTGTTAAATTAATTAACCCTTGATTAATTTAACCTCATCTCATGTCACATCCTCTAGATAATGCAAGTTGCACATGAAATAGATTTAATTCATTTATTAAATCTCTATTTTCCTCACAAGGCATCTTTTGGAATATTCTCTCAATTTGAATTCAAAAATTCCAAGTCAACAGGTACATCCAACAAGGCATTTAACATCTCTTACATGTCCTTTTCCTTGAGCCAAGTGGAATTTATTGTATTTTCCCTTCCCTCTTACATGTCACTTCAACAAATTTGAATTTCAAATATTGACATTTATTGGCACAAACCCCAAATCTTGCACATCCATCATCCATTCATAGCTTGACAAGTGGCACCATATCATTGGATGAATGTTAGTCCCACATTGCTCAAATTTGGACTTTCATCCATCTTGAAATCCTATAAATGAAGGGCTTATATCTTCATTTCATCATCTAAAATCCAAGCAAAGTTACCATGCTCAAATATCTTTTGAATTTCATCCATCATAGCTAGGCTTTTTGCAGATTTGGCTTGGAATTCTCATCTTTCACCAAAGTGGATCAAGATCTCTTCATCAAGTCAACATATCAAAGATTGCAATCATAGGAGTTGGGAAAGGGCCAATTTTCACATCAAATTGGCACCAATTCCCCCATGGGATCAAGAGTTTGCTTATCTAATTAGGATTTTATCTTGTTGGTGTCATTTGCATTGTGTTCTTCAATATTTTTCTTCCTAATTTGAGTTTGTAAATGGATTTCATGGGGAATCCTTGTTTTAGCTTGCAAATCCTTGTTTAACTCATTTACTCATGTTGTTTTGCAGGTACTAAGGCTTGGGTTCGCACATTTGGTGCTAGAAGGAGGGCAGGATACCATTAATTCCAACTTTTTCTTGAAATTTCTGCGTTTTTCTTCACACACGAGAAATTCCAATGCAGGCTCATCAACATCACTGTTTTGGCACTGTGGGCTCATTAGCGTCACTGTTTTAGCACCGCGGGCTCGCCAACGTCACTATATAGCACTGCTTAAAACACAAACTACGCCATTGGGATCGGCCCGTGAAAATTTTTAAATTTTAAACTTCGCTGCTAGACTCGCCAACCTGCAGACAATTTCAAAAATTTTAAACAGCGATGCCTTCAAAAACTACAACGTTGGGTGAAAAGTGCGATGTAATCAAGCTCTCTGTCCCAACATAGAGTGCCCCTAACTAGTAAGCGGTGCCGTGAGAGTGACGCGGGGAGAACAAAATGCGGCGCCTTCACGAGTTACGATGCTGGGAGACAATAAAAGGGAAAATTTAATTTTTTAGCACGTGCTTTTGATTTATGATTTATTTACCTTCTATTTTTTGGTTTTTTAACTTCTGTGTTTTTCTAGAATCTGACTATTTTTCATCTTTGTAGATTGGAAATCGAAAGCAAAGGAAGGAGAAGCATGAGAGGGATATTCGTCAAATCAAAGTGTTTTTAAACACTTAAGTGTTTGTTTAACACTTCTCTAAGAATTTTTTATCTTTTCATCTTTAGAATACTAGTTTTCATTTGGGCTTAAAAAGAACCTCTCAATTTCTTCTTGTAAAGGTTAAAACAAACAATAGGATCAACAACATACTAGATTTTGTTTCTTGGATTAACAAATTGAACAAATGTCTTTCACTTGTGATTTGGTGCTCTAAAATGAACTCACATATTGCTTTGAGGATTTAAAAAGAACAAGTGTAGCTTTGCTTTTGTGAGGGCTTACTTAGACTAAAGCCATTGAAAAAGGACGTATGCGCTTCTCTCACACTTTATAGCGATCTTGATAATCAAAAGGTCTTTTTCATGACTTTGGGATGAGATAAAGCAATCACCTACACATTTCGATTTGGGCTTAAAATTGAACAAAATATTTTGCGAGTGTGAGTGGGGGCTTTGTTGCGTATATTATCTCTCTTTGTTGCCTACAAAGATTGATTGAGTTATGAATATTGTTCTTCATTTGATTTTGTTTATCCTAGAGGGCCTGCCTTGGGGAAAAAGTACTCACCCAAGGGAACGACTCAACTGGTAACACTCTGAACCTGAGAGTATTTCCAGCCGAGATATAAATGTGGATATTGGAAGAAACGCCAATATCACGTGGGTGACTCCAACAAGATGGATCCGAAAGGGGACTCTTTCCACATTGGGTCAACTCCTACGAATGGAAAGTCCTTATTAAAACCCCTGTGCTAGAATTTTCAAAAATCCTTTATCCATTTGTTGGTGCAAAAACAATCGTTTTGAAGCCGCCCCACATTTTTATGGTCTTCTAGTAGAAATGGAAAGCATGCCATGAGAGTTTCATGGGTGTTGATGCTTGGCTGCCCCGATTAACGTTAATGAGCCATGGAGGGGAGCCAGTGGGGTCAAGCATTTAACCATTCACTAGAGATAAGCGTAGCTGGACTTGTCCAAGTGGGAATCCAACAAATATTGTCTTACACATCCATAGGATTGTACTTACTCTTGGGTTACAAAATGCATTACTTGATTGAAAACATCTAAAAAAAAACACTTAACATCATCCAAATTTCAAACCATTTTGAGGACAAATACAATTGACTCAATCCATATGTTATTGCTTTCCCTTGGGATTCACATCCTTAGAGGTTTCTAAACATTGGATTATATCTCAATTTGTATTCTTAAGTAAACAATAGGAAACCCTTGCCTTAAGTTCATTAAATTTCCACATAACACATCTTGTGGGGTTTGAAGAAATTAAGACATTGGACATCTTAGTTTGAAAACCTAATTGAAGAAAGTGTTTTTGGTAAAATAAAGACATTAATCAAAGCTAAGAAAAATGAACTTTCATATGTGTTGAAAACTTATAATCCCAAAATCATTGGTTGGAAATCCAAAAATGAATGTTCAAATCAAATCATTTCTTGGTTACAAAGGTCATTAGGAAACATTTGCATGCTCTTCAATACCTAGGTCTAGGAAAACAAGGTATACCTTTTTAGGTTCATCTTAGGATCAAAACATATCAAAATATTTCTCATCCAAAACATAAAAAAAAATCCATCTCATCATCACCTTTTGGAAAATCTTGAAATCATCCCAAATACTAGGCTTTGTGGAAAAATCAAAATCATCAAAATCACTGAGACCAAGTCCTTGAAAAAATTTACCAAAAACATTTTGGCTAGGTATGTGTAGATGCATCCTTTTGCATATGCTTAGTAAAAAATATCAAAAAACATCTTGTCTAGCTTAGTATATGTAGATGAATCCTTCTTCATATGCTTAGTGAAACAATAGTCTTATTTGAATAGGTGTGGGTAGATGCATCCTTCTATACACACATATTCAAATCATCATCCTTTAAAAAAAACATCCCATAGATAATTATCCAACATATTGGGGTCTTTTTGTTCAAAAATAAAAAATCCAAATCAAAATCAAAACCAAGGACAAAATCTCAAATCCAAAATCAAAATCAAAATCAAAGTCCTAAAAGCCTAGTATCTCATTCAAGATTCTTCAAAAGCAAAAACATCCACATCATTCATCCTTAAACATCATCACCTTTGATCCTTAAGGCATCCTAAAACTTTCTACTTTGGGACATAAAATAAAGACCAATCCAAAGAATCAAGAGATTCATCTCCCACATTCTCAAAAATTGATCCTTGTTTTATGGTTCTAATTAGATCTCAACACAAGAAGAGTATGGAAGCCAACAAAGAAACACCCGCTTCAAGTGATCTTAGCCAAACAAATGCAGAAATGAATCCAACTGAATCAAGCAATCCATTGACCCTCTCATCACAAAATCCACAAGAAGAAAACCAAGGAGAGCATCTTACTTTTGGAATGTCTCATGAAGAAATGATGAAAATGCTTCAAAATCCAGAGAATCATAAAATCATCAACATCATGATGAGACTCAACCCTTTGTTATACATGCTTGAACTAGCAAAACTAGGGGCCAAGTTGCCTTCAGATTTTGATGTGAGTACTATAGTAGAGACATCCTTTCCACCAATCTCATCCACCATCCCCATTTCATCTACATCTCCATCCAAAAACATCATGCAAAACATACCGCAAATCACAACATTGTTTGCTCCGACCCAACCCAACGTTAATAAGGGAAGTGAATTTATCAATGCACTTCAAACACACCCCCTTGTTAATAAGAAAAGATTGGATACAAACACCACCTTGGAACAAAATACACCCAAAAACCCATTACATAAAAATGTTCCTCTCACTTTGCATTATGATCCATCATCAACATTTTTTCACGGAGTACCTCAAACTCCTCTCACAAATTCACAAGAAGAGGGAGACATGTTCGGACTAGGGGGCATATTTGACACCCCTCACATTTCCATCATCATCCACATCACTCCTTGGCTTAGGGCTTCCTCCTTTACCAAGCATTGGTCAAAACAACATCCCAACCATCAATCAAAACATTGTGACAAAATCTCAAAACTTATTGTTGACATCGCAACAACAAAAAACAAATACACAAGCAATGGCAACAACATCAAGCACCCCCATAACATCGCATGGTCTCCCAAGGACCAATCACATCAATGAAGTCACTCATCACTCAAACCACCACACCAACAACACCATCCACCAATCAAAACACCAACACAACATTATCGCTTACCACAAACGCCATTCCAAATCCACCACCACCCCCACCACCACCAAATTCTACATCAAGCCAATACAATGCGACATTGCAAGCTACTTTCCAACGGGAATACCAACAAATTCAGAAACAAAAAGCTGTATATCTAACTACGCAACAAGCTGCTCAAGCTACACAATTCGTCCAAGAAACACAAGCCACATTGCAAGCACAACAAGCCCAAGTGTTATTACAACAACAACAACAAGCCGCTCAAGCTGCACAAGCACTACAAGCACAAAAGACCTCTCAATCACAACTTCTATTACAACAACAAGCACAAAAAGCCCAAGCTCAAGCACAAGCTCAATAGCAAGCACAAACAGCCCAAGAACAACAAGCACAAGCACAACTTCTTTCACAAGCAACGCAATTGCAAGCATATCAACAAGAATTAAAAAATATCAAGAGAAATAAGGAGCAAAGATGGTATCCCAACAACAAGCATTGTGGGAACAACAACAAGAACAACAACAAGCATTGTTGGAACAACAACAAGCGCAACAACAAGCACAAATCCTAGCACAACAACAACAAGAAAAACAATAGGCATTGTTCATACAAAAGCAAGTAGAAGCCTACATTTCCCGCCAAAACATACTAATACCATTGAAAAATGCACCAAACAACCCATCCATCCAACCAACCATTGAAACACCGCAAAACACTTTTAGCCCACCCCCTGATCCACAAAGTGATGTGACGACACAACTCAGGTTGCTCTCGCAACAAGTGCTCGACCTTCAATCAAGGTGAATAACCAAAATGTCAAGCAACTTGTGTCCCTATCCATTCGATTAGGAGCTTGGCAATGAAACCATTCCCCAAGGGATTTGAAATCCCCAAATTTGAAAAATATCGAGGGATGGGAAACCCTAAAGATCACATTAGGGAATTCCAAGTTCACTGCATGGAGGTCGCATATGATGATACTTATCTGATGTGACTATTTCCTAGAAGCTTGGAAGGCCCTACTATAGAATGGTTCTCTCGCTTACCTTCAGGAATGAGAACATTCCAAGAAATCAGAGACGCATTCATTAAAAATTACACATGTAACATTGCAATGGATGTTAGTCTCGAAGAACTCTCAGCTCTAAAGAAAGGAAAGGGTGAATCATTCGCCTCATTCCTACAACGATGGTGATCCAAGGCCAATCGGAGCAAGTGGACCATGCTAGAAGAAAAACAAGTTTGCACCATCATAGCCAACCTTGAAGGGTGCTTGGCATTTCATCTCAAGGTTTAGGGCATCACCACATATGATCAATTGATCTCCAAGGCACTTAGCATCGAAAGAGCCCTTGTGACTTAACCTACAAAATAAACATCATACGACGAGCAACAAAACAACCACCCAACATCCAATTATAATGATAAACTTCATACATGGGAAAGGGAAAAAAACATTACTAATGATGGTGTCATTGATTACAAGGTGGTCATTAGTGGTCCTTACCAAAATACACCCACACCGCAAACCCAAACACAACACCAAAACACACATCACACAACATACCAGCCAAACAACAATCCCACCATCAATAATCTCAATGATCAAAGGGGACCACCCCAATGCAAAAGTTACCCAAAATGAAAATACACCATTTTGGGGGAACCACTTGAAGACATAATGAAAAAGTTGATCAACAAAAAAATCATCAAATCTCCTACATTCGAGAATTACCAAGAACCAGACGTCAAACCTCCTTAGTATAACAAGAATCAACTTTGCGAATTCCATAAAATCAAAGGCCATACCACAAATAGTTGCATGAGATTAAAAAACTTCATTCAAGATATCATCGATAAAATAATTATAAACGTGGAACAGCTATAGGAAATCAAGATCTTAAGATATACACCAATCCGATGCCGAATCATGGCAACAAAGGGAATAAAAATGATAAAGGAAAAGGCAGTGTAAATCATGTGTTTGAAACCATCGTTGCCTCCCTAAATGAGGACTACATGGTCATTACTATTAAGGGTGCCCATGCCGAAGACTTTGGAGTCACCACAATAGGCATCAAAGTCACCATTGCAGGATCATCCCAACCAAATAGAGCCCCTGCATCTAGATCCATTCCTAATGGATATAATGTCCTAGACCAACTTAAGAGAATGCCAACACACATCTCTATCATGGATTTGCTAAAAATTTAGTCTTCCCATAGGAAAATCCTTGAAGAAGTGTTGGCATCATCCACTGTCCCCGCGGATCTTGATGCGGAGCAATTCCAAGCTATGGTCAGAAATATCATAACACCTAACCTCCTTACATTCTCTGACCAATATTTTCCTGCCCAACCATCTCATAACCATGCACTTCACTTGGAATCCATTGTAAATAAGAGAAAAATAAAAAGGGTCTTGGTGGATGGAGGTGCGAGATTGAATATTTGTTCTCTTAGCCTCATCAAATAGTTGAAAATATTAGAAGATTCCATTGACAAAGGAAAGGCATCATGATAAGAGCATATGATGACAAAGAAAGATTGTCTCAAGGCACGATTAAAATCCCTATTCAAGTAGGGCCTACCATCATGGAAACTACTTGCCAAGTCTTGGATCTTGACTTACCATACAATATCCTCCTGGGCCGCCCATGGATCCATGCGATGAAAGCAGTAGCATCAACCTTCCACCAATGTGTGAAATTTACACATAATGGACAAGAAGTGACTGTCCATGGAGATCCTGAACCTTTCTCATACTGCAAAAATCTTGAAGCTAAATATTACAAAATCCCCCAAGTGCCAAAAAATGATGAGGGCCAATCCACACCATACATCGACCTCGCCACACTCACGTCCACTTCTGCGATAGAGACACCTACCACTCCCACCATCCCTACCATCTCTGACATCAAGCTCATCATCCAGGAGGATGGTTGTGGAATCTACAAGCTCCTTGACAATTCTTTTATGATAGGAGAGTTACCACAATCTCCTAGATCACGTGGAAGTCCACAAGAAAATCAAGCTTCCACATCACAAACCTATCTTGAAGACTATCCCAAATTTAAAAGCTGGGGAGACCTTGGCCAAGAGGTTATTGAAGCAGATCCATCAAACATGCTATATCAAGATGAAAGACCGATACCTAAATTACCAATGGATGAGACAAACAAGAGCCTACAAATGATGCTAGCAATGGGCTATGATAGAAATCGAAGACTGGGACAAAATGATAATGGGCTCATAATACCTATCATGTGAGAGACATGCCCCATAACAAATCTTGGCCTTGGATGTACCCCTCTGAGGATAACCATACGTGGCCGAAGTCCTCTGGTTAGAACGGTTAATATTTCTCCTCAACCAATACTAGCACAAGTACACTCACCAGTATCCATAGATAGGGACATACATAACTTTATAACTAAGCCCTATGTTAGTAGCGATGATGAGGATACCATGACCAATCTACCTAGGTTATTTGAGGAAACCACCCTGTGTATGATTATCACCCTCTCCTTTGAAACAAACCATCAAAATCATGAGATTCACCTAGTGTACCCCCAACTGATTGACTATGACCAACGAGGACCACCAGTTCTCGATACATTCAAAAATGATGAGGCAATCTTAGAATTTATGGGATTGAGAGACAACATTCCAGAAGGAGATCACAAAGCAAGGTTCATAATGGAGTTGGACACACATGCCTATTACGAGGAAACAATTGAATCCTTCATTCGCTAAAGTGAGAAACTAAGAATCATATCCAAGTTCTTGAGTGAAAACCACCTTGTGGCACTCTCTGACAAGAAAATAGTAAAAATAAAGGACATATCCAATGGTGAAAACCTTCCTGAGGTGCTTGAGGATGAAGGATTCAATCTTCCTCTAAGAGCTATTCATCAGGAAAAGTCAGCAGTCTTGGCTGAAAAATGCAATCATGTCAACCTAGGAATAGAGGAGACCCTGCATATCACATTTTATGCGGAATCATTACTTTCAAAAGAGAAAGAACTCCTAGAAGCATTCTTAAAGGAAAGAAAAATAAAATTCACATGGAGTTATTCTGACATGCCAGGACTTGATCCAAAGATAGTGGTTCATCATCTAGCAGTATATCCAGAAGCAAAGCCATTCAAATAAAAGCTTCAAAAAATGCATCCTCAAATCGCCTTATTGGTTAAAATGAAGCTCAAAAAGTTGTTAGATTCAGGATTCATTTGACCAATCGATTATCTAGAATGGGTGTCAAATTTGGTACCTATTTCAAACCTGATGGAGCCATTAGAATCTGTATGGATTTCAAAGATTTAAACAAAGCATGTCCCAAGGATGACTTTCCACTTCCCAATATCGATATGATAGTGGACATGACAGTAGGGCATGAGATGCTATCACTAATGGATGGATTTTCAAGATACAACCAGATCATGATAGCAAAAGAAGATCAACATAAGATGGCTTTCACTTGTCCATGGGGGACCTACTACTGGAACATGATGCCATTCCGCCTAAAGAATGGAGGAGCAACCTATCAAAGGGCCATGACACTAATATTCCATGATATGATTCATAAAACAGTGGAAGACTATGTCAACGACATCCTAGCTAAGTCAAGAAAAAGACAAGATCATATAGCAAACCTAAGTGCTATCTTTGATAGATTGGAGGAATACAAAGTTAGACTAAATCCCAAGAAATGCATTTTTGGCATACAATCAAGTAAATTTCTAGGATACATAGTCTCCATGAGGGGTATCAAGGTGGATCCAGAAAAATTAAAAGCAATCCTTGAGATGGAAGCACCAAAGACATTAAAAAAATTGAGAGGTCTCCAAGGAAAACTTCAATCCATCTGACGATTCATAGCACAACTGGTAGACAAGCAGAATCCATATTATCACCTACTCCACAAGGGGGTAGCCGATAAATGGGATACAAAATGTGAAGAGGCATTTAACAAAATTAAGGAATACCTACTGACACTGCCAGTTTTAATGCCACCCATCCCAAAGAAGCCATTGATCTTATGTGTGTCAGTAACAGCAGTAGCCCTTGGATCTCTCCTAGCTCAGTATGATGAAAATGGAACTGAGAGGGCTATTTACTATATCAGCAGAACAATGGTCGGGCACGAGCTAAATTACTCCTTCATTGAGAAAGCCTGCCTCGCAGTAGTGTTTACATCCCAAAAATTTAGACATTACATGTTGGCACCAAGATAAATCTCATTGCGAAAATTTATCCCCTCAAGTATCTACTATCAAAGGCAATCCTCACAGGAAGAATGGAAAAATGGGTAGTGATACTGTCAGAGTATGATATCAATTATGTAGAGAGGAAATCCATCAAGGGTCAAGTTAGTGCAGATCAACTAGCTGAAGCATCAATGTATTCTAAAAATCCCCTTGTATAGGAGTTTCTGGATGAATCCATGTTTAATCTCAACATAGCCAACCACTGGAAACTATATTTTGATGGCTCATACACACAACATGGAGCAGGAGCTGGCATCTTCTTCATTAATCGACAAGGGGATTGCATACCACGATCATAAAAATTAGCATTTCCTTGCACCAACAACATAGCAGAATACAAGGCTCTAACTATAGGTCTTAGGATAGCACTGCAATGGAATATCATAGTTCTTAAGGTGTACAGAGACTCTCAATTGATCATAAATCAGGTCAATAATGAATATCAGACTAAGGATGATAAGCTCACTCTATACAAGAAATTGGTGTAGACTCTAAAGGAATCCTTCATTGAAATAACATTCGAGCATATTCCAAGAACCAACAACAAAGCAGCCGATGCCATGGATACAATTGGGTCACTATTAGACATCCCTCAGAACGTGCCAAAATATCAATTTTTGATTGAGCAGCTTCTTGTCCCAACATTCGAGGTACCAGAATTGGAATATGTGTGAAATTGTTTGTCCGGGAAATCCTTGGTATCATGACATCTATACATACCTTTGCATAGGAGTCACACTCGCTGACCTCCCATCAAACTTAAAATGAACCTTTATAAAAAAGGTATCCAGATTTGTCATCCTAGGTGATACTTTATACCGTAGAAGCATAGAAGGTACCTTACTAGACTGCCTAAATGCTCAGGAGGCATTAACTACTCTAACCAAAGTTCACAACAGTATATGTGGTTCACACTCGAGTGGAATGACCATAGCCAAGAAACTGCTGAGGATGGGATATTACTGGCCCACAATGGAGAGAGAAGCACATGATCATGCTAAAAGGTGTTTACAATGTCAGCAGCATGGGGACCTCATCCATGCTCCAGCTCAAGAGCTTCACCCCATCGTCACACCATGGCCCTTTTCGCAATGGGTACTCAATCTCATTGGAAAAATCACACCCACCTCATCCAATGGCCATAAATTCATCATAACTGCAACGAAGTACTTCACAAAGTGGGTGGAGGCCATACCCATGACGTATATCACTGGAAAGCAGATCTCAAAATTTATCTTGAACTATCTCATCTATTGTTACGGTGTCCCACAAGCCATCATCTCAAATAATGGGACACCATTCAAAAATTAGGAAGTCCATGACTTATGCGAGAAATTCAAAATCTAGCATCACTTCTCCACCTTGTACTATCCCCAAGGGAATGGCCAAGCAGAAGCCATGAAAAAAACCATCCTCAAAATCCTCAAGAAAATAGTCAATGACTTAGGTCGTGACTAGCATTTGCAGCTTAATCCCGCTCTCTAGGCTTATCAAACCAACATCCACACACCCACCGATGCCAGCCCCTTCTCCTTGGTCTACGGATCAGAAGCTGTACTCCCCATTGAAATTGAGCTCCCATCCCCCATGATATCACTGCAAAACCTCATCACTGATGAAGAATATTGAGTGTCAAGAATAAATGAGTTGGAGCTACTGGATGAATGACGCATAGATTCTTTGAACCATTTTCAAGTCTAATAGAATAGACTCAAAAGGAGTTATAACAAGAAAATCAGAAGCAGGTCTTTCCAAGTCAGAGAACTGGTCTTAAAAGAAAATTAGAAGAATGTCCCAAACCCAAGCAGCAAAGGCAAGTTCGAACCTAATTGGTTAGGACCTTTTGTCATCACAACAAGTTATAAACTAGGGGCATATTAGTTATCAACACTTGAAGGGGAACCTCTACAGGAACCAATCAATAGCTCCCATCTCAAAACGTTTTGATGCCTAAATCCTTTAAAGTTATAGAACCAAAAAATCCAAAAAATCAGAAAAAGTCCTAAAAAAATGGTTACTTCAGCGAAAACCTAGTAAACAGGCATCATAGTGACAACAAAAAAATCAAAAAAGAAAAAATCCAAAAAATAAGAAAAAATCAGAAAAAGGGATAAAAAATAGTAAAAAGAAAAATCGTCCTCTAGTGAAAACCACTTTGGTGGCACTTTGGGCAAGTACCTTGGTGAAAACCTGGCAAATAGGCGCCTTGTGTAAATAAGCACTTTCTATCCACCAGGATCTTTGCGGCTTGTTTGACATCATCCATCCATTTCGCTTCCACCATCCATCGCATCTGGGTCTCCATCCGTCACTTATCCACTCGCATCCGCACCATAGCTTGGTTCTATTTCATATCATGATCCCTCCTAGTACTAATCGACCCATCCTCAAGGTCAGTTTGTCCTGCCTTTATCGGAGTAGTCTATTTGCATCATGCTGGGGGCATGTTTTGATTAGATTGGATTCGTGTATATTCTTAAAATCCTCAAATCAAAAAATTCAAAAACATTAGAAAATCAGAAAATCCAAAAACATTCAAAACATATCAAAATCCAAAAACAAGTCAAAAAGTTAGTCAAAAGATCAAAAAATAGAGTCATCTTGTCAAACTACATTGTCTCTGAGCTTGAATGTAGGCAAGGTTGATCTTCGATCATCCCCTGAGACATTTATGTCAGTCCTATAGGAGTCCATCATAATAAATTGACATTTCATCATGTACATCGTCATTTGTAAATCGGTCGAGTCGTCAGTCGAACTACATGGTCTCTGCATATATAATGTAGTCAAGGATAATCTGTCGATCATCCCCCGAGGCCCCTAGGATAGGTCTTTAGGTTAGTCTCTTGGTCAAAATCTCCCAAAAATCCCAAAACATTAGAAAATCAAAAATCAAAACATTTGCAAAATCTTGAAAAATACCAAAAACAACCTCAAAACATTGCAAAACTCCAAAAAAATCCAAATATTTGAAAAAATCCAACACATCTTGCTGGCACCCGTAATAAACAACACTCATAATAAACTGGTCGTCATCCTCAACCTTTGGTGAAACAGTTAGAAACAAGTCTAGCAAATTAAAAGTAGACTCAAAACATCAAGTCATAAGTCTAAGTCAGTGTGTAAGCAAAATGGTCATCTCTTTGTATTGGTAACACATCTTCTGAATTTGTCCCATATCAATCATCCCTTATAAATGAAATGATGTTCCACCATCCACTAACATGTCATAGGATGAATCCTTCCTACAATGGGCATTATCTTTTGGCAATAAGTTTCGGTTATCATCTTAGAAAGCACATCCTCTTTCCATTAGCGGTATTGAAGAGCATCAGTTTTTTTATTTGGTCTTTATCTGTTGACTTATCTTATTTGCGGTCATTCCAAGGACGTCTCGATGATATCCCAAAGCAGAGGATTTAGAGAAATAGGAATGGGGCAACAATCATTATCATGTGTCTATTGTGCTTTTTGGACGTTCTTGTAATATAACCTCGGTGAATACTTTCTTTGTTAGGTATGTATGGAAGAGGTCTGGGGCAACTTGTTGACTATTACAAGGATAGGTTTACCTTTTCATGTTTTTTTCCGAGGTGTCTAAATTTTTTGAAATACATCCTATCAAGGTTTCCGTATGTCAGGTATGAAGAAGAATACTCCTATCTGATTGTCGAGTCAAAGCCCATCACACTGGGTACAATGCCATCTTGGTTTTCTATACCTCGATGCATCATACCACAAGTGTTATCAAACATAAGAAAATCTGGCCCTTTGAAAATCTCAATTCCTCGGAAAGGAATCATCATCATCATCATCATCATCATTTGCATGTGTTTCATCTTGTGTCTTTTTGAAATGACTTCTTCTTTTCTTACTAACCGTACTAACAAGGTACTATGATAGTTGATCATCATCACCATCATTGTCATCAATCCTGCATCTACAAAATCATTAGCATATTGCATAAGCATATCATATAGGAAACATTGCATTCTCATCATCATATAAACAGGTTATCATAAACATTCATTCCATAATCACTTTTGCATAATCATAAGCAATAGGTATATAAACATTTAATTCATTAGGCATACATACTCGGATAACATCATGACATCATATCATCACATTACGTTTACATTACACATTAGCATATCACCTTGCATTAACATATCATTGCATCACATACATCATCATTTAGGAGAATAACATTTGATTTCATTATGCATTAACACCATTTCATTAGCATCATATCACGACCATTGCATCATTTCACATCCATCCATAAATCATCTCATATATAAGCATTTTCTACACATCATTTCATATACCATAAACCAAATCATTCCACATATTGCATTAGCATAAAATAAATAATCATATAGTTAACATCATCGCACATCATATCATATGTTAGCATAATCATTGCGTAAACATCATTAGAAATAAATACATCCATAACATATAAAAGAAGAACCATCCTTGCATAAATAAAGAGTACACATTGCATCACATAAAAAATTGACTCATATATATATCATATCATCATGTCACTGTCATAGTACAAAGAATAATTGGATCACTATACATATATGTCAATCAGTACAAAACCCCCATTGGGATATCAAAAACGAGCCCATAAGGCACAAAAAGTGAGTATCATCTAGATCACGCTCGATCTTCGTGAATGCTCCCCTCACCCCTATCACCGTGACCCTCTGGTTGTTTCTGGCTAGCCCGGTCTGAGTACTCTAGGACCCAGTCTACTCTAGTTATGGTGTCATGGTAAGCACGATGGTAGTACTCTATCTCTCTGATAACATCCCTATAAGATTGCATCGGCACTGTACCCTGAGATAAGGAGGCGGTCATGCTCTTAATCTATTGCCTGTGGCCTAGCTCGGTGGCCGCCTGTACCTTTGCAGCCTGTCTCTGTTGCACAGATTGATCCCTCTCTGCTCTGAGCTACTCTCTCTCAGCCCTCGCCTGGTCTCTCTTTGTTGTCATTGCCTAAACCTGGGCTTGCAGCTGTAAGATCAAGGCATCCCGTGCGTCTACCTGGCCTGCTGGCTATACCTGTGGCTGTGCTCGAGGCTAATCCTCACCCTCGGCTCGTGGTGGTGGGACTGGTGGATCCTGCAGCTAATCCGGTATTGGTACATCCTTGTGACCTAGTTGGATAGTGGGCACAACTGTTGGGCCTCATCCTCATCGTCATTCTCATCCTCTGCCCCTGACCCTGTGTACCTCTGGATCCTCTCCTAGAATGGTCAACTGAAGAGGAGGTCTGAACCAATCCCTATAGGCATGTGTAGTCCCTCGGTCTGCCAAACCCTAATCATAAGCCCATGGTTGGGCTACCAACTGCCTAAAGCTGTCAACCACCTCGGCGGTAGGAATACCCTATCCCCACACTATCTATGTCATGTTGCATGTGAAAACGGCTACATAACCATCATTGAGCCGATCCTGGGGCTCTCCAAACTAACGCTGTACACACCCAGGTAGATACCACTTGATCATGGTGTGCTCTCGACCCTGCATGTATTGGTCCTGGAAGAAATAGAAGAGTTGGGCAGCATCGTCGACCCATCTAGGCCGACCAAGGTACAAACGCCAAGTAAAGATAAGCATCTCATATAGGACCCGCCTCTAGTAGGGGATCCCATGCTCGCCAGTGTGTGTGAAGGACACACCACCTCTGTACTGTGCCACGAGGGCATCCTCTGCCCCCATCAGAACTAGAACAACCTGAGGACGTAGCACAAAAATGTGCTCCCACGCCCAAATGTGGAGGAGAGTCACTCTGGCCGATAGCGCTCTACCATCCACGTAAACATACTTGTGAAGATCCCTATAGAGTGAAGCCAAAAGGACGGGTCCCCATGCAAAGCAAAATGGCCTGTCTCAGACCATCCTCTCCCAGCAGTATCCCCAACTTGGACTGAAATATCACCCTCGTCGGTCTGGGGCAATGAGTCCTGAAATGATCACTGCAATCACCCAATGGAAAGGAGGTGCTATAACTCTGTATCTCTCTAGCTCGATCTGACCCTTGCAATAGATAATGTCTCGAGTAGCCAGGACTCTGACATAGCACTCGTGTCCCTCCTCCATGTCATAGATCACTTAGCGATCATCAATGGGCAATCGTAGAATGCGCCAGACGTCCTCCAGGGTGACGGTCGCCTCGCCAGTGGGAAGATGAAACAACAATGTCTTTTTGTGCCACCTCTCAGCCAGCACTGATAGCATCCCTAGATGTGTGCACACAGGCACTGCATATGCAATATTCCATAAGCCAACAACTCCCAGTCGGTCCTGGTCTCTATCGCTTAGGTCCCGTAGGATGCTCGCCAAATCCCGCGACTGGTGCTCCCGAGAGTAGAGCTCCCTCGGTCCGTCTTGCATCAAGGAAGGTCAACATGTTAAATTTTTTTGGAAAAATCCTGATTGAATGCTCTAGACTCATCCCCAGTGGCGCAGTTTGTGATGGTGTCATAGTTTGAGTTTCCTCAAACTCTGACACTGGGCCCTAAATTAAGCCAAATAAGGCTGCCACGGTGTACTTTATCCCCAACGTCACAATTTTCACGAAAAGGGTGCCACCGTGGTGCACTTTTCCCAAACTGGCCCGCCAAGCCCGAGCCTAGCAGCAGAGTTTCTAAACTCCAAACTGCACCACTACGGCGCTAAAGAGCACCGCTACGGTGCAAAAGGGAAATTAGTGGCGTAGTTCAAATGTCGAGCGACGCTATAATAGTGCCTCTGGAGGTGAGCTCTCTTTTAAAGTAGTAATAAATGCATTAAATGAAAAAATAAAGCTAAGGTAAGGGTCAAATACCAGTGCCCCGATGCCAGGTGGCCACTAGTAGGTCCGAACTCGGTCCGAAATGTGTAGGGGAAGCTGTTGTTGCACCATATCATAGGAGGGTTAGAGCTTGAATATCAAGGTTTGCTAGCAGAGGTGTGTGAAAATGACTTGAAAGTGACCCCTTGAGCCCCTTTTAAGCCTAAAAATTAGGGTTTTTTAATCGTAAAAAGTTGTTATGCTAGGTGTTTGGACCCCTGAACCTATTTTTGTCCAATTGAGGCTTGTTTTTCATCGTTTATTGCATTTAGACATGTTTTTAGCCTCTCAGACCCTCTTTTTGACCTGTCTGGTTATTTATCACCTTTTTTTGCGAGATCACCCAAAAATTTAAAATTTTTGCCTGATCTCTTGAGGGGGAATTATAATGGCATGTTTTCTCTCGCCATGCAGCAGTGGGGAAATTTTTTAAATATAAAAAATTCTTGGCTTTGATCGAGATTGTTTATTCTTTGAACCAACGCAACGAGTGCATTGCTTCAAAGAGGGAAAAAATGTAGACATCAAAAATATACTGATTTGACATCGTGCATTCGATCCTAACTTACTAACATCATTTCTTCCTAAAATCATCCCTCGGTCTAACCATTAAATCAGATTCCCTTATCTGATTAAATTCATCAATATTCATCTCTTAATTAAATAAATCATTTTATCTAACTAAGTCATCTTTCTTGTTAATTAAATCAATCCATCTTATCTAATTATCCCTATTTAATTAAATGATCAATTTATTTGATTAAATCCCTAAAGTATATCCATTAAATTAAATAAACTGAAACCTTATTTGATTTAATCTAACACCACCCCTTTTAATTAAATAAATCAAAATCTTTATTTAATTAGCCTCTTATCATATTCCCCTCTTATTTGATTTAAATAAACCCATAAATCTAAGTCAAATAAGTCACATCATCTAATCTCCTGTTAAATTAATTAACCCTTGATTAATTTAACCTCATCTCATGTCACATCCTCTAGATAATGCAGTTGCACATGAAAATAGATTTAATTCATTTATTAAATCTCTATTTTCCTCACAAGGCATCTTTTGGAATATTCTCTCAATTTGAATTCAAAAATTCCAAGTCAACATGTACATCCAACAAGGCATTTAAATCTCTTACATGTCCTTTTCCCTTGAGCCAAGTGGCATTTATTGCATTTTCCCTTCCCTCTTACATGTCATTTCAACAAATTTGAATTTCAAATATTGGCATTTATTGGCACAAACCCCAAATCTTGCACATCCATCATCCATTCATAGCTTGACAAGTGGACCATATCATTGGATGAATGTTAGTCCCACATTGCTCAAATTTGGACTTTCATCCATCTTGAAATCCTATAAATGAAGGGCTCATATCTTCATTTCATCATCCACAATCCAAGCAAAGTTACCATGCTCAAATATCTTTTGAATTTCATCCATCATAGCTAGGATTTTTGCAGATTTGGCTTGGAATTCTCATCTTTCACCAAAGTGGATCAATATCTCTTCATCAAGTCAACATATTGAAGCTTGCAATCATAGGAGTTGGGAAAGGGCCAATTTTCACATCAAATTGGCACCAATTCCCCCATGGGATCAAGAGTTTGCTTATCTAATTAGGATTTTATCTTGTTGGTGTCATTTGCATTGTGTTCTTCAATATTTTTCTTCCTAATTTGAGTTTGTAAATGTATTTCATGGGGAATCCTTGTTTTAGCTTGTAAATCCTTGTTTAACTCATTTACTCATGTTGTTTTATAGGTACTAAGGCTTGGGTTCGCACAGTATCCAATGGTGAAAACCTCTCTGAGGCACTAAAGGATGGAAGATTTGACACACTCCTTTAGCATTTTTAGGAACAATCTAAAGTATTGTTTGAACCGAGTTAGTTTATCAATATTGGAAAATGTAGAAACAATAAAGACTATCCATCTATCAAAATCCTTGATAGAACAAGAAAAATTGAACTTCATTAAATTCTTCACAAAAAGACAAGTCAATTTTGCTTGGTCATATGCCAACGTTCCAGGGATTGATCCAAAACTCATCATGCATCACTTATCATTACTAGAAGGGGTCAAACCAGTCAAGAAAAAGTTAATGAAAATGCATCTACATATTTCCATATTGGTAAAAGTAGAATTGAAGAATTTATTGGCTTTTGGGTTTATCAGAACAATTGACTATGCCGAATGGATATCAAACATTGTGCCTATTTCAAAACTAGAAAAGAGTATTAGGATATGCACAGATTTCAGGGATCTCAACAAGCCTTTCCCAAAATATGACTTTCCCCTACCCAAAATTGACATCATTGTGGACCTAATAGCAGGGCATGGCATGTTATCACTCATGAATGGTTTTTCTAGCTATAATAAAATCAAAATTGTACGTGAAGATCAAGATAAGACAGTCTTCACATTTCCATGGGAAACCTTTTGTTGGAATGTCATGCCATTCGGATTGAAGAATGCAGGAGAAAATTATCAATGTGTTATGATGACAATATTTCATGATATGATGCACACATTCATGGAAGACTGTATGGAAGATCTATTAGCCAAATCATATACTAGAGGACACCTAGAGATCCTAGATAAAATATTCACTAGATTGGAAAATTTTAATGTATGACTGAACCAAAATAAATGAGTGTTTGAGGTGACTTTAGCCAAACTCTTGGGATATATAGTTTCAGAAAACAACATTGAGGTAGATCGTACAAAATTCAAAGCTATCTTGCAGATTTTGCCACCCAAAAACATCATTTAGTTATGATATTTACAAGGGAGGTTCCAATCAATCCGGAGATTTATCTCACAACTAGCAGACAAGACCCATCCTTTCACTCACTTGCTACACATGAATGTATCTTTCCAATGGGATGAGAAATGTGAAGGAGCTTTCAACCAATTAAAACAATATCTGAAGAGTCCACCCATCTTAGTACCACCAGCAAAAGGAAAGAAAATTTTATTGTACTTAGCAACAACTAAGATATCATTGGGAGCTTTGTTGGCACAAGAGGATTCAATAAGAAAAGAAAGAGAAATTTATTATATCATAAAAAGCTTAAATGGATACGAGATCAATTACACCTTCATTGAAAAGTCTTTCTTGGTAGTAGTGTTTGCTACCCAAAAATTATGACACTACATACTAACTCACATCACCAAGTTAATCACCAAGATAGATCCATTTAAATACCTTCTTAGCAAAGCTAATCTAACTGGAAGACTAGCGAAGTGGGTCATGATGTTGAGTTAATTTGACATCCAATCCATTGATAGGAAGGAAATCAAAGGAAAATCAATCATAGATTAGTTAGCTGAAGCACCATTGAAATACAATCATCCAATGAACATTTATTTTCTAGATGTTGATGTCCTAATAGTATCCACACAACAATGGGTCACTTTGATGGTTCTTATACACAACATGGATCAAGAGCTGAAATTTTTTTATTTCAACACAAGGGCATACCATTCCAAAATCCTACAGACTGATGCTTCCTTGCACCAACAACACAACCGAATATGAAGCCTTGATCATTGGAATCAAAGTAGTAGTCGAGTGGAAGATCACAGAGTTAGATGTCTATGGGGATTCACAACTAGTCATTAATCAAGTAAACAATGATTATCAAAGAAAGGAGGACAAGCTAATGCCTTATAAAAGAATGGTTGATGACTTCAAAAAATACTTTCTGGAAAGAAAATTTGAACAGATTCCTAGAAGTGACAACAAAGTTGCTGATACCTTGGCGACCATTGCTTCTCTTGCAGATTCTAGAGAAATGAGCCCGTTACGAGTTCATGGTGGAACAACTATTCAACCCATCCTATGACAACAATGAATACCAGGTCATCTACCATCTAGTTGAGGCTAAAAATTCAATCTATGGGAAAATTTATACCTTCCTGAAAGACAATACCCTCCCTCCCGACCTATCTTGAAGTAAAAAATGAAACTTCATTTGTAAAGCCACCTGACATACCCTTATCATAGATGTATGTTATCAATGAGGTCTTATGGAACTCTCCTCCTATGTCTAGAACATGATAAGTATGAAATGGCTTGATGGGAGGTTCATGAAGGTGTTTATGGAGCTCATTTGAGTGGTTTAACCTTAGCCAAGAAACTCCTCCATTTGGGAAATTATTGGCCGACTATGGAGAGTGATTCTTTTCAGTTCATCAAGAAATGCCAAAAGTTTTATATTCATGGCAATCTCATCCATGCACCAACATAATAATTTCAACCTTTTGCATCAACATGACCCTTGTGTTAGTGGGGACTAGATATCATGGGGAAGATTCATCCATCTTCATCCAACAAACACAATTTTATCATCACAACCATATAATACTTCACAAAGAGGATTGAAGAGGTTCCCCTAACCACCATCATAGGAAAGAAAATATCATCATTCATCCTAAATTATATCATTTGTTGATATGGATTCCCTCAATCCATTATCATAGACAATGATAGACTATTCAAAAATTAGGATGTCCAAGAACTTTGTGAGAGGTTCCATATACAACATCGGTTTTCTACACCATACTATTCCCAAGGAAATAGCCAAGTAGAGGCCTCAAACAAGACTATCCTAAAAATATTAAAGAAAACCATCAATGAGGCTATATGTGATTGACATGTTCAACTGAACCCTACTTTATGGGCTTACAGAGCCAGTATCTGCACCCCGACAAGAGAAACACCATATGCCCTAGTCTATGGATCATAGGCCATTCTACCTATTGAGGTTGAACTGCCATCACTTTGGGTGTCACTAAAAGGGATCATTTTAGATGAGGATTACATAGTGTCTAGGTTATATGAATTGGAACTATTGGATGAGCGTCATCAATAGGCAGTGGACCATTTGAAAGCATACCTGCCAAGGATATATAGAAGTTACAATAATAGAGTCAAGCCTAGAACATTTTAGGTGGGTGATTTAGTCCTAAAAGAGAACCCCCATAACTAACAAGATTGAGAGAAGAAGGGGAAATTTGAACCAAACTGGCTAGGTCCCTTTATCATTGTCTTATCCTTCGGATCAGGAGCATATCCGCTGTCCACACCAGAAGGAGATTTTTTTAATGAACCCCTCAATAGCTTGCACCTCAAGAAGTTCTACACCTAAATCATCTAGTGTATAAAAAAAAGTCCTAAAAAAAACCAAAAACATCATAAATATCTTGAAAAAATGGTTTCCTTGATGAAAACCTGGCAAATATATCCGTAATAATGGAGTTGTGAATGTCATACCAACAAATGATATGGTTGAGTATGAATGATGAGATTTTTTTTTCTGGTGACCTTAGTTAGGGGTACCACCTCAATCTACTTGGTAAAGTACTTAGTCGCTGTGATTATGAACTTGTGCTCATTTGATGATGGAGGGTGAATTTTTCCAACTAAGTCTAACCCCCATTAAGAGAATGGCTAGGTTGTCATGAATGGTTGAAGTTCTTGTGTAGGAGCATGAATGAGATTCCCATGAATCTGGCATTTAGAGCACTTCTTCATGAAAGTGAATGATTCCCTCTCCATAGTCGGCTAGTAGTAACCCATTCTAATAAGTTTCTTAGATAAATTCAGTCCACTCGAATGAGTTCCATAAATGCCACCATGAACTTCTTGTAAAGCCTTGTCAAATTCATCACGTTCAAGGCATCAAAGAAGTGTACCATCAAGACCATGACAATAAAGAATGTCAACGATAAGCATATAACAAGAGGATTGGTGAATGAGGTTGCGCTTTTGGTTTTGGAATAAGTTAGGTGGTAGGATATCATCTTTCAGATAGGCATAGATTTTACCGTACCAAGGTGAATCAAATCCAACTAAATGGCAAATGATTTGGATTTCAGGAGTGTCATAGGTAGGTGTAAATGACTATTCCACTAGAAATTCATAGTGAGCCTTATTTTCTAGAAGTTGTAGTAATGAGGTGATCGTGGCCATAGTGTCAACTACTTTGTTGTCAATTCTCAAGATTTGTGTGAAATTGATATCCCCGAAGTACTTCTTGAAGTCAACAACAATTTTCTTGTATGGCAATAGTTTGTCATCTTTGGTTTGATAATCATCATTGATCTGATTAATGACTAACTATGAGTCACCATAGACTTGTAGTTTTGTGATTCTCCATTCCAATGCTATCTTGAGTCCAGTGATTAAAGCTTTTGTTGTGCAATTTTTGCACACACCACACCGGAGGTAGGGACCCTCTTTTTTCTTTTGCATCTCTACATCTTGGCTTAGTCAAATTTTTGATTTTTGTCTTCTTGGGAGGTTATTTGGGAATTAAGTCTTGACTGGGTTTGATGGAAGCAATATTTTGAGGCTCTAGGGGAAATTCACCTATCTTGAAATTCAAAAATAGGGATTTTGAAGTGAATTTTCAATGTTATATGTAAATCTTTTTTGCACTGATGGACAGAGGACGAAAAATTAGGTTGGGTTACTTTTTGAACTTTTTGAAAATTCCTTCTAGAAAAAAAGTTATGAAGTTTAGGGGATTTTGACCTTGCAAGGAATTTGGGTATTTTCATCCTTGATGGAAATCCCTAAAATTTCCATTTTTGGAAATTGCCAAGACCCTCAAAATCCCAAAATTTACAAAAATGGAAATTTTCTTTTTTTCACCTATTGATAGAGGACAAAAAATTAGGTAGGGTTGCTTTTTGAATTTTTTGAAAATTTCTTCTAGAAAAAAAGTTATGAAGTTTAGGGGATTTTGACCTTGTAGGGAATTCGGGTATTTCCGTCCTTGATGGAAATCCCCGAAATCAAAATCCAGAAATTTTCCAAAAATGGAAAATTTTTCCAAATATTTTTTTTCCTAAATTGAAATTTTTCTTGAAATGCAAATTTTTCCAAAATGGAATTTTTTCTCGAAATTTTAAAATGTTCCCGAAAATGAAATTCTAGAGATGGAAAAAATTTTGAAAATAAAAAATTTCCAAAAATGGAAATTTTCCATATAAAAATTGATTTAAGCTTAATTTGGATTGGATTTTTAACATGTAAGCTACTAATGATGATATCTGTTTTTTAGGATTAGATAAATCAAAAGGGGGACTTGCATATGGATTCATGCCAAAAGGGAAATTTTGGAAGTTCAACTCAAATATTAAAAGTAGGGCTTGCATAAGAATCCATGCCCAAACTGCCTACAGCTGGAAGGAGTTTCTAGAAGAGATGTGAAGCTAATTTCATCATCCAATTGAAATTTTCATTAATGACAAGCTGGCATAATATTGTTTTCTCATTGTTCCATGATGTAACTGCTTTTTTTGCAGTTGGATGATGATGTACCATGAGCTCCCAAATTAAATGTAATAGCTTGATGCTTCTAGAATTGCAATTGCAACCATTGGATTGATTTAATCCTGGCCTTTGATTCAAAATGTAATTTTTGATAAAAGTCCAGTGCCTTCTCATTTGTGAGAAGTTAGAATAGGTTAGAAGAGTTGATTAGAAGATGTAAAAGCCAGAATTGGCTAAATTAGGAGTTAGATTATGCAAGATAGTAGTTGTAGGAGAGGAGAAAGACTATAAATTATTATGTAATGCTAGAGAAGTTAATGCAATTGGATTGTTGATTTGACAAGCTTTTTGTTACACTTTGACAGTTTATGGTTTCTTGTTCTTGATTCTCATATGTTAGATGCTAGATTTTAGTTCTTTTGCAATGATGGTGAAATGTTAATGATGTTGATTGATCTACAGTCCATACTTTTAGCAATTTGATGATTGTAATTTTCTGTATAAAATTAGTCTGGGCCTTATTTTGTGCTAAGTTCAACTATGGATGCTTGTTTACATTTTTCCAGTTATTGGGTGTGTGGATGTATATTCATAGTTTGAAAATTTTTAGTTTCCTTAGAAGACTGCACTATTTCTGTAGAGTTGTGCGCTTGTCCTTGATCAAGTAGAGATTGGTTTTATTGGAGATCTGTCCATTTGCAACATTCATCATTATTGTGATTTATCTTAGGAGTTAGTTGAGAGTTGAATCTCTCAACCCTTATCTCTTTTGTTGTTTATTTTGAATCTTGGTTAGCTATAGGATTGAAAGCATCACCATATTGTTACATCTGATGAAATTACACTTCTAGCATTGTTTGTTTGTAAGGCCCCTTGTGATTACCAAAGTTTTCACATATTATCTGAGTTGTTTTTGCATTGTCAAGACCTAACATTAGATACCTTGCAGTTATCTCTTGAGGCTTGCTGATAGAGATTTATCTTTCAAGAGAGATAAGATTTCCATATTCTATCTAAGTTGTTGTGTAGAAAACACCATCAATAGCTTCATATTTGGCTATGTTGTTAGTGCATGGAAACATTAGCTTATATGACTGAGGAATGGTGTTTCCTTTAGGGGTAACAAAGAGTATGCTTTCCCTTGATCCATGTTGAGTGTAAGAACCATCAAATTATAATGGCCATGGTTGTTTGGATTCTGTAGTGAAGACATCAACATCTAGAAATTCAATGTGCATGGGATGCTCTACTTGTAATGGTGCTTCAGCTAGTTGATCAATGATAACTTGTCATTTAACTGATTTGCAATCAACATAATGGATTTCAAACTTACTTAAGATCATGAACCATTTTGCTAGCCTTCCTATCAATGTAGCTTTGCTTAACAGATACTTGAGTGGATCAATCTTAGCAACAAGATTGATTGTATGAGTTAATATGTAGTGTCAAAACTTTTGTGAAGCAAAAACCATGGCTAGACAAACTTTTTTGATGAAAGTGTAGTTAATTTCATGACTTGTTAGCATTTTTTTTATGTAATAAATGAATCATTCCTTCGTTGTAGAGTCTTCATGTGCTAACAATGTACCCAAAGATACCTCTATTGCAACAATGTATAAGGTAAGAGGTTTCTTTGGATTAAGTGGGACCAAAACCAGTAGATTCATTAGGTATTGTTTGATCTGTTGAATTTTTTTTTCACACTTCTCATCCAATTTGAAAGGAACATTCTTGTGCAAGAGATGTGTGAAACTCTTATCACCCAACTGTGTAATAAATCTTCATATAGACTGAAGGCATCCTTCTAATGAACTTAACTGACTAATATTCCTTCGTGGAGGCATCTCCATTATTGCTTGTACCTTGGTAGGATCTACTTCAATTCCCTTTCTTGACACTATGTACCCCAAGAGTTTTCCAAATGTTACCCCAAAAACACATTTCTTGGGGTTAAGGCAAACTTTGAATTTTTCCAACCTTGCAAAGATTTTGGATAACACTTTGAGATGTCCTTTTCTTGTGTATGATTTTTCCAATATGTCATCTACATAATCTTCCATGAATGTGTGCATCATGTCATGAAAGATTGTAGTCATAGCTCTTTGATAAGTAGCCCCAAAATTATTTAGACTGAAAGGCATGAAATTCCAACAGTAAGTCCCCCATGGACATGTGAAAGTTGTTTTGTCCTAGTCTTCAAGTGCAATCTTGGTTTGGTTATAACAAGAAAAACCATCCATTAGTGAATACATGGCATGGCTAGCTATCAAATCAATGATAGTATCTATGTTTGGGAGTGGAAAGTCACCCTTAGGACATGCCTTATTAAGATCTCTAAAATTGGTGCAAATTATTATACTTCCATCTAGCTTGGATACATGAACAATGTTGGAGATCCATTCTGCATAGTCAATTGATATTTTGAAACCCACATCAAGAAATTTTCTCAATTCTTCTTTAACCAATAGTGTAGCATGAGGATGCATCTTTCTAAGTTTTTGTTTGACAAGCTTAACTCTTGGTTTGATGAAAAAGTAATGCATTATGAGATTGGGATAAAGACCTAGCATGTCTGCATAAGACCAATAAAATTTGACCCGATTTTCTATTAGGAACTTCATGAAATCTAGCACTTCTTTATCTGTCATTGATGCAACTAACAATAGAATCCTTGGTTTTTCTGAAGTGACAAGGTTGAACACTTTGGTAGGATCAATCAAGATAGGTGATTTCTCATGATAACGCTCGGGGAGAGTGTCAAGTATCCCATCATCTAGTTCCTTAGCAAGGTTTTCACCATCTGATACACTCTTTGTTTTATCTTTTGTTTGATCTAATGCTACCAGATTTTGGTTTTCACCATTAGACCTTTCTTTTTTATTTTTATTTTTGTACCTAGGATACTTGACACTCTCCTGATTAAAGAATTTATGCCAAAAATCACTGGTGGAACAATCATTTGGGTCATCTTTAGAAATAAATTTTACGATAGATTCATCACTTGGAAACATCGGTATCTTGATAGGTTTAGAAAAATCCCACTCAATAAGATCGAGAGGGATTAAAGGTAGCAGGTCATTGGGTTGCATGAAATTAGTTATGGTTATGGTCATAATGGAGTTGTCTATAGGGTTTGAGGTATGATGTAGGTCAATGATGGTACTATCCTCATGATAGTCTTATTTGCTTAGATCTAACCTAGTATCACTAGAACCATAGTTGCTTTGTGGTTCAGATTCTTGCGGTTGGGTCCCTGAACCTTCACCTTCGATTAGAGTAGGTGTATACTTGTGTATCACATCAACCTTTTTGTCCCTCTAGAATTTCTCATTGTAGATAGTGTCCCACTCATACACATTTGAATCTCAATCAGAGTTATAATCCAAGAAATTTTGGATTTTTGTCAAACATGCTTCCGTTGTTTGTCAATTTTCTTGTAAAGTAAGGATATTATCATGCAGTTGCTTAGATGTTGTTTCTTTTGAATTAGGATCATAGCCTAGCCTAGTCTTTTCTTTTACATCAAGTCTAGTTGGCTGAATAGGCTCAACTATTCCCTCCTTTCTTTTCCCAATAGGACCATTTCCATCATATCCCATTTTCGGCATGATTGAATACCCTTTACCGTATTGTTCAGTTGGTAGTTTGATGTTTAGGATAGATTCATCTTCATCTTTATAGAGCCAACTTAGAACTTCTCTATCCCCAGGATCTTCGATGGGGATCTTTCCTTTGAAAAATCATTTGTTGAACAATGTACTTCGCTTTGTTGGAGGTTGCCTCAATGTTGATGCTACAAAAATCTGTTGTTGTGTGATGGAAGGTTGACCATGTGACCAAGGAGATATGGGTAAATTAGCAAGATAGAGAGAATATTCTCCAACTCCATTATCCTTGAATTGTAGTTTCCTATCGAAGCTTTTGGTCAACTGACTAATTTGTGCATTGACTTTTGGAGAAGTAATGACAGGAGATTCTTAATTGTTGGGAACCAAAGTATCTTGTGTAGCTCTGATATTTGCACATGTTTGACTGTTGGTGTTATCAGCTAGTATTGTGATTTCCTATCCATCATATGGAAAATTTAGAAATTGGTGGTACGTGGATAGGATAGCTTGCATGTCATGAATCCAAGGATAACCCAATAAGATGTATGCAAGATCACATTCTAACACTTGACAGAATGTATTCTTGATAATAGGTCCCACTCTGATCGACAACATGATTAATCCCTTGGACACTCTTTCTTCATCATCATAGGATTTAAGGGTAATCTTTCTTCTAGGATCAATAGAATCCTCAAAAAATCCTAAGGCCAGAACTAACTTCATGGTACATATGTTCAAACTAGCCCCTCCATCTATTAGGACACGTCTAACACGAAACTTGTGGATCATGACTTCTAGATATAGCGATGTATTATGGGGATGATTCATGGAAACATCATCTTTTTCAGAGAATGAGAGGCATGTGGGTGAGGAAAAATGTCCCACCATGGCTTGAAATTGGTCGACATCTAGATCAGTGGATACAGTTGTCTGAACAAGAGCCTTTTCTAGAATTTACTTGTGCGTTGGGGAAATTTTCAAAATTTCTAAGATAGAAATATAGGAAGGTGTTTTATGAAGTTTATTGACCAAGTCATATTGACATTGAGTAGGGGACATATGGGTTTTTGAAGTTGTGCCTTTTAAGAAAACTTTATCTTGTGCCCTTGTGGTAACATTGACTTGTATATATTCCAACTTTTCCTTGACCTGCTCGTCATTAGTGTAGATATGGTTGATTATGACATTGTTGATGTGTTTCACACTTTTTCCTCTTGGATCACAAGATTCACCCTTTTGATAGTTGCACAAAGGGTTTCAAAATTCCTAGTGCTCTTCATTTGTTTATTGGTGTCCTATTGTGATGGTTCCATTTTCTATCAAATCTTAGACTACATTCTTCAAGGCTTGACAATTATTCATTATGTGTCCCTTGCACCTATGATAATGGCAATATTATGCATCATTCCATGGTGGAGGGTTCACAATGGGTTTGAAATTTCATTAAGGTGGTAAGGTGATAATGTTCTTTGTCATCAACTCTTTAAAAGAGGATTCTAGAGATTGACCCAATGGAGTAAAAGTTCTTCTACTGGAGAAGAATGAAGGTCATTGTGGATTCACGTTTGAGGAATTTCCTAAAGCATTTTTATTTTTGTTCCCATGGTAACCTTGATTGTTGTAATTCACTTGATTGGTATTGGAACTTTGATTCAAGTTAATCTTTAGAGGAGGATTTTTTCCTTGATTAGTGACCAAATTGACATTGTTATAGCTATTTTTTTTCAGGAGCACTCAGGGTGACATGATTTGCATCCACTACACCATCATTCACCACATTCTTGTTGAGAGTCCAAAACTTAGATTTTTCATTGTTGGTGTGGTGATTAGATGAGCTAGGATTATCCTTGTCAAGTTTTATTACCCCTCTCTTGACCAAGCACCTTCAATGGTGATGGCATTTTCAATTAACTTATCAAATGAGGGAGGACAGTAAATATTAAGATGATAGCTCATCTCTTGATCTAAGTTGTTTATGAAAATTTCCATCTTTTCCTTTTCAGGAACAAGACATGAATATCTAGCGAAAAATATTCTCCATGTTTGAAGAAATGTAATGAATGGTTCACAAGGTTTCTGTTTATCCTTGCAGAGATCAAGCATCATTATTTGATGTTGGATGTTGTAGGAATATTGTGATATGAGCTTGTTAATCAATTCCTCAAATTTCTTGATAGGTGGTGTGATTTTCAATAGCCACTCCATAGATTGGCCTCTAAGACTCCTAGGAAACAAACACATCAAGTATGTTTCCTCATGAGTAAACTCTAAATTCATATTTCAGAAGTCTCTAACATGATCGATTGGATCCAATTTCCCATTATAATGATCAAAATTTGGAACTTTGTAGTGTTTTGGAAATGGGATCATGTTAAGATGATGATCAAAAGGATAAGGAAAAATGTCATTGAGAGCATATTTATTCATTTTGGTTCCCCCTTAAATGTATTTAATTTGTCCTTGTACCACTTTAATCTATTAGACAAGGCACTAAGATCAGACATGGGTGTTTCATCAGGATTACTCTTTATGTTATCATTATTGAAATCAAGAGGCAACTTGGCTCCTTTGTCAGCCAAATACAAGAAATATTTCTCTTTGTTGTGCTCTAAAATATTTTCTAAGGCCTGATGAAATTTAGGATATTTCTCTACTTCTCTGAGATGATGTTCTTCATCTTGTTCATCATCACTATCATTTGGAGTTTTCCCTATGTCTTTTAGATGATTAAATGGGAAGGGATTCTCCTCTCTGTGATCCATGTTGTTGAAAATGGGATTGTGACTCACATCGTAAATGAGATTACTACTCTCACCTTGTTCTTGAATTCCTGGAATATGAGCTTCTCATTGAATATCCTCTCTCAGCTTATTGTATTGAGATCTTGTAAAAATAGGCATATGATTTTGAAATTTTCTTCTAAACTTAGATCACAAGTTTGAGAAGTGTGAAAATGATGATTTCTTGATAAGATGAAAATCCTATGATATGATCAAATGAAATTTCTAGCTCTTGATTGTGGCTTCCAAGATGAAAGGATATTATAATCCTGTTGGGGAAGTTGAATCAATACTCAAAAACTAATTTGAAAGATGCACTTTTTGAGATTTGATCCTAGTCTCAAAAAATGATAAGTGTATCAAATAGCCTAGTTTGTTTCCAAGATCAGTGAATGATTTGGATGGGATGAGTGGGCTATTCAATTAAGGGTTGTGGTATGAAATCAAACTCAAGAGGTTGATTCGGATTGTGTCATTGAGATATATCTCTTCTTTGGAAATAGGCTTGGGAATACAAAGTCTCTACAATGTACTCATCAGTAAATCCCCTAACAAAATCTTGGTACCTATGAAGGAATTCGTGATAGTGAAGCATGACATTTCGACTCTTGTAAAGGAATTTTCTTTGTTGCAAATTCTTTTTGTAACATAAATGTTTCCTAGGTTTCTTGATCCTATTGGCAATCGATTTCTTAACAAACTTGGTGAATTTCCAATCTCTAAGCATAGAAGATATCGGGGATGTAGCTAGTCCAATGATGGTAGAAACTCATTTAGGTAGAAAGGTTGATTCAATCAAATTTTTAGTGATTTATTGGATGATATTAATCTGATTTAATGTGAGGAAAACACAACAAACACTATGAAAGTAGTTATTTTTTCAAGCCCTATACTAAACATTGAGTGTATGTTCAAAATATTTCCACTAGGTTTTGCACAAACAAACACTTCATGTAGAATCACTCTTCGTACTCAAGTAGGTCATCATAATAACCACAACCCACATCTTAGAACTGTGTTACTCACACAGTCATGTCACCCCCGAAGGGGCACGCATTTTTTTGTCTTTTCTAGGCGCGTACTCAAAGTGACAAAAGTGGATATCGGATCCCCTGACCAAATGGTCCTTGGAAGTTATATGGTGAGTATCTTGGGGGTAGATTCTTCCCTCCCCTTGTACTGTGATTATTAGGATGTTCAAAAACTGACACAGTTGGCTTCTACACTAAGGTTTATAGTAAGGTTTTATGTTCAGTGCGACAATTGATAAAATCCCTCAGGAGACCTCCCAACCTTTAGAACAAAGTCTTTGGGGATGGTTATCTTTGCACACTACTGTCAATTTGGAATTTCATCAACAACTCACTTTTTTTTAGAGTGGGTTGGAAACCTTGGATTTAGGTGCTCCCACTTAGGTCATTCTTCTTGGGTGAGTACTTTTTCTTACAAGAGAAGGCTTGCTAAGGGTTCTAACAAAGCATTAAAATCCCAAAAATTGAAAAGAAAAGTCTGGTATTCTGAAAAGAAAAAAAGAAATCAGAAAATGTCCTAAAAAAAATTAGAAAAAGTCTTGAAGAAAAAAAATAAAATAAAAAAATCAATAAGAAATCAAAAGTGCAATAAAACAAATAGTGAAAATCTAGAAAATAGACACTATTTGTATCTAGCTAGTTCTACATCTATTAGCTCATGTTCTGCATTATATTTTCAGCAATCATTTATGCATTTTTTCATCATCATCCTTGGGTCATATCAACATCATAATGCCCTCATTTTCCTAAAGCAATAACATATTTCCATGGCTTGATCATTATACATATCTATTTCAGCAAGTTGTGTTAATACTAGGGGAAAACATTGACAATACTGGGGGCAATCAACTTTTAGGTTCCATAGATACAACAAGACAATGACATCAATAGTTTCACAATCATAAGTGCTCAAACAATCAAATCTTGCAAAAAATATCAAATCATTGATTTGTATCACACCAATTATCATCAAATTTCATATCATCACTCATATCTAGATGATCTAAATTTGAATGATGTCTAGAATATTAGTAGCATAACATTGAATAGTGGTTGTTTGACTTTTCGATATCATCTCTCTGGAGCACACTCAATGATGTATTGAACTAGAGTGGTGAGGAAAGACAATGATTTTTCTTTGTCTATTGTCTTAAGAATTAACTATCAATATGGTGTAAATTTGTCAGGAGACATGGTTTACAAATTGTATCATTGATGACATTTCTAATTTTGCATCCTCAATGCCCCTTTGAGAAACTATGTATCCCAAAAATTTCCCAAATGTTACACAAAAGATGCATTTCTTAGGATTCAATCAAACTTTGTATTCTTCCAGTCTCTTGAAAATTGTGTCTAACACATTGGAATGGTCCCTTCTTGTTAGCAATTTAGCCAAAAGGTCATCCACATAATCTTCCATTATCTTATGCATCATATCATGGAATATGGTTGTCATAGCTCTCTAATATGTGGTGCCTACATTCTTAAGACCAAAAGGCATGACATCCCAGCAGTATGTACCCCAAGGACAAGTGAATGTTGTTTTATGTTGGTCTTTGGGGGCAATATGAATTTGATTATAGCTTGAGAAACCATCCATGAGAGACAATATCTCATATCCTGTCATGAGGTCGACTATGATATCTATATTTGGCAACAAAAATTCATCTTTTGGGCATGCTGTGTTTAGATCCCTAAAATCTGTGCAGGCATGAATCTGACCGTTTATCTTTATGACTGGTACAAGATTCGACATCCATTCAGCATAGTCAATAGACTATATGAATCTTGCATCCAACAGTTTCTTGAGTTCAACTTTGACTAATAGGGAAATTTGAGGATGCATTTTGTGTAGCTTTTGTTTTACTATTTTAGCATCTGGCCATAGTGGCAAATGGTGTAAAACCAGCTCTAGATCCAACCCTAGCATATCATAGTATGACCATGCAAAATTAATTTTTTGTTCTGAAAATAATTTGTGGAACTCAGGTTTCTCTTCTTATATCAGGGATGCTGCAAAGAGGACCATTTTAGGATCTTCTATTGTAGATATGTTGACTTCTATGGTGTCCTCTATAAGCATTTCCAATTTCTCTTCGGTCATGGGGAGAAAGTATATTCCTCCATCTTTGGGCACCTTAGAGAGGTTTTCATCCACAGATATGTCCTTTATTTTTACTATTTTTCCATCAGAATATGCCTTTTGATTTTCACCTAAATACGTTTCATTTTTGTCTTATTTTTAATTTTCATTTTGCAACTAGAGGATGGAACAACCTCCCCAAAATAATCCATACAATCTAGGTCAATGTCAAATGCAACCTTGTGATCACCATTGAGTATGCCTTCACGTAATCCCATAAATTTTGCGATGGCCTCATCATTTTGAAATATGTCTAGAACTGGTGGGCCTTGTTGGTCCCAATCGATTAGTTACAGGTAGATTAGGGAAATTCCATCGTCAACATTGGTGAATTGTGGGGAGGATGCAGAAAGCATGCAAATGGATTCAAAGACATTGAAAATGAAATTTTCATCATCCAATTCCATGTCAGACTCTATCCAATATTATCCTTCACTTGCCTCATACTTGTTCTCAAAGTAAGGGATGAAGGAATCAGAGTCATGGTCATCAGTACCATGTGGCAATTCAGAAAAATCCGATTGATGGTTATTAGGTTCAGATGGTTGGATAGGTATGTCATGATTAAGGTTAATGAGATTAGAGGAGGACTCTGGCTTGTCATTGTTCCTTGGGATTTTGGGGTTGTGATTACTCGATGCTTGATCGATTTTAAATGTTTTCCAAAATCGTTGTTTAGAGGTAAGTTCACCAGTTTCAAGGAACAAATCATAAAGGAAACAATCACTTAGGGATTGCTGAGAGCCAAATTCCCACTCATGGGAGTCAGTTTCAATGAGGGATTCCTTAATTGTGTCAACATTTTTTGAAGCATTTACATTCTCACTCGAAAGTCCATTGGTGCGTCGATCATCATTTTCGGGCAATCATACCCTAATCCAAGAAGTTTTGGTCTTTCAGAAGGCATCAAAGGTTCTCTTATCCCTATTTTATTCTTGCCAAGGCCACTAGTGCCATCATAGCCTTTTTCCTTCATGATGTCATAACCTTTACCATATATATGGATTGGTAATGGGGCTAAGTCTTCCATTTCATTGTAAAGCCATCCTAATATGTCAGTAATATCCTCATTATTCATGTCTCCCCATTTTATGAAAACTATTTTTGGTGGAACTTTAAAAATTTCTTTAGGTTCCATTCTAAAACATGGTCAACCATAGACCTTTAGAGACTTGGGTATTGTGGTGATGTTATATGTCGTATTCAGTTTGAATTCTCCATAGCCTAGTTCTTGGATCTTGATAGTGGACTTAGCCTTAGGAAGCGAGGAAGATAGTGGTGTGGTAGAAGATGTGGAAGAAGTGAACATGGATGATGATGCGAGTGTGGATGGGTCAATGTATTTGGAAGAAGGGCTTGCCGCCTCTTGGTTGATGGACTCGATGTTCAAAAACACCCATTAAATTGGTGCAATATTGAGAGGGTTTGGGGTCTCCATATATGGTGATTTTTATGTCGTCAAAGGGGAATTTCAAGAATTGGTGATATGTGGAGGGAACATCTTTAGGGAATGAATCCAAGGTTTGCCAAGCAAGATGTTGTAGAGTAATTCTAGATCTAGAACTTGGAATTTTTTTTTCTAGAATGACCAGTCCAACTCTGATGGGAAGAGAAATAAATCATCAAAAAGAACATTCATCATCATCATATGTTTTTATAAATATTCTCTTTGTAGGGTCCACGCATGCATCAAAAAATCCTAGAGCCTTAACCAGTTTTAAGGAGAATATATTCAATCTTGCTCCACCATCTACTAAAACTATTTTGACCTTGTGCTTATGGATGAACACTTCAATGTGTAATGCATCATTATGGTTATTCTTGGGTGGTGAATAATATTGATTAGAAAATGTTACATGTTGAGGTGTAGTGAGGTATCCTACCATGGCCTCAAATCGATTGACATCAATTTCTTGTGGGAAAGAAGACTCTTGCAAGGTTTTTTCTAGTATTTCCTTATTTGCGAGAGAAATGCGAAGCAACTCAAGGATGGAAATCTATGCAAGGGTTTTTCTGAGCTGGTCTATAAGGTTAAAGTGACTCTTAGGTTGCCATTATTTTGTGGACAAGTTGGGTTGTGATTGTTTTGTAGATGGACTAGGTATTGTAATTTTTGGTTGCCGAGGAGGTGGACCAGCTATGGTGATTTTTCTGCTTCGAGTAGTGGCATTGCATTCAAGGGCTCTTTTGATAGTTATGGTATTGACATATTCATCATCGGTTTAGACATTATTAATGATGATTCCTCTTGAATAGTTGTATGTAGTGCGAGCGTAATTCACTTGATTGTTGTTTTTCTTAGGAGCTGATGTTAAAGATTTATTAGAACCGTGGTCTTGCAGTGGGTTCTTATGAATGGTATGATAAACATTTGATTGAAATTGTGGCCCACCCAATTTGATTATTCAACTTTCAATAAGGTCTTGCACAATATTTTTAGTTTTCGACAAGATGATGTCCTATGCCCTTTAGCTTGGTGGTAATCACAAGAGGAATTGTCATCCCACCATGATGGTTTAAATTTCCCTGGGTCATACGGTTTAGGTTCCTCAAGTGTGATGGTACCTTTTTGGAGGAGTTTCTTAAGAACATCCTCAATTGGTTCTCCCAAAGCAGTGTATGTTTTTCTTTCTGAGAATTGTCTTATCTAGCAGGGTTACCCTTGACTGTGACTATTTTAACCACTTTGGTTGTTTGGAGTGACATTGGTGGGGGTTCCAGTATCGTTGTTGGTTTGATTTGTGGTTAAACCCCTTTTATAGTGAGCACTAGAACCATGGTGTTGACAACCTTAGCATCTACCACACCATCATTGGTAACATGTTGAATTTTTACCCAATATTTATTTTTGTTAGTGGGTGGGTTTGTGTTTGTGTTTTAGGACCATATTTTAGCTCTCCTTTTACAACAAGAGCCTTCTCAACTTGGACACCATTTTAGACTAGGTCCATGAATTTTGTGTAGCAATGAACTTGTAATCCATATTTCAAGGGGCCTAGAAGTGTTTAAACAAACATGTCAACCTTTTATTTTTCGGGTATATCGATATGGAAACGACTAGTTAGACTTATCCATTTTTGGAAGAATGGGATAAAAGTTTCACCAAAATATTCTTGCATGAGAGTTCATAAGCTAGTGATGGAAGTTTCCATGTTAATGTTATATGTGTAATTTTTTATGAATTTTTGTTTAACTTCATCCCATGTTTTGATATCTTTTTGAGTGGAGAACCATTCAAGGGTAGGCCCTGCAAGACTCTTAGAAAAGAGTCTCATCAAGTACATTTGTTCATAGGCAATGTCCATACAGTTGGTTGTGAATTCTCAGACATCTTCAATAGGATTTTTTATTTCCTCTATATTTGGTAAAATTTGGTGACACATATCCCAGAGGAAATGGCAACATGTATAAGTTTGTGTCAAAATGATATATGGATAAGTCATATGAAACTTGTGATTTCCTATCAAACATTTGCATATTTTCTATAGTCTTTTGCAATTGAGTCATGTGGGCTATCAAGGCATCATTTGTGGGATTATTTGTTGCACCATATATTGGAGTGATTGGTATGCCATGGGTCCCCATTTTTTGTGAGTAGATGTTGGTGTTTTGTTGTGAGATGTGTTGTTGTGAAATGTACGATGCATTTTGGTTTGCGTGTTATTGGTATTGAAAGTTTATATTGGGGACATGTTGGTGGGTGTGAATATGTGATGAATATGTTAGAATGTGTCCTCCATCCATTTGAGTCAAAATTTGGGGAATATGGTGGCCATGACTATTTTGGTGTCTAATGGGTGCCATGTGTTGTGTGTTTTTATTGCCTTGTCCGAGTTGTTGGAATTCTCCCAAAGGAATATTCATGTTTTTTCCTTGGGAGGGATTGGTATTAAACTATACTGACATGTTAACATTGGGTTGTGGTCCTTGAATAAGGACACATCATTGACTTCCTCCCAAGGGATTGAATTACATACCAATGAGAGGATTTGATGAGGGTGCACTCATGGTACTAGATGTAGTTGTAAATAGAGGATTTGAATAAATTTCCCACATTGCTGAGGATCTAAAAGTGGATCTAACTGATCATTGTGACGATATTTTGGAAATAGTTGGCAAGGATTGTGAGACAAACTTGGTGTTCCTCCAACGGATGTTGTGTTGATTACATTGGTATTATTTTGATTATTGGAGGTAGCACTAGTGGTGTTTGTGACAAATGCGAGGTAGTGTTAACAAAACCATTGCTTATGTTGTTTTGAGGTTGAATATTATTGGTCATGTTGTTGGAATTGTTGACATTAGGGTCAGGTGATGTCGGTCTTAAAGTATTTATGTCAAATCCACATGGTAACTTAACCCCTTGGTCCAAAAGCATGGCAAGATACCTTTGGGGGTCATGTAAAACTAAGTCTTCCACGAAATTGGCCACATCAGTATTTTGTGCTACAACATCTAAGTCCTTTGCTTATACATGTCCATGTTGATCTCTTTGTATGAATGGTTCAAGTGAGTTATGCAATGAATTTGACATGTTCATGGAAGATTGTATGTTCATGTTGCTAAATGGGCCAGAAAAAGTTCAATTTTGGTTCATGTCCCAAATTTTATTGTCAACGTTGGGATTGAAATCTTTTCCAAAGTTTTCCATTTTTATTTTCTTTCTTTGGAGCCTAGTTTCCACCATAAAAGAAAATTTCTCAAATGAGGATGATGAGAATGGAAACTAAATGCAAGGATTACCCTAGCCTATGGTTTTTTATTTTTGGTAAAGGATGCTAATGCAAGACTATGTTTTTGGATTTTTGATAATAAGGGATGACAATGCGATAATGTTGTCTAAGGGAAATGACTAATGCAAAATGAAGACTAGGATGACAAGTTATGACACTATTTTTTTTGTACTTTTGGAATAAAGGATGAAAATCCAAGGTGATGATGACATTTTCCTAAGGAAATAATTAATGCAAGATGACAAGGTTGTCAAGGCCAAAGTGTGAAATGAGGACTAGGATGATAATGTTGACTAAGGAGATGATTAATACAAAGTATAGGTGCAAAATGAGGACTAGGATGAACAATATATTAATGCAAAGTCTAAGTTTAGAATGAGGACTAGGATGGACAATGTTAGTGCAAAGTTGAAGTTCAAAATGAGGAATAGGGTGGAAAATATTAATGCAAAGTCTAAGTTCAAAATGAGGACTAGGGTGAATGAAATTTGGAGAAAGGTTTGCCTAGCCACTCTAAGCTTGACCTATGTTTCAATTTTGGTGATCAAAGGACTTGCTAAGGGGAATAAGTGACAAGGTCGAAATGACTGGTGAGATTTCCTAACTAGACTGCCGAGTTGGAAGTTCTCACAAAAGGGACAATGACTGAAAAGTGTAATGGTGAATAAGTCCCAAGATAACCTACTTTTGAAAACAATGATTTTGCAAAGAATAGTGAGGTAGCCTAATCTAAAGTCTACAAAGATGAAACCTAAGGAAAAATTTATGTTGGAAATGATGATTATGAAGCCTAGGGAATGCAAATAAAATTTGGAGAATTAAACCTATGGTCAAAATGCAAGAAAGTGGATGTAAATGATGAAGAGTTTGAGCAATTTCAGTTATGGTTTCTAACAGGGACTTCTGAATAAGATGTTTGACATCAGGCTAAAAATGTTTGGACTTGAAGTTTTGGTAAGAAAATATGATTTTTTTGAAGTTAATTGTTTGTTTCTAGATGTGTGAATTTTGTTTGCTTTGTTTCAGTATCTAGAAAAAAATTAGAAAGCACAAGATTTTGAGTGTAGAAAAACACAAATAAGACAAGCACAATCCTATGGTTAGGCCAGGACAATATTCGCTAGATTCTACGTGGGTTTCCCTAACCACATATCCTTAGCGTGTGAATCCAAAAGCTTGCTGTACAGGCTTCCCCTTATAGTGCAATCTCTTCTCAAGCCAACTAAGCTTCCAACCCCCATGAAACTCCCATGGTATATTGATCACCTCTACTAAAGACTGTGAAGATGTGGATTCCTTCACACCGACCAGTGCTAGACTAGCAAATATAAGGTTTTTGGCTACTAGACAAGAGTATTTAGTTCGGGACCCCTATTCTAGTTGCCATACATAGGGCACAAGATTAAGCTCCATTTAGGAGGCACTCTATCCTGAAGAGGTTACACTCAATAGGGTTTTGGGGAGTACTACTTGGTTCGTATGAAACATCCGCACTCATAATCCTAGGATTTTCCTTAGGATTCACATTTATATACCAGTCGGGGGTAGCTTGACTTTAGCTCTATTGTCGGTTTGAGTTTCCTTGGGGTGAGTACTTTTCCCCACCAAGGAAGGCCCAATTTCTAGAGGCAATAACCATTTATCTTACACCCAGGATTTCATAAATGTGCAAGGGGAGAGGGTACTTCGATTATTGCATCAAGGTTACATAGAAACAAGGTGGGTCTGGTTTTCTAATCACCTAGTTTGTACAGGGTGAGAGCATAGTCACCTACCACCTTCAAACACAGTCAAACATAATAGAAGACATGTTCATTTTATTTCACCAAATGAATTTTTTTCTAATCTAAAAATCACAAGCACAATGTTTAAAAGTGATATTCTTGGACACTCAAACCTACAAAATAACAAGTTAGAAGTTTGATCAAGTTGTCTTGGACCTACAAAATGTAAATGCCACATGCTACAACAAGAATTAGTAGCCAAAAGTCTCTAATCTAAAACATGCTATCTATTAAAATCCTAAACTAAATTACAAATTAGAAATCTTAAACTAAATTAAAAAATTAAAAATATAAGTTAAACTAGAAATTAGAAATCTAACTAAATGAAAAATTGAAAAATCTAAGTAAAATTAGAAATTAAATCTAATTAAATTAAAAAGTGAAAAACCTAAGTAAAATTAGAAATTAAATCTAAAATTAGCTCATCTAGATTAGAAAAATATATTCTAAAATCTAAACTAAAATTTAAATTAAAAATCTAAATCAAATTAAGAATCTAAATCAATTTAAAAAAATCTAAGTTAGAAATCTAAAAATCTAATGTAAGAGTTAATTTAAAAAAAACTAAAAGCTAATTAAAAAAAAAACTAACATCTAATTTAAAAATCTAAAAGCTAAAATAAAAATTTGAACGCTAATTTAAAAAAATCTGAAAGCTAGTTTAAAAAAAACTAATAGCTAATTTAAAAATTAAAAGAAATCAATCTACAAATATTAGAAGATCTACCACTAGCAATAGTTAAAATGAGTGATTCTCTAAACAAAATGTTCCAATAAACAAGATGATCACGTGTATTAAGTGCAAAGACAGATTTGGGTTCACCAATGTAACATTGGGTATTTTTCAGATAGGTTAGCAGAATAAATCAATAATATAAAAAACCCAAAGAAACTACAGAGCACAATGAAAGCTAAATAAAAAATAGAATGATTATACCATATCGTCTTTGAAGCCTCCATGATTCACCTCCATAGCACCTTCTAGCTTGTTGCAAGTGTGTGATTGTTGCCCTCAGATTTGAGTGTGTCAGTAAATGACTATGACGATGTCCAAAGCAAGGTTTGAAGGATTTGGAATGACAAATACTATACTGTCATGCAAATGATAAGTATTAAAAATTATGCCAATATGACTATGCCTAAGACTCAATAAGTAATCAAATCAAATATGCCAAGTGCAAAGTGTGCATGTGTAAATCGACATGTGAGAAAAATTGGCATTTTATAGAAAATACAATTTTGGATGGACAACTGAGATTAAAAGTTGGCAGAAGCCTAAAATCAAGGGTCAAGATTGTGTGTGACAACCCATAATTAGGGTTAGGGAAACAATCTTAAATGAGTGGCCAAGATGCATTTTCAGAAAATCACATCGACGATTGAGAATAAATGTGACAATTAGCCAAAAAGATAAATATTTCAAAAATCAATAAAATAAAGTCTAGACAAAAGATAAGATTCGAAAAATCAAGAAGATAAAGACTAGGTAGAAAAGCAGATTTACAAAATCAACAATTTGATCAATTACTTGATTTATGAAAGAATATTACCATTTCTAAATTAAAATTAATTCAAAACTGTGGATTTTTTGTGACAGTAAATAATCTTCTTAGATTATTTACTAAAAGAAGTGATAGTTAATAATGTCAAGCCATTTTAAATAATTAATTTTATTTAAAATGAGTGACATTTCAAATAAGGCAATTAAATAATTAAAGATAATTATTTAATTTAGAGAATGCAATTAATAATTAAATAAATTAATAAATCTATTTAATTATAAGAAGATTTAAGAATTAGCGACATATTAAATAAATAGATAAAATATATTTATTTAATAATCAGGAAGGCATAAATGGATAAAGATAATTAAATAAATTAAGAATTCTATTTAATTATGGGAAGATTTAGAAAATTAAAGACATATTGAATAAATAAATAAAATTTATTTATTTAATAATCATGAAAAATAAAAGAACATGAATTAATTAAATAATTATGAATTACTCAATTAATAGTCTAAGGTGGATCCAAGACATAATTAAAATGTCATAATTATGCTAGGACAAAAGTGATAAAAATGGAGCTTGTAGGACTAGGTCATTTTTATGTTTCTACAGATAAAAACCTAGCAAACATGCATCTTGGTAACAACTAAAAAAAAATAGAGAGAAAAATACAAAAAAAGTAAAAAATAAAAAAAATCTGAAAATCTGAAGAAAAAAAGTGCAATAAAAGCAAGTAGTAAAAACCTAGCAATAGGCACTATTTGTGATAGGCTAGCTTTTCCATCGATTCGAGCATGTTGACCATTCACTTTTGCCATCCATCTGCCTATCATTGAAAAACTTCATGTACATATCTTGGCATCGCAGTCATGTCTCACCCTAGACTGGAGGAAAAATCTTGAACTCACTTAGAGAAAATAAACTTTGAGCCTAAACCAACAGACAAACAACAGTAGGGAAAACACAACAAACATGATCATAGTGCAACTGAACATTGAACATCAAACACCATCAGAAACACATCAACCATCCAAAATCAAAATAGTTGAATCAATCAAACCAAGAGCACACTTCAAATGCATGATTGTTCTTTTGAATCATGGATTTATCACTATGGCGGGTGATCCCACAATAGTGGTTTACAATTTTTGGCCAAACTAGACACTGAAATTATTATTTTTAACTAAATCTTCACATTCAGGCACCTATAGCAGCTAAACTGCGATTTGAAGATAATGAAAACTAGAGTCTCATCACATTTTGTCTATAGATTCTAAAAATATTTTTTTCAAAAATTTTGGAATCATATTGTACTTCGTTTTCCATCTCCCATGAAAACTGGTTTTTAAAAAAAAACAACATTTTTAAAAAGTGACGCACACCTTATAATGCATAACTTTTTTTCCATGTAGGATAAAATTCTAATTATTTCGAATTTAGATTTGTAACTCTGATATCTAGTGCTTCCACTTGGTTAGATAGTTTTTTATTGAATATTTTTTCTTTAATAAAGTTTTGAAGTCAAACTAATTACAATTTAGACATAGCACGACTATATAACGCGTAACTTTTTTTGTATCTATCAAAATTCAAATTTTTTTTGTTGGATCAAGGACTTCAATATCTGGTGCACTCATGTTTTTAATTTTTTTTTGATAATCTAGTATTTTTCCATATGTACAGAACAAAAACCTTCATTTTCAATGAAAAACCTATTCTTAATAAAACTAAAAAAACAAGTACATAATAAAACCAAAACATATTAAATTTATACTCGTTGGATAGCTCGTTCTGAGGACTATCTAATTCTAGTTGGGTTTGTAAAGATTCCTCCATTTTCATCCTCAAACCGAGCTTCAATTAAATGTGGGCCTAGTAATTAAATAGGTTCATTTGAACCCTAGTTTGGTCAAACCCCTCTTTGGTTCAGTCAAACTCATAGGTTCATTCAAACCCCTAAAACCAATTTTTTTGCCATGGGGTCATTTTTTCTCAATTTTCCTTCCTCCATCAAATTGTAAACCAGTATTGTGGCTTCACCCTAGCATGAATGTTCAACTATTGAACTTTGATTTTTGTCATCATATCTCTAGAGCACCTCGATGATATATTGAACTAGAGGAGATAGGAAGGAGTATGGTTTTTCTTTTTCTGTTGTCAATGAGTTGATCATTATTACTGTGCAAATTGTCGCAGGACATGCTCTACAAAGTATCACTAATGACATTTTGAATTTGCATAGGAAAATGGTTAACACTTGTCTGTTTACACAAGCAATACTTAGGTAATCTCAGCTTAATTATAATTAGATGCTTGTGTTAACATGCACTATCAATCATCATGAAAGTAGTAATTAGATCATCATGGTCTAAATATGCCATCAATTCTTGTATTCACTTTTAACATTTTAAAGGAACAATGATGATAAAAATAATGAAAATTTGTCTCTTACAAATGATAACATTTGAATAATAGATCTGCATGGTTAGAGTAGATTGCATACATGTTAGCATGCATCTGTATATATAGGGTTTCCAAGGCTAAAACAATTTCACAAGGATATTATCTATATTATCAATGAATTGAGTACACTTGAAATTAACCAAAAACACATCATTCTCATATAGTTTCACATCAGTTGCATCAATTAGAAAACATTCTCATTTAGTTGCACATCAATTGCATCAATTAGAAAACATTCTCATTTAGTTGGACATTATTTGCATCATCATTTGCATACATTAGAAAACATTATCACATCATTCATCCATCCATGCATCACATCATAATATTTGCATCAGAAAACACAAAAAAGATGTGCATTACATCTCATTTACATAATAAAAATAATTTCATATAGTTGCATTAAGAAATTGGTTCACTAAGCTTAAATGAGTGAGTCTCTTTAGATTTCCAAGAAAGTTGGGAAATATGTCAGGTTTTGTGAAGCTTAACTTAACAAGTAATAAACTAATAGAAACCTTCCCACAACTCTTGGAAGTTGGATAGATTCACTCATTTAAGCTTAAGACCCTAAAGGTTTTTAAGTCTTGCAAGCTCAGTTAATCATAATCATTTGCATCACATCATCACAATTCATCTCACATATTATAACACATCATCCGTATATCATCCCATTATCATCACATCCATATATAATCAATATGCACATCACTTATCATCACACATCATTTGCATAATAAAAATCCATCTCACATAGCATAGGCCTGAATCCATAACACATATAGAATCATGAATCATATCATCATTGCATACATTCTACAATCACCACATAAACATCATCATTGCATAGTCATCATAATCATCATAATCAACATCATAATCATATAGGATCACATTTTCATACATTGCTCATCCATTCATTACATCATTTATTTGCATGAGAAAAGTACAAAAACATCACATACATTTCATAACTTTGGCATACTAAGATCCATCACATGTATCATATATGCATCATTCATAAAAAATCATAGAATCATAACAAATCAGCTGTATCATCATTTGCATCCATAGAATATCATATCATCAAAACATCACATAGAATAAATAAGGGAAATTAAATGCATCCATCATAGGCATCCATCACAAACATCATATAGACACATAGATCATAATCATCACCACATATCATATAACCTCAACATCATAATGTCAAAGTGTACAAGGATATCCAAAGATATAAAGAGATACACCAATATAAAAAATGGCACTGTATCCTAAAGTTTGAAAATAAGAGGTACATCATCAATGTCTCATATACATTAGTGTATACATCATTTCCAAAGTACATCAAAAAACCATAAAATAGAGCTATGTTCTCCCCCCAGATGATGTTGGCATATGACCTATATCTCCCCCATCTCACAAACCTACCCTAGGATCCTGCCAATCTCTAGGCAGCGGTTGTGTGACACCCATGCTAATGGTACGAGATCAAGAAATACCACACCGAGACTATGTAAAGCTTTCTCACCACTCTAGAGGAACTACCTCATGATATCTCCCTTAATAAAACTCAACCTCCTAGGTAGTGAATCATATCTCTTTGAAATAATCTAATTCTCCAACAACTACAGTAGCCTACTATAGTCTCTCAGTGACACCCTTGGCTTGCTCTGCTCACTACCTAAAGGTGTCTCTCTCCATAGTTAACGTGGCAATCTGCCTCTACACCTATCCCTATCCCCGCACCTTGGCTTGTATTTGTGCTAGCTAGGCCTGCACCTACTGCCTAGCAACATCCCTCTTAGTCATCAAAGTCTACACCTACCCCTGTGCCTACATCAGAAAAGCTTGTACATACTCTAACTATCCCTGCAGCATATGAACTTGCACCTATAATGCAATAATTTGCATCTACTGTCGTTGTGATGGCAGTCTAATTTGTACTCATTTTTGTGATGGGGCTAGCAATGATCGCCTCTTGTGAGGCACTCACATCTCTCTAATGTCCGGACCTAGCCCTCCTCCACCCCCATCACCTCCATCATCTCCCCCATCACTGTCCTTATCATCACTATGATGGCTACTCTCCTCCTCCTCCTCCCCATGCTCCTCCTCCACCTCCTCTCTTTGCCATCTTTTCCCATGCCCTAAGGATTCCTCCTCCTCTAGCAATGGTGTCGGCTCATCTAGAATGATGATCTATGGGAAGGGATGCATAAACATATACTGTGCATACTCCTCTGATATCAAAGAATTGGTAATATCTCAAAAAAAATCCCAAGGAACGACCTGTAAACCCTAAAAATTTTTGTACAACTGCATCATAAGATAAACTAGGCCCCCACTCAGTCCAACCTGTCTATTGTCAACCATAATGTGCCACTTCCTGTGGCATACCATGAACCCTACCATTATATCTCAATACCCGCAACAGTAAAAATATCTCAATGAAAATCTAGGTTCACCCAATCAAGAATAGGTACTGACATAAATAAGGAATCTTTGTGTCATCCTCGGGCCACTGCTCACAATCTAGATAGGGCCTCCACACAAAGGAATCCAAATCATCTAGGGTCCTCCTCTAATACTCAAGTTTTCCCAGCATAGGTTGAGCAAGTTGACCAACATAAATATGAACATATGGCCTGATGGTCAAGTGCTGCCTCTCCCCAACTGGCTATGAAACTACTATATGCTCCCAGGCCTAGACCTGTAGTAGTGTGACCCTCGTTGATAAACTCACCCCTCGATAATAGATGAACTGATGAAAATCATGGTATAGATGGGCTAGCATACAACAACTGCATGCATATCTAGTGCCCTATGCAATCATACTCTCTAAGATCCTGCCCCATCCAATTGAGAGTCCCTTTGACCTATGATCAGGACAAAGGAACCCTCCAATGAAACTATCTAACATAGACAACAACGTGGCGTATGCATTGACCATATCCCTCCACAAAATTTCATACTTGCATATATGGTCATCCTGCAATACCTAGCGTAGTGCATCATATATAACAAGCTCTCCAACCATAGAAATTCATAGAATCCGATATACATCCTCAGGAGTCATCATGATCTCACCAGTGGGAAAATGGAAGATGTTATGCTCACTATGCCATCTCTCCACTAAAGCTTTCAGTAAACCCTTGTTCACCCTAATCTAGGGCATATCAATGAGATATCACAACACACATCATTCAATAATAGTTGTCTCAAGCTATGTTCGATGATGAATCAAGTCCCACATCCTTGAAAAGTGCTCTCTAATCTGTAAACTCGTCAAAGCCTCCTATCATCACAAAATTACAAATCAGTCCATCAATCAATCAAAATCAATCAACCTATCAATCTAATCAGCTTTAGTGAGACCTTGATCAAACCTCATGAGGTTCATCAATCAATTCAACCTCACTTATTATAAGGTTTATCAAATCAACTAATTCAACCTCGCCAATCATGAGGTTTATCAAATCAATCAATGCACCTCGCCTATTGTGAGGTTCATCAGTCAATTCAACCTCGCCTATCATGAGGTTTATCAAATCAATCAATTCAACCTCACCTATCATGAGGTTTATCAAATTAATCAATTCAACCTAACCTATCATGAGCTTTATCAAATCAATCAATGCACCTCGCCTATCATGAAGTCAATTATCATCATCCTATCATTGAATGTCACCTATCATGAGATCAATGGACATCTAACCTATTAACATCATTAATCATCATCAAATCATAGACTAACGTGATAAAACATCATCAAAATCAACGAGTCTCAACAAGAAAATCCTTAAATTTCCCCAATGCACTAAAACAGTGTTTCTATGCACTGAAAGACTCGATGCACTAGAAAAATCCATCAATGCGCTAAAATAGATCTTCAATGCACCAAACTACTCTATGCACCATTTCATTTGCTCAATGCATCGGAATAGGGTCTCGATGTGCCAAAGTATTCTATGTGATACTTCGGTGTCTCTATGCACTAATCTAATTGTCCTAACCACTAATCTAACTTATGCACTATTTCGGTGCCTCTATGTGCTAATTCAGATAGCCTATGTGCTACATCATTCAATATGCTAGTTCATCTATCATATGCACTACATCTCTAGAGCTATGTGCTAATGTGTCCTATGCACTAGAACAATCATTCTATGTGCTACTTTGGTCTTCCTATATGCTCAAAAATTTCAAAACCAAACTCAAAAGAAAAAGGGAGGGAAAAATTAAATGCATGAAATATGAGGCAATTTTCAGGGTACTCACTAGAGGTCCATACACTACTGGGCGGTTGTGCTACCTGAATTAGTTGAACCGGTGCGTGTGGTACAAGATCACCATTCTGATCCAAGTTTTCTCAATCACTCTCACTCAAAAAAAATTTAAATTGCAAAATGCACAAATGAAATTTCTAATCAACTCTTCAAACTTTTAAAGGTTAATTAAGTGGCATTTTATGGGGGGGTAAGTGCACCAAGATGGTTCCCAAAAAGGGGGCTTAAGTGGCCACTTTTTTTTTCTGAAATCAGGAAATGCTGACCTTGGACGTGAAATTGAGGATAGTTACACTCAAAATTTTGAGATGGAACAAAAACAAGGATCGAAATGCTCGAGTCTACTTTCTAAACTACTAATTTATTTTGAAAATGGTTGAGATTAAGGGGTTCAAAAGAGGGATGTACACAAATTGGTGTTTTTAATCAGAAAAACATAACATAGCAACTCTTTGTACGACCTAGCAATTTGAAATTTTTGTAGTATTTTTAAAATCGCTATGGTTAGTTAGCTAACAAGTATTTAGTTGATGCACAATTTTTCCGTTAAATTTTTAATGAATATTTATTTTTTACTAATTTTCTAAGTGGGCATTTCTAAAAAGTAGAATTTTGGCCATGCTCCCCTAAATTTTTGAAAATAATTGATTTTTTTTTCTTTTCTTTTTTTTCAATTTGTAGAATAGAGTCTAGTTTCTAAAAATGTAATTTATTTGAAATTTTGGTGAACAATTAATTTATAACAAAAAAACACCAAACACTACTTTTTGGCGAAAAACAGATATACAAACAAAAGAAATTATGGATGAAAGGCTTAACATTGTCAAAAAGTGAAAAACATTACATCGTTGGATAGCTAAGAGAGAACCTAACATTACCCATGTTTTCAATTTTGTCGATATTGAACTAGATGAAATCTTGATGGTGAGCACAAACCCAATTATGTCAAAAATTGTAGAATTTACGAAAACACTTCTCTGGCCTTGTTGGGAATGCTCTCCAAACCTTTGGGTTGGTATTCCAAGGCAAATAATTTCACTTTTTTCTTTGTTTTTAATGTGAAATAATGCGAGTATGTTATAACGTGCTCACATTATAACACGAGCGCATTTTGTAAAATTTTTTTTGAAAGTGGCCAGAAAATTGGTACCCAACTTCATGCACCTACCCAGGGTTGTTTTATTTTTATCTTTCAAAGGGGCCTTAATTAATTAGATCATCACCTGTTGGCTTATATATCTTTTTTTGGGAGATAAATCATTTCTGGGGCATAAAATTTTGAGATCATCATTAAATCTTCAAAAAATCATCAAAATTTTCAAAATTTTCAAAAAATCCTAATAATTTCAAAATTCAGTGATTTAGCTCCTGAGGGGGCATATATTCATCATCATCTAAAAATCAACGTTTGGGGCATCAATTTTTTTTTCTTGGCATTGGTATCAAATTTTTCTTTGAAGCAACGTGTAAACACATTACTTCAAAGAGGGGCAAAATGTATACACCTAAAATCGATCATGACAATTAATTAATTAAATACTAGTTATTTAATTAATATTTTGACTACGTATAAATAAATTCTCAAATTATTTATATTGTTCACATTTTCTAATTCTCCAAATCTAAAATCATATTCTTCTAATTTAATTAAATAAACAAATTTCATAATTTTCTTTTATTTAATTAAGTTTCACTAATCCTGAATTAGGAATTCAAGCACATGTCTACAAATTTTCATGCCACCTCACCAAGGTCACATGAAATTAAATAATTCTAATTTTTAATTAGAATTATCTTCAAACAAATGGCTTATTCCTCACACACTTCTTCAACAAAATTTCAAACACATGGTCTTTCTCTCACACACTTGATTCCTCCATCCATTTGGCATGTTGTCTTTGGTCAAGGGGACACCTTATTGATTCTCTTAATCCCCACCATTCATCCCTCTTGTTTGAATTTGGACCGTCGATCATTGCCACCTCACAAGATGCTTGGAAAAGCCTACAAATACAACCCTTTGGTATTGTATTTTGAATCCACATTTGAGTAGAGTTATCATGTAGGAATATCATTTGAGCATTGGAGCATTTGGAGTCTTATATTTACATTTCATATCATGTTTTGTTTTGTAGTTACATCTTAGAATCACACTTTGCTTCATAGTTGCATTTTATGTCATCCTTTGCATCATAGTTGCATTTGAGCATATGTAGAATCCTCTTAGCTTCATATCATATCATTCACATTGTATAATCTAACACCATTATCCATTCATCATAGTATCCATTATCATTTTAATCATATATTTTCATGTAGGAATTTAATTGGCTTGCATGTTGAATATTATCTCGTTTCTCAAGTTGGAATTTTAACAACCATAGTGCACATATAAATTTGAGGGCTAAATGGTTTAATAAATCCTTGAGAATAGAGGACAATGAGACATTCTTAATAGTGTTGTTTAGCTATAAAATAGAGTAGTTTATTTGATTCAAATATTTGATATAATTCATTTCATTAAGGTTTATGTTGGTTTACTAACAATTCCCACATTTCACACACACACAATAGCCATGCATAATCTTGTTAGTATAGCCTCATATTCTGCAATGTTTTTTTGTATGTGAGAAGGATATTTTGAATGATTTGGTTATAGTATCACCTTGAGTGGTGACAAATATTATTCTTGCACCTAATCCATGAGTGTGTATGAGCCATCAAAGTATAACTTCCATGTTGCACTAGTGTCCAATGCAAATATTGACTCATCTGAGAAATCAAAAATCAAAGAGTGATCAACTTTTGTGGGTGCATTAGCAAGTTGGTCTATGATAACCTTTCCTTTTCTTGCTTTTCATTCCACATATTGTATGTCATATGAGCACTTAGTACATGACCCACTTAGCCAACTATCTTGTTAATGCTGCCTTCCTAAGTAGGTATTTGAGAGGACCTATCTCAACCACCAGCCCTATATGATGATTTAGCATGTAATGTCTTATTTTTTGAGCAGCGAAAACCATGGCAAGACAAGCATGTTCAATATGACTATAGTTGAGTTCATACCCAACCGACGTCTGACTAATGTAATATATCGCTCGTTCTTTCTCATCATGATCATTTTGTGCAAGTAATGCCCCCAGTATAGAAGTGGCAGCTGATATGTAAAGGATTAGGGGCTTACCATCTATTGGTGGCATCAAAATAGGGTGTCAAGAGCTACTCTTTAATGTATTGAAAATTTTCCACACACTTGTTTGTCCATATAAAAGGAACTCCCTTATATAAAAAATATTGAAAAAGGATGAAATTTATTTGCAAGTTGTGCAATGAAGCATCTGATGGACTGAATTCAGCCTTGTAATGTCCTGAGTTGATTGATTCTTGTTGGGGGAGGCATATCTAATATATATTTTACTTTTGTTGGGTCCACTTCAATGCCTCTATGGGAAACTATGTATCTGAAGAGCTTTCCCAATGTCACATTGAAGACACATTTCTTAGGATTTGGACAAACTTTATATTCTTCAAGAATTTTGAAATTTTTTCCTATGACTCAAATAATCACCACATGTCAAGGATTATGCCAAAAGGTCATCAACATAGTCTTACATCAATGTGTGCATGAGATCATGAAATATGGTGGTCATAGCTCTCTCATAGGTTGCACCTACATTTTTAAGTTTGAAGGGAATGGAATTCTAGCAATATGTACCCCATGGGAAAGTGAATTCCATCTTTTGTTGATCTTCAGGAGTGATACGGATCTGATTATACCCTGAGAATCCATCCATGATGGACAACATCTCGTAGCTTGTCATTAGATCTACTATGATGTCTATATTAGGAAGTGGGAAGCCTTCCTTCGAACATGCTTTTATCAAGTCACAAAAATTTGTACATATACAAATTTTTCCGTTCATTTTTTTCATTGGTATAAGGTTTGAGATCTAGTTTACATAGTCAATAGGTCTTATGAAACCAACATCCAATAATTTCTTGTGTTCAACTTTGACCAGTAAAGCTATTTGAGGATGCATTTTTCTAAGCTTTTTTTTTACTAGCTTTGCATTTGGAAGAAATGGTAAATGATGCAAGACCAATGTAGCATCTAACCCAGGTATATGAGCATAAGGCCATGCAAAAATGACTTTAAGTTATGTGAAAAAGTCTTGAAATTTCAATTTTTCTTCTGTCAGGGATGGTACAAAGAGAACAATCTTAGATTTCTCTATTGTACCTATATTGAATTAAATTACTTCTTTGATTAGCATCAAGGATCTCTCTTGATTAATAGGGATAAATTCCAACCCTCCATCCTTGGGTGCCTTAGAGAGGTTTTTTCCTTGGATACATCCTTTCTTTTTTCTATTTCTTGGTTAGAAGACACCTTGCAATTTTCACCTAAAGACCATTCATTTTTCATTTTATTTTTGTCATTTTTGTGACTAGAGGGTGGGATAGTCTTGCTGAAATATGTTGCAGTGTTAGAATCTATAGTGAAGCCAACCTTATGGTCCCCATGTTGTATGCCTTCTTGTAGTCCCATGAACTCAATGATGGATTCATCGATTTCAAATATGTCTAAGGTGGGTGGAACTTTTAGTCCCAATCAATCAATTGCAAGTGAACAAGGGAAATTTGATCATTAGTGTTACTCAAGGATGGGGAAGCAACGGATAGGGTAAAGATGAAGGTATTATCGGGGAACCAAAAGGATTCTATCCATGCTCTTTCTTTTGTGTCTTTGGTGGGTCGAGTTCGTGAAAGGAATCAACTCGAATATTAATATCCATGAGGTTGGTAAAGGATGGATGGGGTATATTAGAATCATGAAAGACATGGTCAAACTCAGTCACTACTAGTACAAGAATCCCACTCATATTCATTAAAGTCGATGTCTCTATAATAGATGTCGGTAGGATTTTCATATATCTCAACATATTTTGAAGCATTCACATCCATTTTTGAAAGCACCTTCGTACTTGAAGCACCAATACTAATTGGTAAAAACTCTCTAGGCCTAAGTTCTTTGTTTGTTTAAGAGGCATGAAAGGTTCTCTCATTCTAGTTTTATGTATGTCAAGTCCACTGATTCCATCATAACCCTTTCATTTCATGAGCTCAAAGCCTTTACCATATTGTTTTGTCAGTAGTGTCTTCAAATATTCCTCATCTAAATATAAATTTAATATAAAATATCATCAAAGTCTTGTTTGTTTAACTCTCCCTAGTTTGTGAAGGTGGTGGTGGGAATAATTTTAATGACAACTTTATTTTCCATCTTATAGAGGGGCTTTCCATAGGAATTTAGATACTTTAGTAACTTAGTGATTTAGTAGGAATTTTTCATATGTTACTCCCCACACCCCTTGTCTTGGATATAAATCTTGGGATCAGTGGGTAGAATACCCGACGTGGAGGATTTAGTTAGAGTGGATGGATCAAAGTAATTGGATGGAGTGGATGTTTTAGCTTCACACTTTATAGGAAATTGGTGTTCAAAGACCTCCCTTAAATTGGTGTAATATTGAAAGGGGTTAGGATCATCGATGATTGTGATTTTGATGCCATTGTAAGGAAACTTCAAATATTGATGATACACAGATGGAAAAAATTTCATGGCATGGATCCATGGTCAACCAAGAAGTAGGTTGTACGGTAGCTCAAGATCTAGGAATTGGAATGTGGTATCTAGTACTATAGGTCCAACCTTGATAGGTAGTGTGATAACACCCTTGGAAAAACATTCTTCATCATCATAGGATTTGATAACAATGGTCTAAATTTTATCCAAACATGCTTTAGAGAGGCCCAATTCTTTCACTAGTTATAAAGTGCAAATGTTTAATTCGGCTCCACCATCTACTAGGACTCATTTGAACTTGTGTTTGTGGATGAAGACCTCAAGGTGCAATTGGTCATTATGGTTTGACTTGGGTGTAGATTAATCTTGGTAAAAAAAGGAGACATGGTGGGAATTGGCCAAATATCCAACCATGGATTCAAATCGGTTGACATCTAGGTCTATAGGGATAGAGGTTTCTTTCAGAGATTTATCACGAATAACTTTGTGTTTAGGTGATATGCACAAAATTTCAAGGATGTAAATCTATGTGGATGTCTTTCCAAATTGGTCAACAAGATTGTATTGTGATTTGGATTGTAAAGGAGGACTATATATGGTAACGAAGTAGCCCTACGAGTAGTGATGACGCATTTCAGCTGCTTCTTAATGGTGCTTGTGTTAACATGATCATTAGCAACTCAGATGTGGTTAATAATTATGTAGTCAAGAGAGGCATTGGTATAATTGGAATGGTTGTCTATCTTTAGACCCAAACTAGAGGGTTTTCTAGAACCATGGTCTTGCAATGAATTCTTCAAAATCGTATGGTCTTTATTGGAAGTTTTTTGTTCTTGATCTCAACCTCTATGGTACTGTTTTCAATTAGGTCTTGAATCATGTTTTTAAACTAACGACATGATGATGTCTTATTCCTTTTGATGTGGTGTTAGTCACAAAAGGCATTGACATCCCACCAAAAAGGTTTGAATTGTCCTAGGTCGTATGGTTTGGGCTCTTGGAGCTATATAATGTTTGATTGTACTAGCTTCTTAGGATATATTTAATTTCTTCTAGTAAAGGAGTGTATTGTCTCCATGTGTATTTCCTTGGTTTTCTTGTGGGTCCCTGATCTTGATTATTTTGTACCACATTAGGTTCTTGGTTGGAAACATATGGTGTGTTATTGTTCATGTTATATATTTTGAGAGTCAATATGGGACCTATTTTATTCATAGCTTTGGTGTCTATGACTCCATCATTTGTTACGTTCTTGTTATGGGACCAAAACTTATTTTTATCATTTTATGTCCCTTGGAGATTTTTTGTTTTGGTATAAGTTTTAATTTCCCCTTTGGCGATAAGGGTTTTCTCAAGGATGGACCCTTTTTCAAGAAGGTTGGTGAATGTGGAATAAAAATGGGTTTCCAAGGCATACATTAAAGTTTGTGTTCAATTTTTTCACAAACATGATAAATTTCCTTTTTCAGAAATTTTAACAGGACAACGACTAGCTAAGCTTCTCCATCTCTAGAAGAATGTTATGAAAGCTTCACCCTCTTCTTGTTTACTTTGACATAAGGTGGAAATCGTGATGTCATTTTTGATGTTGAAGGAAAACTAGGTGATGAATATTTCAACAAGTTCATCCCATGATCATATGCCTCCTGGTAGGTGGGTGAACCATTCTAAAGCATGTCCTAAGAGACTGCTAGGAAATAGTCTCATTAAGTATGTTTTTTTAGAAGCAATTTCAATCAAGGTCGTATGAAATTCCCTCGCATGCTCGATGGGTTTTCCTCTTCCATTATATTTAGGTAAAGTTGGAATGACATAATGTGGAGAAAGAGGAGGCATGTATAATTTCCTTTAAAATGGGTAAGGACATAACACTTGGATGGAGTGAGTATTCTTATTTGATTTAGTCTCATGTTTTCTACTTTCTTTTCCAAGGGAAATATTTGATTGGCTAGGACATCATATGGTGTGATTGTTGTGCCTATAATGTTTACAACTATATTTTGGTAAGGTCTTAAACTCATGTTTTGTGATCCAACATTTACATGAGATGGTATGTTAACATTGATGTGAGGCATGAATGTTTGAGTTGTGTTTGGAATTTGGATTTGTGATGTGAATTTTTGAGTTGGAATTAGAATTTGAATTTGTGGTGTGATGTATGAGGTGTTGGTATTGGATTGCATTTGGAGAGGATTGGAAGTGTTTGGACTTTGCATATATTGTCTATTGACTTTGAAGGAACCTTTATGCTAGGACCTTGTGGCACATTGGTGTTTTTGTTAGTTTCATGAATATGAAATCTAGTCCTTTTATTTGTGCCAAAAATATTTGATGATGTGGTGTTTGTGGAACTTGATGCTCCAAATGGATTTGAAGATATGTTCATGGTATTAAATGGATTAGATGTAGAACCAAGAGGTTGTGACATGGACTGTTGTAGGGACTATGTCATTGGTTGGGTTGTGGATTATGTGCTTGATTTTTTCAATGGCTACATTCCAAATAAGTGTGCAACAATCGAGGTGGAAGTTTGAGTTGGAGCCCCGTGTGGCATAGAAGTATTTATTAGTGGGGTTTTGGATTCACTAGATGTAGACATGTTAATTCCTTTATTTTGTTAGTTTGGGGTGGGTGTTGCTTGAAGTGTGTTCATGTTGAAGCTCTGAGGTATTTTGGCACCACAATACAAAAGTTTGGCCAAGAACCTTTGGGGGTCCAATAGCACTATCTCATCTATAAGTGAGGCAACCTCTAGGTCTTGGGAAGTTGCTTCAACTTCCTCTATAACTACTTGTCTAGGTGGGTCTCTTATGAGGAGGTTTTCAAAAGGATTTGTAGATGTTGTGGGTGGTTCACTAGAAGAGGTACCAAAGTTTAAGTTGCTTGTGTGGTTATAATGGTCATCTAACAAAAATGAGTCATTTTTGTAGAGATCCATTTATTTCCCTTTCCTTTGTGACCTTGTTTCTACCATAAAAGGACTTGTAAGGGGAAGGCATATGATGTCATGAACTATGAATCCTAAGGTAATGATGATGCAAGGGTATGACCTAAGCCTAAGTTATGCAACCTAAGTGATATTTTGTTTTGTATTTTTGGGTTTTTAATTTTTTTGGATGATTATACAAATGACAAGTGATGGATGATCTATGGTTATGGGCTAAGGATGGTTGATGATAGTGAAGATAAGTGATGTTGATTATGGGTTTAAAAATTGACCTTGAAATATAATGGTTAACCAAAGTAACCAAAAGAGGATATCTAGATTTCCAAAAGATGGAAGTGAGAAAGACAATAGATGAGGGTTGGCCTTAAACTAGACTTGTGGAGTTTTAAAGCCAACCATAGGTTATTTTTTTTTTGAAAAGACAAGAAATCAAGACAACTCCAATGGGTGACTAAGGTTGAATCAAAACCTAACTAGAAAAAATCAATAGTCGATAAATGATGAATAGATAATGGGATAAGAATGGTAATAGACCTAAGTATCTCAAGAGAAGCCTAAAATATCAAAAGAAAAAGATGAGAGACTAGTCACACCCAAACTAAATTTGTGAGTTTAGGGAAACTATAGAAAAGACAATGAGAGTTGAATGAGATTCAAGACACCTTGAATGAGATTCAAGACACCTTCAAAAGATAATTATATTCTAGTGATGATAGTTATAATGGTGTAGGATTTATGAGTGGTCAAGTAGATGATGGAATGAAGTCTAGCCTATAGATGCAAGGCTAACCAAATATTAATCTAAAGGATGAAAAAATTAACCAAAGCTTAACCTATAGAATGAAAGAACAACCTAAGGATGTAAAGACAACCATGGGTTAACCAAAGAAGGATAAACCAACCAATGATTTGACCCATGGGGGGGAGACACAAATTTTAACCTAAGGATGAAATCAATATTTGAGATGCGAAGGTGGATGTTGAAAGCTAGACTAAGAAATTTTGATAGGTCTCAAATCACTTAAGTTTAAAAGGTAGATTGAAGGATAGACCCTAACTTTTTCCAATATAAAAAATGGTTTTCTTCATAAGAATGAAGTGTTTAAAGGTGTTGTTTGCATGAAATTTTCAATTTTAAGATAACATACACTCATAAAAAACTTGGAAGACAAAGTTGTTTTTGACTCTTAACTAAAAAAAAGGGTATAACTTAAGGGCGAAGAACCATTGGCTTCACTCGTATATCACAAATAAAGAAACTCTTAATACAAGCACAACCTAGTTATTCAGAAAGGTTTGTATGCTTGGTATAGCCCACCAAAATACCCCAAGATTAGTGTGAAACACTTCTCTTTTGAGAGTGAATATCTAGAGGTCTAGTGGCACAGGCCCAATATGGCAACAGGCTCACCTTTCCTCTCTCCTTGGGAGGCTAAGAATTCCAACCCAAAGATTTCTATCTCCACTCAAGGGAGTCAATGTTGAGTATAACTAGGCATGATACTATACCCTACACAATACCAATCAATGATCGAAAGGTTCCTAGGCTTCTAAAAACAAGAGGTGTCTAGTGGGGGATTGTTGTGAACAGATAAACTGTCTGTAATAGTTTGAGAACTGGGAGGCCCATTCCCACTCTCATCACTAGCAAGTCTCATCAGATCAAGGGTCTTACAACTTGGCTTCAAACAATGCTAGCCACTCCTTGGGGTACAACTTTCTTTCTCCCCACTTTGATATAGCCCGTCGGAAAATGTGCTTGAGGTCGTTCTAACCCTAGAGTGATTAAATCCCAATGTAGGCCTCCTTTTGAAAATAAAAAGGATGTACTAATGTGTATTTTGCGTCACCCAAGATCACACAAATGTGCAAGGGAAAAGGATACGTACATACTAGCTCAAGAAACACATAATGTGCAAGGGTATGTGTATTTCTTGTCAGCTAGGATCACACAAATGTGCAAGGGGAGAGTATACATACACACTAGCTCAAGTGACACATAATTTGCAAGTGCACCAAACATAAAAAGAAAAGTTTTTTTTAACCCAACTAATCTAATTGTGATCTAATCTACAAAAAAGAAGACACAATGTTTCAAGATAGATTCTCTGACAATCGCACTTGCAACACACTAATTAGTAGTTCACAATAAGTCTTCAGTCTTCGCCAAATGAAAGTTTAAGTTTTATATTCAAGTCTTAGACATGCAGACTTGGACAAAATCCAAATCAACAAAAAATAGGCTTGAAATCACAACTAAACCAAAAAGAAAAAAATAGCATTTAATCTACCTAATAAAATATAATTAATCTAAATTAAAAAAATAAATATAAATCCAAACTAAATTTAAAAAAATCCAAATCTATACTAAATTAGAAAAATATAAATCTAAACTAACAAATAAAAAATCAACTTAATCTAAACTAGCAAATAAAAATCAACTTAATCTAAACTAACAAATAAAAATCAACTTAATCTAACTAACAAATAAAAACCAACTTAATATAAACTAACAAATAAAATCAACTTAATCTAACTAACAAAATGAGTATTAATTAAAATCTATCTAACTAACAAAGTTATGTGAGAAATTGTGGGAACTAGTTATAGCAAAAATCATGACAAAACTAAACTAACAAATAAAAATCAACTTGATCTAAACTAACAAATAAAAAAAAAAATCTAATTATTCTAAATTAATTTAAATCTAAACTAACAAAAATTAACTAAATCAAAATTAAAATTAACAAAAAATAATTATTCTAAATTGAAACTAGAAAAATTAATAATTAATCTAACTTATCTAAATTAATAAAACTAAGCCAACAAAAATAATTACTAACCAAATTTAACCTATCTAAATTAATCTAAAATCTAATCAAGATGAAATTTTATTTTATTCAAAAGGCATCTGTCCATTTTAGAAAATTTTCCTGTTCATGTAGTCATCACACAAAAGATAAGTCAAAGCCCCTTCAATATCATATCCCTACCAAATATTTCATGTCATGTTCACCAGATGTAATTGGATTAAATTTCTAAATTAAGATATATTGGATCAATAAGCATAAAATCACAATAAAGTATTGAAAATAATGAAAGTATAAAAACATAAAAGAAATGGAATAATATTATCGGAGCCTTTATACATTCATTGAATTATCTCCATAGCCTTTCTCCATTTTGTTGTCAAGTGATTGATGCCCTCTTATGACCTACGATAAAAATCCTATGACTAAGACAAAGAAAAATATCAAAGTTTTAATCTCACTAGCATGGTAGCATATATATTCTAGATGGATAAAAATAATATTGACAAAACTATTTATAGAGAGTTGGCTGGAAAATTGACAATCGAGATTAAATAATTTTTATTTCAATCAATGGATGAAATTAGACAAGACAAGATAAGAGAGAAATGAGGATGACGAAAGAATAAGGAAATTGATAGATTTTTACAAAATTCACTTCAATTTGAGAGGGAAATGGCATTTTCAAATGATGGAAACATTATTTAAATACAAAAGGAAAAAGACAAATTAACTTTTTGATTAAATAGAAATTTAATTGTAAAAGTGGGAGAAATGATGAGTGATTTAATTAAATAAAATTTAATTAACTTGAAACATAAAAACTAAAAGTGAATAATTAAATAATTAACATAATTATTTAATTATAATGGAAAATGACAAATAATTAAATAAATAATAATTTATTTAATTATAGAAGTCAAAGATATTAGTGACACAATTAAATAAATTATAATTTATTTAATTAATTAATCAAAAGAAGACATAGAAGGATAAAATGATGATGCAGGAGCATCCAATGGTGTAAGGGCAATCTTGTATCACCCAAAAATAGTTAAATTTCAAGTTTCTCGGTTTTTAGATGTTTTTACTTTTTTGGATACCCTTTTCGTCATAATAAAATTCCCAATTTACAGTTTTCATTTTCTATTCCTGGGTGGAAAGATATTGTAGTTTTCATTTTCCAAATTTGCACCTAAAAATCTTCCAAGTTAGATTTGAGGCACTTAGAGTTCCTGGATCAGCCCCGAAACTTGCAAAAATCAACATAGCTAATTTTGAGTGCATTCTTGACTTTGAGACCTTCCAACGGTTCAAACGGTTCGCGAATCTGGAGCCCCGTGATCAAAAATTTATGGCCCCTGAAGTTGGCGCATCTCTAGAAGATACAATTGCAAATATTCTTTGAAATTTGAACTTCAAATTGTAATTTTTCGGCGCCAAACCGCCTAAACTCAAATTTGAATGTTGTTTTGGTTCCAAACTAAAGAGGAGCTATATTTATAGGCGGGTTTCTAATTTTGGGTAACTTTTTGGGGACAAACTCGTATATTGCGAAATGGTGATTCTGTAGCTTTCTGTAACTTGCATGTGTTGTAAAACTTGGGGATTTGAGATCCTCTGCATGTAAGAAGCTCCATTTTCTGAATAATAAATTATTCTCTTTGTTTTTGGGTTATTTTCAAAGTCTCTTGCCAGCCTCATCAAGTGGTATCGAGCGGGGTTTCTTAAGTGTGGATTTATCGCCGATCGTGTGAGGCAAGCAGCTCATGCCGTGGATCGGTTGTGGGTCGGTGGTCAAGGAAGATGCCTTCCTGAAGAGTGATGCCCGCAGGCGTGGTGGTGTCAGAGGTGGTCGAGGTGGCAGAAATGCCGGTGGAAGAGATGCACTGGCAGCCCTCCAGAGACAGGTTGATGCATTACAAGAGCAGTTGAGAAGAGGGTTAAACTCGAGGGAGGAAAGTGAGGATGAAGGAGAGGAAGAAGGTTCAAATGTAGAAGAGGAAGAAGAAGCAATTGATCAAGACCAAATGCGGCTAATAAGGGCCATTTTGAAGATCGGGAAAAGACCCAGAGCAGAAGTCCTCAGTTATTCCGGAAGTCTGAACCCGGAAGAGTTGATCGACCGGATCAACGAGCTAGAAGAATATTTTGAGTATGAGGAAATAGAGGACCTAGATCGCTAAGTTTGCTAAATGAAGTTGGTGAAGGGCCATGCTGGGGCATTTGGTGGAAAGAGGTCCAGTTGGAAAGAAATGAAAGAGGAAAAGGAAATATCACCAAATGGGATCACATGGTAGAGAAACTGAAGAAGCAGTTCATACCAGTGGACTATGAGTTAGATCTATTAAAGAAATTGCAAGGGTTAAAGCAAGGAAGCAGATCTGTGAAAGAATATACTGAAGAATTTCACAAGATAATCATCAGAACGGGCCACACAGAGGCCAATAAGGAGAAGGTAGCCCGATATCTTAATGGGTTACAATCGAGCATTCAGAGGAGTTAAGCCTAGTCAAAATGACCACCATTGAGGATGTGTATCGTACTTTAAGTTCTAAAGGTGGAAGAGAAGCTAAACAAAAGATTTGATGGCAAGCAAAAGGACAAGGAGGTCAAAGTGGAAGGGGTAGTGGAAGACCTTCAGGAAGCCAAAATGATGATGAAAAGAAAAGTGAAGATGTGGGTACCAGCCGAAGCCAAAGGAATGACAACTTCTACTACCCTCGTGATCAAAACAGTGGTGATCAAAGAAGTAGAGGACGAGAGAGATATGGAAAAGGATCTGGAAGAGGTGGTTTCAAAGGAATGTGTTTCCAGTGTGGTGAAGAAGGGCATTGAGCCTATGAATTTCCACAACACCAAGGAAGGGCAGACAAAAGGCCAGAAGGTCGTGGAAGGGTTGCGCATGCAGATGAGGAGGCCCAATCTGAATATTTAGATGATGCTTAAAGGGGAGAAGCCCTCGTGATTAGGAGAGCTCTGATGACTGAGGAAAAGGAACCAGAACAGAGGAAGAATTTGTTTCACACAAGGTGCAAGTGTGAAGGAAAGTGTTGTGATGTCGTTATTGATGGTGGGAGCACCGATAATCTAGTGTCAGAAGAGATGGTCACAAAGTTGAAGCTGAAGAGGGAAAAGAACCTGCATCCGTATCAGATTGCTTGGTTGCAAAAAGACCATAAGGTTTTGGTCAATGAGCAGTGCCTAGTAAAGTTCAAGATTGGGAGCTACCATGATGAGATACTCTGTGATATCATCCCCATGGATGCATGTCACATGTTGTTGGGGAGGCCGTGGCAGTTTGATAGGCAAGCTATACATGATGGCCATGCAAACACTTATTCCTTGACAAAGGATGGGGTTCATCACAAGTTGAAACCCCTTAAGGAGACTGAAGAAAAGGTATGCAGTAGTGCTAGAATTTGTTATGTAGATGGAAGAAATATTTTAGAAGGTATGAAGCATGAGCTTGTGTGTTATGCATTGATTCCTAGAGTAAGGAGGATAGTGAGAACGTTCTAGAAGAAGTTTTTGGGATGTTGGATGAGTTTCAGGATAATATTTCTGATAATGTACCTAAGGGTTTACCACCAATAAGGAAGATTAGTCATCAGATTGACTTGATTCATGGAGCTAGTTTGCCAAATAAGACAACTCATAGAATGACTCCAGCAGAAAATGAGGAGTTGAACAAACAAGTTCAAGAGTTATTGAGAAAGGGTTTGATACGGGAGAGTTTGAGTCCATGTGCAGTACCTGCGGTACTAGCACCGAAGAAATATGGGGAGTGGAGGATGTGTATAGATTCCTGAGCCATAAACAAGATAACAATCAAGTACAGATTTCCCCTGCCAAGGATGGATGACCTGATGGATTGTTTGAGTGGAGCTCAGTACTTCACAAAGATTGATCTGAAGAGTGGATATCACCAGATCCAGATTCGAGAGGGAGATGAATGGAAACTTCCTTCAAAACCAAAGAGGGCCTCTAGAGTGGTTAGTCATGCCTTTTGGGCTAACCAATGCACTGAGCACATTCATGAGGCTCATGAACGAGGTACTAAAAGAATTTATGAGAAGTTTTGTTATTGTGTATTTAGATGATATTTTGATTTTCAGTAAGATGTTGGATGAGCATCTGATGCATATTCAGAGAGCCTTTGAGAAGTTAAGAGAAGAGAAACTGTTGATTAATCTGAAGAAGTGCAGTTTTGTGAAGAGGGAGTTAGTGTACTTGGAGTTTGTTGTCTCAGCAGAAGGTCTCAAGATGGACCCAGAGAAGGTGAAGGCTATTCTGGAATGGCCTACCCCAAAAATTGCTATCGAGGTGAGATCTTTCCATGGTTTGGCTAGTTTTTATAGAAAGTTCATTAGAAACTTCAATAGTATTTGTGGACCTTAATTTGAAACAATGAGAGGGGATAGAAAATAATTCAAGTGGAGCAGTGGAGCAACAAAAATTTTTGAACTGTTGAAGCAGAAGGTGACAGAGCAACCTGTTCTAGCCCTCCCAAATTTCAACAAGGTGTTTCAGGTGGATTGTGATGCCAGTGGTTGTGCCATTGGAGCAGTGTTGAGCCAAGAAGGTAAGCCCATTGCCTATTTCATTGAAAAGTTAAATGATGCCAAGAGAAAGTATTTTGTATATGATCAGGAATTTTATGCAATAGTTCAAGCATTAAAGAAATGGAGACATTATTTGTTGCGAGAATTTGTTCTATATACTCATCATGAGGGCCTTGGAAGTGCACGAGATAGTCAAGGAAAATTAAATTAGAGCATATGAAATGGGTAGAGTTTTTGCAAAGTTATACCTTTGTTTGGAAACATAGAAGTGGGAAGTCAAATAGGGTTGCAGATGCCTTAAGTAGGAGGCATACATTGATGACAAAGATACAGACTGAAGTGGTTGGATTCAATGAACTCAAGACATTGTATGCAGAAGATCCTGATTTTATAGGAAGCAGCTTACAAGGAGCACAATACGATGGAAGGACAAGGTGGTTGGATTTCATAATCCAGGATGGAATGTTATTTAAGGGAAGTCAATTGTGTATCCCAAGGAGTTCCATGAGGGAGAAGCTGATAAAGGAGAAGCACAGTGGAGGAATGGAAGGACATTTTGGTCAGGATAAGACCATTGCCATTATCAGTGAGCATTATTATTGGCCTCAGTTATCATAGGATGTGAAGAAGTTTGTGCAGAGTTGCAGGGTATGTCAGATGGCTAAAGGAGTGAGCCAGAATACTGGGTTGTATCAGCCCTTACCTGTACCAGAGAGGCCATGGGAGGATATAAAGATATGGGCTGCATTGCTTTAGTTTACCAAGGGCCTTAATGAGGAATGATTGATCTTTGTGGTACGGTTGATGGGTTTTGAAGATGGCATTTCATTCCATGTCAGAAGACCCATGATGCAGTCCACATTGCTGACTTGTTCTTCAAGGAAGGTTGTTGAGACCATGAATGCGCCAAAGAGTATTGTTTCAGATTGTGACACCAAATTTGTGGGAGGTACTTTTGGAGACCTTGTGGAAGAAGTTGAAGACCGAGTTGAAGTTCAGTTCTGCACACCATCCACAAACAAATGGGCAGATAGAGGTTGTTAATAGGAGTCTAGGTAACCTATTGAGATGTTTGGTAGGAGATAAACCTAAGGGATGGAACTTGATCTTACCCGAGGCAAATTTTTTACAATAATTAAATCCTTGAGCGCTTCTTATTGAATCACCATTCAGTTATTGTATGGAGGTAGCTGAGCGAGCTCCAAAATTGAGGAAGATGGACCAAGAGAAAAAATAAGTGCTGAAGTTGAGGATTTTGTAGAACACATCAAGGATATACATGAGAAGGTAAGAGAACATATTAACAAGATGAATATGCAGTATAAGGCTAAGGTAGATCAGAGGAGGAGGTATAAGGAGTTTCAGATTGGTGATAAAGTGATGGTCGCGAGAAAGAAAGGTTTCTAGTGGGAACATATAACAAATTGAAGATGAAGAAGTTCCGGTCCACAATAAAATTTTGAAGAGGCATGATTAGGGGAATGCATATGAGGTAGAGTTGCGAGATGGATTCAACATTTCCCTGTGTTCAACATTTCCAGATTTGATAGAGAGTAGCATGAAGGTAGCATAGAGAGTACACCAACGATGGAGCAGTGTAGGGTTGCACCTACGCCAGAAAAGGAGGAGATTGAAGAAATCTAGATAGTGGGTGTAGGAAGAATTACCCGAGGAGCAGGCGTGCCAGAAGAAGAATATCACGAGGTGAAATGGAAAGGAAGGCTGTTTGGGGGCTCATCTTGGTTGCCTAAAATTGACTATTTGGGTTTTCCTCAACCATCTGAGACATGATGGATCACTTCTCAAATTACCCTAGGTGTCTGATGCAGGAGCATCCAATGGTGTAAGGGCAATCTTGCATCACCCAAAAATAGTTAAATTTTAAGTTTCTTAGTTTTTAGATGTTTTTACATTTTGATACGCACATGCCCAGCCAAGGTTGTTCGGTTTCATTTTCTATTTTGGGTTAGGAAGACATATTTACAGTTTTAGTTCAGAGATTTGCACCTAAAATCTTAGAGTTAGATTTGAAGCGCCGTTTTGTCGGCCTCGAAACTTCTATTTGAAATCATCATAGAAAATTTTAAGCACATTCTTGACTTGAGACCTTTCCACAGTTCAAATGGTTCCGCGAATCGGAGTCCCGGATCAAAAGTTATGGCCCCGGAAGTTGGCGCACTTTCTAGAAGATACAATTGCAAATGTTCTTTTGAAATTTGAACTTCAAGTTGTAATTTTTAGGCACCAAACCGCCTAAACTCAAATTTGAATGTTGTTTTGGCTCCAAACTAAAGAGGAGCTCTATTTATGGGCGGGTTTCTAATTTCTTGGGTAACTTTTGGGGACAAGTTCGCATATTGCGAGGGTGATTCTGTAGTTTTCTGTAACTTGCATGTGTTGTAGAACTTGAGGATTTGAGATCCTCTGCATGTAAGAAGCTCCATTTTCTGAATAATAAAATTATTCTCTTGTTTGTGGGTTATTTTCTAAGTCTCGGGTTGCGCCCTCATCAAATGAATTAATTAAATTATTTAAATTATTTAATTAATAGAAGACTTCATGTCATTAAATAATAATTAAATAGTTAAGATTATTTAACTATCAAGGATGAGAAAGGGGTTTTAATAAAGTCACAGGGCTAGTGATAAATTTCAGTATCTACAAAGTGGTCCCCAAATAATTACCCAGTGTGAATAACCACACCACCTAGGTGCATCACAACTAAATAATTATTTAATTACAATATTATAATATAACATTTTATGGAGTGGTGTACAATACCATATCCCAACAAAACTAATTATCACTAGAAAGTAGAAAATAAATTTAAGATTCAAATTAAATCTATTTAAAATTATAACTTTAGGAAAGCTTACACTAAGGGATACAATATTGTAACTTCCTATCATGTTGACTATGTTTGTTAGTCCAACCCAATGTTTAAAATATAAAATTCAAACAAAAAAATTGAGGAATAAGGTGGAGAGGTCAACCTAAGGACCTTCAAATGAGGTTACCTTCATTAAAAGGTAATAAGGGCTTTTGAATGAAGGCCATTATTCATTAGAAGGTCATTCCCATGATCTTAAAAATATGTTCAAACTTTGAAGAACCTTCAAAAGAAAAAGGTGTTTACTAAAAAAATTCTCCCCAACCATGCAAATTAATAATTTTTCACAAATGAGGCATACTATTGTGGGTCTAGAGGAAAACAAGGTTCTCCCTTGAAGAATTATTAATGAAGCATGTTTCCATGCAAAGAATTAAATTGATCCTCACGTAAAAATAAAATCCTATGACAATATATTGAAAAAAGTTATTAACAGAATCAAAGGAAAAATGGTTTGATAGATAGTGCTCTAGAAGCATATGTAAGCTATAAAAAAAGAAGTAATATTCACACATTTGAATAATTCACTCAATCTAATATAATAACTCTTGCTCGCTATCTAAGAAAAGATGTGTTTTAGAACCTTAATTTTGGAAATAATGAAAGACAATATAATTTGTTTAAAAAGTACTAATAACATGACGTGTGGAATAAGGCTTCTTGGTTTCCAAAGTCACACTATGGGTTATAAATTCAGTGTTTAGTTCAAACTTAGACCCTTTCAAACATAATTTCTCAATCACTACTTATAGAAAGAGAAAACTTCTGCGCATTGAAGGAAGGAATTGAATATCTAGGTGTAACTAATCGTTGAACCAAGGCAACGGTGGAACTTTGAGCACATCTCATTTAATATGTCCATTGAAGAGCATGAAGACAATTCTGACGAATCTGGTTTGAAATAGGCAAATTTATGTTGTCTTCTTCATATAACCTGAAATTGTGTATTCCTTTCGTTTTCATCATTTATTTTCTTTTTCTTTGGTAATATTTGAAATCACATGTGATTTAGGTTACACTAATAATAAAATATATGCAAGCAGACAAAGTAAAATCCAGGAGCAATGACATGCGACCTAAAATAGATATAATGATAATAAAACTACAAACTCGAGTAAATTAAATATATTTTTAGTTTATTTGTGACCGACTTCTCAAAAAATAGTCAATGTTAGAGATTTTTTGATAATTATTATAGAACATGCAGTTTGAAAATGTATTTTAAGTTTTAAATAATGAGATGTTTGTAAGCACACTATGTCAAATCTACGAGCAAGGATCAATGACTCAAAATGAATATAATAATAATAATTAAAAAAAAAAAAAATCAAATAAATAAAATTTGTTTTATTTGTGCGTCATATAATGAAATTGATTTATTTCAACTAGTCAATGATTGAGCTCTTTGAATATTTACTATACAACATATCCTTGGTAGAAGAACGTGGATTAATTATTCACTTATTTGAATTGGCCAATCATTGAACTCTTTGAATTTTAATATGGAGATAAATGTGAGATGATGTTTCTTTTCATAGACTTTAGTTGAAAATGGAACAACATATTTATATTCACATGTATACATGAACGAATCTTATGGGATTTACAAGCTTAGAATTTTTATAAAATAACGCATCTCTTACGTTAGTGTTTGAGTGTGATAAATTATGTGATACTTAATTTTTTAGATATTTATGTGCTTGTAAATTTATATAAATTAGTTAATAGATTGATGCAAATTAATTATTTGAATGGTTCGAATAGCTTATTCCTCTTTATTAGGAATTTAAATATGATATTTTGACTCTATATATTTTAATATAAATCTAATTAGAATTTAGACTAGCCTCATTTGTGCTTCATCATTTTATCTTAACTAAAGTTTTAGTGATTATTGTTTTTTCTCTCTTTGATCCTCATTCACAAACCCTCTCTTATGCACTTACATTTTTGGATGTTTATCATAGTTGTCTTTCTTCTATTCCTTACCAAGTTCAATTCTCATATAGCTACACTTAACCATAATATCTCTATTGTAGCCACTGATAGAAACATAACTATGATTTTGGCCCTACATTCATTTAAATAATCTAGGCATATTCATTCATATCTTCTTGTTACATGTCTAGAAAATGTATCCTTTATACAACTTATGAATACCCTCCTCCATGAGCCTCTCTTGATTCACTATCATTGAGAAGCCTAGTATAATGCCCCTTATGTGTACTATAGAACTATAGACTCATAAATCTACATCAAAATACTCAAGTCAATGATCAAAAGTTCAAAGTAGAGCTAATTATAAAAACAATCACATTTCATGTCAAAATAGGCTTTCTCCATAATTATGCACACATTTTTCCTTGTTTATGTAGGTTTCCCATTTCAATGCTAGTAGTCATTAGAGGAACGAGTGGAGGGACTTTTATTCAGATGGTTTATCATACAAAAATAAATAATTATCATATTATAAAGAAATCATCAACACCATATTTTATTAATCATTTGACCAAACTCCCCATCTCAACAAAAGAAAATAAATTAATCAAATGGTGAAAAAAAGATTTGATTTCAACTTATTTTTTGGATTATTGGACAATTGTCATTGGTCATGATCCACATGGAAATATCAAAGATGTTTATTTTTTAAAAATCATGAGATGGTTTTGTTGTATGGTCTCACAACATGCCCCAATAATGTAAGGCTTGGGGACCCAAATTGATAAATTTAATGCTTATTTTAAGTGCTAGTTTGCAAAGGAACACTAGGGGAGAAAATGTTAAAGTGGAAATCTTTGAAATAATTCATGGTTTGAAGGTACTAGGTGTTGAATATACCAAGTACTTGGACGGGTATGTGCAGGATCATGGTGCGCCAAAAAGTGGCAATATTATGGGTATTTGTAGGGTATGTGGTTGACGACTCTTTTTTCACCAAAAATTAATAAAACGAAAAGGGTTTTTAGAGGAGATTCTCAACTTTCCAAAAATATAAATTATGATTTAATTTGAATTTAATAAATAATTATTATTCATTTTCTATTAGAATTACGACTAAAGTCCGATCGATAGATTGAAAAACATCTATAACTTTCAAACGGTATCATATTTTTGAATACAAAATATCGTCACATTCTATGCTTCACATACTATAGGATTAAAAAAGAAAAATAAATTTCATGAAGTTTTTGACCAAGTTAAGGTGCATTAAGTTTTATATTTTCTAAAAGTTGTAATAAAAAATTCATAATTAATTATTTACTTGGAAAAAATTACAAAAAATATGCATCACATCCGGACATGAGTCCTCTACTTATATATAAAATCTTACAAAAAATATTATCATTTTATTATGGTAAGGGTTGTCAGACGTATTACTTCTTATTTTTCCCTGAAATTTAAATTACTCTTGCATTGAAATTTCAAATTTTCACCAAATAGATTTTATTTATTTTTAAATAAACCTAGTATTTTAGAAACTACATTCAATTTTCTACAAATTCTATTCTTACATATTTTTGAAATAATATAGATAACTTATTCAAATATTTACATCAAGTTGCCTAACACTGATTTTTCTGAATTTTTTGCCACTTAAGGGCCTATTTTTTGCACGATGATCCTGCACATACCCAGACACCAAGTTGATGGAAATGTTTAAGAAAATTTTGGTCAGTTGTTGTAGCTCAGAACTTAATCTTGGGGGTACAAAAGTTCTATTGGTAACCGAGATCAAGGTGAATTTTGTTCTGGTAAAGCTGAAATATACTCGGTACTTGCTACTAGGTAAAGGAGGGATTGGTGTTGAAGTGTTAAAGTTGGTTGTTTAATTGTTTCCAAGCTCCTAAAATGTCTGGTAGCCTACCTAAAGTGATAATTACATGAGAATGCATTAAAAGCATGTTATTTATGACCTGTTTTAAAAGTTGATTTATGTTCATGATGGTTTTATGTTAATGAGAGTTTTATTAGCTTTTTTAAAAAAGGTAATTAATATATGGATTTTTATGTGCAAGAGAAATAGGTTGTTGGACTATTTTTTGGTATGGAAGGTCAGGAAAATATAGGTTGCAAGTAGATTTGATGATGTTACCAAGTTTGGTGGTACACTCTAAAAGATCATGTAAGAAAAAAGTGTTTCACGAAGAAACAATGGCAATTGAGAGTTTGGGGACTCGAGTAATACGCATGCGACGAAGGAGGGTGCCTAGATTTGGGGTAATTTACTTTAGGGTGTTTTAGCCCAAAGCCTAAACCTGAGTGTAGGAACAAAAGTGCCAACAGATTTGAATAACTAGTTCCACCTGATTGATCTAAATATCTAGCAAAGGAAGTTCCTACATTTTTTTTGACAAATCTAGTCAATCTAGTTTGATGCCTTAATTGAATTTTAAATACACAAATTTGAGGTTTTAAGTGTTGAAGAAGGTAAAATTTTATTGACTTATACAAAATTTCTCTTTCCAATTGTCATATGACACGTGCATTTTTGTGATTCATCCCTTGGATTCCCTCTCATGTGTTGATTGAATTTCCCTCGAGTGTCTTGTTCTTATAAAAGGTTAGGAGATGTATTATTCTAAGTTAAGTTCAAAATTTCTAGATATTGAAGAATCAAAACATTTTCAAGTTTTATTCTTTTTCCTATTTTTTGATCCATTCCAAACTAAAAAATTGCATGTTTCATTAGAAGTTAACTAATATTAGATCCAATTTCAAAGCTATTTCCTAATATCAAATCTTATGTAGCTGATTGTTTGTTCCTATTAGACAAGATTGTGTGTTGTGTCATTTAAGGGTGCAGACTAATGCTATCTAGTGGCAAATGATCCCCATTTCTTTAAACTCTTGCATCATTCTATGCCTATATGTGAGGAAATCTAGTGACATATGGAATGGTTTTATCTAGTTTAGTTATTCCTTGAGGCATGCATGGATAATACTTTTAGAAATTTTACTATCCATAATTTTTTATGCTTTATTTTAGAATAGATGCTTTATATTCTAGAAAATCTTCCAAAATTGATGACTTTACATGGAGTTTTACTATAAATCATTTGATTAAATGAATTTGTTGAATGCATGCAAGTTAATCTGAGTTCCATGAAATATTATTGTAAATATATTGATTTCATGAATTTTTTGAATGACATTTGAATCATCAAATTGAGATTATATTTCTATCTTTCGGATATACCAACACATTCCTTACAACCGTTTACCCCTCATGTTTAAAAATTTTATCACAATGAACCCTAAGTGAACCTAATGCGTGAAGACCTAACTTAAATGAGTCTTGGGATCAAACTAATTTTTCCTTAGATTTAGGTTTCCTGGTGGAGTCCTCAAGAAAGGTAGGTTCCTATTGTACTCTTTTAGAATTTATTTTCCTATTGGTGTGTGTTTGTGTGCAACATCTGCAACAATAGAAGTGGCACTAGAAGGAGGGCCATTTTGTGTTTGAGCTAGTATTGTTTTCCCAGTTGCATAGTCAAATTTTTCTTGAGTTGGAAGTCTAAGCAAGATTGTAATGGAAAGTGAAAAAGAGATGGATAAGCTCCCAAAAATCTTAAAACGAACACTTTCTCCCTAAAGTCTCTTCACTTTTGTTAGGGTTACAGAGTGTAGGATCCATGACAACCATTCACAGTGAACTTGATTGTATAGTTTTTTTCTGACCAGGGTTATTTTGGCCACTTATAAGGTAAATTCATTAATAGAGGCGTCCCTAAGTGTGAGAAGAAAGGAACCATTATTAGGAGGATTCTTGAATTTTAAGAAAGTGCTTAACCCTAGTGGAACTAGAAATATTGGTAGGTTAACCATTGTACCAAATATATTCACTAACCATATTTTCTTTGAAAAGATTCCATGAGCTTTATAGGAAAAGAAACAATGCTATCAAGATTTGGTAATATCACGTTTTAAGTGTGAATTTGAAAGGAGAACTTGTCACAAATCCTCACACATGTGAATGATAATCAAAAGAAAGAGTGGGTGGAATGCATAGGAGATGCATGCTTTTTTCCCCTAATTGCGAATCCACGACCTAAAAGGGAAGAGATCCTTGATTTTACACAAATTATAGAGTATCAATTTTTTACTTTCTCTCTTTATGATAATTATGTAAATTGTATTAAGGTCCAGCCTAACAAAATCAATAGTGATGTTAAGGTCAAACACAATATAGAGAACCAAAGAAGTCTTGGAGAGAAAGAGAATAAAAAAATAAATGCAACAATTTGTGGAATAGAGTGAAGTGAGATGGAGAATGATGAATGAGGATTGGAAGAAGGTACAGGACTGAGAAGATGGTAAAGGTGTGTGCAATCGACCATTAATGATATTGTTTCCATACATTTTATCCAAATTATTGCCAAGTATGAATTCAAATTTTAATTTATTAAACGTAGAAAATTTTAAATAATTTGTTGTTACAATAGGTTATCCAAAATTTATTAAAATGAATTTAAATTTAAACCTGCTAGGATTTGAACTAAGAGCATTATGAAGTTAATGGTAGAAATTAGGGTAAATTTCTTAATTAGGGTTAACCAGTTGATTATGGTAAATTTTAGTTAGTTAGGTTAGTTTTCTTTAGTAGTTTTTCCCTACTTTCTATTTGTGTTCTTAGCATTAAGAAATTCTTCTTAATCTAAAACACATGATGATTAAATTTTGAAAATATTTTACTATAAATTGAAAATATAAAACCATTTGGAATAAATGTATGCATGAGTATAGAAAATAATTTTTTTTACTATATTTTGTATATACATGGAAGTACAAATTTCTTGTTGTAAGGTGATAGCAAAGAAGAGAAACAAAAGGGAGGGATGGATGTTTAGAGGACTAGGTTCGAACAATGGGTAGGCTAGTCAGCTAATTTGGTCTACTTCATCCTAGAGTAATGTGTACTCCAAGTAAGTACCATCCCTATGGTCATCAAGGTTGGGGGAATGCATAGCAGTAAGGAAAGGAAAATGAGGAACTACTTCCCTGTGTTCCAGAAACTAGGGAATTTCTTTAGCAGATGGAATTCCTATGGTCGAATGAGCAACAATGAGAATATTTTCCAAATTTCCTAGGAAATATATCCACACTATCATCACCATAGTATAATGAGCTTTAGTGATCGAGAGGTGAAGGTCTAGTAGAGAAGCCACGAACCATGAAGCCAGGTTAGAATTCAATCTGTAATAGGCCCTGGCATTCATGAAATTCTCTTTAAGGACCATGCGTAGAAATGCTTTAGTGGAAGGGGTCCAAAGGAAGAACACTTTTCCAAACCTCTAGGTCATAATTCAGCCTAGAAATCTAGTTTAGAAATGAACACAGGTGAGGAAAATTGCAATATCCATAGCCTAGAAGTAAGAAAGCATAGGTAGAGAAGAGAGGGAAAATTGAAGAAATTGAAGATAGAATTAAGGAATTTGAAGGAAAGTATTGCATTTATAGAAATCCATGAGAAATATGTAATATATAGTTTCCCAAATAGAAAATCTTGGGAATGTAAATTGAGGTGATAGAAGTACACTTTTCTCTAGAATTAAAAGTTAAATCAAATAAATTCTCACAAAATTGGTGTTTAATGCTTTGAGGTTTGCTAGTAAGAGGATCATGAATTGAGAAAAGTTAAGATTTTCAAATTAAATGGTAGTCATTTTGGTTCATTTCATCAAGCCATATTATTTATGAATTGTCCAAGTGTTTTGTTCAAAATGAAAGTTGAGCTGGTAACATGGCACACATTGGTATGTTGAAGAGATTGAGGAAAGAAATATGCGTGTGATAAGGTGTGAAAATTAAAAATGAAGGGTATGATGGTCGGGCTTAAGTATAATCATGGAAAGATTGATGTATTAATGTAACTCTAGAGCTATCAAAATTGAAATTATCAGCCAAGTTCATTTTACTGAGCTTCCATGAATGGAAGGGTGGTAACTGACATCTCTAAATTTAAAACTAATCAAGTGATTTGATAACTTGCAGCTAAATTTTAACATACACTTAATTTTTTGGGTAGATGACAAATTGTAGCTAGCTAAATTCTAGCATAAGGATGGTAAAATTTAGCTAGAGAGTTTCACATACAAGAAGTTCAATAACTAAATCTTTTGGGAATTGGTGAAATGATGAAGGGTATTCGCATTGAGTGAAAAATAAAAAATTAACCTTCACTACTTTTGTAATTCCCAACCTAATAGTGGGCTTCGATGCTTGCAACTTCAAGAAAATGAGCTTCCAATGAAATATCAAAAGAAAAAATGAAAAAATGTATATCAAAAGAGAAAATTTAACTCTTTAGGCTATCCAAATATCTCTACTAGGGCTATAGATTTCTGACTGGTAGTAGGGCTATGTTTGGTGGAATTATAGACATGACCTTGCTAGGGCTATGGACATTTGACTAGTAGCATGGATCTATCCAAGGTCAGATTTAGAGGATTGCTAAATTATGTAGCTCAATTTCGATGAACTAGTTTTTTCACCAACATCCAGAGATAGGAATTAATCAATGCACACTTTGATAATTTTCGGTGGAGTTTTATAATTTTTCATGCAAAGATTCAATTAAAGGAAAAGAGTTATTAAATATGGGAAAATATGCATAAGTTATAATTTATAGTGAGTAATTGATTCTCAGGTTTCTTTTAAATTCGGTTGTGTTGGTTGCAAGTTGTTGGATGGTCTCACAACACACCCCAAGAATGTAAGCCTTGGGGACCTAAATTGAAAATTTTAATGCTTATAATGGAAAGCATTGGTTGGCTAACAAGCACCAGGGGAGAAAAAGTTAAAGTGGAAGTCTTTGAAATATTTCATGGTTTGAAGGTACTAGGTACCAGGACATTGGGTTGATGGAAAATTTTAATTGAATTTTGGTAAGTTGCTATAGTCCCAAAGATAGTCTTGAGGGTACAACAGTTCCAGTGGTAACTAGGATCCAGATGAATTTTGGTCTGGTAAATTTGAAATATAGTAGGTATTGAGTACTGGGTAAAGGAGGCATTGGTGTTGAAATGTTAAAGTTGGTTGTTTAATATTGCTTAAATACCTAAAATTTCCAATAGCCCACCTAAAGTGATAATTACATGAGAATGCATTAAAAGCATGTTAATTATTGCCCATTTTAAAAGTTGATTTATGTTAATGATGTTTTTATGTTAATGTGAGTTCTATTAATGTTTTCTTAAAAGGCAATTGATATATGGAATTTTATGTGGAAGAGAAATAGGTTGTTGGACTGTGTTTTGATATGGATGATCAAGAAAATTCAGGTTGCAAGTAGATCTGATAAGGTTACCAGGTTTGGTGGTGCACTATGAAAGCTCATGTGAGAAATTTTTTTTTTGCAAAGAAACATTGGAAATCAGGAGACCAATGACCTAGGTATTATGCATGTAACAAAGGAGGGTTCCTAGCTCTGGGGTGATTTACTTCTAGGTGTTTTAGCCCGAAGCCTGAACCTAAATGTAGGAACAAAAGTGCTAGTGGATTTGAATAAATAGGTCCACCTAATCACTCTGAATATCGAGGAGAGGAAGTTCTTACATTTTTTTGAGATATATACTCAATCTAGTTTAATGTCTTGATTGAATTTTAAAGACACAATTCTGAGGTTTTAAGCACTGAAGAAGGTCAAATTTTGTTGACTTATTTAGAAGTTAACTTTCCAAGTGTCATATTCCATGTGCATTACTGTGATTCATCCCTTATATTCCCTCTCATGTGTTGATTGAATTTTTTGAGTGTCTTGTTCTTATAAAAGGTCAGGAGATGTATCATTTTAAGTTCAAAATTTGTGGATGTCGAAGAATCAATTTTTTTTTAAGTTTTATTATTTTTCCTATTTTCTATTCCATTCAAGACTAAAAAATTATATGTTTTATTATAAGTTAACTAATATTAGAGCCAATTTCAAATCTATTTCCTAATATGAAATCTTATGTAGTTCATTGTTTGTTCCTATTGTAAAAGAATGTGTGTTGCAACCTTTAAGGTTGAATTATTGTCCTCTTCATTGCAATAGGGTTTCCCATCCTTATTTTTCTATGCATATTGTATTTTCTATATGGATAGTGATCTATATGGATTGTGATGCATCTTTATGGAATCTTCCTCTTGCATTTCTCTATCCTCTCTCAAAATTCCTGTTCAAATTTTCCTCTACCTTCAATGAAAACTAGTATGCTTTTTCAACTATCAAGTCATCTTCACCAAGCTCAATTATTCTTTGATGTTTTTTCTTAGTCCATTGATTTACCATGCAAGCTTCTCTATGCTTGCTTCACTATGTCCAAGTTTGAAGATCATCTAGTTGAATTCTTCAGTATACTCTTTCATAGACTTTTCCTTTTGGGTATGTGCAGGATCATGATGGGCCAAAAAGTGGTAATATGATGGGTATGTGGCTGACAACTATTTTTTTACCCAAAATTGATGAAACGAAAAGGGTTTTTAAAGGAGATTCTCAGCTATCCACTGATATAAATTATACTTTACTTTCAATTTAATAAGTTATTATTATTCATTTTCTATTCAAATTATCACTAAAGTCCTGATTGATAGGCTGATTGAAAAACATCTATAGCTTTCAAATGGTATCACATTTTGTGAATCGAAAACATGTGTCACATTCTATGCTTCACATACTATAGGATTAAAAAAATAAAAAATGAATTTCATGAAGTTTTGACCAAGTTAAGGTGGTTAGACATATGATTTTTTATATTTTTTAAAAGTAAATAAAAATTCATAATTAATTATTTACTTGGAAAAAATTACAAAAAGTATGCATCACATCGGGGCATGAGTCCTCTACTTATATCTAAAATCTTATAAAAACATATTATCATTTTATTGTGGTTAGGTGGTCAAAAGACACCTACTCTTATTTTTTCCCTGAAATTTAAGTACCACTTGATTGAAATTTCAAATTTTCACCAAATAGATTTTTTTCTTTTTAAACAAACCTAGTAATTTAGAAACTACATTCAATTTGCTACAGATTCTATTCTTACATGTTTTTGAAATAATATAGATAACTTATTCAAAATTTTAATTCAAGTTGCCTAACTTCGATTTTTCTAATTTTTTTGCCACTTAAGGGCCTATTTTTTCCATGATGATCCCGCACATACCCTTTTGCCTCAAGTTTTGTAATCTTTTCAACAGTTCAAGTTCATAATTAGTAGGTATAAATTGATTCTTCAGCAATTTTCACCATCATATCCCACTTTATGATTTTTTCCTTTCACCTTCCTATACAATTGAACTTATTTCCACCATTTAGAAACATGTCCTTTTAACTTAGTTTTTACAAATCTCACTCTTTCCAGATCTTCAATTTCTTCATATTAAAAGTATTCCTCCATATTATTAATCTAGTCAATCAATTCCTCAAGGTTTAAATTTCTCTCATAATTTTGAATTTCAATTGTAAGTCTCTTACCAATGTTGGAAATTCCTTTTAACATCTTTACCTGATCTGTGTCTTCTTCTTCTCAATGTTTTCTTTATTTTGATTTGTAGCATTATCCAATTCATCATCACTTTCATCCTTTTGTCTAGGGTTTATACCTATCATTCTATATTCTTCTACAACATCCAGTTGAACTCTCATTCCCCTCATCATCTCCAACATTTCATCCACTCTTACCACACCATTTTCCATAGTAGGTGCTCTTATTGGTGGAATCTCTTCCCCTTGAATTCGATGCAACTACCTCAATTCAGTAATTTGGCTACAAGTTCTCAACTACCTCACAATTAGTGCTTGATTGAAAACACATGCAAGTTACTTGAGGTCAAAGATCTATTCACCACAAGGAATGCCTTCTCTCTAAAAGGACTCAAAATATCACTTTGATACCACTTTTTGTAGTCACAAATGGAGGGTCTAGAAGTACTATCGTACCATGCAACCCAAAGTTCAACATCACAAAATAACACAAGAAATTATTGGTAAAGATGAATTATCATTGATTCAACAAATTGAAATCTTACATGCATCATATGCTTTATATGTAGAATGATCAGGGATCACAACCCTTCTCAATGGAATTACATGATATTACAATTGGCACAAGGCCTTATTATGATCTTTTAGTCTATTTCCTATCTACTACTAACTCAAAAAATTATAAACTCCTAAAATTTTAAACTTTCTACTTTCTAATATATTACAAATAATCTTAAATATGAATATGTAGATTCAATTATGATCCATGTTGACCTTAAGGGCTTACAACCCTAATGTAAGATCAAACATGTAGGTCAACCAAGAACATGAAACAATAACTGATCAGGAAATTGAATGTCTTGGAGATCTCGAATAAATTTCTCCTAGACCTAAAATTCCTTGAATGATGTTTCATTAAGTTTTACATATTATATAAAAGGTCCATACAACCAATATAAGCCAAATAGACCCTGAATTCTCTATTTGGGAATTCACCAAAAAATATTGAGAGCAATATTTTTTTGCAAATGAATACAAATCACCTAAAATATAGATATATTGAAGATGGCCTCGTGTAGAACTCATATCCTACTTCACAAGATAAGAAATGATGATGCAGTAAAATACAAAAGAAACTATTGAGCTATCTACAAATTGAATTGCAAGAAAAAGAAACGTTTTTGGTTGATACAAGATTGCTTTACAACCAGGGATGCACTTGCATCAATAACCATCCAGACCAAAAACATACTTGTAATTGAATTTTCTGAAAGTGGTTCTAACTAAGATAGGTAATCTAACTTGATACATCTTCAAATGTTAGTGCAAACTTCCAAGTATGTGACAAAAGCAAAATAACAAGCCCTATTAGATAGATATCTATAAATGACCTATAAATCTAGCACAAGACACAATGCAACACCAAAGTATCCAAATAAAAACATGTGGATCACATGGTGATGTTCCATGAACATCCAACAATACTTCAATACACTTCATACTATCATGCCACAAACAACCACCACAAACCAAGCAGGAACAAAATACTTCATTCAGGAAGAAAAAAACACATAATTAGAAGATATAATATTAGCAGATCAACTTTTAGACCATAACTCCTGAAATTGGAATTGAGACATTACATAAACATTTGGAACACATCCACCAATCCATACAAGAAAAGACATCAATGCAAAGAAATGCAAAGCATTTTCTAGACTAGTCCAAATAACCAAAAACACTACCAACCTTCTATAATTCATAGAAATCTCCTTGGAAACATTGGTGACCTAAAAATATAGGAGTGCAACATTCATAGAACACTAACTTTGAATCCAATATACCAAGACCATATCTTCAACAATAAATTAATGCAGAGAATTATCCCAAACAAACTTCAATGCATCTTCAAGGAGTATAACCACTTAAGCAACTTGTGGAGGCCAAAAATTTCTTCTAGAAGCACATGATTCATAAAGAACATACTATAGACTTTTAACAACATCTCTCCACTATCAACAATACCTCTAATGCTTCTAATCCTCATCTTAATATATCATTATGAAACTAACCCTACTGACAAAAACTATGCTCAATACTTCTTTGAATACTATCAGACTAGGCATGACATTAAACCATGAACTTAAGAAATAACATCAAATAATGCATGAAATACAACCATGATCTTCAAATTAAACATCATACATCATATAAGGTATGAAATCCAACAATGAACTTCAACAACAATAGTGTACATCAAATAAGGCATGGAATCCAACCATGAACTTCAACAACCACACTATAGATCAATGTTATCCTAAATTGAATGTTTTCAACAATGATAAACAATTCAATAAATATTCCTTACACATCAAGCACTGACAATGATGACAACCAAAAAAAATTCACTAAGTCTTATAATCTATTGACAACAATCTCATCAACCACTACCAAACATATAATAATCTTCATCCAATCTTACACAAATCTCTTCAAGTGTTGACATTAATGAAAAACCTTCCAATAATCTCCCACTTTGGTAATGATGGAATCACATATCTTCTCACCCTCCCTCTTTGACATCAAGGAAAATGGATAACACACACCTACATATACAAGAAAATAACATCTTCCATGACTTTAGGAAAAAGGGCCAAAGATATTCAATTGAAACATCATAAACTCCCTTTGACCAACAAATTTTCCTCAAACAACTTCTACATGCCAAATAAGAGAACAACTTCTTCAAGTAAACACTTGATAGCTCCTCCAAAAGATAACAATCTCTATTTTCCCCCCATTTGATGTACATGAAATTCTTATTGAAGTAACTAATAGGCTTCCCCATCAGCAACAACTATTACCAACTCCCCCAAAGAGAAATCCATCATCAATCCAAACATAAAAGATATATCTTGAATTTCTCCCCTTGGAATAATGCGCCAACTATACATCTGGTTATAATTAGGAGGAGAAATAACCCATAACTTCTAGGGATACTTAAAAATATCTTTTTAGAGTTTCTTTGTGAATATATCTACAATCTAATCCTTAGTGGGAACGTACTCCAATAGATGACTTCATGCTCTACAACTTTCTCTCTTATAAAGTGATACTAAATAGAAATTTTTTTAGTTCTTGAATGCATTACCAAATTTTTTAAAATATTAATTGCACTTGTATTTTCACAAATATTGGAATGGGTTCATCATGTACTACCATCACATCCTTCAAATTCTACTTCATCAAAAGCACCTAGGTGCAGAAAAATGTTGCAACAATGTATTTAGCCCCTACAATGGATAAATACACTATGTATTTTTTCTTACTCAGCCAAGAGACCAATTTTTATCCCAAAAAAATGTACTACCACTTGTACTTCTCCAATCATCCACACATCCTACCCTTCCAACATCAATATAATCATTCAAAGAGAAATTTTGATCCTTCTTGTACCAAAAACCATAACATCATCTCCACCAAAGATGATATCATCTACATATACAATCACAATCAACAAGTTCTTGTCTTCCTAAACCTTGATGAAAAGATTGCTATAAATGGACTACCTTTCTTCGACCCTTGCTGAAGTAAATACATATCCAATCTAGCATACCAAGCTCTGGGATCTTGCTTGAGACCATACAACACTTTCTTGAGTCTGTAAAGCATATCTAGATCTTTTGATAACTGAAAAAAATTCATATTCTCAATATATACCTCTTCCTCAAGATCACCATTCAAGAAGGTTCACTTGACATCCATTTGATAGGCTTTGACTTTTTGATGAGTAGAAAGAATAAGAAACATTCTTATAGCTTCCATTCTAGTTACTAGAGAAAAATTCTCCTCAAATTAATACCCTCAACTTAAGAATATCCTTTACAAACCAATCTGGCCTTATTCTTGACAACTTCATGATCTTCATTCAGTTTATTCCAAAACACCCACTTTGTTCCTGGGTATGTGCAAAATCATGATGGACCAAAAAGTGGCAATATGATGGGCATGCATAGGGTATGTGGCTGACGACTTCTTTTTACCCAAAATTGATGAAATGAAAAGGGTTTTTAAAAGAGATTCTTATCTTTCCATCAATATAAATTATGCTTTACTTTGAATTTAATAAATAATTATTATTCATTTTCTATTTGATGATTGAAAAAAATTTATAGCTTTCAAACGGTATCAAATTTTTTGAATCTGAAACATGCATCATATTCTATGCTTCGCATAATATAGGATTAAAAAAATGAATTTCATGACATTTTGACCATGTTAAGGTGGTCAGACATACAATTTTTTATATTTTTTAAAAGTTGTAATAAAAAATTCATAAATAATTATTTACTTAGAAAAAAATTACAAAAAATATGCATCACATTGGGACATGAGTCCTCTACTTATATCTAAAATATTATCATTTTATTGTGGTTAGGGTGGTTAGACAGAAACCTACTTATTTTTTTCCCTATAATTTAAGTACTATTGCATTGAAATTTCAAATTTTCACCAAGGCAGGTGCATGATGTTGGGTTACACTTTTGTGGCCAACTTCAAAAAAATATTCAAAATTCCATAACATGAGTGTATTATAACATGCTCACGTTATGGCATTTTAAAAGAAAAAAAGAAAAGTGAAAGCTATTCATTTCTCTTCTCTATTTTTTTTCTCTGCTTGCGGCCAAAAACCCTCATTTTCGTGCTTGCATTCTAGGAGGAGGCATTCTAAAAAATTCATCAAAAATAGTTTCTTTTCGTTTGCAAAGATGGTGCCATGGTGATGAAGAGGTGTAGGAGGTAAGTATTTGCTATTTGTTTTGAATTTATTAGTTTCAAGTTGATTTTGTTTGTTTTAGGTTAGATTTGATTTGATTTTTTAAATTTGTAGGAGATGCAAATAATCCTACAAATTCTGAAAATCATCAACAAGAAGAACAAGAAAATCCTCCTCAACAAAATCAACCTCCCCCACCAATCACTCAACACCGTCCTAGCACTCAACAAAATTTGAGGAGTGAAATTGAAAATAACAAACAAAAAAAAATTTAGGATCTTATCAGTAGATTGGGTGATCCAAATGCTTCAACTGTAGAAAGAATGACACTAGAAAATTCAATGAAAGAGATGTTAAAAAATATAGATTCAATAACCCAATAAATAACAAGATGGCAAGAAAGGAGGTAGACAACTACGACATATTATGCAGATAAACTATCATATAAAGAAGTAAAAGATTTAAAAATTAATAAGGTGATTTGTGCTCTTTATTCACTGACCCTAGAACAAATAAAAATATTAGCCTCAATGTGAAGAGGTTTCCTATTCATTGGTGCCACCACCAAGAGATTAGGAACCGTTTTTATGATAGGTGGTACTTGGTCATTGATTATCCACCATGCAACAATTGTGAAGTCCCCCAATATTTTCTTAGGAAACTATATAGTGAGATTGTATTGAAACAAATCCAAAATTATTTTGATATGAGGGAGTTCTAGAGGAGAGGTGGGGGGTCGGCTCAAGATAGGCTCGGTGAATAGCTAGATCCTACATGGCAAGGGAGACAACCTCTCGCTAGGCCGCCTCATGAGCACATTGTTATTCCTGCCATTGCGAAGGAGAGTGCCAACATAGTGACATTGCAGGCGATCAACACTTTGACCTGGAGTGTCATCCAACATACTATCCCTATTGTACAACACCATCCAGGGGAGTCTTCGGGTGGTGGCCTTTGAACCCATGTGTGTCAATCTTGCAGGGTGACTTGTTCATATGACCCCATTGTCACTCAAGAGGCTGCTACGTAGGATCTGTATGCTACTATGCATGATCCATACACTGCTACGCAAGATCCGTATGTTGCTATGCAGGATCCGTATGATACTACGCAGGATTTGTATGTTGCTACACAGGATCCATATGCTGCTATAGGGATGGAGAGGACGGCTAACATTTTTCATCATGCATATGGCATTGATAGTCAGGTAAAATTCAACATGTTCATTGAATTTAATTTATTAAACTTCAATTCTAAAATGCATGACTAACTAGTTTAGTTTTATTATTTTAATAAAATTTCAAGGTCACAGTGTTGATATAGGATACACTAGTCCTCCACCTACTTATTTCCGCAGTACACCTACTAGTGGGGTATGTAACTAGTAAACAGTTATAAATTTATTACATGTTAATAGAATTGTTTTACAAAAGGTATTTTAATACATGTGATTTTGGATGTTAAACAGGCTAATAGTGGCAGTTTCAAGCAAACACCTCCTAGTGCTAGTGGATTCACTCAAACGTACATAGAGGTAATGGAATAAAGAGAACTTAACTAATGAATTCTACTTAATATATTTGTATAGTTTATATTCATTTTGTTGGTTACATTGCATGACACATCATTCAAACTCAAAGCATTACTTCAAATTCCATAACTAATAACTAGATGTTGATAGATGATAAAATTTCAACTATACAATATAGTTGTTTAGAAAGTCAACATAGGCAGGATGATGCAATTACTTCACATGGAGGCATGTGCTTGCAAAGGTGCACCAATATGATAAACTATGGATGCTTGGAAAAAATCTATGAAAGCGTAATAGTAAGCAATAGCATAGACAAGGTAGTTAGTGATGCAGAGCATCATATCAAAACAATCAATTATTAGGGTACATTTGATGCAGAGCATCCAAAAAACACTGTCAACATCATTTCTTCAAGGGATTTCAATCCCAAATAGAATCAAGAGAAGATCAAATATAATTTCATCATAAATCTACTTTTCATTCAACCAAAATCCACTTAAATTATCTTAGGCATTCCATAGACCATCATTCATCATTCCACTAATCATTATTCCAATCAACACATTTAAAGCAAAAACCATATTAAAGAAAACTTTGACTTAATCAATTAGATTCATATCATTCTCAACCACCATAAAAACACCATAAACTTGATTATTGACACTTGAACAATTCATCCTTTCATTTATTCACCAAGGAAACAAATCAACTAACCATATCTCACTATTATCAGTCCATTATCAAGCATTTTACTCACCATATTTTGACTATAGTAGTCTATTTACAGGTTACAAACTCCTACAATATAATCTTGATTATCATCTTGTGGTTAATCACCAATTTGCTGAAAAGGCTTCATAATACTCACCCATCCAACCATCAAACTCACCAAACCTATCTTATACACCTTAACCAAATTAATAACATCAATCATATCATTATTTTGATAGTAACCAAGCACTCAATATCATTTTTTCCACTGTTTAAACAAACATCTTTGTTTTGATCAGATGATATCATATTCCTCTAGTAAGTTTGCCAACCATTGAATCAGGTAGTTACATTCCTATCTCAAAGCTTATTAAAAAAACAATGCACATTTAGAAACACTTTTCAACACATCACAACATATCAAAGTTCTTGGATGTTTGACATAAAGAAAATCATCATATTTTAGACTATCCTCTAAAGAAAGGCTAGTAGATTAGGCCTATTTTACAAAGGAGACCCCTTCAAAACCATTCCAAATCACTCAAAACCTCAAAAAAGTCTTCAATCATGTCTTATAATGCAATATTTCACCATTTATAGGGATTGAAAACCATGAAAATGTTTTGATCCAATAAAACCCTCATTTATAGGGTGTAAAAGCACAAATCAAGGAGGGTTTTGTGAAAAATACTCTTGCAAACCTCTATTTCTCTGGCCACCACCTATAACATGAATTTTTATGTCTTCCAAGACCTTCTACATCATTTCCAAGCCTCTGCATTCTTTATTTATTCATGACCCATGATTGTAGTATCACTTTGTGTAGGAAAATCCTCTATTTTCCAATGCAGCAACAACTCTACCATGGTATTCTTGATTTTCCCTACACTTAGAATCATCAAAACATGCAAAAAATCCTAACATTAACCTACTCCACCAATTTACTTAACCTACATTGGTATAGTAGTGAAGAAAAACCCTATTGGACTCTCAAACTTGCTTCTAAAAGGACTCTATTGGGCATTGAAAACTGCCTCTTATTCTTTTGTTTCCTAAAACTAACGAAGACCAACTCTTGAAATTGGAAATGAAATCCTCTTTGCATGTACTCACACTATGATTTAACTTTGGGTGTTCCTAAATTACCAACACAAGAAAACAAAACAATCTAGAGTAATGCTGCAAACTCAAATATAAGGAATTTTTATTTCAAAATCTAATTACAAGAACATAAACTTCTGCTTTTTCTTTCCTTTACATTCCTTTTAAAGATATTTCCTTTTCCATAACTTTCTTTCCATTAGTTGAAACTACCCCTTTTAACCCTTAATATGCCTGATTTCCTTGTTTTTGTCAATTTAGCAACTTTTAACAATATTACATTATTGCATTGTTTGCATTTTCCCACTTTGACCACCTAGAACTTACCCATAACCTTAAATACATTCAAATAAGACCTCATATGATGTTGAACATGCTTTACATAATTTTTCCATGACCTTTTGTGATTGACTAAATACAAATTTGAACACTCATCAATTTTGCAAAATTGAAAAGTATTTGATGATCTAGGTGCTCCTACACCAACATCTACCCCAATTGAATCAAGAGAAGATCAAATTGAATAATCAACTAAAATTTCTCTCTTTTCATCAAAAATCACATTTTTTCATTTGCAAACCAGAAGGAAACAAGAAGCTAACTCATTTCAGTACTTCTTCTTATCATCCTCAAGCTTCAAACATCTTATTTATCAACAAAAATGATTGATCCATGCACAAGAAACCTAATTAGAGTGACTAAAAAATCCACTCTTTCATCATTCACCAAGGAACCATTCCACTCAATTTTATTTACCTAGGAAAAATAACCAAAAACCAATCTTTCATGTTACAACCTATATCCATAAGATCCTAACACACCTTTGTCATCATAAATTTATATGAATTCAAAGGAAAAACCTAATAAAGAGCTCTGAATCTTTCAATTCCTTAAACAACTCGCCAAATTTTCACTTTTACCAACTAGTTTCTTGAGACCAAGATACTATAATCAACCATTTACACCTCAATCACTTCATCTAACTTCCAAGAAACTACTCACATCATGTTTATTGACTATTAAGCTTATTCTATGCACAAATCAAGCCCTGCAAAGGAGGGTTTATTGCATAAGGTACTTAAAAAACCTTAAATATTCCTACCACCACCACAAGCACCATGGAAATAGCCTACATAAGCTTTAGAAAATGATGCAAAGTGGCAGGGAAGGAAAACTCACAATCGCAAATGGAAAAGTCACTCCATTGAATGCTTCTCTCAAATACTCTCACGAGTCCTAAACTCCACTATTATTTAAGAGATCAACCCCAGACATGTAGTGTTCACAACTCAGACCACTCACAAAGCTTGAAAATATTTGGATAATGTCTCATTAAGTCAAAACAAGGTTTAACAACCCTCTAGCATTTAGGTTTCAACAAACACCCATCACTATGGTGACTTAGACCTCACTCTCTCTTAAGGCTTGCATCCCTTGCCCGATAGAGCAATAAAAATAAAAAAAATAAGGAAGACTATTAATACACCAAACCTATGGATTCATACCCCTAAGATGGACCCCTACAAGGTTCCAAAACCCTCCCTCTTTACTATCAAAACATCACTCACAATGGCCCTTTCTACCACTGCTCTAAAAGGCCCAATTCACAGACCTACACCTAGGTCTTGACCATTTATGCTATCCCCTTCACCCCAAAGACCAAATTCAGAATCCTATAGGTTCTCCACACCTGTTTCCACCATTCCTAAGTGCCTCTTAAATAGATTCTTCAAAATCAAGAAAAAACTATTTTTTTTGCTTGTCAATTATGCTTGCCACATAGAGATGTCAAGCCAAAATTCATGCACAACTTCCAACAATTAGCCTTCCATTCTCCAAAAAATTGAGGAAATGATAGTACAACCTTATATCTTCCATCCCACTGAGATTTAGCAATTTTACAACGTGGGAATGGAAGAAATATACATTTTTCACCCAAAACCCTGATTTGAAGGGTTTTTAGACCACTCGATAGAGATATTTGAATATCTCCCTTGATACTCAATGAAATATCACCACTACAATGCCAAAGGAAATCTTATTCAATTGTACCTATCCAATCATTATAGGATTGTAGCATGAAAGTGAACATACAGTCCATACCAAGTATGGGATCAACAAACTCTTCACAAAAACATAGGAAAAACAACAAACTTCTTATTGAAACTTCTTCGATATGTGCAGGATCATCATGGAAAAAATAGGCCCTTAAGTGGCAAAAAATTCAAAAAAATCAGAGTTAGGCAACTTGACCTAAAAATTTGAATAAGTTATCTATATAGAATCTGTAGCAAATTGAATGTAGTTTCTAAACTATTAGGTTTATTTAAACAAAAAAAAATCTATTTGGTGAAAATTTGAAATTTCAATGCAATAGTACTTAAATTTTAGGGAAAAAATAAGAACTAGGTGTCTTTCTGACCACCCTAACCACAATAAAATGATTAAAAAAAAATTATAAGATTTTATAAATAAGTAGAGGACTCGTGTCCAGATGTGATGCATATTTTTTGTAATTTGTTTCCAAGTAAATAATTAATTATGAATTTTTTATTACAACTTTTAAAAATATAAAAAATCATATGTGTGACCACCTTAACTTGGTCAAAACTTCATGAAATTCAATTTTTCTTTTTTTAATCCTATAGTATGTGAAGCATAGAATGCGATGCATGTTTTGGATTCAAAAAATGTGATATTTTTTGAGAGTTATAGATGTTTTTCAATCATCCTATCAATTAGTAGTTTAGTCGTAATCCAAATAGAAAATGAATAATAATAATTTATTAAATTCAAAGTAAAGTATAATTTATATTGTTGGAAAGCTGAGAATCTTCTTTAAAAACCCTTTTCATTTCATCAATTTTGGGTAAAAAAAAAGTCGTCAGCCACATACCCTACAAACACCCATCATATTGCCACTTTTTGGCCCATCATGATCCTACACATACACTCTTCAAAACATCAACATCAAACTTTCCTTGACCAAGAGATGCATATTTGAAGTCTTACACCCTCAAACTTCTTGCAACTATCTTTTGAAAAGAGAGACGTTGGAAAACAACTAATCTCATGCTTTGACTTCTAATTGCCTAGTTAAGGCAATGTGAGCAACTTCTACCAACTCGACCACAAAGAGCCTTCCAAAATGTGTCAAAGGCATTTAAAACCTTGTTAAAAATTAAGGTGACTCCCCTCAGGTGTCTAGATATAGCAAGGAATCCTTTTTCCTTATTTTTCCAAGATGCACTAGACTTACAAAGGAGGATGGAGACCTTGTTGTCGAAAGAAGTTGGTCACCAAGACCAAAAAGTCAACCAAAAACCTAGAAGACCTACTACAAAGCATTGAAATGGTGGATAAGACCTTATTCTATCCATAAAAAAAGAAACAAAACATGACAAATTATTCTAGGTCCCTTAGACCCATGGGTGCTCCTGCACCATACTCCCAAGCAAGAAAAAGATCTCAAGTCCTCATTGAGATCAGGTCTTCTACAGTAGTTCCATGTTTAATATCATTTTCTAACATCCATGTTGCATCCTCTTCGGGTAGACCTTGCCATTTGACCAGGTATTCCTTGTAAACCTTCCTTCTAGTCTTCTTTGTCTCCTTGGTGTCTAGGATGCATTCAAGAGTCGTAGGTTGGTTGGGGGGTAGTTCCTTCACCGAATCTTCATTCTACATTTTTGTTGTACCTACTCCATCACCTGCATTCACAAAATCTTTGAAAGGATACAAGTCAGAAATGTTGAAGATAGGAGAGATTGCCAACTTAGGAGGTAGCTCTATTTCATAAGCATTTTGGCCAAACTTATGGACCACCTTGCAAGGTCCTATCTTCTTCATCATGAGTTTGGTATACTTTCCTTTTGGAAGTATCTTCTTCTTCAAGTGTGCCATCACCAATTCTCCAACCTTGAATTGTACATTCCTCTTCTGTAAATATACCTTTTCCTTATACTTCTCAACATTCTTTTAAAGGTTTTCCTTTACTTGTTGATGAATATCCCTGATTGTAACAAAAAATTCCTCACCTTGAGCACTTCTCTTAGAAAATCCTTGTAGATCTCTTAGTTCATATGCCCATCTAGGGTGCATTCCATAGACTACTTCAAAAGGGCTTCTACCAATACTTCTATTCATGGAGTCATTATATGAAAATTCAGCCCGAGGTAAAATCAGATCCCAAGCTTGTCCATGCTCCTTGGTAAGGCATCATAAGAGATTTCCCAATGATCTTTTCAACACTTGAGTTTGTCCATCCATTTGTGGATGGTATGCTGAACTAAAGGATAGACATTTTCCTTGAGTTTCTTCCACAAGGTCCTCCAAAAGTGACCAATGAATTTAGAATCTTTGTCAGAAACAATGCTTAAAGGCAATCCATGTATCCCAACAATCTCCTTAAAGAAAAGACCTGCTATATGAGATGCATCATTGGTGCATTTGCAAGGAAGAAAATGTGCCATCTTACTAAATCTGTCAACTACCACAAAGATACTATCAAAACCTCTTTGGGTTCTAGGCAACCCCAAGACAAAGTCCATACTTGCACACTCCCAAGGCCTATTGAGAATGGGAAGTGGCTGATAGAATATTGCATTTGATGAAGTTCCCTTTTCCATTTGACATATTGTGTAGCCTTCCACATACCTTCTCACATCCACCTACAATTGGCTAATAGTAAAATCTCTTAACTTGTTGCAAGGTCTTGTCAAGGCCAAAGTGACCTCCAAGACTCCCCAGTTGTTTTTCTCCTTTATAATATTCTCCCTCATTGAGAATTTACGCACATACAATTGGCTTCCTTTGAAGAGAAAACCATTATGCAATAAAAAGTTAGAGAATTCACCATGAAAAGAATTCAAATGTTGCTCACAAACATTATATACCTCCTTGAAATCTGAATCTTATGATACATATCCTTCAATGCTTCTACCTCCATGCTTTGGAGTTGGATCTCTTACAATACAAGTGCCCTTCTACTAAGAGCATCTATCACCTTATTTTATTGGCCCGTCTTATGCTTTATTGTGAAAGTATAGGCTTGCAAAGACTCTACCCACTTCATGTACCTATGACCGAGTTTCTCCTGTGCATTCAAAAAACTCAAGGCATGATTATCATTATAAACAATAAATTATTTAGGTAACAAGTAGTGCCTCCAATTTTTCAGGGCTTGGACCATAGCATACAATTCCAAATCATAGGAAGAATACTTCCTCTTTTCTTCATTCAACCTCTCACTACAAAATGCAACCGGTCTACCTTCTTGGCTCAAAACAACCCCTGTAGCTTGATTGCTAGCATCACACTCACTGGTAAAAACTTTATCAAAATTAGGAAGCACAAGTATAGGCTATTGTGCCACTCTCGCTTTAGATATTCAAACCCATTGTCAGCCTCATTTTTCCAAGAAAACTTACCTTTGTTACCTCCTTTGATGGTTTTCAAGATTGGTGCACAAATTTGGCTAAAGTTCTTGATGAACTTTCTATAAAAGCTTGCAAGTCCATGGAATCTTCTCACATATCCCATGGATTTTTTTTTTTTGGGCAAGTAAGAATAGCATCTACCTTTGAAGGATCCATCTTAAAACTTCCCTTGGAGATGACAAAACCAAGGTAGAGTAGTTCTTCCTTCATGAATTCACACTTTTCCATGTTGATCAACAACTTCTCCTCTTGTAACCTCCTTAGTACCATGTCAAGGTGCTTCAAATGTTCTTCTTTAGACCTACTAAACACAATGATGTCATCTAAATAAACTACAAGAAACTTTCCAATGAAAGGTCTCAATACCTCATTTATAAGGTGCATAAATGTACTAGGGGAATTTGATAACCCAAAGGGCATCACCAACCACTCATAGAGCCCTTCATTAGTCTTAAAAGTTGTCTTCCATTCATCCCTCTCTTTGATCCTTATCTGATGGTACCCACTCTTTAGATCAATCTTGGAAAAGTAAGATGCTCCTGATAGACAATCGATGAGGTCCTCCATTCTTGGAATCAAGAACCTATATATGATTGTGATCCTATTAATGGCTCTTGAATCAGTGCAAATCCTCCAATTCCCATCATTCCTTGGTGCTAGGACATTAGGAAAAACACATGGGATCAAACTCTTCCTCGCTAGCCCTTTATCCATCAACTCTTGCACTTGTCTTGCAATCTCCTCATTTTGAGCAGGTGTCATCTTGTATGTAGCCTTAATTTATTGGGAAATGTAGCCCCTAGAATCAAATCAATATAGTGGGTTATATCCCTAATGGGAGGTAAGGAACTAGGTAATTCTTTCACCATTATGTCCTTGTACCTTTCCAACAACTCTTGGACTTCCTTTGGTGCATCTTCCTTCTTCTTTGTGGGAAGATCTGCTTCACTTTTTGGCTTCATAATGAGGAAGAATCCTCTTCCTCCTTCCTTCAAGGTCTTCATGAAATCCTTCTCACCCACCATAAAAACACTAGGCCATTCATGCTTTTCCTTGTCTTCTTCTAGGAGAGGTGAAAGGTTGTAAGTCTTCCCATCCTTCACAGTGGAGTATGTGTTCTTCTCCCCATCATGCTTGGTCTTCCTATCAAACTGCAAGGGCCTACCAAAAATATATAGTTTAATACTTGTACTCAAAATTTTGTTCATTAGATCTCATACATTATAAGTCATGATGTGGATTGCTATTGTAACTTTTTTGTGATTGAATAATTTGTTGTTTTATTTTCAAATGTTGGTTGTGGAAACACCTCCAAATGTTACAAGGGAAATGGATATTGGTGTTTCATTTGCTATAAAATCATTCATGGCTCTGATAGAGGAGGTATGAGGTAAATTACTAAATTTCAATTTACATTCATTGTTATAGATGTTAGTTATAGTGAAAAATCAAACCATTATTGACTCATAGTTTAATTCCTATTTGGATGGTTTATACAGGGCTTGAGCACACCTGAGCATCAACATGAAAATATTTCCATCGTGGAGAGTGATCATGAAATGGCCATAAGTGATTATTTTGTTAAATATATCATTTCTTATAATGTAATTTCTATATATATTAATGTCTTTACTTCTTATTCTAACAGTTAACACTTCACCAGGAGCTAAATTGTAGGAGCAGTAGGAGAAATCCTCGAGCACAGCGGAAATAAGTGAAAAATTTATCACCATCGGATCGCTAAACAAAGGGAAAGAATTTATTTCTAGAAGAGAAATGAATTTTGATTCTAGAGCCCTTTGTTGTATGCCTAGACATGGAAATTTTGTACATATCTTATATTGGATATAATTGACATTGTATGCCTATATGACATTCTCATAAGCCTATATGGCTATTTTGTAACTATATTTTATACTTATATCGAAATATATTGATATATGTGTACATGGATATTTTGTTAATACAAATATTTATTATCAATGGTGTCCATATTGCTCTTTTTGACAATGTCAAAAGCATGCTTGCATACAGATTAGGAAAAGGACTTTTCCTTTTACATCAGAAATGCATGGAAATTTCAAAAAGTATCTTTGATATTACAAAAAGATATGTTTTTATACCATAGCAGCAAAAATATTTTGGGGAAAAAATCAGCAAACCAAAAGTATAAGATTTTTTGAAAAAATTAGGAACAAGTCTACAAAAAATTGAAAAAAAAATCAGATTTAAGAAAATAGGTAAAAAAAAGTAGAACAAGAGATAAAAAAAAAACATAAATTTTTAAATGCATTTCCATAGCATAGAGATATAGAGAGAAAAAAAAATAAAGATTTTAACTAATAAATTGTAAAAATAGATTTGTGTAGTTTATATTCATATCGTTGATTACACTGCGTTGCACATATTTCAAACTCAAAGCATTGCTTGAAATTGCATAACTAATAACTAGATGTTGATAGATGACAAAATTTCAATTACAATATAGATTTTACAAAGTCAACCTAAGCAATTATCCAATTACTTCACATTGTATAACTAATAACTAGGAGCAGCTCCCAATTGCATTTTTCTTGTCATGACATCCTATGAGACCACATTCCTTTGAGGCATTTTTTCAAACAAGCTATGGATTGTCATGGCATTCCATCACCATGAGACCACATTTATTTGAGGCATTTTTTCAAACAATTCACTGTCTTGTCTATGCTACCACATTTTTCATTCATGTTTACAAAAGCATTTTATCAAATAGTTCACCTCTTTACTGCTATGGCTAAAAGCCTAAAATAGTTGCTTCCAAACAAGCTATGGATGGTTAAAAAAAAGGTATCAAAGTATAATAATAAGCAATAGCATAGACAAGGCAACAAACTATTTCAATAAAAGCCTCAAATAAATGTGGTCTCAATGGTGGTGGAATGCCATGACAATCCATAGCAATTTTCTTGTCATGGCATTTGTCATTCCATTCCATCACCATGAGACCACATTTCTTTGAGACATTTTTTCAAACAGTTCACTGCCTTGTCTATGCTACCACATTTTTCATACATGTTTACCAAAGAATTTTATCAAACAGTTCACCTCCTTGTTGCTATGGCTAAAAGCCTAAAATAGCTACTTCCAAAAAAGCTATGGATGCTTGGAAAAAATATATCAAAGCATAATAATAAGCAATAACATAGACAAGGCAGTGAACTCTTTGAAGAAAAGGCTCAAAGAAATGTGGTATCAATGGTGGTGGAATTCCATGACAATCCATAGCAATTTTCTTGTCATGGAATTCATCATGCCATTCCATCACCATGAAACCACATTTTTTTGAGGCATTTTTTCAAACAATCCACTGCCTTGTCTATGCTACCATATTTTTCATACATGTCTACCAAAGCATTTTATCAAACAATTCACTGCCTTGCTGCTATGGCTAAAAGCCTAAAAAAAGTACTTTCGAACAAGCTATGTATGCTTGGAAAAAACCTATCAAAGCATAATAGTAAGCAAAAAGCTATAGTCCCATGGTTTTTTTTTCTCACGAAAATCAATGTGATTTTATTCACATTTTTTTGCAAGTTATAAACACTTTCTTTCTTTTTTCCAATTTTGTTGTTTTAAATGGCATTCAATTTTATGGTGGTTTTGTTGTTTATATGATGATATGTGATATTATAATACTAATTCATGCTTCTAGGTTGCATAGATATATATATTTTGTTTTTACATGTTTTTTGTACCAATGAACCCAAAATGAACTAACCCCCCCTCCAAAAAATTTTGGCCAAATCGGCGAACCGAACACCGAAACCTGAACCTCAAAACCTATTCCAACACTCTTCATTTTTCTTGTACAAACTTAATTGACCACCAAATCATGTTTCCCCTTGAATTTACCCACGTTTACTCCCTCAAACCTCTCTTTTTCATTCAAAACCCCTATATTCCCAACTAGGGAATGTCATACCATAACATAATTTTGACCTCTCATATCCTTGCAGACCTTTTGAACACATCAAAATGCACAATCTCACCCTATTTCCAACCTATTCTAACTTATTTTCAAGCAATTTCTTTTCACCTCTTCTAGCCTTGCTTTTAAGGGGCCTTAATTTTGAATTTTCAACAGGGGCATCATTAGTAATCTCTTCTAATGCCCTTAATAATGCTATTTCCTTATTCCTACTCCCTATCCTACTTACATTAGGCCCATATCACTGAGACACGACCTAAACAATAGGTGGAATGGCCTATTTCATCATACTACACTCAAACCCTTAAGGGATCGATCCAGTTGAACGTAGCACAGAGCGATTCCCCATGTTTGGGTGAGAAAGAGGACAAATGCCTAGTGTGTACATGCCTATTCGGATGCATTGGAACATTTTGTTTGGTCACACGAGTTGCATAATGAAAGTTGCACCACTTTGCAACTTTCCACTGCTTCCATTTGACACTTTTTCTATCAACTGAAATCTAGACATCACAGGAAAACAACTTTGAGATAACAAAAATCGAGAGAGGTTATTGTAGAGGGGCCCAATGCGATCCTATGGGATTAGACAATAAGTTTCTAAGCATCGCGGTGTCTGAGCAACCTCATGCTAAATTTTTCAGCCATTTTTCCCTTTGGACCCTTAAGGGATCGATTCGGTTGAACAAAGGTTCTATACTCTAAACTTATCCAAACCTTACCAACTCTTGGGGCAGCAATTCTAAGGTGTCAAAAATTCAAAACCCACATTTAGATCTTATTTATACCACCGTACAATAGGTAAACCACAAAACCCTCTATTGTAGCCTAAACCTTAGGGGTTTATTGAAAATGATACTTCCAAAGCTAACCACAACCTAAAAATTATTCAAAAAAGTTTTTAATACCCTACACAAGCTCAAAAAATCATAAAATAACACTTCCCTACACAAAAACACAATTTAACTCTTCAAAACCACCATTTTTCTTAAAGAAAACACACTTTTACACACATGGGTTTCACACCCATCTCACTTTCAGACCTCCCCAACACAAACACATCATTCCCACACCTTAATAATGTTAGTGCAGACCCATTCCTCAAGTTACAAAGGCTACAGAAAGAGGAATGGGTCAAAAATCCATTTTTATTGACTCAAAACCTTCAAATGTACAAGTTTGGGCTGGTTTTAGTAAATTGATGATATTCTACTCCTTATTTTCCTTGATGAACAAAACCTACTAAATGGTGCTCTGACATGAATCATACATTGACCTTCTTGTCACTCCTAAATTTTGGACCACATCCATTACCTCCACATAAAACTCAACATCCTCGGTCTTCTTGGTTCCCATGCCTTGATATAGTTATGCAAATGAAAATGAATCAAAGTAATCATCTCCTTCTCCATTGTCTAGAAGAATGCATGCTTAATGTTTTGATACATGATATCATCTCTCTCATCTACTCTCATGGTTGAATACCGAACTCTAGTATGGTGGGCCTCCAGAGTTCTAGTCATCTTTCTTCCTCTTCCACCAAATGTTGGCTTGATCCACATGTCTACCAACCTAATTGACTTTGTTTTTCAAAGCTAAACTTTCTCCTGAGTCACTAGTGTTGCTCTATTTTCCTTTTCAGACACTTTCATTGCTACAGATCATCTCTGGGATTTAATCATTTGTACCACATGTGGTTGATGTGCTTTTGGTGTAGGAGCACCTTGGGATCCTCATGCCTCTTGGAGGTATTGCATGTTTTCTTTGTTTATTTTCAAGAGTTTTGAGATGTAATAAGGTTCTGAGAACCATCTTTCATGTCTTGTAACAAGTTTTGGTATTGGATTCAAGTCTAGTTGTAAAAACAAGGTCTCCTTCCTCACCATGTAAGCTTGATTCATCTAGGAAAAATAAAGAATTAAAGTGCCTTGATGTATCCAAGTCCTTGAGGGGAGTTTCCTTGACATGTGTAGTGTTTTTTGTGTCTTTTATGATTTTGAATACACCTTTGAAGCCTCATTTTAATTGGTATTTTGCAAAGTTGTAGTCAATTGCCTTAACTAGGCAATTAGGGGTCTAATTGGAAAAAAAGTTAGTTTCCAACATCCACATAATTCAAATGTCAGTTGGAGGACGTTGGGAAGGGTTGTTGGAAGTTAAATAAGCCTCTAATCCATTTTTTCTCTTTATCTCTAAAGGCTTGGAGCTGATCATCTACTATTTTTTTCCTTTTAACAGTTCGTTTCTTCGGCATGACAAATAATTTTACTTGTGCAAAAAGTGTTAAGTCAAGTCAAATTAACTAATAGTGAAGGATTCTAAAAGTCTATTAAAGAGGGAGACCAAAGGTCACCTCTTTCAAATGTTATTTTTCAAAGTTGAAGTGGTTTGATTTAAGAGGGAAACATTATAAAAGGCCATGATAAACTTGAATGGAGGATGATCTTGGATTGGGCATCAAACCAAATGAGGAAATGTTGAGTTTTCCTTAACAAAATTGAGCTTTTGGTAACTAAAATTGAGTTTTTGAGTTGGGTAGTGTTATTTTACATTAGATTGAGCATGAACAAGGTATATTAGGCTTGTTTCAATATTTTTCAAGTTTTGGCGTGTTTGGCAATTGCTACTTTCAATAAAACATACAGTTTCTAAGCCTAGGGAGAGGGTTTTATGGTTTGGGTGGTAAATGATTGAATCTCTACAATCTAATGCTATAATTTGAAGTTTTGATAGATATTAAGTGATTCCCCAAGGTTTCAAGAGATTTGGACACATTTTGAAGGTGGTCCCTTTGTAAAAGTGGGCTAATTTGGGCCCTTAAAAGCATAGAAAACTTAATAATGTGTGCAATTTGGTACAAAATAAGTATTGGTGATTGTTGGATATGTTAAAAGGCTCTGTAATGGGTAAAATAAAGGTGTCTAAATGGTCCTAGGTCTGTAGAACAAAAAATCATTATGGTGGCAGGTCTTAACTTGGATGTCAATCTATTTTGAGATGCCTTTGGTTGTTTCATTGAATGAAAAACTCCATTCTTCATGATCAACCTATATAGACCAGCAGGGTATGAGTTTTACTTTAATTTAAAGATGGAGCCTTTCCTCCTACTGTGGTGACCTGTGATTCAGAGAACAGGCTTGTAATATGTTGTTTTCAAGTTTCATGTTTCTTTTAATAGTAGTAAGGCATCTATAGGGATGGTGATGTTATCTTATGCTGAGAATGTGAGTTTTTGGCATGAAAAGGAGGAACCAAAGTGGTTTTTTTGAGATCTAATGAGGCTAAAGATCTAGTGAAGGTTTATTTTGTTTGTACAGACCCTGACAAACTTGTTTGATGCTTTGGTGAGGCTTGGAAGGCCTTGGAGTTGTGAAATATAGAAAGCCCTAGATATCTATGAGAAAATTGATGGTTTTTGTATTGGAAACCTATTTGAGCATGCATTAGGAGTATATTCCAATTTTTTAGAGATATGTATGGAAAATTTGGTAGCATAGACAAGGCAATCAGCTAGTTTGTATAATTGTTTGACAAAATACCTCAATGAAAGCTTTGGAAGCATACACAAAGAAAGTCAATTGTTAAATTTAACAAAATTCTTCAAAGATATGTGTTTTAAAAATGTAATAGGAAAGTGTATAGAATTGTGTAATTTAAAATGTCCATTGACAACCTAAGGTTGTAACATGACAAACAAACAATTTGATCAACATGGAATAAGCAAAACAACAAAAATGAAAGCAAGACATAGTAGAATGAAAGAAAATGTACTAAGACTTCACATACCTAAAAAACCAAAGTTTCAAATGGAGGAGTTCTACCCAATTATGTAGCATTCACTTCTTCTTTCCTCAATTTCCTAAAAAAATTGACTTTCTCAAAAGCTTGTTCCCATCCAAACTTTAATTGTATATCAGTTATCACTACAATTCAAACTTGAATTCATATTATATTCCTTCCAATGTGAAAACTCTACTATTTCATGCAAAGGTGATGGAAATATCATGAAAAAGGTGGTGGAATCTAAATATCATGCATGCACACATCACTCAATCACCAAAAAGCTAATTTTTTTTGGAGAACGTGTAGAACCAAGAGAATATGCAGAATATGGGCTAACATCATGGGTATATTGTGTTTTTTAACTATTTTTAGTGCAAGAAATAACACACATGCATTATAATGCGCTCATGTTATTTCTTAATAAATGATCATCTCTCTATTTATCAATAACATGCTTGCATTATAATAAATTTATTTTTTTAAAAGATGTATATGGTAGACCCACTCCAACCCACTCCCACCCTATCTCCCACACTCTTTCACACTCTTTCACCCTCTAATACACTCTCCCACTCTCTCCCACCATCTCCAACCCTCTCTCCCACTCTCCTAGTCTGTCCAACTCTCTCCCACCCTTTCCCATGCTCTCCAACTCTCCCACCCTCTCTCCCACTCTCCCACTCTGTCCCACACTATCCCACACTCTCCCACCCTTTCCCACTCTAAACAACCCTCTCTCACTCTCTGCAACCCTTTCCCAACCTCTCTCACACTCTCTAACTCTCTCCCATACTCGCCCACCCTCACCCACCCTCTCACACCCTTCACCACCCTCTCTCCCACCTCTCCCACCCTCTCTCGCACACTCTCACACTCTCTCGCACCCTCTCCCACCCCCCCACCCTATCTCCCACTCATGAACTATCCCACACTCTCTCCCACTCTCTCCAACTCACTTCTAGCTACTCTCACCCTCTACGACACTTTCTAAC